>CAXKVI010000004.1:60381526-61121659 GCA_964058755.1 Campiglossa producta | reverse complement strand
GAGGAGGGCGAGTCACATTTTATAAATGAAAACATTTTAATTTTTGGGCAGAACAACGTCTCCCGGGTCCTAGATAAGAAATAAATTTTAAAAAATTAAAATCTTTTTTGAAAAATCTGACGACAGATTAGGATTCAACACACCCAAAAGCTTAAGAAATCGATCGGATGTTATCAAAACTTTACGCCGATCGCCAAAACAAAACTTTTAAAAAATGTAACTGCAATTATTGAAATATCTTTATGACCCTGAAGAAGGAATGCATAAACTTAAAATTCACAAAAAACTACCCACATTCACCCCAAGTTCTTTGTAAAAGTATAACTTGTTTGAAATTTTTTTATCTTGTGGTTACGTCTTTTAATCCACTTTCTTGAAGGTTGACATACATACATACATACGTACATACATACATTCGTATTCATATGTAAATATTCATATACGCTCGTAATCATTTTATAATAGTTGTTAATTACTTGTTTTCATGTTGTTCACTACACTTTGTTACGCACAGGCACAGGTGAACCAACAACGACATTCCGACAAGCCGTCAATCACTAAGCCACCGTCAGTGAGCTAAGCAACAATAAAGCTTTGTATTGGATTCTTGAGAGACAACTAAACGTCAACAATAGTCAGTTTGAACAGGCAAAATGTCAAACAGCTGTGCTGGTTAACAACAAAAACTATAACAACAATGTAAATAGTGGCAACCAAAGAAAAACTAGCAACAAGAAAAGTACGAGTACCATCGTCGTCGTCTGTCCGTTTGTGATGTGACTCGACAAATGAGCGTTTCCCACGCTTACAAAACACCAGGCGTACAAGCGTTCCAATGCCGCCGACCTTTTAGCCCACTATCTACATATGCACATTTGGAGCAAGTGTTAAGCGGTTGTTGTTGCTGTGTTTATGGGTACGGTTGCTGTTGTTGTAGTCACTGTCAACAGTAATAGCAATCAAGCGTTGAGTTGCGAGCGTGCGGCAAAAGATTTACGAATTCAAAAGGAGAGCGGACGGAAGCGTGTCTCCCGTTGGGTTGATAAGTAGCCGTGGACTCGTCATCGACGCATACGTGTAAGCTTGGGTGTTACTAATACCGCTGCTGAACTAAGGGAAGTTATGCGTGGCTGAAATCTTCCAAAATCCAAAATAAGAGAACCAACC
The DNA here is from genome assembly GCA_964058755.1 of Campiglossa producta. Classification (NCBI taxonomy): domain Eukaryota; kingdom Metazoa; phylum Arthropoda; class Insecta; order Diptera; family Tephritidae; genus Campiglossa; species Campiglossa producta. The sequence continues at coordinate 61,120,492 of CAXKVI010000004.1, read as the reverse complement.
TACTTTAGATCCCAAGTCCAAAAGACCAAATAGTATTTATTAACTAGAAAAATTAGCACAGACAATCCCTCAGAGGATCGACACCTTTTCGAAAAATAAAAATATCTGGAAATCTCTTGTTAAGAAGATTACCTGTAAAAATTGTGAGGAGATAACGCTAAGCTTTCGTAAGACGTATGTAGAGTCTGAATCAAGAGTTTGTGCTACAATTACTCAGGGTTCAAATCGTGCTGAAATTGACCGTCTAAACTACCTGTGGATTGCCTATCTTTCGTATTAGCTATCTTCTATCCGCTTCAGTCGATGGAAGTACCTGTGTCCGAGAATGAATACAATGGAAAAAGTTTCCCGAATCGCTATTCGAACTTCGTCATAGCCCCATGTGGAATATGAACTGTGGTCTCGAGTTCATCATTTCATACAGATGCTGCTCATTTTGCTTAAGTCTTTTAATTTCCTCGTCAACTCATGGTAGCGTTCCCACATTGTTTTCTTTTAGAGAAAAGTAAAACCAAAAAAAATTACTTTCAGCTCCATCTATGAGAAAATCAGACTCTAATCTAATCTAATCTTGTCTTGCGTCATTTATTGACGCTTAACCGCCTAGGCCATTTTGACCTTTTTGTATCAAAGCACGCCAGTCATTCCTTTTTAGCGATAACTGACGCCAATTGGGAACCCCAAGGGAGTTCAAGTCATCATCCACTTGTTGTTTCCAGCTTAGTCGATGCCACATGAGCCAGCCAGCGGAGCCTTTGGGCTTTAATTCGCTGAACTATGGTCAGGGCTGCGTGAAGCTCGTACAACTAATCGTTAAATTTCCTTCGATAGTCGCCGTTGGCATCACGGGAAGGACCATAAAACTTCGGGAGAACTTTTCTCTTAAATACTCCAAGGGCCATCTCATCTTCTTTTGATTCCGAGCCGTACATCAGGATTGGGATTATGAGAGACTTATTGAGCGTGACCTTTGTTTCCGAGAAGCAACCTCTAAAAACCATAAAACTCTCGCAAAACCATGTTCACAATAATTACACCCACACCCTTCTGTGATGCTATTTAAAATAATCTTACAACACCCTCATATACAAAGTTATAACCTTACACAATTAAATATGAATTCTTTAGCAACTCAGCCCCTTTCAAATGCTTGTAGGCTCAACCTTACAAAGTAAGTAAATACCATCAATTCAGCTTTGTATAGGCTTGAATGGTTCATTTGCTCCTTGAACTGCATTTTAAAGAACTTTTATTTGCTATTAGCGCATATGTGTGTCGTTACAAGAATATGTGAGCGCTTACCAATTCACCCATGAGGGGATTACCTGCTTGGATTTTTCTCATTCTCATGTAGATTCGTAAATATGTTTGGTTGTATGTTGGTATTTGTTTATATAGCATCTGTTCACCCTAAAGCAATTACATATGAACTATGCACCACATGGATTAACTCAACGATTTTATGTACTTGACATACATACTTGTTATTCTATATATTTTACTATTAATAAAATGAATGGATTTGTGTATAAATGTTTGTCCTTTATGAGCCTTTAAAGTACTCAACATAACCGATCGTTATGAAAGTTTTAAGCAGTTATCGAAAAAGTTAGATTTTACTATTGAACCAGACTCTTAGCGAACGCGTTATCTAAAAGTTTTGTTAAAAATCACACTTCAATTTTAAGCTAAGATGGGAATTCGGGCCTGTCACTTAATTGCTCTACACAGATACAAAATGAGCTAGTAGTGCATAAGAATTAATCGTGATTTTGGTTGAATCTACCCATATTTTGGTTGATTTAACCATATTTTGGTTGATTTAACCATATTTTGGTTGATATGACCAAAATCACTGTCAATGCTTATTCATTACCAGCTCAATTTTGTTTCTCACTTACGCCCGGTTTATCGGTGTAAATTTAAGCTACAGTTAAGATAAACCCTAGTCAACTTTGTCTGTGGTTCAGAATTGCACTGAAAAACTTTGCCTATAAAAAAATATAATACGCAATTCCATTAACGGATTTTGTCGATATTCTTTTCGTACTTTTTTGTTGCTATTTCGAGACCGTTTTTGGACTCTTTGATTTTGGAAACAATCCTGAAAAACTTTCGAAAGAACGTCCCAAAAGTATCTCGATAATTTTTTTTTTCACACATGCAATAGCATTTTGCAAATTTGATACTCCAACCCACTGCAAATATTCCACGAAAAATATGCATTCGTTTCCCATGGTTAACCAGAAGAAGAATGTTCCCACATCGATTCGCGACGCATTAGCGCATGATTATGGAATGCATTCGAGAACAATGTGGGTTTAAGTACGTAAACTTCAATGGAGAACAAAATCAAACCCTGAAGATGTCTGATCGCCGAAAACGGTTTGTTGGTTCAAACCCAAAATTTTCGAGGGATGACTAAAACTCGTTCCAAAATACATCTACTTCAATATTCACTAAACATATTCTTCTTGACTTCCCATAAAGTAAATTCCCAAAAATAATTAGTTTCCGAAAACTTTTGTGGCTCCACATCGATATGGGCTATTTCAGAACTTTCACTTGTAACAAAGATATGCATCGGCTTCATCTGTGTATATGAAGAGAATATTTTTACTTACCCTGCGGGAAAATCTATGAAAATTTACTGAAAATACCTAGCATACAATCTTTCGACTGATCTCTAAGGAGTGATCCGCAAACAAAACCGCTTGTTTGTTGGTTCTACGACAATATCTCTCTTTTCTATGAATAAATCCCTTAACATGGAGTCAAATAGACCGAATATGTGTGAATAAAAAAAAGTCGAACCATTTAAGGTTGTGCTTACTGGGCAGTTTTCGAACACTCATATATATTTAAGTGCTATTTTTAGGGTTTCTATTGAAATATTTACCGCGCCTTTGCACCAGCGATCACTTGAGCATTATGAAGCGAATATGGCTCATTTGTTGCATGCTACATGCTGCATGCTACATATTGATCATACAATAGAAGCTATTTATATTTTCTTAAATAAGAAATGCTAGTATCTAGTGACGTGCGGTTGCGGGTATTGAAGGAATCGTAGTTTCTTAGTAGGTATGTAGTTTATAAAAATCAATGTAGGTGCTGGTAGATAACCATATTTATTTTCATGAAATTTTTAAAGATAAAATATTTTCATCTTAGGTGAATAGGGGTAAACAGGTAAACTAGAAATATCAAAATATGTCGAAGCGGTTTTGAGTCGCTTGCTTACTTTGTAATATGTATATAGTTATTTTGCTCAGTTGGTTATATCTAAACCCGGTTCTTTGGTTTTGATGCATTATTAGTGAGCACGTTGTCTTTCTGTGTAATAACCTTTTAAATTTAGATTTCCCATTTTCCACATCCAGCATAATTTCGATCCCAAATATAGCTTTTTTAATGCTCGAGTTATAGCTAATACACAATTAGAAATTATTATAAGCAAACATACAATTATAATAAAAACGCACATGTTAGCATAGTACAATACAAGTATGTATATAGTTTGAAACAACTTGAACTATAGGAAGAAAATATTTTCCCAAAAAAATATTGAGGCACATCTGTTTTAGCTAGAACCCTTCGTACACAAAAACGTGTATAGTTTTGGCCCCAAGCGATTTGTATGGGGTATTTATGGAGTTGTTTCTGAAATATGTGGTTAAACATTTATTTCGATTAAAAATAGACTTGTTTATCATCGATGAAAGTAATTTATTGGCTTTGATGTGGGGTAAGTGTGACGATGAATGCAGTGTTGTAGCATAACAACAATACAATTAAGTACAACAAGAAAGTTGAAGCTATTAAATGTACTTAAATTAAAAATCCTCGACCGCAACATACAAGTATTTAACCAAATTGATTCGGTGGCAGTACTAGCGTGGCATACTACCAGGGAAAGCGGATTTATTTGGGTAAAAGGCTGTTTATATCTCTTCCTTAAGCTTTTTCCTCGATTATAGCGCATTTAATTAGGGAACCACACGACAAAGTTGATAACGGTGGAAGTTTGCTTCATGATTAATAGATTTACCTTAACATTTTTATTTTTTTTATTTTATTTTTTCCTCTTAAAATTGTTTAAGTTAACTTCTTAGGCGGCGATATCAAGTTTTGATTGAAAGTAAAATTTGAGAAAATGGCTATTGATGCAACGGAAATTAAGCAACGGAAATAGAAATTGTAGCCGACTTTCAGGCGTATGTTGCAGATTTCAGGCGTAGGCGATTTTCACCACGATGTTTAGCTGTACAAATTAAATAGTAGGTAAAATTCTAGGATTTACCTAAAATTGCACAAATTTTAATAATTAGGCCGAGCAGAAAGTCATAGGTGTTGCCACTTATGGCGGTTTACAGGGTTGCCACCTATCCCAATTTTTTTTTAATATAGAGCTAGATATACCAATATGGATATCAAATGAAAGGTATTTACGTCCGTATTCGAAATAAGATAATTTCAAGCTGGGTTGCCACTTAGGGTTGCCACCTAACCGCAATTTATGTATTTTTCCTATATCCCGGCAACTGCTTGACCCATTTGGATAAAATTTGGCATATAGACATGCACTTAGGGCGGTTTACAGTGTTGCCAGCTATCCCATTTTTTTTTTTTTTAATACAGAGCTAGATTTGCCAATATGGGTATCAAATGAAAGGTATTTTCGACCATATTCGAAATATGATAATTTGAAGCAGGGTTGCCACTTAGGGTTGCCACCTAACCGAAATTTACAACCCCTTTTACAACTCTCCATTCTATCTTTCGTCGCCTTCACACTATCTCCCTCCCTTTTTGTCTTCATCCATTCGTATTGGCCACTTTTAATTTAAGCACAATCCTACCCACGTATCAAATTTGAAGGAAAACGCAGCATGTATAAGATATTTTCGAATTGATCGGTTCCCTGGTCCACTTCCCGTAAGTAAGAAATTGTGAATCTTAACCTTTCTAGAATACACCCTATTCACATTTCGTTATTTCTGAATTTAAGAAGTTAACATATATTAGATTTAGTATATTTATACAGTACTATGATGACATTATTTAATCAAGTGTTGACAACTATAAACTGTTTTGCCGTAACTTAAATTTCTAATTAACTTAATAGAATAATATCAAGAAAATCTTTAAATCCGAATACAGCAGTAACAGTCATGCTGAGATAGAGCTAAAACAGATATATACATATGTAATATGTAAGATTGTGCACACATGAGATAAATATTAAGATCTGAATGGTATTTTGTAATGCAAGTAAATTTTAATTGATAGTAAGAAGTTGGGAAAGAGAATGATAATTATATTTAATAACTGTCAAGAATTCTAAATACAACCAAAGCACCGTAATGACCTGCATTCATATACAAGGACTTTCAGTAAGACAGCAGTGAGAAAGCTCTGCCTATAGTGCGTATAAAGGAGAGTTTGAATATTATACTGGCACAAAGTTTATGACAACTAAGTGCATTTAATTATCCACATAGTATGTGTTAAGGTAAATAATTATCTGATTTAATATATCCTACATACACACACAACACATGTAAAATATCTTATAATACCTAATATTAATTAATTGAGTACTTAGCACACACCCACTAATTCGTGTAAATCCCTATATTTATTTAGGTATTATTGAATTTCAACAGCCAAACTAATATGAACTTAATTAAAAGTTAACAGGTTGTCAGCAAATTTGTTTTGCGTGATTGAATACAAATTTTAATACGTGCGTTACATGTGTGCTTTAATACTACACACACTTACACATTCGCCACAAATACTATAGAAGTAAGAACAGAAATTTTTCTTTTTAATGTCTCCTCACAATGATAAATTGCCCTAGGAGGTTTTACCTAAAAGTGTATACTATTTTCGCTATTTACCTTACCGAACTATGTCAATTAATGTGATTTTTGAAATTTTCGATATTGAAAGTGGGCGTGGTCGGAAAGCGATTTCATCCAATTTCATCAGGTATACTCCTTATAATGCTAGTATACATAGTGCATAATTTCATGATTCTAACGTAATCAGTTTAAAAGTTATGACCAGTCGAAATTTCAAAAATGCCTCCCTTGGCGCCATGCCCACTTATAAAAATGTATCAAACATTTATAATAGAATGACTAGGGGTTCATCCTAGGAAATTGTATCATTTTAGCCATTTCAGCTACCAAGACATACCAATTTATGTGATTTTCGAAATTTTCAATATCGAAAAAGGGGGCGTGGTTATCATCCGATTTCACCCTTTTTCAATAGCAACCTACCTTGGCCAGGAAATAACTTGTATACAAAATTTCATGGAAATATCTACATTTCTACTCATGTTATCGCGTACACTGACAGACGGACGGGCATACCTTAATCTATGTTTATCTCGATTATTTTGCGCCTTTACGTAGTACCGTTATGTGTATATGAGTAAATAAGTAGAAAAACTAATTTTACCGTAAGTATGGTTAACATCTAACGCTGCAGACAGCAAGACTCCTGCAACGCCATATCGGGCAGTTAATCGGAACAACTCGTCGTTGATAGGCAACCTCCGGGATGGGGCAAACCTCGACGATATGGGGACGGCAGGGAAGTCTGTGCGCTCTCATGTTGGTGGTGCTTCAGATTAATCTGCACAAATCTAAAGTAGCTTCGGCTGCTTTAAGTAGTCGTCTTTCTAAAGGCGACGTGGATGTGGTCCTCATCCAAGAACCCTGGGTCAATAGCTCGAGAATCTGCGGATTGGGGACTAAGGGCTTCAAGCTCATTCGAGCCAGCGAGGAGAGCAAAGTCAGAACGTGTATTTTGGTCAAGTCTGAGTTGAACTCCTTTCTCCTACCTAACTACACCAATGGTGATATTACCGCTATCAGTCTAACGGTCGACAGCACCCGCCTGACGGTGGCGTCGGTCTATATGCCCTACGACGCCGAAGAACCCCCACCACAAATGGAGGTGAAAGACCTGGTGTCAAATTTCTGCACGGGTAATCTTATTATTGGAGCGGACGCTAATGCTCACCATGTCCAATGGGGGAGCTCCGACATCAATGCCAGGGGCGAGTCTCTGTTTGATTACCTCTTAACAACCAACCTGGTGATTTGCAACGTGGGTAATGAGCCTACTTTTATCACTAAGACCCGCAGGGAGGTCATAGACCTCACTCTCTGTAGTGAAGGCGCTTATGAGTGGGTCAGAAAATGGCGGGTTCTGGAAGAACATTCTTTCTCCGACCACCGTTACATAGAAATGGTTTTAGACTTTATTGTAGAACAACCAATCATGAAACCGCAATCCACGTAACACTGATTGGCAGTTACACAATGAAATATTAGACAGAGACCTACCAGTACTGCCCTCACAAGCCCCCTCATCAGTAGAGGAGCTGGAGGATCTTGTTACTACATTTACATCGGCGCTCTCAAATGCTCTAGGACAGGCTTGTCCAGTGCCAAAACCACGCGGTAAACACAGGCCACATTGGTGGTCCTACGATTTGGACTCGCTCCGAATATCATGCCGGAAACAATTTAACAAGGCCAAGAGCTTCGGCTCTGAGCCTCATTGGCATGAATATAAAGCTAAACTAAGGGCCTACAAAAAAGCTCTGAGACAGGCGAAGAGAACCTCGTGGAGAAATTTCTGCACTGGCGTCGAAAAGGTCGACGACACAGCGAGACTTAGACGAGTCCTCTCGAAAAGTCAAACAACCATCAGCTATTTGCGAAAGCCTGACGGATCCTGGACCAGCACGGAAGAGGAAACCCTTGAGCTGCTCTTGAATACACATTTTCCGGGGAATCTGCATGATGCACCACTAGCACCTGCAACAAACCTGGCAGTAAATATACCCATCACTGAGGAAAGAGTAAGGTGGGCAGTTAAGAGCTTTGAACCGTATAAGGCTGCCGGGCCGGACGGGATTATCCCCGCGCAACTTATAAACACGTTGGAGACATCAGCTAAATGGCTGGTATTTCTCTTCACAGCCTGCCTGGCTCTCAACCACATTCCGGGCTCCTGGAGAAGCGCCACGGTAGTGTTTATCCCTAAGGCTGGGAAGGCATCCCACTACGAGCCAAAAGATTACAGACCGATCAGTCTCTCGTCCTTTGTACTCAAAACCTTTGAGAGGATACTAAGCGACTACCTTTCAACGACTATTGATAGCAACCTTATCTCTAGCTATCAGCATGCATACACCAAGAGTAAATCAACAGAAACTGCTCTGCACAGCCTAGTATCTGTCATTGAGAAATCGCTGTGTGAAAAGGACTACTGTCTCGTGGCCTTCTTAGACATTGAGGGGGCTTTCAACAATATAAGCCCGGAGGCGATCAACTCCGCTCTAACTAATCTGGGCGTAGATAGACCTCTAACTGGTTTAATTGACCAACTTCTAAGAGGAAGGAAAATAGCTTCTTCACTTGGTACGGTCGAGTTATCACGCTATGTCACAAGGGGAACGCCCCAGGGTGGTGTTCTTTCCCCGCTTTTATGGAACCTCACAGTCAACTCGTTGCTACGTGACACAAGCTGGGGGGGCGGGAAGATAGTGGCATACGCAGACGATTTAGCTATTGCATTCAGAGGCAAGTTCCCACAAACTCTGTGTGACCTGATGCAAGTAGCACTGCGAGAGGTTTCGAGGTGGTCCTCTCGCTGCGGACTTAGTATCAACCCGGGGAAAGTGGAACTTGTCCTCTTCACCAACCGGTACAAATTACCGCCACTAAGCCTACCAGAACTAGATGGCACGCGCCTGGGCTTGTCGGATAAGGCCAAGTTTCTAGGCATAGTTCTGGACAGGAAACTGAATTGGAAGGAGAATGTTCTTCAGCGCCAGAAGAAAGCTTGCATCGCTCTTTACACATGCAAAAGAGCCATTGGCAAAAAATGGGGGCTCAGCCCTAGAGTATGCAGTTGGATCTACACGGCCATCATTCGCCCAATCATGCTGTATGGAGTCGTCGTATGGTGGCCGGCACTGAGCAAGACAACATACCTGAATCTGTTGCGGAAAGTCCATAGATCCAATATGATCTGTATAAGCGGTGCGCTAAGGACAACGCCCAACGAAGCCCTCCAGGCCATTCTGGGCATTTTGCCACTTGATCTGGAAGGGTTTCGGTCAGCGGCGGCATCAGCTCTGCGCCTAAGAGAAACCTCCAGTTGGGGTGCGGGTACTATTGGACACTCCAGTATTCTGGAATCTTACAGCTTTCTCCCTTTAAGCACAGATCGTTGTGCGACCACTACAGTCGGGGATAGCTGCTTCAAAATAAACATTCCCAGCAGAGAAGACTGGGAGAGGACGGATTGGTGTCCCGAAACAAATGGTGGCACTTCCATATACACCGACGGCTCGAAGTTGGACGGCAGAGTTGGAGGAGGGGTTTATTCAAGGGATTTGGACCTTGAACTCTCCTTCAGACTACCTGATCATTGTAGCGTCTTCCAGGCGGAAGTCTCGGCAATCCGGGACGCCGCGGCCTGGTTAAGCAAACGTGTTATCGGAGGAGATATCACTATTTTCAGCGATAGCCAGGCGGCAATCAAATCCCTTGGCTCATACACGTTCAACTCTGAACTGACGCTCAGCTGTCGTCGATCTCTTCAGGAGATGGCCCAACAGAACCGCGTAAACCTCATATGGGTCCCGGGACATAGGGACATTGAGGGAAACTGTAAGGCAGACGAGCTTGCCAGGCAGGGCACGACCAAGCAGGTTCTTCGGGATAAAGAGCGCTTAGGTATGCCGTTTGCCACATGCAAACTAATGCTGAAGGAGCACACACTCCGTCAAGCCAACGAAAGATGGCTGCAATCCCCAGGGTGTCGGATATCGAAACAAACCTGGCCAAAATGGGATCTTAAAAGGTCTAGACGCATTTATGCCCTAACTAGGAGGGAAATCTGCATATTGATAGGGGTATTAACCGGTCACTGCCTCATTGGTAGGCATGCAGAAAGGCTAAGTGTGCCCTACCGACGATGCTGCAGGAGTTGCAAAGATGATGAGGAGGAGGAAACGGTGGAGCACCTCATCTGCAACTGTCCGGCTTTAAGCGGCGTGAGAACGCGCTTTTTGGGAGTTCCGTTCCTAGATAGTCTAAGCCAGATCGCGGAACTGGACATAAAGGACTTGATGGGCTTCATAAAGTCATCTAAGTGGTTCGAGGAGGAGTAACGGTGTCGGTTTAGGAGTGTCAGTCCCGGGATTCTGCTATGTGGAAAATCCCAACAACTCAGGGATTTTCCATTTGGCTGGGTCCCGGGGCTGACTTTCCTTGTGTTGGTGGTATCACAACGGGCCTTCAAAACTGGCCTAAGTGTGCCTCTGCGGCAGCCACTTGAACCTACCTACCTACCTGGTAACCCTATGTATGCGAAAAATTGATTAAAACTTGATGCAATTTTGGATGGTTTTTTTTTTTGTATTTCGCTTTTTTTTGGATCGAGGAACTAATTTTTACATACATTTTTCCCTAAGTCTTACGGTAGGTGGCGCTGTCATACAATTTTTCTTATTTTTGATAGTTTTTCATGCAAATGACGCAATTTTAGATTGTTTTTTTTTTTTTTTTGTATATTGCTATTTTTTGGATCGAGGGACTCATTTTTGACATTAATTTTTACCTAAGTTTTACGATAGGTGGCGCTGTCATAAAATTTTTCTAATTTTTCATGAAAAATTACTTTTTTATTTTTATTGTAGAAATGCTCGTACAAAGGAACATTACACTATATAGAAAGGAACATTACACTATATTTGCCACACAAAAAAGATGATAAATAGTATACATACAAACATATGTAGGCGTGCAAAAATGCAAAAAAGCTTACAAAAATAACAGTGTTTAAAAACTAAAACTACAATATTTTTGAAGGCGGTAAGTTTACTTCCTCCTCTTCCTCATCGGTATTGTCTTCTTCATCTCTCGCTAGCCACCAGCATAGATCTGCTAACATTGGTAGTAGTTTTTTCCCCCTATACCGTGTCTCCATTGCTAAAGCAACCTGGTGAAAACGCTCGCCTTGTTCATCTGATTCCGTTGCGATTTGGTGTTCAAACCAATCTATATGGTGATGAAGAAAATGTAACTTCAAACTCATATTTACGCCGAGCTTCTCAAACATATTCATAAGATGATCTACTTTTTCTGATATTCTTGTCACGATGTTTTCCGAGAACATTAGCTATTACGGCTTTTATGGCATTCCAGGCATTTAGCTCATTTTCATTTAAAGAGTTATCAAACTTATTATTTTTTATTAGCTTTCTTATGTCTGGACCATTGAACATATATAGCAATTATGTACATAAATCTTAAAAAATCTTATTTTATATGTAAATGTTAAATACCTTCTTTTACTTTGCATGCACTGCAGAAGTGCTTTTACAAAATTTTAAAAAATACCCAATTTGATATGTAGTGGAGGTAGCAACACTTTTTCAATTGGAACAAGGGACTTATGTATTACGTTATCTGAATCAACAACCAAATCTTCTCTGTTCTCCCAGTCATGATTTTGGTATTGGTTCCCTTTGTAACGTGTATTCCACAAACATATAAAACACATATTCTTCGTATAACCACCTTGTAATCCACAAAGCAGAGCTACCATTTTCAAATCGCAACATATACGCCATTTATGGCTTTCATAGTTTACTGCTTCTAGTAGATGCCTCAGATTTGTACGATTATTTTGTGTTCAAATTGTATGTTATCGGAACGCTAGGTTTCTAGTTGTTGTAGTACAGCAAAACTCCTTTCATACTTCTTTTGGATGAATCAATAAATAACCTCCATTCGTGGGGAATTTCTGCAACAAGTTTTTCAATATTGTTACAGTAAACGAAGGTGTTTTCTTCATTGGCTGAGAAAAATGGCTCAAATTTTACTTGGCGATGACGGTAACCAGTAACTTTAACATCAGGTGTCAGTAAATTATTTTGTTTTAACTTATGTGCTATATACTCTGCATCACGTTTCGATAAATTAACATGTTTTACCACGTCATCCATCTAATTTTGTGATATTGGAATTTTATTTTTTTATGACAGCGCCACCTATCGTAAAACTTAGGTAAAAATTAATGTCAAAAATGAGTCCCTCGATCCAAAAAATAGCAATATACAAAAAAACCAATCTAAAATTTCGTCATTTGCATGAAAAACTATCAAAAATAAGCAAAAATTTATGTCACAAATTAGTTCCTCGATCCAAAAAAAGCGAAATACAAAAAAAAAAAACCATCTAAAATTGCATCATTTGATCAAGTTTTAATCAATTTTTCGCATACACTAGGTTACCAACTTTAAATAAAAATAAAAAAGATTCCAGACCTATAGGCCAAAAATCCAGTTTAAGTTTTTGATATGGGAGGGCTAAAGTTTCAAGTTGCTTGTGGATTTGTATTATTAACTTCTGAATGAAGCTTCACTGAAACCTTAGTACTATACTGTATCATAGTTAGGTTACGTTAGGTTCAAAGGGCTGCCGCAGAGGCACACCTATGCCAGTATTAAAAGGCCGGTTGTGATACCACCAACACTATGAAAGTCAGTTCCGGTACCCTGCCAAATTGAAAATCCCTGTATTATCGGGATTCTCCACATAGCAGAATCCCGGGACTGACTTTCCAAAAGGCGCCGTTACTCCTCCTCGAACCATTTAGATGACTGATGAAGGCCATCAAGTCCTTTATATCTAGAACCGTGACGTGGCGTAGGCTAACCAGGAAGGGCAGTTGCAGATGAGGTTCTCCACAGTTTCCTCGTCATCTTGCAACTCTTACAGCATCGTCGGAAGGGCACATCTAGTCTTTCTGTGTGCCTACCAATAAGGCAGTGCCCACTTAATACACCTATTATAATGGAAATTTCTCTTCTCCTTAAGGCATGAATGTGTCTTGATGTTTTATGATCCCATTTCGGCCAGGTTTGTTTGGATATCCGGCACCCTGGAAAATGCAGCCATCTTTCGTTGGCTTGGCGTTAGCTTGCATGTGGCAAAAGGCATACGTAAGCGCTCTTTATCCCGAAGAACCTGCTGAACGTCAGTTCAGAGTTGAACGAGTAAGAGCCAAGGGTTTTGATGGCCGCTTGGCTGTCGCTGAGAATAAAAATATCCTGTCAGATAGTGTGTTGGCCTATCCAAGCCGCGGCGTCCATGATTGCTGAAACTTCAGCCTGGAAGACACTGCAGTGATCAGGTAGTCTGAAGCAGAGCTTAAGGTTCAGATCCTTTCAATAAACCCCTCCTCGCCGTCTAACTTCGAACCGTTAGAATAAATAGAAGTGCCGCCGTGAGTGGCCATTCTTCCCTGCTGGGAATGTTTATTTTAAAACCGCTATCTCCGAATTTTGTGATCGCACAACGATCTGTGCTCAGCGGAAGAAAGCTGTAGGATCCCAAGTGTCCAGTAGTGCCCCAGTCGGACGTTTCCCCTAGCCGCAGAGCCCATGCTGCTGCTACCCGGTGCCCTTCCAGATCGAGTGGCAAAATGCCAAGAATGGCCTGGAGTGCTTCGCTGGGCGTTGCTCTTAACGCACCTCTTATACAGATCAAACAAGATTTGTGGACTTTACCAAACAGATTAAGGTTGGTTGCCTTACTCAGCGCAGGTCACCATACCACAACTCCATAAAGCATGATTGTTGGAATGATTGCAGTGTAGATCCATTTGGACATTTTGGGGCTGAGCCCCCATTTTTATACCCAGCTGTACTTGTACACAGGGTATTATAACTTTGTTAGGATAACGGTTGGTTGTACAGGTATAAAGGAATCGAGATAGATATAGACTTCCATATATCAATATGATCAGGATCGAAAAAAAATTTGATTGAGCCATGTCCGTCCGTCTGTCCGTCCGTCCGTCCGTCCGTCTGTCCGTTAACACGATAACTTGAGCAAATAATGAGATATCTTCACCAAATTTGGCATGCGTACTTATTTGGGTTCAGAATAGATTGCTATTGAAAATGGGTAAAATCGGACCATAACCACGCCCCTTTTTCGATATCGAAAATTTCGAAAAACGTATAAAATGGGTTAATTCAATATTAGAAGCAGCTACAATGATAAAATTTGCAATATGTATTGATTTAGATGTTCTAAGGCCGATTTTATAAAAAATTTTGAAAAGGGGGCGTGGTACCGCCACGTATATTTGAAGAAATTTTAAAATTTTGACTCTTAATAACTTCAGAACAGTTTATGCTAGTATAACGATATTTCGTAGAGGACATACTATTGTTGTGGTAAATTCAGCTATAGAAAATAAACGAAATCGCTTCGCGACCACGCCTACTTTTTCATAAAAGTTATATTGAAAGGAGGTGGAAATATTGAAAAGTCAATATCTAATTAACTGATTTCGCTATAATAATATAATTTGGTACATACATCAACTTTCATATTCTTTACATAATTTTTTCAAAATTTTGGAAAGTGGGCGTGGCACCGCCCACTTATGAGTCAAGCAGTTTTTAAATTCGACTGCTAACAACTTCAGAACGGTGTGAGATAGATTTACGAAACTAGGTACCAGGCATGTTATGTTTATGTAGAGTACTACCACAGAAAATAAGAAAAATCGGTGAACGATCACGCCTACTTTATGTGCACAGCTGGGTATGTAATGTTCGGTTTCACCCGAACTTAGACTTCCTTACTTGTTTTCCAATGGCTCTTTTGCACGTGTAGAGTGCAATACACGCCTTCTTCTGGCGCTGAAGAACATTCTCCTTCCAGGTTAGTTTTCCATCCAGAACTGTGCCTAGCAACTTGGCTTTGTCAGCCAAGTACAGGCGCATGGCATTCAGTTTTGGTAGGTTTAACGGTGGTATCTTATAGCGGTTGGTGAAAAGGACCAGTTCTACTGTTCCCGGGTTGATGCTCAGTCCGCAGTGAGAGCACCATGAGGAAACCTCTCGCAGTGCAACTTGCATCAAGTCGCCCAGAGGTTTGTGGGAATTTGCCCCTATGTACAATAGCTAAATCGTCTGCATATGCCACTATCGTCCTTGCTATACCTCATCGGACCACCTTCAACTTTTTGAAAGCCGATCATTGCTCTTTCCTTATCGACGAAAATCATGACACTATCGCTTTGACAGTATATACTTCAAGGAGTAACAACATTGGAGTACATTGCAAAGTACTCTGACAGTAGGTACTCCATGGAGTAGCAGAAACAAAGCGAGTGTTGGAGTAGGTGGTCCTGTCCTAGGACATCGCAATGTTAATTGGAGCACAATTTTTATATGAAAAAGGATTACATTTGGAGTATTCTGATGCTCCCATTTATGTACTCTTTGGAAAGGAAATAGAGTACTCTCGATGGGTGGTTTTCGACGAAATAAAGCTAAGGTGCTTCAAGCACTATGAAGTCATATATTTTCGGGAATTAAAACCTATGCATCTGTTGTATAACTTAGCAGATAAATTATGAAATAAATAAAAGAATATCGATGAATAAATAAAAATGATATTTTTTTCAAAATTCAGATGTGGGTTTTAACAAAATCAAGCTAACGTGCTTCAAGCACTATGAATTTAATTTCGGAATTCAAAATGTATCTGTTGTATAACCTATCAGAAAACTTAGATATTGATAGAAAAAACATGACTTGTGTTAAGTTGATTTTTTTTTTAGTTTTTTAACAATGAATAATAATATAAATTGTATTTATACTCAGTGTACCTGTTAATTTAATCAAGCAATGCGGTATCAACCTGCTTCATTCAATGTTTGCATAAAACTAAATAAAATTTGTAGAAAATTTCATGGACTATTTGACCGATCGAAATTATTCTATTTTGTTATTAACGAACAAACTGAGCAACAACTCACAAACAAACAATACCAGCTACCGTGATTGCAATTTCGTTCTCGCTAAGGAATTAGACGTACGGTTTTGTATTTGTTGTTAGAAATTTTTCATTTTTCCTTTTATAGTGGTCATTAAACCGGGGAGAAATTAGGAATTTCTAACCGCAGCGTGTCATACTAGTTACACCAACACGGCTTGTTTGATTTCGTGGGATAATTGCTACTATGTTCGTTAATACGTGTATTTTTTTTTATGTTATTTTTTTGTCGTATATGTATGAATACATACATATCTATTTGCCTTTAGATCACACAGCAGCGACAACCGTTGCTTGAGAGGTGTGATTAGGGCTTTTAAGCTGCATCCTCTGTTACGATTTAACAGCGCCACGGGTCCTTGGCTAGAATATGTAAAGCTTGATGTTATGGTCAATTTTATTGTACAGTAGAAAATTTCATGGACTATTTGACCGATCGAATAATTTATTTTAAGTTATTCTATTTTGTTATTAACGAACAAACTGGGCAACACCTCACAAACAAACAATATCAGCTACAGTGAGTGCAATTTCGTTCTTGCTAATGTAAGGTTAGTTGATGGTTAGTCTAGTCATTGCGTTCCTACAGGACATGCCACCTGTTTAGTGATCACGCAACACACCCTGAAATAGCAAATGTTGTAGACTTTGATAGAAGGGTGTGAAACGTCATCGCATAACAGGTGCCATGCACCTGTAGGACGTGCGAAGAAAAGAGACAAGTGATGACTGACAGGAACGACATGGTCACGAAACACTCGGTTCGTGCCATATCGCATTCCTGCCAGCCATCACTAATTATTCAACCCGAGTCGCAGCAAGACTGTTCGTTAGTGTGTGAAATATTATAAATTGTAATAAAAACTATAAAACAAACGTTACTTTCGTTTTTGATTAATTTTATAAGTTACGAGGCAAGTGGTTGCCCTACAAAGTAAGTGCGACCCTTTCTTCTTACAAAAAGACCTCAACTCTCGGCGAAGCCTTTTTACCTAGCTGCAGCAAACCCTCACGCGGTAAGTGGTACACCGCCGCGAAAACAGGTCAACACTAAGGTACTAGACGTACGGCTTTGTATTTGTTGTTAGAAATTTTTCATTTTTCCCTTTATAGTGGTCATTGAACCGAGGAGAAATTCGATTCTTTTGTGCTCTGCTTGTTGACGTTGTGTGCGTGTAATTACGAACTGTGTACGTGAGATGGCCGAACATACTTCGACTCGCATGAAAGTATTTGCCGTAAGTAAGTGCCCTCTTCTACACAGTGAAAACAAATTTATAAGTCCAAAAAAAATTTATGAAAAAAATGTAGAGAACTAGAAAAAAAATTGCCAAATATCAGATAATTTTATTAACGGCTTAAGATTAGTATCTTAAAGTAAAATTCAACGATCTGCTTACTCGAGAAAAGTCTAAAAAATCTATACAAGAAGTTTTGCTGAAAACTTAGCGAATTATTTATTTATTTATTTAGCATTTTTAACATAATTCAAGCCTTTTAACTTTAATTTATTTCTGTTACAGATCTGGTCATTTTTGAAATTAAAATGATTAAAACACGTATATAAATATGTTTTAAGAATCAAACTACTTTCATGCGTAGCAGTCAACAGTCGTTGATCAAGTGATTCACAAACGTACTTTAATGGTTTTATTGTTGGGCCAAGAATACTAGTAAATTGTTTACTGGGTTGGAGGTTTGCGACCGGTAAATTAGAAGGCAGAAATTGAATTTGCAATAATAAAAACGAAAGACGTGGACGACATTCTAAAAGTATTCAACTCGCAACACCCCAAAATAAAATTCACAGTTGAAAAAGAGGAAAAAAACCAAATACCCTTCCTAGATTTAAAAATACATAAAAATTGTAATTTATCATTTGACTGGTATGCAAAAGAAGTTGCGTCCGGTAGAATAATCAACTACCACTCAAACTACCCTTGGGACCAAAAGCAAAATACTGCAGCTAGTCTTGCAAGAAAAGTTTTTACATTAAGTGATAATATTTTCATGGAAAATAACAAATACAGAATCAGAAATCTACTTATAAAAAATAACTATCCGACACAAATAATTGATGCAATAATAAAGGAAACTTTGGAAAAATTAATCCTACGGTACCTAATAATTTAAACAGTAGAGAGAATCCAGATAGAAAATATACTGGGTTAAAATATATACCAGGCCTAACTGATAACCAGGCACTCAGCAAAATTATAAAAACAGATAAAATTAAATATGCACATAAAACACAACTCCATAAATAAAATATTTACAAAAACAAAGGACCCTATTAAAAAAGAAAAACAACATAATCTAGTCTACGAAATTAGATGTAATGGAAACGGTAACGAAATCTGTAAGCAGCGATATATTGGTACAACTAAACGTTGTCTACAGGTACGAGTCAATGAACACATCACTGATGGTAAAAACAAAAAAACAGCACTAGCACAACATCTAACCAACAAAAATCACACAGCTGATTTCGCCAACACTAAAATATTAGACATTGAAAACAAAGCAAGCAAGAGAATGACGTTGGAAAGTCTTCGTATACAACAACAACTACACAGTGTGATGAATTTTAAGGAAGATTTGGACAAAATAAACAACGCATACACAGCTGTCTTACAGTACGGAGATAGTGAAAAAAGCAGTATGATGTAATAATATGCAGCGTGCCAATAAATTCGAGCTTTTAAATTCAAAATTTATTTTACATTTTTAGTATACATTGTAAGTGTTGAATCGTTATTATTGAGTGTGATATTTACGTTATAAATTGTTTCTTTCTTTTAATAAAATTCAGACTCCCTGATGAAGATGCTGTAGCATCGAAACGCGTAGGAGGGTAAAGGAAAATTTAATATTTGCCTTCTAAATTACCGGCCGCAAAGCTCCAACCCAGTAAACAATTTACTAGTATTCTTGGCCCAACTATAAAACCATTACATATTACATATCATCATCATCATCATTTATTGGCGCTTAACCGCCTAAGCGATTTTGGCCGTCGCCTATCAAAGCACGCCAGTCATTCCTTTTTAGCGATAACTGACGCCAATTGGAAACCCCAAGGGAGTTCAAGTCATCCTCCACCTGTTGTTTCCATCTCAGTCGAGGCCTCCCCCTTCCTCTGCTGCCGAATTCGGGTGACGATTGGAAAACCTTCTGGGCTGGAGCTTCTTTGTCCATTCGCATGACGTGACCCAGCCAGCGGAGCCTTTGGGCTTTAATTCGCTGGACTATGGTCAGATCTGCGTAAAGCTCGTACAGCTCATCGTTAAATCTCCTTCGATACTCGCCGTCGGCATCACGGGAACGACCATAAATCTTCCGGAGAACTTTTCTCTCAAATACTCCAAGGGCCATCTCATCTTCTCTTGACATTGTCCATAAATCTGAGCCATACATCAGGACAGGTATGATGAGAGACTTATAGAGCGCGATCTTTGTTCTTCGAGAGAGGACTTTACTTCTCAATTGCCTACTCAGTCCAAAGTAGCACTTGTTCGCAAGAGTGATTCTCCGTTGGATTTCTAGACTGATATTATTTTCGGTGTTAATGCTGGTTCCCAAATAGACGAAGTCCCTCACAGTTTCAAATTTGTAACTATCAACAGTGACGTGGCTGCCAAGGCGCAGGTGCGCCGATTCTTTCATTGATGACAGCAAATACTTCGTCTTGTCCTCGTTGACCGCAAGACCCACTTTTTTCGCTTCTTTATCCAGTCCAGAGAAGGCAGCGCTTACGGCGCGATTGTTAAGGCCAATGATATCAATATCATCGGCATACGCCAGCAATTGCACGCTCTTGTAAAAGATTGTACCATTGCGGTTTAGCTCTGCTGCTCGAATTATCTTCTCCAGCATCAGGTTGAAGAAATCGCACGAAAGGGAGTCGCCCTGTCTGAAGCCTCGTTTGGTTTCAAATGGCTCAGAGAGGTCCCTCCCGACTCTGACGGAGCTGTTAGTATTGCTCAACGTCATTTGGCAAAGCCGTATAAGCTTTGCAGGGAAGTCAAATTCAGACATGGCGGCATACAGGCAACTCCTTTTTGCGCTGTCAAAAGCGGCTTTGAAATCGACAAAGAGATGGTGTGTGTCGATTCTTTTATCATGGGTCTTCTCCAGGATTTGGCGTATCGTGAAAATCTGGTCGATGGTAGACTTACCAGGTCTAAAGCCACACTGATAAGGTCCAATCAGCTTGTCTACGATGGGCTTCAGTCTTTCACACAATACGCTAGAAAGAACCTTATACGCGATATTAAGAAGGCTGATTCCGCGGTAGTTGGTGCGGTTAGCGGGATCGCCTTTCTTGTGGATTGGGCAGAGCACACTTAAATTCCAATCTGGAGGCATGCACTCGTCTGACCATATTCTGCATAAGAGCTGATGCATGCTTTTTACCAGCTCTTCGCCTCCGTATTTGAACAGCTCGGCGGGTAGTCCGTCTTTTCCAGGCGCTTTGTTGTTTTTGAGCCGGGATATAGCTATCCTCACTTCATCATAGTCAGGTGGTGGGACGACTTTTCCATCGTCGGGGATTGGGGTATCGGGTTCGACGTCTCCCTCGCAATTTAGCAGTGAGGAGAAGTGCTCCCTCCATAATTTAAGAACACTCTGTACGTCGGTTACCAGGTCGCCATTATTGTCCTTACAGGAACTTGCCCCGGTCTTAAAACCTTCCGTCATCCGCCGGATCTTTTCATAGAATTTTCGGGCATCATTCCTGTCAGCCAGCATCTCAAGCTCCTCACACTCACGCCTTTCGGCCTCACGTTTCTTTTTTCTGAAAAGGCGTCTCTCTTCCTTCTTTGCCTCACGATAGCGTTGCCATACACTGCGGGTTGCGCCCGTTCGCAACGTCTCCCTGTAGGCAGCGCCCTTTTTGTCCGAGGCAGTGCTGCATTCCTCATCGTACCAGTTGTTTTTGCGGGCTCGCTGGAACCCTATAGTGGCCTCAGCGGCGGTACGTAATGAGTGAGAGATATGCTTCCATTGCTCGGTTGCATCGTTAGGTCGAGGATTGCTCTCCGATAGCAGGTGTGAGAGTCGAGTGGAGAAATTGTCAGCTGTCTGTGTCGTGCGCAGCTTCTCGACGTCAAACTTTCCCTCCGTTACTGTGCGCAATTTCTTTGCTACACAGAGGCGTGTGCGTATCTTGGCTGCAACAAGATAATGGTCCGAGTCGATATTGGGACCACGAAGGGTACGCACGTCCAGAACGGTGGAGCTATGTCTGCCGTCGATCATGACATGATCAATCTGGTTTCTTGTTCTTTGATCAGGAGACAGCCATGTGGCTTGGTGTATTCGTTTATGCTGGAACCTGGTACTACTGATGACCATATTGCGAGCAGCGGCGAAATCAATCAACCTAGTGCCGTTGGGGGATGTTATATCATGGAGACTAAATTTTCCAACTGTTGGACCAAAGACTCCTTCCTTGCCCACCTTCGCATTAAAGTCGCCGAGCACGATTTTGATATCATGTTGGGGGCAGCGATCATAAGTCTGTTCAAGTTTATCGTAGAAGGAGTCCTTCTCTGCGTCGTCCGTCTCCTCAGTCGGCGCATAGGCGCAGATAAATGTTATGTTGAAAAATTTCGCTTTGATGCGGATCGCAGCGAGACGCTCGTCCACGGGGGTGAACGCTAGTACTTGGCGGCGAAGTCTCTTTCCCACCACGAATCCTACACCACGCGCTTTGCCGCGTGTCTGGCCACTGTAGTATACGTCACAAGGTCCGATGGTCGTCTTTCCTTGTCCCGTCCATCGCATTTCCTGCAGGGCGGTGATGTCAGCCTTTGCGTTAACGAGGACATCAACCAGTCGGGCAGCGGTACCGTCCCTTGAAAGGGTCCGGACATTCCCGGTACATGCCCTAATATCCAAATCATTATGCCTTATTCGTTTTGCCGGGTCGTCAACATTAAAGGGGGTTCTCATCCGAGGCTTTAATACATTTTTCATTGGACTAATTTTTTACGTGGCGGGTCCCAAACCCAGCGCACAACCCGTTTCGGGTGAGCTTAAAATCCGATCTAATTGGAAGAAACAAAAAAGAAAACAAACATGAAACAATTTTATCAACATATAAAATTAAAATACGACGATTGTACTCACTATACGATCAAACAATTCAACAAAAATTCTAAAAAATTAGCTAAACAGCAACAACGACTAAAGTTTTTACTACGGTGCAAAGTTATGGGGTTGTACCAAATCACCTGCAAGGTAAAGTAAAAAATTTACATCATAGCTTCAAATTAGACAGTACATGAGATCAATTGGAACGAATAGTCAAATGCTTGATTTTAAAAATTCTAAATTTGGAAATCAAAGAAACAAACATGAATATTAAAATTTTGAGGACTAGTTTAAAATACATTCAGGAGTCAATGGAAAAAATACTCCAAAAACAAGATTACGAGAACGTCATCAAAAAACAAAACCAATTTTCACATTAATTTAATAGTACCATGGAGAAATCGCACCAATAAAAACTTGGAGCGCTTATTGAAACAAAAAATGAAATTTATATTCAATGATGACGGGTTTGTGAATAAAACCGATATTGAAGTACCTGAGGAATGCCGTTGGATACTATCTATGGGTAAGAAGTTTTCTCTCCCAGTAACCAGAAAATCTTTCTCCCCAATACATATAATTGCGGATTTGGAACAGGGAGTGCAAGAGATAGAAGATGAGAGGGAAAAGGATATCACCCGCAGTAACATCGCTGCCAAAATTAACAACTTCCGGAACAAGATCAAAAATAATGATAAAGAGAAGTTCATCATCATGGCATACGAAAACACGGAAAAATTTGTAAAACAATATAAGGATGAGATTGTGATCACATATGCCGATAAAGGTAATAAGACGGTGATGATGTATAAAAGTGAGTATGAGCTGAAATTAATGGAAATACTGAACGATAATGATAAAGAGAAGTTCATCATCATGGCATACGAAAACACGGAAAAATTTGTAAAACAATATAAGGATGAGATTGTGATCACATATGCCGATAAAGGTAATAAGACGGTGATGATGTATAAAAGTGAGTATGAGCTGAAATTAATGGAAATACTGAACGACAAAAATTTATACAAAATCATGAGAACTGATCCAAAACAAAAACTAATGCGTAAAAATTATAACATAGTAAACGACCTATTAAGGCAAAAGAACATAGATACAAAACTTAAATATCAGCTTTCTTGTTCAGCAGCCAACGCACCTAGGTTTTAAGGACTCCCCACAATCCATAAACCAAATAGACCATTAAGGCCGATATCATCATCCATGAATGTACCATGCCAAAAGCTAGCTAAATTCATTGACGGTATTCTTAAAAATATTATATCGGATGAATACAACATTAAAAACTCAATTAAATTGAAAGATGTTCTGAAATCAATTACACTAGATGATGATGAAATGATGGTATCCTTCGATGTGGTGCCTTATTTACTAATATACAGGTTCATTTAACAATACAAACCATAATGGGAAAATGGCAAATGTTGGAGCAACTAACTACAATCAGTAAAAGAAATTTTCAATCTATACTAGAATTCTGCCTTAGAGATAATAATTATCTACAATATAACGGTAAAGTTTATCAGCAAGTTTACTGTAACGTCACCATTGGTATGGTAGGTAGGTAGGTTGCGGTGGCTGCTAGCAGACAGCTAGCACACGTAGGCCCCGAAGATCCCGTTGGGATACCACCTGGATCTGGATGACATTTGTATAGTTGGGCAAAGAAAGGCGTTCAGCTCAGGCTTAACCAAAATACAGGCTCTAACCCTGCCCCCTTCGTTGGCTCGGATAAGCTTAAAACCCTTTGTCCACAGACCGCAAATCCTTGAGATATTGACCCAGGATTCTTGAGGACCATATCTACGTCGCCTTTAGAGAGACGACTGATTAAAGCAGCCGAGGCCGCTTTAGATTTGTGCAGATTTATCTGAAGCACCACCAACATGAGAGCTTTAGAACTTCCCTGCAACCGCCGTATCGTCGAGTTCTGCCTCGTCTGGAGGATTTTTTTTTCAACGACGAGTTGTCCAGACCACGATTTGGCGTGGCGGAAACCCTACTATCTGTGGCGGTATCAACATGGGTGCGCTCAGGACTAGCTGCTATCACCATGACGTTGAGGTTTTCCCGTCCAGCAAGCTGTCTCCCATCTCCGAGCTGTTCACTGCCCCTTCGCCGTTTGACGTGGCAGATACCATACTTTCCGAGTTGGACACCTCCGACTCCTCTTCTAACACTGCGATGTTCGAGTCCTCAGCCGAAGCAGCGCGTTGTGCATCTCCACGGTATACGTGGATCACGATCTGACCCATGCCATAGTGCACTCGTCCATAGCACCGTTTAAGGGGCTCGAGTGCCTCCTTGTTCAAGGTGAGGACCACCTGCCTATCACGCCCTACCGCATCCTCAACCAGATTGACACTCCAGTCCAGCGTCGGGAGAGACGGGTTCAAGATCCGCAGCATCCTGAGAATTCTCTCAGGTTCAGCAGGGATGGCAGGAATCCATGCCCTTGGCCGAGCCGGAATGTCCTTCCAGCCGACAACCTCGATTCTTGCCCCTGGGTAGATCTCACCCAGTCTTTCAGCTGCAGCCTTGCACAGTGCGACAGTTTTTGTATCTTCGCAAGCGAATGCCTTGATTCGACCCTGGTGCCATCCCGCAACAGAACCTACCACCGTGGCACCCGGAGACTCATCCATAATGTCAAGAAGGGTATGCCGATTGCGTTCCGGACGTACCGCCACTGGTCCTTAGGGATGGCCCAGCTTTCGTTACCTCGGTCTATGACGTCTATGATAATCTTGTCCTTGGTCACTTCTGCAAAGCTAAGTTTACCCACTCCGGGGGTGTTCTGCTGCCGCTTCAGATGGGGTTTTAAATCCCCGTCCGATCTTTAGCTTTTGAAGGAATTTCCATTAATCTTCTTTGGCGCAGAGCTTCAGCTATCTCCTTCGTCTTTCTGGCGTTCGGCGACAGCGTCTCCTGTGAAAAGTCCTCGTACTTGTGATCATAGCGCCGCCCGGTACTACATCACGAGAGAAGCCTAGCATCTCTGGCGCGACGACAAAGATTTTTCCAATCCAGGGTGTTATGCGACCACGTGCCCATTGGACGTTTGCAGCCGGGAGGCAAATCGTGGCTGTAATCTAACGGTGCCTCTCTGATACCTGGCCGCCTCGGAGAGTAACTATGGCCTTACCGCGGTATGGGGCTCTGCCGCGGCGGACGACACACTTTCTCCTCACTCTCTCCTTGAGCCTAAGATGGCCTTGTCCGGCCATGGGTCGTACGAACAAGATGAAAAACACAAAACAAAACTTTAAACAACCAACAACTACGTTCACTGCTCAGCAGAGGAGAGCTATGCTGGATCAAGCGAAAGCACGGCGTCGGAGGACAACCTCCACTTCAAATCAACCGAGGGACTGGCAGCGATGGCAACTACGGGTCGGTCAACCTATACATCTTTTTCAAGTAAGATTGACTTGATGGAAGCTATCACCAGTGCGGCTGCCTACGCAGCTAAGCGGACAACGGCGCATGCTGAACTTTCATCAACCGCTGGTATGAAAATCAGTGTCTCAACGCCTGTGGCAATGGGCTCACGACCTGGCCTCAGAGATCCAAAGGAAAGAGAAGTAGTAAATGGGCTCTCAGCAAAAGGAGCGACCGCGATGGAAACTACGGGTCCGGACTCCCAAGAGACATCTCCCCGTCGCTCTTCGTACCTGAAAAACGATTGGCCGCTAGTATCCTGAAGAAATATGAGGGAGTTTCACAGGAAACGCTGTCGCCGAGTTTTAGGAAGTGTATGGATTTAGCACAATCTCTGATACCGGATTTCCAAAGCAGTTATGTGGAAAAGAGGGTAAACGGAAACCCTTTCAAAAGCCAGAGATCGAACGTGGAGTTAAAACCCCATCCCATGTGGCATCAAAACACCCCCGGAGTGGGCAAACCAAGCTTTGCTGATGTAACCAAGAACAGGATCCTTATAGGCATTCTTGATCGAGGCAACGACCGTTTGGCCATCCCCAAGGACCAGTGGCGGCACGTGCGGAATGCACTCGGAAACGCTGTCATCGACGTTTATTTGAAGTCTCCAGGTGCTTCGGCGGCGGTCACGGATGCGGGTTGGCACCAGGAACAGATTAAAATTGTCGCGTGCGACGACGCAAAAACTGTTGCACTGTACAGGGCAGCAGCTGCAAGACTGGGTGAGGTCTACGAAGGTGCAAAAATCGATGTCGTCGACTGGGAGGACATTCCGGCTCGGCCAACGGCAACGGCATGGATTCCTGCCATCCCTGCAGAAGCCTGAAAGAATTCTCACGATGCTGCGGATAATGAATCCGTCCCTCCCGAAGCAGGACTGGAGTGGCACTCTGGTCGGGGATGCGGTAGGGCTTGATAGACAAGTGGTCTTCGCCATGAATAAGGAGGCACTCGAGCCCCTTAAAAGGTGTAATGGGCTAGTGCAAATCGTCATCCACGTATACCGTGGCGATGCACGCGCGCTGCCATCGCGGCTGCTCCGGGAGACTTGGAAATCGAAGTACCGCAAGAGGAAACCGAGGAGTCCAACGTGGAAAACATGTTATACGCCAACTTGGAGATGGAAGACAGCCTGCTGGACGGGGAAGGCCTCGACGTCACGGTGGTAGCAGCCCTTCCTGAGCGCAATATCTCTGAAGCTTCTGACAGCAGGGCTCCCGCCACGCCAAATCGCGCAGTTGCTCTGAACTCGTCGTTGAGAGACAGCCTTCGGGACAGGGCAGACTTCGACGATATGGGGACGGCAGGGAAGTCTGATCGCCCTCATGTTGGTGGTTCTTCAGATAAACCTGCACAAATCTAAAGTAGCCTCGGCTGCTTTAAGTAGTCGTCTTTCTAAAGGCGACTTGGATG
Organism: Campiglossa producta; assembly: GCA_964058755.1. Taxonomy (NCBI): domain Eukaryota; kingdom Metazoa; phylum Arthropoda; class Insecta; order Diptera; family Tephritidae; genus Campiglossa; species Campiglossa producta. The sequence goes on along the minus strand of CAXKVI010000004.1, from coordinate 61,093,619 downwards.
TGGTCCTCATCCAAGAACCCTGGGTCAACAGCTCGAGGCGGCTCGGTCCCTCCCGGCGGCAAACGTCCAATGGGCACGTGGTGGCATAACAGCCTGGATTGGGAGGGGGAAAGTCTTAGTCGTCGCGCCAGAGGAATTGGCTTCTCTCGTGATGTATGTGCTATGATCACAAGGGCAGCGTAGCCCTGTGGCTATCGAGTTAAACCCTCGTACAGCGGCAAGGTGTCCACCCTTCACAAGATATCGTACTTAAATATTACAGATATTGATATATTATGAATTTCATATCAAAGGCTGAAAAAAACGTACATTTTGAACCCGACTCCCTCAGAATTTGATGAAGTTTTGCATAGAGGTACATCTTACCTACCCAAATACAACCTCATTTCTAGAAATTGCATTTTCGAAAAATTGTGGGCGTGGCAAGGTATCGAAATTTTCGAAAATATTCGAAAAATTACGATAATAGGTACTTTTAAAGTGTGTTTTCCCTCGTGAAGGGTGGACACCTCGCCGCGGTACGAGGGCTTAAGTCGATAGCCACAGGGCTACGCTGCCCTTGTGATCATATCGCCGCCCGGTACTACATCACGAGAGCAGCCTAGCCTCTCTGGCGCGACGACAAAGATCTTTCCAATCCAGGGTGTTATGCGACTACGTGCCCACTGGACGTTTGCAGATATATAGAAATAGTTTTAGACTTTCGTGTAAAGCAACCTATTATGAAGCGCAACCCACGCAATGTCAACTGGCAACTACACAATGAAATATTAGCCACAGACCTACCAGTACTACCCCCACAAGCCCCCTCATCAGTTGAGGAGCTGGAGGACCTGGTAACGACATACACCACTCCACTCTCAAATGCCCTAGAACAAGCTTGTCCAGTGCCAAACCCACGCGGTAAACACAGGCCATATTCGTGGACCTACGACCTGGACTCGCTCCGAAAAACCTGCATTAAGCAATTTAATAAGGCTAAAAGCCTCGACACGGAGCCTCAATGGCTGGAATACAAAGTTAAGCTAAGGGCCTACAAAAAAGCCCTGAGACAGGCAAAGAGAACTTCGTGGAGGAATTTTTGCACTGAGGTCGAAAAGGTTGACGACACAGCGAGACTTAGACGAGTTCTCTCGAAAACTCGAACAGCCATCAGCTATTTGCAGAAGTCTGACGGATCCTGGACCAGTACGGAAAAGGAAACACTTGAGCTGCTCTTGAACACATATTTTCCGGGTAACTTGCATAATGCACCCGCAACAAACTCCACGGTAGTGTTTATTCCTAAGGCTGGGAAGGCCTCCCACTACGAGCATGAGGACTACAGACCCATCAGTCTCTCTTCCTTTGCACTCAAAACCTTCGAGAGGATAATCAGCGACTACCTATCCACTACTATTGATAGCAAGCTTTTCTCCAGCTATTAGCTATCAGCATGCTTACACCAAGGGTAAATCAACAGAAACTGCGCTTCACAGCCTAGTCTCTATCGTTGAAAAATCGTTGGGCGAAAAGGATTACTGTCTCGTGACCTTCCTTGACATTGTAGGGTATTTCAACAATATAAGTCCGGAGGCTATTAACACCGCTCTTACTAATCTGGGCATAAGTAGATACTGGACTAATCGATCAACTACTGCGGGGGCGGAAAATATCTTCATCACTTGGCACGGTTGATTTATCACGCTATGTCACAAGGGGAACGTCTCATGGTGGTGTTCTCTCCCCGCTTCTATGGGACCTCACTGTCAACTCGTTGCTACGAGACACATGCTGGGGGGGGGGGGGGGGGGGTAAGATAGTGGCATATGCAGACGATTTAGCCATTGCATACGGGGGCAAATTCCCACAAACTCTGTGTGACTTGATGCAAGTAGCACTGCGTGAAGTTTCGTTATGGTACTCTCGTTGCGGACTTAGTATCAACCCCTGAAAAGTGGAACTCGTTCTCTACACCAACCGGTACAAAATAACACCGCTGGACAGACCAGAACTTAATGGCGTGAGCCTGAACTTGGCTGATAAAGCCAAATTCTTGGGCACAGTTCTGGACAGGAAGTTAAACTGGAAGGAGAATATTCTTCAGAAGGCGTGTGTTGCACTTTACACATGCAAAAGAGCTATTGGCAAAAAGTGGGGTCTCAGCCCCAAAATATGCAGATACACTGCAATTATCCGACCTATAATGCTATATGGAGTCGTGGTGTGTTGGCCTGCGCTGAGCAAGGCCACAAACCTGAATCTGTTAGGTAAAGTCCATAGATTTGGCATGATCTGTATAAGCGGCGCGCTAAGAACAACTCCCAACGAAGCTCTTCAGGCCATTCTAGGCATTCTGCCACTCGATCTGGAAGCGTACCAGGAAGCAGCGGCAGCGGCTCTGCGCCTAAGGGAAACGTCTGGCTGGGGCGCAAGCACAACTGGACACTTCAGTATTCTAGGATCTTACAGTTTTCTCCCTCTGAGCACAGATCGATGTTCGGCCACAACAGTTGGAGACAGCTGTTTCAAAACGAACATTCCCAGCAGGGGAGAGGATGGATTGATGCCCCTACTAATGGCGGCATTTCTGTTTACACTGACGGCTCGAAGCTAGACGGCAGAGTTGGAGGAGGGGTTTATTTAAGGGATCTGGAACTTGAGCTCTCCTTCAGACTAACTGATCATTGCAGCGTCTTCCTGGCTGAAGTCTCAGCAATCTTGGATGCCGCGATTTGGATAAGTAAATGCGCTATCGGCGAGGACATCGTTATTTTAAGCGACAGCCAGGTGGCCTTCAAAGCTCTTGGCTCTTATTCGTTCAACTCTGAACTGACGCTCAGCTGTCGTCGATCTCTTCAAGAGATGGCCCAACAGAACCGCGTGAACCTCACATGGGTCCCGGGACACAGGGATATTGGGGGAAACTGTAAGGCAGACGAACTTGCCAGGCAGGGTATGACCAAGCAGGTTCTTCGGGATAAATCGCGCTTAGGTATGCCGTTTGCCACATCCAAGTTAATGCTGAAGGAGTACACACTCCGTCAAGCCAACGAAAGGTGGCAACAATCCCCAGGGTGCCGTATATCCAAACAAACCTGGCCAAAATGGGATCATAAAAGATCTAGAGGCATTCACCCCTAAGAAGGAGAGAAATCTTCATATTAATAGGTGTTCTAACTGGGCACTGCCTTATTGGTAGGCACGCAGAAAGGCTAGGTGTGCCCTACCGACGATGCTGTAGGAGCTGCAAAGATGATGAGGAAGAGGAAACGGTGAAGCACCTCATCTGCAATTGCCCGTTTAAGCGGCGCGAGATCGCGCTTTTTGGGAGTTCCCTTCTTGGAAAGCCTAAGCCAGATCGCGGAACTGGACATAAAGGACTTGGTGGCCTTCATAAAGTCGTCTAAGTGGTTCGAGGAGGAGCAACAGTATCGGTTTAGGAGTGTCAGACCCGGGATTCACTGTAAAAAATTTTTAGTACACTGTAAAAATTCTATATTACACTGGGAAAACAATTCAAAGACCAAGCTATTTAAAAAAAATGTCGTTAAGAAAGTTCTATTTAATATATATACATAATATCGGATAATATCGAATGCCAAATTTAACCATTACACTATGGCAGGTGTCACACGGTCAATGTAGATCACAAAGAGTTAAACGTTCAATATTTAATGCGTTTGTACCTACAAGGAGGGAAATCTATGGATCGAACGTCCATAATTATTAAAATTGATAATCCTGGCCCATCAATGAATATGGATGCTCCATCAATGCATTTTTGATACATCACTATTGTAGTGGTATCTACATAAACTATTGATAAATTCTAAATACTTACAGCCTTATTCATAAAAAGATATGAAAGGTTTATTAAGAGTTTATCTAAACTTAAAATGCTGTTATAAAGACGTTAAAATGAAATCAAATTTATAATGAGCTTTACCCTTCTATAAACTAATAATAAGACCATACTTCAAAGGAAAATAAACGACAAAGTGGAAAATCCTGCATACAAAAATTACAAAAGTGGCCAGCACATGATGCTGGACATATATTCGCAGGTTGTAGGACCTTAGGTGTTCCACCCACTTAGCTCTGCTGTAGGTACTAGGCTTAGTGGTCTTATTTCGGCATTTAGACCTCAGATTTGGGGGTCAGCGGAATCCTCAGCGCGCACGTGACCACATTCGTTGTCACGGTCGCGGCATCGGCTAGGAAGTGAGAAGAGCAGCAAAGTAGCTCTCTGTGTCTCCCGAATGCCTCCCTAGTCAGCTTCTGGTTCCCATGTGGTGCAGTTTGACGTGATATGATGTAAGCTGCTTCAGGTTACCTATCCCGTTTAGTGTGCATAACGTCGAATCTCCAATCGGCTCGACTAAGTTCTCTTCTCTTCAGTAGGCCATGCTAATATCATGGCGGTAATCTCTAGGGTAGCTTGGACAGGAAGCAGGTGGTATATAAACGATTATGAGGTTAAGGTCCACATCTCCCGCCTGAACGACGATACTCTGTCGTTCTAGAGTCCTGCCCATTGAGTTGATGTCGCGTTTAAATCGGCAAAACTGCACGGAAGGATGGATAATGAATGCTAGGTTCGTATCTCTGGTTGGAAGAATAGATCGTATACGTCCCCGCTATGAGCAAGCGTACATAGCATTGGATTTGCCAGGGGTTGCGTTTGACCGTTGGTACCTTGGAATATAATCTTAGCTGACAAACAGTGCACGTAGCGAAAGGGACCAGGAGCTAGAAGCTTTGTCTTGCACTCATTTTGGTACCTAAAGGGGGAGGGGTGATGATGGAGAGGGGTTCTGATACTCGGCATGGCTCACCTCCAAAGAAAGTAGCTGTGGGCAGCCGAATGAGGTGCAGTCGTCATAGGGCGCGAATGACAACCGGGAGCACATTGCACAGCTTGCTGTGTATAAGAAGGTCGTGAATACCGAAGTTCTGACAGGCGGTGAAAAACAGCACAGAAAATGAAGATTGACGCTCGCACTCAACGCCGCCAGCACCTTTCACGTCCGTTCAACACTCCTACTATTTTTGGAGCACGCGAACACACTGGGAGAGAGTCACAGAGGAGCACGACCTTATTTTGCAGCTTATATTCGGGAGCAATTCAATGCTTTGTGAAGAATATTTTTTTATTTTTTTGAGATTTTAATTCAAAATTTATTTATTTTTGTTTAAAAATTTTCAAACTGGCATTTGTCAAGGCCAACATTGCCATATTTATATTCAATTTTGACAGCAAAAACCTTGGACTTGGGATGGCGTAGCCCAGGGTTATTCTTTATAAGCGCGGCCGAAGGCCGCCAACTCAGAAAGGTGTTTCGCACATAAATACCATGGATTTCGCTCCAATTTTGGTATCGAACCCGGGCCATTTTTCCGTTTTTTGACCGTAACTTTTCACTAAAACAAAAAATTAAAAAAGCGCTTACGGATTCGTGATCCTGAGGCCAAACCCCGTCTTTTGAGCTATCTCCCATAATTTTAGCTAATTTATTAGCAGTTGACCCCTAAAGGAAACAAATACCCTGGTTTCAGTGGGATTAGAACACTGCTCCTCTGGCACGTTAGCCCAGTGTTCTACCGTTCGGCTACGGCATATTATAAAATGTTTAGAAAAATGTCTAATCTTAAGAAATTCAAAAAATTTTGAATCCAAAAAACGCTACAAAAGGTTTTAATATTGTTAGGTAATCCATAATAGAAATTGTTGAACTAATTTGATTATGCGTCCCAGAAAAATTTATATTTTGCCCATTTATATTGATACGCTTTCTGTTAAATTACACTGGTCGACGGCCAAAATTTACCAGAGACGCCGTTATGAAATTCGTATGTAAAACCACCCCCTGATTTCGAAAATCGAGTTCATCTTTGCATTTTACCGTTATTCGAAAAAACCAAAAAGATGGCTCCCTTTAATTACATATATCTCACGAACGGGTCAAGCGATTGCAAAAGGGTTGACAGAATCAAAAAGACGATGAAATTTGCTATAAATGCATCATACATTGTTTTTTGCTCAACCAGATAGTTTTCGAGATATTAGCTTATCATTTCATATTTTTGTTTTCTTTTATGAAAAAATATGAAAAAAATTACTCTTTGCGTGGACAGCATTCCAAAACCACACCTTTTTTTCTAGATATTTTTTCTTTACGTAGAGCTCTGTTTTATTAGAAAAAAGATAAGCTATCATCGAAGAAAATCGATGTAAAACTACGTAAGTTATAAGCGATCAAATAAAAATACCCAGGTTGCGCAATTTCAACGTACAGCTCAAAACGTATGTATGGTATAAGAAAGAGAGAAATATCAAGCTATGCTCTGTTTCTATTGAGTTCAAAGTTTAATTCATGAATGAAATTACCCATATTTTTTACTTTTTTTAAATTTATTTATGTTTATACTATATTCTAACAATCTTTATCTTAATTTTATTTTACTATGTAGTCGAAATAATTATGTGTTCTACTTTGACGCTTTTTCAGTTTAGGATCGGTTTCTCTTATGAGAAACCAGCAGTAATCACCCATCATTGCGACGTCCCAGAATCCTTGATATCGATTCTCAATTAATTTCATTTCCTGATGAAACTTTTCGCCATGTTCGTCACTTTCGTCGCCAAGATTTGCCGGAAAAAAGTTCAAATGTGAGTGCAGAAAGTGAATTTTTAAAGACATATTTACGCCTGGAAAGAAAATATTAGTTAGGTAAATAAAATTTTGGGAAATTTTTAATAAGCCTTTTATATTTACCCATTTTCGCATAATTATTGATTAAGTCGTTCACTATCTGTTCGTAGTTAGGGCTTTTGTGTCTACCGAGAAAAGAAGCAACGACCTTTTCAAAGGATTCCCACGCTGCTGCCTCAACTGATGAGAGTAGTCCTTTGAATTGAGTATTGTTGATCAACTTTTTTATTTGTGGTCCAACAAAAATACTTTCCTTTATCTTGGCTTGAGAAATATCTGGAAAAATTGTTTTCAAATAGTCGAATGCTTCGCCTTCTTTGTCCAAAGCCTTAACAAAGTTTTTAATGAGACCGAGCTTGATGTGTAAGGGTGGAAGTATGATTTTCTCTTTCTTGACAAGAGGGGTGTATTTTATGTTAACCACACCAACGGTAAACTCGACTCTTTCCGACCAATCCTTTCTGACGTAGTGGTCCTTACGAGCTCGGCTATCCCACTTGCAGAGGAAGCAGCAGTGCTTGGTGTAGCCACTTTGTAGACCGCATAGCATTGCAACGACTTTGAGATCAGAACATATTTTCCAATCATGCTCTTCATATTTGATAAATTTGAGAATTTTTTGCAAACCTACGAGTCCTTTGTATTTACTGCATGTGCGATCGGGATAGAAGGCTTTTTGTTACGGATATGCAATAATACAGCTTTCAAACTCAGTTTATTGCTGTCTATGAACAATCGCCACTCTTTTGAATCATATGTTTGACCAAACTCTTTGAATAAACCAGGAATGTCGTTGCAGTAGCATATACTGTCTTTCTTTGTATAGTATTTGGAAAATGGGTCGTGACGAGTTCTACAATATGTCACCTTAACATCGGATGACACAAATTTAAATTGTTGCATACGGGAAGTGTGGATCTCTGCCTTTTCCTTGGATAGTTCCAAATCTCTTATCCATTAAGTTGTGCTTGTAAGAGAACGTTTCTCTCGTTTCCCACGCGAAATTCAGTACAAATTGATTCCCCGCACTCAGATATTACTGTTGACAATGGAACTGGATCCGCAACTGTCGTTGAATGTAGTACTGGTAATGTCACTGATGGTACGCTGGCATAAGTTACTCTTCTTGATCTTCCAACGCCAAGCACTTTCGTTTGACAAATATAACACTCCATTGAATGGCAAGTAGGTTCTCTCCATATCATTGGTGTAGCAAATTTTATTTGTTGTCCTGATTTCGACTGAATCAATTCTACTCGACACGATGTACACAAAGTGTTCGGTGTCCATGGTTTTTAGCATTTTTAGGCTCAATGCCAAAATACTTGGAGTATAAAGTTTTGATACGATCTGAGAACACTCGTCGTAGCCTTATGATAGTATATTGGCCACACATGAAACAGAACATATCTGGATCGTTATCACACTCCAATTCTCGCGTCCTTTTACTCATTTTATTTTTTTTTAATAAATCACGGTTTTGAAATTCGACTTATGAACTGAACTATCTCCGGCGAGCCTTGCAGATGTTTTGAAGTTTCAAGGCGCCTTAACTCATATTTATACTCGGAACAAAAATAAAATTTAAAAAATCAAATCTTACCTAGACAGAAAGGTTCCTTTTTATACGAAGCCGGGAAAAGAAAATATTACCTGCTTTAGATGTCGGCTTTAAAAATTTTCTTATAATTTTGAAAATCTACCTGCAAACTACAGCACTTTCGAACCCACCCTTTCTTCCTTTCGAAGCAACCACTCTACCTACTATAAAACAATTCGAGTATTAAAAGTACTATTTGATTTATTTAAAGAAAAAGTATTATCATTGTTATGGTGTTATTCGTTTATCCGGATAAAATCCCATTTGCACTTTATACCTTTAAAATATGTATGTATTAGAGTGGTTCACAATTATGGACTTTTTGGAAATTCCAAAACGCTACCCCCAATTATTGTTCCTTATGACAAAAAAAGAGGCTGCTATTTTTTTGTTTTTTTTTTTTTAAGGTGCTTTAGAGGTGCTTGCAAATTTAATTTAATTTTAACATGTTTAAGTGCAGTAAAAATTTGCGTTTCGAAATTGAAAACGGTGCAACTAAAACGCCTACACTGATCTCATCGCGCATTGGTTTTTTGGATATATTTCGCATCTAGAAGGTTTATCACATCGCTGATTATGAATCCGATGTCAGTTTTTTTAAATTCAAAATGGCGGGTCCAATATGGCGGTGATTTTTTTGAAAACTAATTGGATTTTATTGAAACTTGGTACTCGGGGGTTTATGCGTTGTCTGATTACGAATCCGATATCGGTTTTTTTAAATTCAAAATGGTGGATCCAATATGGCGGTGCATTTTTGAAAACTAATTCGACTGTGTGAAACTCGTCACTGATGGATTTATGACATCGATTTATATGAACTAGTATCGCTTGTGATCGAAAATTCGACCAATAAAAACCTTAGAGGGTCGTGGGGTCGCTAGCCCCGTACCCCCATCCTTAAATTTCGGAGACGCCCCTGAAAATATATGATTTGATTACAAATTGATTCCCCGCACTCAGATATTACTGTTGACAATGGAACTGGATCCGCAACTGTCGTTGAATGTAGTACTGGTAATGTCACTGATGGTACGCTGGCATAAGTTACTCTTCTTGATCTTCCAACGCCAAGCACTTTCGTTTGACAAATATAACACTCCATTGAATGGCAAGTAGGTTCTCTCCATATCATTGGTGTAGCAAATTTTATTTGTTGTCCTGATTTCGACTGAATCAATTTTACTAGACACGATGTACACAAAGTGTTCGGTGTCCATGGTTTTTTATTGGTTTGGAGTATAAAGTTTTGATACGATCTGAGAACACTCGTTGTAGCCTTATGATGGTATATTGGTATTGCTAATTTTTTTTTTTTTTAAGGTGCTTTAGAGGTGCTTGCAAATTTAATTTAATTTTAACATGTTTAAGTGCAGTAAAAATTTGCGTTTTTGTGTGTTGTTAAAAACCTTAGAGGGTCGTGGGGTCGCTAGCCCCGTACCCCCATCCTTAAATTTCGGAGACGCCCCTGAAAATATACCGCCTATACCTCAGTTTTTTCAATTTTCTTTCCATCGGTCAAACGTTTCGCTCACAGGAGGTTCCTAAAGGTTTCATGTGGCGTATTTATTGACATCGGCATAGGAAATGCAAATTTGCAAAACTGGCATCTTATATATTATATATTAATATATATAAAAGAAATATGCACCGATGGCTAGGAAATTGAAAAAACTGACGGTATATTTTCAGGGGCGTCCCCGAAATTTAGGGATGGGGGTGCGGGGCTAGCGACCCCTCGACCCTCTAAAGTTTTTATTGGTCGAATTTTTGATCACAAGTGATACTAGTTCATATAAATCGATGTCATAAATCCATAAGTGACGAGTTTCACACAGTCGAATTAGTTTTCAAAAATGCACCGCCATATTGGATCCACCATTTTGAATTTAAAAAACCCGATATCGGATTCGTAATCAGACAACGCATAAACCCCCGAGTACCAAGTTTCAATAAAATCCAATTAGTTTTCAAAAAAATCACCGCCATATTGGACCCGCCATTTTGAATTTAAAAAAACTGACATCGGATTCATAATCAGCGATGTGATAAACCTTCTAGATGCGAAATATATCCAAAAAACCAATGCGCGATGAGATCAGTGTAGGCGTTTTAGTTGCACCGTTTTCAATTTCGAAACATACTTTCAGGAGTTAAACCCCTTCTACTCATCCAAGAAGGCTATTGAATTGCAAGAATATTCGTCAATGAAAACAGAATAACAACACACAAAAACGCAAATTTTTACTGCACTTAAACATGTTAAAATTAAATTAAATTTGCCAGCACCTCTAAAGCACCTTAAAAAAAAAAACAAAAAAATAGCAGCCTCTTTTTTTGTCACAAGGAACCATATTTCGGGGTAGCGTTTTAGATTTTCCAAAAAAAAAAATTTTGGAACCACTCTAGTATGTATACATCACACATTGAAGTTGCGCAACCTGGGTATTTTTACTTGATCGTTTATAACTTACGTAGTTTTGCATCGATTTTCTTCGATGATAGCTTATCTTTTTTCTAATAAAACAGAGCTCTACGTAAAGAAAAAATATCTAGAAAAAAAGTTGTGGTTTTGGAATGCTGCCCACGCAAAGAGTAATTTTTTTCATATTTTTTCATAAAAAAAAACAAAAATATGAAATGACAAGCTAATATCGCGAAAACTATCTGGTTGAGAAAAAAACAATGTATGATGCATTTATAGCAAATTTGATCGTTTTTCCGATTCTGTAAACTTTTTTGCAATTGCTTGACCCGTTCGTGAGATGTACGCAATTAAAGGGCGCCATCTTTTTGGTTTTTTCGAATAACGGTAAATTGCAAATATCTCAAAAACGGTACCATAGAATCAAAAATGAACTCAATTTTCGAAATCAGGGGGTGATTTTACATACGAATTTCATAACGGCATTTCTGGTAAAGCGAAAAAGTTGAAATTCGTGGTCCAGTGTTATTACTGTGCAGTATATCGTCGGAAAAAGTGCAAAACCGTACATCGCTCTTCTGCAAAGCCGCACATTCGACATATCTGTCAAAAAAGAGATTTGCCTACCAGGGGCTCAGCGGAATATGCAAAATTCCGATATATCGGGGAAAAAATATCGTATCGTCCAATATCGGAAAGAAAAAAATATCAAAAACCACCGTAAAATTAACATTTTTTGTTTACCAAATGCAACTGAAAAGAAAAAATGTAAATTTTATAAATAACGTATAATTGACATAAAACGTAAAATGACCATGACCATCATGTATTATTGCAGGCATTCCCACGTATAATTGACATGAAACGTAAAATGAACATGACCATCATGTATACATATGTACATTGAATCTACATTCTAAAACTTTTTATTTTATATGAGAATCACATCAAAATGATATTATTTTAAATCAATTTATTAACATTTTTTAAATAAACATTAATATACATTTGATAAGGTGACAAACTTAACATTTTTAGAAGCACATAAAATTACTTTCTAGGCAAACTTTTATTATGCATTTCACAGGAACTAAAAGTTCTTATATCTTATTACAGTTTCTCCTTCGTAAATGTAATACAGATGAAGCACCAATTCCTCCTCCGCTGCTGTTTTCACTTCCCTTTTACAATTGTTTTCATGTTAATTATTGTTGTTTATATATGTAAATTCCCAGCACGCCCGAGCTTGAGTGTCAACTGTAACGCGGTTCATTTCATTTTAGAATGAAACAATTACATATACAAATGCTAGTATATTTCCATATCTTTTTTACGTGAAGCAGGTTTTCGAAATGTGTTATGAACATGATAAATGTCAACTGCAGCGCGGCTTATGCCATTCTAACATGAGAATGTTATACAAATGTGAGATTAACAGTTTTTATATCAATACTAGCGGACCCTCACCCGCTTCGCTGGGTGAAAGAAAAAGAGAAATGAAAGATGTTCTTTGTTTTTTTTTTTTCTTGCTTTATCATTTCATTTATGTACGACCATTATTTTGTGACTTATTCTAATAACTATGTTTTTTTTTTATTTAAGTGACTTACTCTAATTATTGTAAACTAACAACTTATTCTAAAGCCTTCTGATACACAACATTTTTCACATAACTCCTACTTACGGTTTTGATATCCTATAGCTGTATAGCGATTTCCAGGTCCTTACCTTAGCACCTTTTACAGATAAAAGAAAAGTTAGTTTGTATGGGAGGTGCCACGCCTCCTTTTCTGATAATCCCCCTTCTTATGTGTGAGATAGGTTTATACCAATTTTCAGGTCCCTACCTTGAACCCTTTCACAGATATTCTGCTTTAAAAATTTAGTTTGTATGGGAGGTGCCACGCCCCATTTTCTGATAATCCCCTTTTTATGTGTGGAAATTCTTTTGATATCATTTAGGGGTATACCAATTTTCAGGTTCCTACCTTGAACCCTTTAACAGATCACCTTTAACAGCCACGCCCCCTTTTCTGATAATACCCCTTTTCATGTGTGAGAATGCTTTTGATATCATAATGGTCTATACCAATTTTCAGGTCCCTACCTTTTAAGTTCGTAATTAATTCAATATTATTTACTTTATTTCATTTACTTAACTTATTTATTAATACAATAGAATGAATGTATTAATACAATAAAATAAATGCTTGCGCATGTACGATGAGAAACCAACTGATGAGTACAACCCGAATGTTCACTTAGACCCCTCGCGCTGTCATGAATGTTATGCAGATAAAAGCTCTCTGTAGCTAACAGTGAAAGAGAACGCATATTCAACACTCCTTAACGCTCAGAATAGAACCCCGGTTGTTTCCTCACTCTCAATGGTCTATCCGGTTCAGCCGAAGGCGATGAGTTTACCACTGGATTCGTTGTTGGTGTAGATTCGGAAAACGTTGATTGCATATGAGTAGGTTCATTTTGTGGAGATTCTGGCTCTACCTGCATGCTAGAGTCTACGTCATCGTATCATAGTTTCCAGTTAGTATAAGATCGTTAGGTTGACTCGTTCGAGCACGGATCTGGTCTATGTGACGCTTGTTTATACGACCATCTTCCAGTCGTACAGTATACGACAATGGTCCTCTTTTCCTCTAAATCAAAATCGCATTTTTCTGGTAACTTTTTGAAAAAATCTTTTGTAGTTTGTACCATGCGTTCGGCCTGGCCATTCGAAGACGGGTGAAAAGGCGCGCAGCGTATGTGTCGAATTAAGTTGTCATTCATAAAAGACTTAAACAGCTCCGACGTAAACGCAGAGCCGTTATCAGAAACGATGGCGTCAGGCAACCCGTGTATGGCGAACACTGAAAGAAAGAATAATCGACCTTGAAACGGTCCGGCGAAGTCGATATGCAGACGTGACCATGGAACTCTGGTCGACTCCCACATGTGTAGTGGTGCCTGTGGATTGTCGTGACGACTCTCCTGACATGGTGTACAGAGTTTAACCGTCCTCTCAATGTCGGCATCTATTTGAGGCCACCAAACATAACTCCTAGCTAATGCCTTCATGCGAACAATTCCGGGGTGGCTTGCATGTAGTGCGTCTAATATGGCTTTGCGCCCATAGGTAGGTACGATTACACGATTGCCCCATAGTAAACACCCTTTTAATGTCGATATTTCAGCCCTGCGTATATAGTACGGATAAAACCTATCTTCACGAGACATCGTATTCGGCCATCCCCTTAACGCCCAGCTGAGTACCATCGATGTTTCGGAATCTTTTTTTGTGAACGAAGCTATTTGTTCCGCGTCAAGAGTTGGGGTCGCCACTGTTTCAATCATTAACACTTCCTATGTCTCCAGGTCATCTTCATTATTGAGCAAATTTTTCATTGGAAAACGGCTCAGAAAGTCTGCATTTCCCACTTTCTTCCCAGCCCGGTGAATAAGCTCAAAATCGTAGGCGTTGAGAAAAATGCATCTTCTGAGCATTTGGTTAGATATAACTGCAGGAATCGGTTTGCTTGTAGTGAATATACCAAGCAGCGGACGATGATCGGTAATAATAGTGAAACGCCTACCGTATAAATAATCGTTGAACTTTTTGACGCCGGTTATAATTGCTACAGCTTCCCTATCGATTTGAGCATAGTTTCGCTCAGCTATGTTCAAGGTTCGGGAATAAAAGGCGATTGGTCTTTCGGAACCATCTGCCATACGATGGCTTAATACAGCACCGACTCCAAAAGGAGAGGCGTCACATACTAATATGAGAGATAACTTTTCGTTGTAGTGTACCAGCACGCGATCAGAAACGACAAGCTGTTTAAGCCTCTCGAAAGCTTCTTGATGACGCGATGTCCATTCACATTTGCTGTTTTTGTCTAACAATCGATGTAGTGGTTCGGCAATAGTTGCCTTGTTCGGTAAAAAATTGTGGTAAAAATTAAGAAGTCGTAGGAATGATTGGAGCTGTCATCGGGGGGTGGTGCATTTTGAATTGCGTCTACCTTTCCGGGTGAGGGGCGTATGCCAAAAGAATCTAACTTAAAACCAAGGAACTCTATTGACGGTTCATTAAATCTGCATTTATCTTTACGTAAGCGAAGCCCAGCCTCGCTGAAACGACTTAAAGGGCGCCATCTTTTTGGTTTTTTCGAATAACGGTAAATTGCAAATATCTCAAAAACGGTACCATAGAATCAAAAATGAACTCAATTTTCGAAATCAGGGGGTGATTTTACATACGAATTTCATAACGGCATTTCTGGTAAAGCGAAAAAGTTGAAATTCGTGGTCCAGTGTTATTACTGTGCAGTATATCGTCGGAAAAAGTGCAAAACCGTACATCGCTCTTCTGCAAAACCGCACATTCGACATATCTGTCAAAAAAGAGATTTGCCTACCAGGGGCTCAGCGGAATATGCAAAATTCCGATATATCGGGGAAAAAATATCGTATCGTCCAATATCGGAAAGAAAAAAATATCAAAAACTACCGTAAAATTAACATTTTTTGTTTACCAAATGCAACTGAAAAGAAAAAATGTAAATTTTATAAATAACGTATAATTGACATAAAACGTAAAATGACCATGACCATCATGTATTATTGCAGGCATTCCCACGTATAATTGACATGAAACGTAAAATGAACATGACCATCATGTATACATATGTACATTGAATCTACATTCTAAAACTTTTTATTTTATATGAGAATCACATTATTTTAAATCAATTTATTAACATTTTTTAAATAAACATTAATATACATTTGATAAGGTGACAAACTTAACATTTTTAGAAGCACATAAAATTACTTTCTAGGCAAACTTTTATTATGCATTTCACAGGAACTAAAAGTTCTTATATCTTATTACAGTTTCTCCTTCGTAAATGTAATACAGATGAAGCACCAATTCCTCCTCCGCTGCTGTTTTCACTTCCCTTTTACAATTGTTTTCATGTTAATTATTGTTGTTTATATATGTAAATTCCCAGCACGCCCGAGCTTGAGTGTCAACTGTAACGCGGTTCATTTCATTTTAGAATGAAACAATTACATATACAAATGCTAGTATATTTCCATATCTTTTTTACGTGAAGCAGGTTTTCGAAATGTGTTATGAACATGATAAATGTCAACTGCAGCGCGGCTTATGCCATTCTAACATGAGAATGTTATACAAATGTGAGATTAACAGTTTTTATATCAATACTAGCGGACCCTCACCCGCTTCGCTGGGTGAAAGAAAAAGAGAAATGAAAGATGTTCTTTGTTTTTTTTTTTCTTGCTTTATCATTTCATTTATGTACGACCATTATTTTGTGACTTATTCTAATAACTATGTTTTTTTTTTATTTAAGTGACTTACTCTAATTATTGTAAACTAACAACTTATTCTAAAGCCTTCTGATACACAACATTTTTCACATAAATCCTACTTACGGTTTTGATATCCTATAGCTGTATAGCGATTTCCAGGTCCTTACCTTAGCACCTTTTACAGATAAAAGAAAAGTTAGTTTGTATGGGAGGTGCCACGCCTCCTTTTCTGATAATCCCCCTTCTTATGTGTGAGATAGGTTTATACCAATTTTCAGGTCCCTACCTTGAACCCTTTCACAGATATTCTGCTTTAAAAATTTAGTTTGTATGGGAGGTGCCACGCCCCATTTTCTGATAATCCCCTTTTTATGTGTGGAAATTCTTTTGATATCATTTAGGGGTATACCAATTTTCAGGTTCCTACCTTGAACCCTTTAACAGATCACCTTTAACAGCCACGCCCCCTTTTCTGATAATACCCCTTTTCATGTGTGAGAATGCTTTTGATATCATAATGGTCTATACCAATTTTCAGGTCCCTACCTTTTAAGTTCGTAATTAATTCAATATTATTTACTTTATTTCATTTACTTAACTTATTTATTAATACAATAGAATGAATGTATTAATCAGGGACTTGTAACGCGTTTCGGTTTCGGTTTCTGTTACACAGCTTGTAACGAAACTGAAACAGAAACAAAACCCCAGAAACAAAACCTGTAACGAAACTAAATTAATTTTGTTTCTTGTAACAGAAACCGAAACAGAAACAAAACTCCTTTGTAACAAAAGTCGTAACAAAACTCCGAAACGGTTCCAGCAGAAACAAAACCTGTAACGAAACTAAATTAATTTTGTTCCTTGTAACAGAAACAAAATTATTAGTTTTGTTCCTTGTAACAAAACCCGTAACGAAACTAAATTAATTTTGTTCCTTGTAACAGAAACCGAAACAGAAACAAAATTAATTTTGTTTCTCAGTAGCAAAACTATATTTGCAGTACATTAGGATGGATTTATTATTTTCTGGTATATAATATACATGTATATGTCTGTTGCAACCAACTAAAGTAACTTCAGTCGACCTCTGAAACCTCGTGTGGTACATTTAACTTCTTAGTGTCACTGGACAGCTACATACCGGCGGGTAAGTACCACAATGGAACTTCGGTAGGAAAATCCGGGTCCTTGGCACAAACAAATGGAGTATCACACTTTAAGATCCGACAATAAATGCTGAGGATATGAAGAAACGCGATGCGATGCGCGACTATAGGGTTGTCTTTTTTTATTTTTTATTTTTAAAGGATATATAAAAACGCTTCATACATATGCATAGGGCAACGGATTGTGAAAAAATTAACATTAATAGTTATCAACAAATATTTCATTTTCTAATAATAATTCATTCAAACTACTTTGTAGTGCATCATCATCATCATTTTTATAAGATGTCGAAGGAGGATGCTTTTGCGGGTGTAACATAGTTTTGTATGGATAATGGGATATTGGGCAGATATATATATCGTCGTTCGGCGCGCAATACCGCGTATGTGCAAAAAGCAATACCGCGTATTTGATGGAAGCCAACTTGTGTAGGAGGATATAAGAATTTACAAAAGAAAAACACTCAAACTGCAAAACATAGCTTTTTTAAAATACGCGGTATTGAACAGCTCTATTTTAAAGAAAATAGGTTCCATAAAAGGTTTTTTATATATTTATTTGTGTTTTTGTAGCTAAAAACGGAGGAATTTTAACGTCAATACATTAAGACCGATGAGTCCCAGTCAGGGTAACGAAATCTCGCTTTTGGACATTTTGGTATATACACCTTTTTGTTTTTTTTTGCAAATACGCGGTATTTCGGTCCGAGCGACGATATATATTATATATATAAATACTATAGGTCCATCCTAATGTAGTGCAAATAGTATTATAAGAATGTTTAGAGTTCTGCTACTGAGAAACAAAATTAATTTAGTTTCGTTACGGGTTTTGTTACAAGGAACAAAACTAATAATTTTGTTTCTGTTACAAGGAACAAAATTAATTTAGTTTCGTTACAGGTTTTGTTTCTGCTGGAACCGTTTCGGAGTTTTGTTACGACTTTTGTTACAAAGGAGTTTTGTTTCTGTTTCGGTTTCTGTTACAAGGAACAAAATTAATTTAGTTTCGTTACAGATTTTGTTTCTGCTGAAACCGTTACAATCATTTTGTTTCGAATTTAGTTTCTATCCTTTAAAGTTTCTTGGAACAGAAACGCCAGAAACGCGAGTTTCGTTTCGGTACGACTTTTGTTACAAGTCTCTGGTATTAATACAATAAAATAAATGCTTGCGCATGTACGATGAGAAACCAACTGATGAGTACAACCCGAATGTTCACTTAGACCCCTCGCGCTGTCATGAATGTTATGCAGATAAAAGCTCTCTGTAGCTAACAGTGAAAGAGAACGCATATTCAACACTCCTTAACGCTCAGAATAGAACCCCGGTTGTTTCCTCACTCTCAATGGTCTATCCGGTTCAGCCGAAGTCGATGAGTTTACCACTGGATTCGTTGTTGGTGTAGATTCGGAAAACGTTGATTGCATATGAGTAGGTTCATTTTGTGGAGATTCTGGCTCTACCTGCATGCTAGAGTCTACGTCATCGGAATCATACACTGAACCAAAAAAGTTCATGTATCAAATGAAAAAGTACATAGTTTTTAAGAATTGTTCGTTAAAACCTCTCCAAAGAACTTTTTCGTAGAAATTTAAGAACATTTCCTAGAATATAAGTACTTTTTCGTAAAATATGTAAACAAATCCACAGAAAGCATGTATTCATTCATAAATTGTAAGAAAATTTTCTTAGATTCTATGAATTTTTTCTTATATTTTAAGAAAAACCAGCGTGAACCTCTATGAAACTTTGTTCGTAAAAAACATGTACGTTTTTGGTTCAGTGTAGTTTCCAGTTAGTATAAGATCGTTAGGTTGACTCGTTCGAGCACGGATCTGGTCTATGTGACGCTTGTTTATACGACCATCTTCCAGTCGTACAGTATACGACAATGGTCCTCTTTTCCTCTAAATCAAAATCGCATTTTTCTGGTAACTTTTTGAAAAAATCTTTTGTAGTTTGTACCATGCGTTCGGCCTGGCCATTCGAAGACGGGTGAAAAGGCGCGCAGCGTATGTGTCGAATTAAGTTGTCATTCATAAAAGACTTAAACAGCTCCGACGTAAACGCAGAGCCGTTATCAGAAACGATGGCGTCAGGCAACCCGTGTATGGCGAACACTGAAAGAAAGAATAATCGACCTTGAAACGGTCCGGCGAAGTCGATATGCAGACGTGACCATGGAACTCTGGTCGACTCCCACATGTGTAGTGGTGCCTGTGGATTGTCGTGACGACTCTCCTGACATGGTGTACAGAGTTTAACCGTCCTCTCAATGTCGGCATCTATTTGAGGCCACCAAACATAACTCCTAGCTAATGCCTTCATGCGAACAATTCCGGGGTGGCTTGCATGTAGTGCGTCTAATATGGCTTTGCGCCCATAGGTAGGTACGATTACACGATTGCCCCATAGTAAACACCCTTTTAATGTCGATATTTCAGCCCTGCGTATATAGTACGGATAAAACCTATCTTCACGAGACATCGTATTCGGCCATCCCCTTAACGCCCAGCTGAGTACCATCGATGTTTCGGAATCTTTTTTTGTGAACGAAGCTATTTGTTCCGCGTCAAGAGTTGGGGTCGCCACTGTTTCAATCATTAACACTTCCTATGTCTCCAGGTCATCTTCATTATTGAGCAAATTTTTCATTGGAAAACGGCTCAGAAAGTCTGCATTTCCCACTTTCTTCCCAGCCCGGTGAATAAGCTCAAAATCGTAGGCGTTGAGAAAAATGCATCTTCTGAGCATTTGGTTAGATATAACTGCAGGAATCGGTTTGCTTGTAGTGAATATACCAAGCAGCGGACGATGATCGGTAATAATAGTGAAACGCCTACCGTATAAATAATCGTTGAACTTTTTGACGCCGGTTATAATTGCTACAGCTATGTTCAAGGTTCGGGAATAAAAGGCGATTGGTCTTTCGGAACCATCTGCCATACGATGGCTTAATACAGCACCGACTCCAAAAGGAGAGGCGTCACATACTAATATGAGAGATAACTTTTCGTTGTAGTGTACCAGCACGCGATCAGAAACGACAAGCTGTTTAAGCCTCTCGAAAGCTTCTTGATGACGCGATGTCCATTCACATTTGCTGTTTTTGTCTAACAATCGATGTAGTGGTTCGGCAATAGTTGCCTTGTTCGGTAAAAAATTGTGGTAAAAATTAAGAAGTCGTAGGAATGATTGGAGCTGTTTTTTGTCATCGGGGGGTGCTGCATTTTGAATTGCGTCTACCTTTCCGGGTGAGGGGCGTATGCCAAAAGAATCTAACTTAAAACCAAGGAACTCTATTGACGGTTCATTAAATCTGCATTTATCTTTACGTAAGCGAAGCCCAGCCTCGCTGAAACGACTTAAAACTTGATGTAGTTTTTGCTTTAATTTTTCCACGGATTTTCCCCTGATTACAATATCATCAAAGTATGGAAGAACACCATCGATACCACGCAAGAGGTTTTCAATAAAGTTTTGAAATATGCCTGGTGCAGAGGAAATACCAAACTGTAAACGGTTGACTCGAAATGCACCTTTGTGAGTTACAATGGTTTGTAGCAGTGAAGATTTCTTATCAACTACCAACTGCTGGTATGCTTGTGCTAGGTCGAGTTTAGCGAAAACACTCCCACCTTCGATTGATGACAATAGGTCACTGATGGCTGGAATTCGGAAACAGTGAGGTTTAAGTGCCTTATTTAAAGTCGACTTGTAGTCGCCACATATTCGTATAGTTCCGTCCTTTTTTTGAACGGGTACAATGGGTGTGGACCAATCAGAATATTCCACTGGTTCTAATATACCTTGATTGGTTAATCGCACTAACTCATCTTCCACGAGGCTGCGTATAGCTAAAGGTATTCGTCGAGGTGGAAGGCTTACAGGTGGTACTGTGGGGTCGATTTGGAGAGACACAGACGGTCCCGTGCATTCGCCCAAATCTTTAGAGAAAAGATGGTTGAAATTCTTAAGAACAGTTTGAACCGATAAAGCCCCACTAATTTAGTGGATGCCCTGAATGCTGATTCCCAAAGGCTCAAACCAGTTACAGCCTAACAAATTTGTTTGATTGCCCTCAGCTATAACGATAGGTAGATTGGGTAGTAGTTTGCCGTGGTAGCAAATCGGCTCGTCAACTACTCCCTTAATCGGAATGTGATTGGCTTGAAAATCGGTAAGTTGCAGATTAGATTTACGTAGTTTTGGTTTTGTGCCCGACCATATACGCTCAAATGTCGATGATGACATAATGGTATAATTTGACCCCGAATCAACTTCGAAGGTACATGATTGCCCATTTATTATTACGGTAGCAGATTTCTTAAAACTCACCATTGGTGAAATCTGATTTACAGATTGATTAGGCTTATCTTTTTCTCGCGATGACTTCTTTTGTTTAACTTGGTATCGTACGTTTGAAGCGTGCGATGAGGTAGATGAGCGGCAAACGCGCTGTAGGTGCCCCTTACTCCCACACGTGAAACAAATAGTTTCTTGATGTGGGCATTTGCAACGTGCATGATTCCCACCGCACCCTTGGCGAGGTTTCTACGTCGTTTTATTACGGATGATTTGTGATTTATTACTGTTTTGCTGGTTGTTGTAGTATTTTCTATTACCGCTGGTAACTGAATGAACGTGATCAGTTTGTCGCATCTCGAGTGCGTTCTTAGCAGCTGCTGCAGCCGCGTTGGCTCGATCAATTTTTGCAATTGCAGATCAGACTCCGCTAGTAAAACGCGTTGCACAGCTGCGTGACGCAATCCACAAACAAGGCTATCACGCAACATGCGATCCAGCGCGGTACCAAAGTTACAGTCAACGGCTAGTTTGCGTAGACCAGCAATGTAATCAGCAAAACTTTCATTTGGCTGTTGATCGCGCTTGTGGAACTTGTAAAACGCCGAAATTTTCGAAGGTTTGGGAGAAAAGTGATTAGTCAAGGTACTTTTGATTTCTGAAAGTTTCAAAGCACCTACCTGCTTCGGCGCCACCAATGATGTAAGGAGATCAAAGAGACTCGGGCCAGCCAGTGTCAGGAAAATGGCTTTTTCTCCCTCCTTTACATCATTGGCCAATAAATAATGTTAAAATCGGGCATAGTATGAAGTCCATCTTTCTGGTTGGCAGACGTCGAAATGCTCCAGATTTCCCACAGTGGACATAGCGTTTTTTACTATTACTACTGCAGTTGACTGTTCATCAGTTTCAGGTATAATGATATCCTCTTCTTTCAGAGGCATTAAATTTTCCGGTAGAGGACAATAATTTTTGTTACGCGACTAGTGACTGCAGTACTACAATTATGTGTATAATATTTTTAAAAATTTGCATAAACAGTTGGTTGATCGCGCGATTTTTTGGTACTTGTTTTTTGTGTGGATCACGTCACAAGGTATGTACATTAGAGCGGGTCGATTTGTATTGACCCAAAAAAATTCACAGGGGCCCATGGCGATTATGGTTAATTGGATAATTTCAAGCATTTTTACCGAAGAAACTATAGGTCTAACATGAATTTTGAGCTAGCGGATTTTTCAAACATATTTTTTTTCTTAAAAAAGTGATTCACTTGTTAAAAAGCTGTGTTGAAAACTAAAAAAATACATTCTATATATGCATTTGGGGGTTTTTTGAGTCGATAAACCCATTTCCGACATTCATTTTTTATTTTGACGTCCGCCAGAGGGCGTTTCCGTCCTTTTATTTTTTTATTTTTTTGTTTTAAGTAATTCACTCGTTGAAAAGCTGTATTGAAAACTAAAAAAAAATCATTCTATATATGCATCTGGGGGTTTTTGGGGTCGATAAATCCATTTCTGACATTAGTTTTTTCTTTTTACGTCCACCAGAGGGCGTTTACGTCCTTTTTGGATTTTATCTTTATTTTTACGGGGTTCACTTGTAGAAAAGCTATATTGAAAACAATAAAAAAAAACATTCTATATGTGCATCTGGGGGTTTTTAGGGTTGATAAATCCATTTCTGGTATTGATTTTTTATTTTGACGTCCGCCAGAGGACGCTTCCGTACATTTTTTGAATTTTAACACCTTTTTCCGAAAATCAACAACAATGATCCGAAAATCTATGAAATTCGACTTCTCATAATGCAATTTCTTTTTTTTAAGTAGACTAACACCTCGATTCTATATTCTTGTTAAATTTTCAAAATAAAAATTTTTTTATCAAGTATTTTGAATTTTGCGTAAAAAACCAGTTGTATTTTATTAAAATTCATTTCAAATTATTATTTTTTAAGCAGAATTCAAAATATTTGATACAAATATTTGGTTTTTTTTATCAAGATTGATAATTATAACTCCGATGGTTTGCTGGGTATTGTTTATTTACATTGTATTACAAATGACACACGTGATCCCGCTACTTTTGATTTCTATACTGTGTTTGCTATAGTTTTCGCGTCAATTGAAATTGATAATAAACACACAAAAAATCAACCAATAAATCAAGAAAAAAAGTTTTTAAGAAAACTAAAAGGTATGTATTAAAACAGTTATTAATAATAAAAAAGTACATGGTGGAAGTTAAAAAGAATAGTTTGGTTTTGTGCAAAAAAAATATTTGTTTGCTTAGTTTTTGTTTTTGTTTGATATTAGGTTAACGGTGCTTTTTTAAAATCAAAGTTATACGTAGAGTTTATGTATGCGTGATATTTTTTTTAGTTTGATTTCGCACCGTTAACCTAATACCAAACAAAAACAAAAACTAAGCAAACAAATTTTTTTTTTTGCACAAAACCAAACTATTCTTTTTAACTTCCACGCTGCACTTTTTTATTATTAATAACTGTTTTAATACATACCTTTTAGTTTTCTTAAAAACTTTTTTTCTTGATTTATTGGTTGATTTTTTTTTGTTTATTATCAATTTCAATTGACGCGAAAACTATAGCAAACACAGTATAGAAATGAAAAGTAGCGGGATCACGTGTGTCATTTGTAATACAATGTAAATAAACAATACCCAGCAAACCATCGGAGTTATAATTATCAATCTTGATAAAAAACCAAATATTTGTATCAAATATTTTGAATTCTGCTTAAAAAATAATAATTTGAAATTAATTTTAATAAAATACAACTGGTTTTTTACGCAAAATTCAAAATACTTGATAAAAAAATTTGTATCTTGACAATTTAACAAGAATATAGAATCGAGGTGTTAGTCTACTTAAAAAAAAGAAATTGCATTATGAGAAGTCGAATTTCATCGATTTTCGGATCATTGTTGTTGATTTTCGGAAAAAGGTGTTAAAATTCAAAAAATGGACGGAAGCGCCCTCTGGCGGACGTCAAAATAAAAAATCAATACCAGAAATGGATTTATCAACCCTAAAAACCCCCAGATGCACATATAGAATGTTTTTTTTTTATTGTTTTCAATATAGCTTTTCTACAAGTGAACCCCGTAAAAATAAAGATAAAAAAAACTAATGTCAGAAATGGATTTATCGACCCCAAAAACCCCCAGATGCATATATAGAATGATTTTTTTTTTAGTTTTCAATACAGCTTTTCAACGAGTGAAATACTTAAAACAAAAAAATAAAATAAAATAGAAAAATAAAAGGACGGAAACGCCCTCTGGCGGACGTCAAAATAGAAAATGAATGTCGGAAATGGGTTTATCGACTCAAAAAACCCCCAAATGTATATAGAATGAATTTTTTTTAGTTTTCAACACAGCTTTTTAATAAGTGAATCACTTTTTTAAGAAAAAAAATACGTTTGAAAAATCCGCTAGCTCGAAATTCATTGTAGACCTATAGTTTCTTCGGCAAAAATGCTTGAAATTATCCAATTAACCACAATCGCCATGGGCCCCTGATGCAAAAAAAAAATCGACCCGCTCTAATGTACATATATGTGAGTTGTTGAGCCGGTTTCTCATATATGCGACGGCTATCTATGTAATCCCATCCTGGTCGCCAGTTTTAAGTTCGTAATTAATTTAATATTATTTACTTTATTTCATTTGCTTAACTTATTTATTAATACAATAGAATGAATGTATTAATACAATAAAATGAATGCTTGCGCATGTACGATGAGAAACCAACTGTCATAAATGTTATGCAGATAAAAGCTCTCTGTAGCTAGCAGTGAAAGAGAACGCATATTCAACACTACCTTGAACCCTTTCACAGGTATTCTGCTTTAAAACTTTAGTTTGTATGGAGGTGCCACCCCCCCTTTTCTGATAACCCCCCTTTTTATGTGTGAGAATGCTTTTGAGATCATATAGGTCTATAGCAATTTTCAGGTCTCTACCTTGTTGAACCCTTTCACAGATATTCTGCTTTAAAAATTTAGTGTGTATGGAGGGGCCACGCCCCCTTTTCTGATAACCTCCCATTTTATGTGTGAGAATGCTTTTGATATCATATAAGTCTATAGCAATTTTCAGGTCCCTACCATGAACCCTTTGACAGATATTCTGCTGTAAAAATTTAGCGTGTATGGGAAGTGCCACGCCCCCTTCTCTGATAACCCCCCTTTTTATGTGTGAGAATGCTTTTGATATTAAATAGGTCTATACCAATTTTCAGGTCCCTACCTTGAACCCTTTCACAGATATTCTGCTATAAAATTTAGTTTTGATGGGAGGTGCCACGCCCCCTTTTCTGATAGTCGCCCTTTTTTAAGTGAGAATGCTTTTGATATCATATAGGTAGAAATTTTCAGGTCCCTACCTTGAACCCTTTCACAGATATTCTGCTTTAAAGATTTAGCGTGTATGGGAGGTGCCACGCCCCCTTTTCTGATAACTCCCCTTTTTACGTGTGAGAATGTTTTTGATATCATATAGGTCTATAGCAATTTTCAGGTCCCTACCTTGAACCCTTTCACAGATATTCTGCTTTAAAAATTTAGCGTGTATGGGAGGCGCCACGCCCCCTTTTCTGATAACCCCCCTTTTTATGTGTGAGAATGCTTTTGATATCATATAGGTCTATACCAATTTTCAGGTCTCTACCTTGTTGAACCCTTTCACAGATATTCTGCTTTAAAAATTTAGCGTGTATGGGAGGTGCCACGCCCCCTTTTCTGATAACCCCCCTTTTTATGTGTGAGAATGCTTTTGATATCATATAGGTCTATACCAATTTTCAGATCCCTACCTTGAACCCTTTCACAGATATTCTGCTTTAAAAATTTTGTGTGTATGGAGGTGCCACGCCCCCTTTTCTGATAACCGCCTTTTTATGTGTGGAAATTCTTTTGATATCATTTAGATGTATACCAATTTTCAGGTCCCTACCTTGAAGCCTTTCACAGATATTCTGCTTTAAAACTATAGTTTCTATGGGAGGTGCCACGCCCCCTTTTCTGATAACTCCCCTTTTTACGTGTGAGAATGTTTTTGATATCATATATGTCTATAGCAATTTTCAGGTCCCTACCTTGAACCCTTTCACAGATATTCTGCTTTAAAAAATTAGCGTGTATGGGTGGTGCCGTGCCCCATTTTCTGATAACCCCCTTTTTATGTGTGGAAATTCTTTTGATATCACTTAGGGGTATACCAATTTTCAGGACCCTACCTTGAACCCTTTAACGGATATTCTGCTTTAAAAATTTAGTTTGTATGGTAGGTGCCACGCCCCCTTTTCTGATAATCCCCCTTTTTATGTGTGAGAATGCTTTTGATAATGAATTTTCAGGTCCCTACCTTGAACCCTTTCACAGATATTCTGCTTTAAAAAATTAGCGTGTATGGGAGGTGCCACGCCCTCTTTTCTGATAACCCCCCTTTTTATGTGTGAGAATGCTTTTGATATCATATAGGTCTATACCAATTTTCAGGTCCCTACCTTGAACCCTTTCACAGATATTCTGCTTTAAAACTATAGGTTGTATGGGAGGTGCCATGCCCCCTTTTCTGATAACTCCCCTTTTTACGTGTGAGAATGTTTTTGATATCATATAGGTTTATACCAATTTTCAGGTCCCTACCTTGAACCCTTTCACAGATATTCTGCTTTAAAAATTTAGTTTGTATGGGAGGTGCCACGCCCCATTTTCTGATAACCGCCTTTTTATGTGTGGAAATTCTTTTGAGATCATTTAGATGTATACCAATTTTCAGGTCCCTACCTTGAACCCTTTAACAGAAATTCTGGTTTAAAAATTTAGTTTGTATGGGAGGTGCCACGCCCCCTTTTCTGATAATCCCCCTTTTCATGTGAAAAAATGCTTTTGATATCATATAGGTCTATACCTCTCACAGATATTCTGCTTTAAAACTTTAGTTTGTATGGGAGGTGCCACGCCCCCTCTTCTGTAACTCCCCTTTTTACGTGTGAGAAGGTTTTTGATATGATATAGGTCTATACTAATTTTCAGGTCCCTACCTTGACCTCTTTCACAGATATTCTGCTTTAAAAACTTAGTTTTTATGGGAGGTGCCACGCCCCCTTTTCTGATAGTCCCCCTTTTTTAGGTGAGAATGCTTTTGATATCATATAGGTCTATAGCAATTTTCAGATCCCTACCTTGAACCCTTTCACAGATATTCTGCTTTAAAAATTTAGTGTGTATGGGAGGTGCCACGCCCCCTTTTCTGATAATCCCCCTTTTCGTGTGTGAGAATGCTTTTGATATCATATAGGTCTATACCAATTTTCAGGTCCCTACCTTGAACCCTTTCACAGATATTCTGCTTTAAAAATTTAGTGTGTATGGAGATGCCACGCCCCTTTTTCTGATAACCCGCCTTTTTATGTGTGAGAATGCTTTTTTTATTTATTTATTTATTTATTTAAAGTCGACACAAACCAGAAACAATATTGCAAAAAGAAATATATAAGATATAACAAAAGATTGCAGACATACAAGTATTGCATTTTGTATCGAGGCAAAAGAGCATTCTAAGCTGATACAGCTATACAAGTCGTTGTAGTATGAACACCAAATATTCAGAGGGTGGTTTTTTGCAAAGTTGTGACGACAAAGAGGTAATTGAAAGGGCACAAAGTGTCTGGACGTCCTAGGAGGAACAGCAAAACTCAGTCGGCTAACCAGGTCGGATGAGTCAATTTCACCAATAATCAGCTTATGGAGGAACATTACACCTAGTAATATCCTTCGATTTTCCAAAGAAGGTAAATTTAAGAGGAGAAGCCTATTTCTATAAGGAGGTAGATGAATATTTGGATTCCAATTAAGACCACGCAAAGCTAAAATCAAAAATTGCTTTTGTACAGACTCAATCCGCTGTATATGAACTTGATATAAGGGGCACCAGACACACGAGCAATATTCAAGTATTGGGCGAACCAGTGATGTGTAAAGGACTTTTGTGAGGTACGGGTCATCAAATTCTTTAGCCCATCTTTTAACAAAGCCAAGCACACCCATGGCTTTATTAGCTATAGATGAGATGTGCATATTAAAACTAAGTTTAGGGTCGAAAAGAACACCTAGATCAGTTACAACAGATATACGTTCCAAACGAGTGTCGTTTAGTAAATAGGGTACAAAAACCGGCTTTACTCGATGAAAAGTCATTAACTTGCACTTCGAGCTATTCAGGAATTATAAATTAACTGAACACCTGCGGCGGAATGACTCCAAATCGGCTTGAAATAGATCCCCACGGGAAGGTACGGTGGGCGAATATGTGAAACAAAGTTTTACATCATCCGCATACATAAGTGTTCGGG
This sequence comes from Campiglossa producta, assembly GCA_964058755.1. Taxonomy (NCBI): domain Eukaryota; kingdom Metazoa; phylum Arthropoda; class Insecta; order Diptera; family Tephritidae; genus Campiglossa; species Campiglossa producta. The sequence continues at coordinate 61,064,693 of CAXKVI010000004.1, read as the reverse complement.
AATGAGCGATGATTTGGGGTAGGTCATTAATGACAAGGGTGAAAAGCAAGGGACCTAAATGACTACCCTGAGGTACACCGGAAGTTACGTCAATGGAGGTAGACAGAGTATTTTTAAACAACACCTGTTGAGTTCTGTATGTAAGATAACTAGTAAGCCATATTAATAATTGATGTGGAAATCCCAATAAGTCAAGTTTATGAATTAAAAGCGCATGGTTGACAGAGTCGAAAGCTTTGCTGAAATCGGCGTAGACCACATCCGTTTGGTTACCTTTCAAAAAACCGTCCATAACAAGAGAGGTGAACTCAAGCAAGTTAGTTGAGGTTGATCGTCGGGGCACAAAACCATGTTGACACGGCGATAGTAAAGAACTACACCCATATTGCAATTGGCGTGTGATTTTTTGCTCAAAAGCTTTAGGAATAGCTGAGAGCTTAGCTATACCCCTATAGTTTTCAATATTTGACCTACTACCTTTTTTATGTAAGGGTATAATAAAAGATTGCTTCCAAATTGTAGGGAACGCCGCAGATTCAAGAGATAGTTCAAACAGTTTAAAAATCGGGTTGGTTAAATGTGTGGCACAGTAACTCAGCACACAACTGGGAACGCCATCCGGGCCAGGGGAAAATGTAGGTTTCAATGCCAGAAGGCATTGTAGAACGGTATTTTTATCTAAAACGGGTATGTGGATGCTGTTAGAACTATCTAACTTATAAGGGTAGGGACTGGACTGGAACGTATTAGATGTGTAAGTCGACTTAAAGAATTCTGCAAACAATCCAGAAATGTCTTTATCCGAACTGGCACTCTTAGATCCAAAGAACAAGGAAGATGGAAATCCAGTAGTTTTCCTTTAAAAAATTGGGTTTTACATCTCTCTAAGTAACCTTTATAGCACTGTTGATTCAGCAAGTGAAGGTTGGAGCGCGATACCAAATATTTGGAGTAATCAGCAGATGCTCCTGTTCGCTTAAAACGCTTGTATTGTCTAGACTTAATGTTGCTGAGTCTCACAAGCTGTTTAGACCACCAGGGCGGCTTAGCCGTACCAATACTAATATAGCGAAGAGGGACACAGCTGTCGAAAAAACCGTTAAGAGAATTGTAGAAAATGGAGGTTGCCGACTCGATGTCTTTACAAGCATAGAGATCCGTCCAGTCGTGGTTGGCAAACAACTCATTAAGCTTGACAAAGTTCGTTTTATAGAACCATCGCGTACGGGGGCGGTGACTACTATACGCAGCACCAAGCCACCCCAGTTTGCATAATGTCCAAAGCTATCTCAAGCGTAGGATGTCGTGTATCTTCAGGAACGGATAACGGAGCAATTCGTTTAAGAGCGACCCCTACGGAGTCGTCCACAAATACCAGATCCAGTATTTTATCTTTAGAATTTTGTACGTTATTGATTTGTACGAGAGAAGTGTCCGAAAGGTCATTGAGGAAATCATGCTGAGTGATAGGAGTTAAAATGTTTGAGTCGTTTGTGCCGACCCAACTAATTAAGGGCAAATTGAAATCACCAAGCACCAAAAGGCGATCTGTATCTCGTAACTGACAATACAAACTTCTAATAACTGAGTTATGCTGATTATATACAATCAGATGCGATTGAGGCGGTATGTACGAGCAGGAGATAAATAAGCAGGAACCAGGCATTGAAACTTTAACTGCAATGACTTCAATATCGGACACATTGTCTAAGACAACCAACTCATATGAAAGACTTGAGTCAACAGCTATGAGGACGCCGCCTGCCCTAGTTTCACGATCACGCCGATAAACGACATAATTGTTGCAGAAAATCTCAGAATTAAAATTATCTGGTTTTAACCAGGTCTCTGTAAAAGCAATTACATGGGCAGTAAAAGTCAAGCTATTTAGAAAAATTTTATTCAGTTTGCAACGTAGGCCACGGACATTTTGGTAATGGGCAACAAAAGTAGAGAAGGATGTTAATTTATTCAGTTTTTGGAAGCAGAATCAGTTTTCTGTTTGTCTGTGTACAAATGTACAACAGAGTGTTTAGGCCAAAATGCAGGGTCAAGTATCTTGTCGAAAAATGAGTCAGGAACTGAGACTCTGAAAGATGAAACTTCTCTTTCATACTTGAAGTTAAATTTGTAGACACTGATGTTGCTAGTAGGGGTAACACCATATCTGTTCGAGTCAACGACGGCAGCAGCCTTGAAACAAAAATAGCCCTTCGCGTTGGAACTCCACTGACCATTCTGATAACATCGGTTTGCGGGGCCGGGTTGGGCGAATGCCCAGACGCAGACTCGAGATTTACGGCAGAATTCCTATCATCGGAGTTGTTGGTATTGTCTCTATCACGGGTGCGCCTGTTTCTTAACGGTACAGTTTGCCACTCACCATTTGCAGTAATAGCGGATTGAGTGGGCGGTTCAATGTTGTTTTCAGCGGTATTAGCGGGTTGAGGTTGCGGTATAATGTTGTTATTAACAGCAGAAACAGCAGAATTATCCGACGTAGATGAACGGATGCAATCGGCAGTTGAAAGCACAAGGGAAGGTGTAATGGGCGTAACAGCACCATCAGTAGGCTTACGAGGAGGAGGGACAGAAGAGAGGGAACCCGAACTACTCGGTAGCGGCGAAAAAGAAAAAAGATCGGCTTCGGTAGAGGTTTTGGTAGTGGGTGAAACACCGGAGCTAACAACAGCAGTTTTTAGCGCACTAATTTCCGCTGCCAAGTTAGTAATTAATTTATTATTTTTTTTGGCACTACCTTTGTTCGTCACCTTAACCTTTTCTTTCGTTTTTCTTTTACACTAGCTTTGCTTGTGTTTGTGGATTCACTTCCATCAGATTTTACAATGATGTTCTTGAGATCATTAATTTGAGAGGCTAAATCCTTAAATCTAATCTCGAAAGCAGTCATGATCGCCTCAAGACCAAGCTTTTGAGAGTCGACGACCGATTCCAGCCCACTCGAAATCTTTTCCAGTCCATTGACGCAATCAGGGCAGAAATAACGAACATGGTTATTTGATTTAAAAATCTTCTATATCAAATTCCGCCATTGGGCCTTCACAACAGGAGCGATGGAAACGTTTTTTGCAAAGACCGCTACACGGAACCATTAGAAGTTCAGATCTTCCAAAATGTTTATCACATTTTCCACAGTAATCATCCATGATAAAATAGCAGGCAATAAATAAAGTGAAAAAGTGTTATTCTGGAACTCTGCACAACTAAGACAACGATTGCACGGATGGCAAGCAGTGAACACGGGCAAAAAAGAGCTCGCAGGCAGTAACAAAAGCAGAGTGATTTTTAAATAGGGAAGCACTTTGTTATTAAAAATTGCACTACTTGCCACTATTTTTTTGTAGGATGTATAAGTATTTTATAATAAGCAGGCAATAAATAAAATAGAAAGTGTTATTCTGGAACTCTGCACAGCTGAGACAACGATTGCGCGGTCAGCAGGCTGTGACATAGAGCACAGATAGAATGAACACGCAATGCAGAAAACAAAGCAAAACGATTAGCAAATAGGAACACACAACCAAATATGAATACAGTTGGCAAATGTTAATAATAAATTACGCACTTTATTATTAAAAAATTGCACAACTTGTCACTATTTTTTATGTAGGATCTATAGGTTTAGCACGGCAGACACTATTGCTTATAATAGTAAGGTAATTAAGGCCAACTAGAAGGCAAAAAACGAATTTTGAAAAAGCGATTAAAAAACACGTCCGCACTCAACGAAGAATCGATATTATATAGGTACTTTTAATTTTTTAGGTGAGAATGCTTTTGATATCATATAGGTCTATAGCAATTTTCAGGTCCCTACCTTGAACCCTATCACAGATATTCTGCTTTAAAAATTTAGTGTGTATGGAGGTGCCACCAAACCTTTTCTGATAACCCCCCTTTTTATGTGTGAGAATGCTTTTGATATCATATAGGTCTATACCAATTTTCTGGTCCCTACCTTGAACCCTTTCACAGATATTCCGCTTTAAAAATTTTGTGTGTATGGGAGGTGCCACGCCCCCTTTTCTGTAACTCCCCTTTTTACGTGTGAGAATGTTTTTGATATGATATAGGTCTATACTAATTTTCAGGTCCCTACCTTGAACCCTTTCACAGATATTCTGCTTTAAAAACTTAGTTTTTATGGGAGGTGCCACGCGCCCTTTTCTGATAACTCCCCTTTTTACGTGTGAGAATGTTTTTGATATGATATAGGTCTATACTACAGAGTTATTTCTGTTCAAAACCCGGCCCTAGACACCAGATACTGGAGAATCCTCAATCGGACAAGTAGGGTCACAGTGGCGGAAATTGCAATAGCTGTAGATCCGGTGTCAGCTGAAGCAATCCGTCACCATAATAATACAATCAGTGAAACTGCGGCTTAAAACCAAACCGTCTCTGCCCCGGGTAGCTCATGAAGCCAGCGGCACTCATGAAAATGTTGCGGTAGAAAAGAAGGCTGTAGAACAAACAGCGTGCAGCTCAAAACCGGCAGAGGTGACCCAAGGCTTGGAGGATGTACAAACTAAGCTTCAGCTGGAGTCCACAGCAGAAGCTACAATTATCGAGACTCCACCGCCCTCTCAAAGCGGGCAAACAAATCAATTACTTAGTGAGAACTCTAGACCCGGAGTCGAAAAAAAACTGGCCAAAGTCAGGCATCTAATGGGGATGCTTTGCTCAGCGGCAACCTAAAGTCATCGGTGGCGGATAGAGCCCGCAAAAAATCATTTTAATGTCGGCCCTCCCAGCAAACTCTTGCAGTTCGAGGCGTCTAAAATGCCTCCAGGTGAATCTTCACCATGCCAAGGCAGCTTCGGATGTTCCTAGTAGAAGATTCAGCAGAGAAGGTCTGGGAATGGCCTTTATACAAGAACCATGGATTTTACATGGTTCTGTTAAAGGTTTAAGCAGTACTGATGGTAAATTAATATGCCATTAATAGCTGGACAGAGGATAAGCTTGTTTTTAAACCGAAACCAGGGAAACCGGAAAATCTGCCATCGTCATATCGACCAATAAGTCTCAGTTCCTTTCTCATAAAAGGAATGGAGACAATTTTGTATCAGCACATTAGAGAAGAGAACTTAAAGAAACTTCCTCTGTGTAAAACCCAATTCGCGTACCAACCCGGCAAATCTACAGAGACTGCTATCCATTGCCTTACGGAAAAAATTGAAAAGGCCATAGAGTCTAAAAACATAGCCCTGTGTGCATTTATTGATATATCAGGCGCTTTCGACGTATCAGGCCATTGAGGAAGCCATGATTAGCAAGGACGTAAGCCCAATGATTACTCGCTGGGTGCTGATGGTAAATTAATATGCCATTAATAGCTGGACAGAGGATAAGCTTGTTTTTAAACCGAAACCAGGGAAACCGGAAAATCTGCCATCGTCATATCGACCAATAAGTCTCAGTTCCTTTCTCCTAAAAGGAATGGAGACAATTTTGGATCAGCACATTAGAGAAGAGAACTTAAAGAAACACCCTCTGTGTAAACAACAATTTGCCTACCAACCCGGAAAATCCACGGAGACTGCTATCCATTGCCTTACTGGAAAAATTGAAAAGGCCATAGAGTCTAAAAACATAGCCCTGTGTGCATTCATCGATGTATCAGGCGCTTTCGATAATACGACGTACCAGGCGATTCAGGAAGCCATGATTAGCAACGTAAGCTCAATGATCACTCGCTGGGTCCTGGCCATGCTAAAGCAAAGAAAAATCTGCTTTGAGCTAGGAGGGAGTGCTGGCTCAATCGTGGCCACAAGAGGATGCCCTCAGGGAGGTGTACTTTCTCCTCTACTGTGGACCCTAGTCATAGACGAACTTCTTCAACTTTTGAAGGGCAATGGCTTTGACGTACAGGGATATGCGGATGACTTAGTAGTCTGCGTAACAGGAATGCATGAAGAAACAATATCCGATCGCATGCAACAAGACCTGCGCATCATTGAAAGATGGTGCATTAACAAAGGGTTATCTATAAACCCAAATAAAACAGTCTTGGTGCCTTCACGAGGCGAAGAAAGCTTTATATGTTAGAGCCGTCCCTAGGAGGCAGCCGCATAGGTTTTTCGACGGAAGCGAAATACCTAGGCGTAACATTGGACAAAACCCTCACATGGAATGCTCATTTGGAGGCCACCATAAATATAGCAACGAGGGCCTTTTTCGCCTGCACTAGACTTTATGGCAAAAGATGGGGGCTGTCTCCCAAAATGACGTACTGGTCATTTAATACAGTTGTGAAGCCAATAGTCACATACGCTTCTCTAGTCTGGTGGCCTAAGACTGCTCAAAGAACAGCGGCAACTAAGTTAAGTAAGCTGCATCGGCTAGTCTGTGTCGGTATAACAGGTGCAATAAGAACGTGCCCTGCTGATGTTTTAAGTGCCCTTGTGGGAATACCTCCTTTCCCTATTCCGATAGAGAAGGAGGCCACATTTGCTGCATTAAGACTTCAAAACATTTCCGATCTAAAAATCGGAAATATGACAGGACATATGAAGATAGTTAAGAATTTCATAAATAGTCCTATATTGCAAGTAAGTGATGCAATAACTCGTACGCTCAGGATCAGGCGAAACTTTGAAGTTTCGATCGTAGATCGAGTGCTCTGGGACACAGGGAATCCTTATGCTGAATCCGATTCAGACATTTGGTATACGGATGGATCGAAGCTGGAAGATGGTAAAACGGGAGCTGGTATCTATGGCCCAAATTACAAAAAATCGGTACCGATGGGTAACTACCCCACTATCTTTCAAGCAGAAATCCACGCAAGAGAATTATGTGGCAGAGAATGCCTCCGAAGAAGACTATCCTCTAGGCGAATCTACATTATGTCGTACAGTCAGGCCACCCTACGTGCCTTGCAGTCTTACACTATAACCTCGAAGCTTGTCGATGAGTGCGTCGCAGTCCTTAATGATCTGGGAGCCAAAAACAAAGTTTTGTTAGGTTGGGTCCCAGGGCATGAAGGGCATGACGGCAACGAAAAAGCAGATCACCGATCACCTGGCAAAACATGGTGCTCAAACAGCATTTTATGGTACGGAACCCTTTTGTGGACTCACGAAGGCCCACGTAAAAGAGACCATAAGCAACTGGGAAAATAAACAGTTTAGGCAGCATTGGCTTAGCAGCCTAGGGCAGAGGCAGGCCAAACTCTTTATAGAACCCTCACAAAGAGCAGGCTATTAATCTAAGGAAGGTGGATCTAAGAACCCTCACTGGGTATTTTACGGGACATTGCGGTCTGCGTTATCACCTGAGTAAGCTGAATCTGTTAGATACAACAATTTGTCGGTTCTGCGAACTGGACGATGAAACGCCGGTTCACATACTCTGCGAATGCATTGCGTTATCAAGAAAGAGAGTCTGCTATCTAGGTGAGATCACTCTCAATCCGTTTGTAATATGGAATAAAAAACCTGAGGAGGTGCTCAATACAGCATAAGCTGATTGGTCCCACAATAGATCGTACTGATGGTCGAGGTGTAATAAGGCCTTATAATAATAATAAATAGGTCTATACTAATTTTCAGGTCCCTACCTTGAACCCTTTCACAGATATTCTGCTTTAAAAACTTAGTTTTTATGGGAGGTGCCACGCCCCCTTTTCTGATAGTCCCCTTTTTTAGGTGACAATGCTTTTGATATCATATAGGTCTATAGCAATTTTCAGATCCCTACCTTGAACCGTTTCACAGATATTCTGCTTTAAAAATTTAGTGTGTATGTGAGGTGCCACGCCCCCTTTTCTGATAACCCCCCTTTTTATGTGTGAGAATGCTTTTGATATCATATAGGTCTACCAATTTTCAGGTCCCTACCTTGAACCCTTTCACAGATATTCTGCTTTAAAAATTTAGTTTGTATGGAGGTGCCACGCCCCCTTTTCTGATAACCCACCTTTTTATGTGTGAGAATGCTTTTGATATCATATAGGTCTATAGCAATTTTCAGGTCCCTACCTTGAACCCTTTCACAGATATTCTGCTTCAAAAATTTAGTGTGTATGGGAGGTGCCACGCCTCCTTTTCTGATAGTCCCCTTTTTTAGGTGACAATGCTTTTGATATCATATAGGTCTATAGCAATTTTCAGATCCCTACCTTGAACCGTTTCACAGATATTCTGCTTTAAAAATTTAGTGTGTATGTGAGGTGCCACGCCCCCTTTTCTGATAACCCCCCTTTTTATGTGTGAGAATGCTTTTGATATCATATAGGTCTACCAATTTTCAGGTCCCTACCTTGCACCGTTTCACAGATATTCTGCTTTAAAAATTACTTTGTATGGAGGTGCCACGTCCCTTTTTCTGATAACCCACCTTTTTATGTGTGAGAATGCTTTTGATATCATATAGGTCTATAGCAATTTTCAGGTCCCTACCTTGAACCCTTTCACAGATATTCTGCTTTAAAAATTTAGTGTGTATGGAGGTGCCACGCCCCCTTTTATGATAACCCCCCTTTTTATGTGTGAGAATGCTTTTGATATCATATAGGTCTATAGTAATTTTCAGGTCCCTACCTTGAACCCTTTCCCAGATATTCTGCTTTAAAAATTTAGTGTGTATGGAGGTGCCACGCCCCCTTTTCTGATAACCCCCTTTTTATGTCAGAATGCTTTTGATATCATATAGGTCTATAACAATTTTCAGGTCCCTGCCTGGAACCCTTTCATAGATATTCTGCTTTAAAAATTTAGTGTGTATGGGAGGTGCCACGCCCCCTTTTCTGATAACCCCCCTTTTTATATGTGAGAATGCTTTTGATATCATATAGGTCTACACCAATTTTCAGGTCCCTACCTGGAACCCTTTCACAGATATTCTGCTTTAAAAATTTAGTGTGTATGGAGGTGCCACGCCACCTTTTCTGATAACCCCCTTTTTATGTGTGAGAATGCTTTTGATATCGTATAGGTCTATAGCAATTTTCATGTCCCAACCTTGAACCCTTTCACAGATATTCTGCTTTAAAAATTTAGTGTGTATGGGAGGTGTCACGCCCCCTTTTCTGATAACCCCCCTTTTTATGCGTGAGAATGCTTTTGATATCATATAGGTCTATACCAATTTTCAGGTCCCTACCTGGAACCCTTTCACAGATATTCTGCTTTAAAAATTTAGTGTGTATGGAGGTGCCACGCCACCTTTTCTGATAACCCCCTTTTTATGTGTGAGAATGCTTTTGATATCGTATAGGTCTATAGCAATTTTCATGTCCCAACCTTGAACCCTTTCACAGATATTCTGCTTTAAAAATTTAGTGTGTATGGGAGGTGTCACGCCCCCTTTTCTGATAACCACCATTTTTATGTGCGAGAATGCTTTTGATATCATATAGGTCTATACCAATTTTCAGGTCCCTACCTTGAACCCTTTCACAGATATTCTGCTTTAAAAATTTAGTTTGTATTGGAGGTGCCACGCCCCCTTTTCCAATAACTACCCTTTTTTAGTTATAAACCTTCTCCAATGGTGTCTCTTCAATGTGGCAAAGTTTGGTTAAAATCGCTTCTATATTACACTGAAAAAATTCTTTTTTAATTTTTTCAAATTTTTTTTTTCAAAGTGGGAAAACACATCAAAGACCAAGCGATTAAAAAAAATGTTTAGAAAGGTCTATTGAATATATATAACATATCTGAAAACTAAAATGGTTTTTTTTTCTTTTTTTTAAATTTATTTAAGTAAATGCATCTCTTGGTTACTTTCTGATATTTTGATATCACGCCCAAACTAATGAACCGTTTTCAAAGATTTGTATACTGTTAGAAAGGTATTTAAATCAGCTTTTGAAAAAATACACTGTAAACATTTTTTTTTATTCCAGTGGGTTGCACCCAAGCTGACATCAAAACAACGGCTCGAATATTTCACGTACATGGAGAAGGTCGGCGGCTCAATGTACTTGAGAACATGGAGATATACAACTTAAAAACATTTGACGGCAGGATAATAAACGATGAAATATTTTAACCCTTAAAACTAGTTTACAAAAAACAGCACAAGCCAGCAGGTACAGCAAGGGTACACGTAACAATGAACAAGTAAAAACGAAAAATGAACCAAACGGCAAAAATCACCGATTTCTACATACCTTGACCTACCGCTTAGCTAACAAGCGGTATGTCAATGTCAGATAACAATTCGGACGTATCAATACCGCGTACACACACATCACTAAAAGTAAGCAAATATTCCAAAATTCAGCAGTATGAGCTGCGCAAAGTTGGATATTAAATCTAAATAAATAAAAATAAAAAATTTACTTTATCAAGTGTACGTCAACAATTTTTTGTTTAAATCGCTTGGTCTTTGAAGTGTTTTCCCAGTTTGAAAAAAAAATAGAATCTTTACAGTATATGTTTTCAAAAGGTGATTTTAATACCTTTCTAACGGTATAACAATTTTTGAAATCGGTTAATTTGTTTACGCACTTCAGTTTTCAGATATGTTCTATATATTGAATAGACCTTTCCAAAATTATTTTGGAAAACATTTTCTTTTTCAGTGTACTAAAAATTTGTATAGTGTATTTTTTTGAAAGCTTATTTCAATACCTTTTTAATGGTATGAGGATCTTTGAAATCGGTAAAGCCATTCCGTAGTAATCACACTTTAAAAGTACCTATTATCGTAATTTTTCGAATATTTTCGAATATTTCGATACCTTGCCTCGTGACTTTCGAATCTTTCGATATCGAAAGTAGGCGTGGTTGGAGAGCGATTTTTTCCAATTTCATCAGGTATACTCCCAACGACACTAGTATGCTTTGTGCCAAATTTCATCGTTCTACCCTAATCAGTTTAAAAGTTACGACCAGTCGAATTACAAAAAATTCCTTCCTTAAAAGCCATGCCCACTTAACAAAAAATTATCAAAAACTCATTTTATAATGACCAGGGGGATTCACCTATAAAATTAAATAATTTTAGCCATTTCCGTTACCGAATTATACCAATTTAGGTGATTTTCGAAGCTTTAGATATCGAAAGTGGGCGTGGTTGGGGGGCGACTTTATCCAATTTCATCAGGTATACTCCCATCAATACTAGTATGCTCTGTGCCAAATTCCATCGTTCTATCGTAATCTGTTTAAAAGATACGAGCAGTCAAATTTTCAAAAATGCCTCCCTCAAAAGTGGGCGGTTCCACGCCCTTTATTGAAAAATTAGAAGAGAATGACCAGGGGGATTCACCTATAAAATTATATCATTTTATACATTTCAGCTACCGAGATATGTCCATTTGTGTGATTTTCGAAATTTTCGATATCAAAAAATGGGGCGTGGTTATCATCCGATTTCGCCCGTTTTCAATAGCAACCAACCTTGGCCAAAAAGTAACCCGTATATAAAATTTTATGCAAATAACTCAATGTTTTACTCAAGTTATCGTGTTTTCGAACGAGCCATGGTTGCTATGGTTTACTTTACCTCAGCGGTCACCAAAACTCTAACTGCAGCAATGTTAGTAACTGCAGCAGTGATAGTGAAAAACGACTAGTTGAGTACCCATCTGCTAACGTCGCATCGTTCAGTAGCTTGCGAGCAAGCAAAAAGACAAGAACGCGTACATTTCTCGATTTTATGCGCTGCTATACCACGTCGCAAAATGCCATACGATAAATACTTTATGATGTCCAATGCTTTCGAGCAACTCCAATGCCTTTTATGCCGCACATCTTTTTCAGGTACTAAGCTATTTCCTCTAAAAAGACATTTTGAGCTTTTCCATAAAAACATAAATGATGTAACCGAAAACTAAAAGGGAAGAATTATTTATAGAAAAAAATAGTTTAGTTACTTTTTACATTGATTTTCCATACCATTTTAGCCAACCAACTTTTAATTTGGTTAATTATAAATATTTTTTTTTTCTAAATAATTGTTCGTTTTTAGTTTGGGTTAGTTCATTTATGTGTTTAAAGAAAGACTCAAAATGTCTTTTTAGAGGAAATAGCTTAGCATTGAAGTTGCTCGAAAGCATTGGGCATCATATCATTTTTTCATGCGACAATGTGCGACGTGGTATAAAAACCCATGAAAACGAAGTATACGCATACGTTGTTGTCTTTTTGCCCATTGTGTATCAATACCAAGTGTGAACTCTTCTTTTGACAACACACATTAAAATGTCGGTTTGTTTACATCCTGCACATATTAAAATGTCGCCAGCACCGAATAACAGAAAAGCAAATGGCGTTGTTTAACATCCTGCACACATCAACATGGCGGTCTCCTATCTTTTACCTAATGGTAGAAAGAGATGGGAAGATGTAAAGAAGTGAGACAAAAAAGGAAATTAAAAACAGGTGACTAAACTCACTTTGAAGTTTTCACGACTATGTCTATGATATCACACTTGTTATTAACCACAATCTCAAACAGGTGTTAAACTCATTTTGGAATTGTGACGTCTATCGTCAAGTGAATTCACTTGGTATAGATTCACAATGTTTTTGCCTGCCCGCAAGCTACTGAACGATGCTACGCTAGCAGATGGTCAGTTGACTTTTGCGCTCTTACTACGACAAAACGAGAGAGTATAACAATCTGTGTGACTTGAGCCATGAAATGACGATATCTGCTTTACAATCTGTTTTTTTTTTTCGAGTAATTTTTCGAGCTAAGAAAATATGATTTACCGCCTTTCTATAATAGACTTACTGAGCAAGTGCGTTCGTATAAGAACTGAGGCAAACTCGTAAATATACACTATTCGTTAACTTAAATATTTGAACGAATACCCTTAATTAATATCAAATATTCTTACCCAATATAAAAACCCAGAACTTATATAAATTTAAATTCGTTGTTTTTAGATGATGAATCCGAAGAATTTTTATCGCTGTTCGATACTGAAATTACTTACATTGAAGGCGGGCGGACTGCAACAGGCTTTTACACAGTTGAAGACATGTTATACACTATGCGCCTATATCGTGTTCATGCCTCTGGCTCATCGGTTCATTTGGAACCAGTCGCTGTACATTTTAATTCCCTAGATCCTCGTTATTCATTTATGTTAGATGCTGGTATCAAACTTTATATCTGGGTAGGCTGCGCTTCAAAGAACACTTTAAACTCTAAAACACGTCTGATGGCAGAAAAAATTAATAAAACGGAAAGAAAGAATAAATGTGAGATTATAGTTGAAAATCAGGGTGAGTAAAAACATAATATCTTGCCCAGCATATACATATAAATAAACATAAATATGTACATACATATATACTAGAGTGGTTCACAAATATGGACTTTTTGGAAACTCTAAAACGCTACCCCGAAATATTGTTCCTTTTGACAAAAAATACGGCTATATTTTATTACAAAAACAAAGGTTGTTTAGAGGTCGCGCTACTCGTTATTTATAAAAAAATGAAATGCTTGCAATTTTCATTGTATTTTAATATGTTAAGTACAACAAAAATTTGGTTTTTGTCGTTCATTATTCTGGGAGAACCCCCTTTAATGTTGACGACCCGGCAAAGCGAATCAAGGACTATGAGAAGGATATTAGGGCATGTACCTGGAATGTCCGGACCCTTTCAAGGGATGGTACCGCTGCCCGACTGGTTGATGTCCTCGTAAACGCAAAGGCTGACGTCACCGTCCTGCAGGTTAGGGGTTTAGAATATGCCCGAGGTAGGCATACCGGTCGTAAGGGGCGACTAATATGCACATAGGTAATGACGTGCTAACGCGATGGTTGATCTACGGATATGATGCCTCTCACCTCTCATTACCCATCTTCTCCTTCCTCATGGATGGAGGGATGACATGACCTAGAATCGCTACCACGACAGTCGGGCAGTACCGCATGGGAGTACCGCAGCGTACCGGGTTCATATCCGGCCAAGGACTGTCAATTACGGCATCACTCCCCAAAACCTTTGGGGAGTGTGTTTGCTGTTAACAACAACAACAACAACAACAACAACAACAACAACAACAACCGCCCTGCAGGAAATGCGATGGACGTGACAAGGAAAGACGACCATCGGACCTTTTGACGTATACTACAGTAGCCAGTCACGCGGCAAAGCGCGTGGTGTTAGATTCGTAGTGGGAAGGAGACTTCGCGAACGGGCGCAACCCGCAGAGTATGGCAACACTATCGTGAGGCAAAGAACGGAGACGCCGGGAGAAACGGGAGGCCGAAAGACGTGAGTGTGAGGAGCTTGAGATGCTGGCTGACAGGAATGATGCCCGAAAACTCTTTAAAAGGATCCGGCGGATGACTTAAGGTTTTAAGACCGGAGCAAGTTCCTGTAAGGACAATAATGGCGACCTGGTAACCGACGTACAGAGTGTACTTAAATTATGGAGGGATCACTTCTTCTCACTGCTTAATTGCGAGGGAGACGTCGAACCCGATACCCCAATCCCTGACGATGGAAAAGCCGTCCTACCACCTGACTATGATAAAGTGAGGATAGCTATATCCCGGCTCAAAAACAACAAAGCGCCTGGAAAAGACGGACTACCCGCCGAGCTCTTCAAACACGGAGGCGAAGAGCTGGTGAAAAGCATGCATCAGCTCTTATGCAGAATATGGTCAGACGAGTGCATGCCTCCATATTGGAATTTAAGTGTGCTCTGCCCAATCCACAAGAAAGGCGAGCCCACTAACCGCAACAACTACCGCGGAACCAGTCTTCTTAATATCGCATATAGGGTTTTTTCTAGCGTATTGTGTGAAGGACTGAAGCCCATCGTAGACAAACTGATTGGACCTTATCAGTGTGGCTTTACACCTGGTAAGTCTACCATCGACCATATTTTCACGATACGCCAAATCCTGGAGAAGACCCATGATAAAAGCATCGACATACACCATCTCTTTGTCGATTTCAAAGCCGCTTTTGGCAGCGCAAAAAGGAGTTGCCTGTATGCCACCATGTCTGAATTTGACTTCCCTGCAAAGCTTATACGGCTTTGCCAAATGACGTTGAACAAGGTGACAGGTTAAAAGGTCAATGGAAATAGTGTCAATTGACATTATTTCGCATTATAAATGGAAATAGTGTCAATTGGCACTATTTCTATTTTGTAAAGAGAAGCAAAGTCAACAGCAATTTGGCAATGTAGTCATTGATTTTATTTCCTAATTGAAATGGAAATAGCGTCAACATTGCTTACGAAATGTCAACTAAACATCACATGAGGTTTAAGTATGATGATGTGATTTACAAAAAGCGTCGCATCTTATTTTTCACTACGTCGGTATCATGCCGTCTCGCGCCCCGCGATCGCGGTTCTCCGCCGCGAACGCTTATATGTTATGGACGACATACTTTGAAAGGAAGAACTTGATTGCAATAATAATTTTGAATTTTCCCTATTATTATTATTATTATAAGGCCTTATTACACCGCGGCCATTAGAACGATCTATTGTGTGACCTATCAGCTTATTGCTGTATGCGGAGGCTATTTATAAATTTGAGCACCTCCTCAGGTTTTTTATTCCATATTACGAACGGATTAAGAGTGACCTCACCTAGGTAGCAGACTCTCTTTCTTGCTAACGCAATGCATTCGCAGAGTATGTGAACCGGCGTTTCATCGTCCAGTTCGCAGAACCGACAAATTGTTGTATCTGACAGATTCAGCTTACTCAGGTGATAACGCAGACCGCAATGACCCGTAAAATACCCAGTGAGGGTTCTTAGATCCACCCTCCTTAGATTAATGAGCCTGGCTGATGCTCTTTGTGAGGGTTCTATAAAGAGTTTGGCCTGCCTCTGCCCTAGGCTGCTAAACCAATGCTGCCTAAACTGTTTATTTTCCTAGTTGCTTATAGTCTCCTTTACGTGGGCCTTCGTGAGTCTACAAAAAGGGTTCCGGACCGTAAAATGCTTTCAAATGAGCATTCCATGTGAGGGTTTTGTCCAATGTTACTCCTAGGTATTTTGCTTCCGTCGAAAACCCTATGCGGCTGCCTCCTAGGGACGGCTCTAACATAGAAAGCTTTCTTCGCCTCGTGAAAGGCACCAAGACTGTTTTATTTGCTTGTTGCATGCGATCGGATACTGTTTCTTCATGCATTCCTGTTACGCAGATTACTAAGTCATCCACATATCCCTGTACGTCGAAGCCATTGCCCTTCAAAAGATGAAGAAGTTCGTCTATGACTAGGGTCCACAGTAGAGGAGAAAGTACACCTCCCTGAGGGCATCCTCTTGTGGCCACGATTGAGCCAGCACTCCCTCCTAGCTCAAAGCAGATTTTTCTTTGCTTTAGCATGGCCAGGAGCCAGCGAGTGATCATTGAGCTTACGTTGCTAATCATGGCTTCCTGAATCGCCTGGTACGTCGTATTATCGAAAGCGCCTGATACATCGATGAATGCACACAGGGCTATATTTTTAGACTCTATGGCCTTTTCAATTTTTCCAGTAAGGCAATGGATAGCAGTCTCCGTGGATTTTCCGGGTTGGTAGGCAAATTGTTGTTTACACAGAGGGTGTTTCTTTAAGTTCTCTTCTCTAATGTGCTGATCCAAAATTGTCTCCATTCCTTTTAGGAGAAAGGAACTGAGACTTATTGGTCGATATGACGATGGCAGATTTTCCGGTTTTCCTGGTTTCGGTTTAAAAACAAGCCAGCTCCTCTGTCCATCTATTAATGGCATATTAATTTACCATCAGTACTGCTTAAACCTTTAACAGAACCATGTAAAATCCATGGTTCTTGTATAAAGGCCATTCCCAGACCTTCTCTGCTGAATCTTCTGCTAGGAACATCCGAAGCTGCCTTGGCATGGTGAAGATTCACCTGGAGGCATTTTAGACGCCTCGAACTGCAAGAGTTTGCTGGGAGGGCCGACATTAAAATGATTTTTTGCGGGCTCTATCCGCCACCGATGACTTTAGGTTGCCGCTGAGCAAAGCATCCCCATTAGATGCCAGACTTTGGCCAGTTTTTTTTCGACTCCGGGTCTAGAGTTCTCACTAAGTAATTGTTTTGTTTGCCCGCTTTGAGAGGGCGGTGGAGTCTCGATAATTGTAGCTTCTGCTGTGGACTCCAGCTGAAGCTTAGTTTGTACATCCTCCAAGCCTTGGGTCACCTCTGCCGGTTTTGAGCTGCACGCTGTTTGTTCTACAGCCTTCTTTTCTACCGCAACATTTTCATCAGTGCCGCTGGCTTCATGAGCTACCCGGGGCAGAGACGGTTTGGTTTTAAGCCGCAGTTTCACTTTGGCATACGCCAAACTGATTGTATTATTATGGTGACGGATTACTTCAGCTGACACCGGATCTACAGCTATTGCAATTTCCGCCACTGTGGCCCTACTTTTCCGATTGAGGATTCTCCAGTATCTGGTGTCTAGGGCCGGGTTTTGAACAGAAATAACTCTGAGGATATGCTCGTTTGAGGGGCAATCGTCCTCTTTAAAATACCCGACAAAGATAATGCGACGGGGTACTTCCGCATCCGAGACTCCCTTCAGTTTCGCCCCCTCCCAAGGAACAAGTTTTGGGACGATGTCTTTTAACCACTCTGCAGTATTAGAATCATCGCAGACAATTGAAAGCCATCCTTGGCGAATCGCGCAGCCCGTGAAGCGGGCCAACTTGAAGTTTAAACACTTCATTCAAAATGGCCCTCCTTATGATCTTCAGTTGTTCAGAAGACCAGATAGTACTAGGATAATCCTGTGGGATTATGCCCAACTTAATGGTGGTCAGGGCATCTCTAAAAGATCCCCATGACACACCGTCAGGATGAGCCGCGGTTACTAAGGAACTGGCTGCCTCTCCATCAAGAGGAGGCATCTGCCTTGTCCTCTTTTGGAAATTTGGTGGGGCGTACTATTGGATCGCCCCCTTTTGTCGGTCGCCTCCCTTTGTGCCGGCCCTTGGGGCTGTTTGGCAATTTCTAGACGCTTTCGTATCTGACACCCTTAGCCAGGAGTTTCTTAAGACGCTTACGAGCGGCACCATTCAAGTGCTTACGTTTTCCAACATTTCCAGTATCATGGGGGGCCTATTCAGCCCCACCATGCCTGCGGTTTCAGCTTTTGATTCGGTATCAACCGAAAGGCCAAATCTGGCCTGATCACTTGAAATCAATTCAACTTTATCATGATCTAAAGTATGGTTTTTCTCATTTAATCGGTACATATAATTCCCACGAGTGTAGGGGAAAGAAGGTCAGCTGAGACATAGCCCACGATATCCCAGTAAGACTAATTACAACTAGAGGGCGCCAGGTATACAGGAGGCCACCGTTATAAGACACACAAACATAGTGCCATTCATCCCATCAGCACGGTACGGATCACACTCGGAATTACGGGTTTTATTGAGTTATCCTCTCTTTGGATTTTAGTAGCCTTTTACGACAGGCATACCTACCGCGGGCATATTCTAGAACCCCAACCCGCAGGGTTAAAATTTTCCCTAAGCCCTTCTATAAAAGAGTAATTTAAGGACATTTTGGACTTTTTTCATTCACTTTTGACTAAACTCAATTATAAACTGATCAATGGTTATATGCAACTGTTTATTTCCTACTCACTTTACTCACTAATAAACGGTCATCGTAACGGATTAACTAAGCTAATATGTATATACTTTCAATAGGCATTCTCTAAGAGTTATTGACACTATTTCCATTTGAGTTGGAAATAAAGTCATTTTTAATTCATACCAAAAAATCGCCCGATTTTTATTTTCAAATTTTTATTTTTTGGTATGATATGTTTTCAAAATATTCAATGTATGGCTTACACATTAAAAAAAAAGCCGCATAGATATAAGTCATCGCGCGATTTTTTATTCCAAATTTTTGCCTGCGGCGCTTTTTAATAAATTTCAAAGCCAAGCATTAAATATTTAAAAATAATATCATACTAAAAAAAATAAAAATTTTAAATTAAAAATCGGGCGTCGCTTGATTTATATCAGATTATCTGAAAGAAGAGCAGACTTTTTTCAATAATGTGAAGCAACTTCCAAAATCTGTAACGTAACAGTCCATACAAAGTGGTCCATAACTCTTAAATAAGAAGACCTACAAAAATTTTCATATCAATAGGAAATGTTACTTCAGAAATGCACCTTAAGATGCATATGCCAAAAATATTGAAAGTGTCCAAATCCATTTCTTTTTGTAGTAGTTTGTATTGGAAAGTGAGTCTGATTGTAACGTAACAGTCCGCGATTTTGTTCATATACAGAAAATCTGTCCTATATCTTAGCTCAACTTTAAATATGTGCACACTTACATAATGGACTTGGGCTGATTTGAGCTGTCTCACAGTGAATCGAATAGAACAAGCTAGCTGGACAAAAGTCACCATCGAATTTAAAATCAAAATATAATGTAGACGACTGCTAATAGTCCAAATATCACGAATCAAAAAATATTTTTAGTTAATATTTGCTAAAGTGGAAGTACTAAGCTGTTACTCTCAGAAAAACGTGTCTCGGTTTGGCTAAATTTATAATTGTGGACTTCTTTCAGGTTTTCGTATAACTTTCTTATTGTGGGGTTTTCTTGTGATTTGTGTGTTTTTCTTGTTGTTTATCATTTAAACCATTTTGGTGTTCTGTAAAACACGCCGAAACTTGAAATTAAATTTTTTTTTTGTTGCAAATTTTCACGTTTCTTAGAGAAAAAGTAGTTGTATTCCACCAGATTCCAGTCTGAAATGTTCATAAATTATAGCGGCGAATCCGTAGCCTTTAAATATATCAATTTTGTTCGTCACAAATCGGTCCAACTATTTTTTTTATTTATAATTTACGCTTTTTTGAAAAAAGTGGATTTTAATGAATACTACTACTTTTTCACTTTGTTGTGTTTTCGTGTTATTTTAAATGGAAGTGATGGTGAACAGTAAGTACTATTTACTTAATATAAAGTTCTTAATTTACAATGTTTTTTTGTTCTGTAAAACACGCCGAAACTTGATATTAAGGGGCCTATTACGGTTTGCGAGTCGAACAAAAATATGAGCGACTCGCCGACATTTGTATTACCGACTGCGAGTCGCCCGGTAGCATTCGCCTCAAACTTCAAAATTAAGCGAATGTAAAAAATGAAGCGATTACTGTTTGCGACTCGATCCAAATTCGTTCGCCGGAAGTGTCAAAATCTGGCGAACAGAATTTGAAGGTGACTAGGAGGAAAAATTTGATTTTATGGTCATATTGGGATTATTTGGGGGTCATTTTGTGGTAATTTCGTTGTTGTCATTTTGTGGTCATTTTGGACTAATTTCGGGGATATTTTGTTGTTATTTTATGATCATTTTTGAAATATTTTGTTGTAATTTTGGGGATTTTGTGGTCATTTTGGGGTTATTTTTTATTCATTTTGGACTAATTTCTGGGATATATTGTTGTTATTTTGTAGTAATTTTTTGAATAATTTGGTGTCATTCTGTGGTCATTTTGGGGTAATTTTGGGAATATTTTGGAGTTATTTTGTGGTCATTTGGGACTAATTTCGGGGATATATTGTTCTTATTTTGTGGTCATTTTTTGAATAATTTGGTGTCATTTTGTGGTCATTTTGGACTAATTTCGGGGATATATTTTTGTTATTTTGTGGTCATTTTGGAGTAATTTTGGTATCTATATTGGGATCATTTCGGGTTTATTTTGTGGTCATTTTGGTCTAATTTCGGGGATATTTTGGTGCTTTTTTGTGGTCGTTTGGGGATATTTTGGGGTCGGTTTGTGGTCATTTTGGAATGGCTCCCAGATCAGTGGCGTGCCTTCCATATAAGCCGAAAAGCCCGGCTTGCCTAGCTAATCCTCTATGAGCTACAATATGTTTCAAAAATGTATCGTAACAATTTCTTTAACGTTTACATTTGGTTTCACTAACTGCCAATAGCATAAACATATAAATAAAGCTCTTCCTGCCATCTGTCGGCTGATAGCAAAACAATTAACATAAAATTTTTTCAGCGCATATGATGGCATCTCTTACTTGCTTACTTAAAATAGCCTTTAACCGCCTAGGCGATGATTGCCATCTCGCTTTTACTTATTGGCTTTTACCTGGCTTTCAAATCCCTTACTAAAATGTCTTTTTGAAGCCACAATTTTTTTGAATTTAGAAGAAATTTTGTATGCAACTACGAAGCCAGCTTCGTGCTGTTGTTACTATAAGCTTTAAAGCCAAACTGGATATGTATATACATACATATCTACAATGTTAATGTGCAAAGAGCTCTACTCAAAAATTATTGGCGCATATTTTAAAGTAGAAAAAAAGAATTCAATAGTGGTGATTGCTGTAATAATTTTTTTTTTTTGCTAGGCATTATAAAATATAAAAAATATTTTTTAGGTTTCTTAGGTCCACTTGCACGACGCCGAGTTATCTTTTTAGCTCAGAGTTAATTTGACATTAACTCTGAGTTAAAAATATAAATTTTCGTTGTGCAAGTGAGCCTTGGCTTCTGCGATGTATGTAAATGGGAAATAGTGCAAGTAAACCTTTTCCCTTGGATTGGAAAAGCTTCAAAAATCTGCAAAACAATAACTTGCCTATTGAAGAAACCTAAATGTTTAAGTTTTTCCCCGTGTGCAAAAGTCGATAAATATCTATCCTGAACTCTTCTTCTTCGTCTGAAATGTTCTTTGGCAGCAGTATGTGCTTTTGTTGGGGTTATAAGGACTGGGGCTTGCCTTGATTGAAACACGTAGGCACGCCACTGTCCCAGATATGGGTGGTAGAAGGAAAACCTTTGTCACCGAATATCAGGAAGACGGTGGAGCTAGCAAAAGCTCTAATAATCAATTTCGGAATTCCCTTCAAATCCCAGAAATCGGACGGGGAGTTAAAACCCCGCCCGAAGCGGCATCAAAACACCCCCGGAGAGGGCAAACCAAGCTTTGCTGAAGTGACCATGGACGGCATCGTAATAGGCATCCTTGACCGAGACAACGACAGTTTGGCCATCGCCAAAGACCGGTGGTGGTATGTCCTGTACGTAGCCGGAAGGCCTAGTTACGACCTTTACAACGGCGCTCTCAAATGCCCTCGATAAGGCCTGTCCAGTGCCAAAACCACGCGGTAAACATAGGCCACACTGGTGGAGGAAACAATTTAATAAGGCCAAGAGCCTTCGCAAGGAGACAGGCGAAGAGAACTTTGTGGAGAAATGTTTGTACTGCGGTTGAGAATGTCGACTATACAACGAAACTGAGACGAGTGCTCTCAAGAACTCAAACAGCTACATATAGGCTATTTGCGGATCCTGGACCAGCTCGAAACCTGAAACGCTGGAGCTACTCTTGATTACACACTTTCCAGAGAACTCGCATGTTGCACTCTTAGCACCTGCAACAAACCTGGCTGCACACATTTTCATCACGGAAGTAGGGGTTAGGTGGGCAATTAAAATATTCGAGCCGTTCAAGGCTGTTGGACCAGACGGGATTATCCTCGCACAACTCCGCACACGTTGGAAATGGTTGGTTTTTCCATATGCAGCTTGTCTGGCTCTTAACTAAAATATTCAATAAAAACGCACAATAATAATAAATAATTGAAACTTCAGTTTTGTTCAATTTGAAGTTTTTTTTTTACATTGGACGTTCACCGCTTTCTGTTTTTTGAACTGGCAACCATAATCATTCGAGCTAGGCGACTCGCCAAATAAGGCGACTCGAATAACTCAAGCGACTCGCGAACCGTAATAGGCCCCTAAATTTTTTTTTGCAAATTTTCACGTTTCTTAGAGAAAAAGTAGTGTATTCCACTAGCTTCTAGTCTGAAATTTTCATAAATTATAGCGGCGAATCCTTAGCCTCTAAATATATAATTTTTGTTCAGCACAAATCGGTCCAACTATTTTTGTTTCTTTTTTTTTTAAAAAAAAAAAGAACTTTTTGATGAATGGTTGAAATACGATACAAACTGCAAAGTTAGTGAGCTATATAACTTTTTAAACACAAAATATTGTCTATCTACGGTAACCGAAAACTCAGCAAAAGAGTTAAATCAAATTCTACGAATGTTTTCGTTATAAGTTCAGCAGAAATGGAAGAAACTGCAAAATGCAAAGAGTGCTTTTTAACGAAGTATAAGGAATGGATGGAAGATGATTTAAAATTTTGTTTCACTACTCGTGAAGGGCAACCTTCTACATCAAATAGAAGAGTATCTGTAGCATCAGCTATTAAGAGCGCTGGCATCAATCGCAAAAAATCTGGATTAGGCAAAACTAAGCTGAGATGTTTGATAAAAGAGGAAGCGCTGGCATATTATGTGGAGGCAAAGTGCACAAGCCACACATATAAACATACTCGAAAGTGGATATCTTTGAAGTATTTCTAGTTTAATGTGAACTTAGAATAAGTTATGTTATTGCATTGTTTTAAATGAGCCCAATTTTTGTATTGAACTAAAAGTTCTCATATTTTTTATTTTAGGTAGTTGAAATCAGAACAAACAAAAAAATTAAATAAACAGAACTATTAATTTCAATGTTTGGCCGTGAATATCTTTTTAATAAAAAATTAAAAATGATTTTTGTTTCTGGCCCACCCTAGTACGTGTGTATATTATCCACCAATATTTTGTCATTACACTCCATTTTTACCTAGGAAATCGAATTTCCGTATACCAGCCCAAAAACCCAAAACTAGATATTTTTTTAGTCCACCCTAATGCACATACATATATAAAAAGTACTTCCCAGCAAACCATAAGAGCTCTAAATGAGCGCATATGGGACTCTTTCATCTGAGCGCTCACATTCATAATGAGTTCATAAAACAATCATAAACAGTCATAAAATGCTCGTATTTGAGTGGCTTTTCCTATGAAACTGGTCATTCATAAATGAGCTCTCAGTCTTATGCATAAAAGATTATTTTTCGAATGTTTTTATGAGCTCTGAAAAGAGCGCATGAAAGAGTCTTTTTCGAATGATTTTTTGTACGAATTAAGAGCTTCCTTTTCTTCTTAATTTTTATTAATTTCTTTCCAATTTTAAATTTTCCTTTCCTTTCTCATGACTTCTCCCATTCCCTTTTCCTATTCCTTGCACTTTAAATTTTCCTTTTAAATATGTAGAAACAAATAGGTAAACATTCATTGCATATCTAACATTCAAATATTGTTCATTAACTATTTTCTTACAAAAACTTATTTCAAAAAGAAAAATCATAACGTACTTGAATCCAAATAATGAAAGTAAAAGGTATTTATAGGGGCACACTCAGAAAAACTCATAAAACAATCATATTTATGTACACCCTCATAAAAGCTCACATAATGATCATAATTATGGGCATGTTCTGAAAAAACTCATAAAAAGGCTCATATTAGAGCTCAGATTTAAGAGCGCTCCGAAGCTGGTTTGCTGGGTTATGTCGGTCATTAAGCTGCAGTTTTGACTAGAAATTAGATTTTCGAGATGCCAGTTCAAAAAACCAAATTATTTTTTTGGCCCACCCTAATGTAAAAACATATATAATAAGTTCCGCCCATTTATATTGTCTTAAATATTCATAATGTACATAAAAACAGTAATTTCAGCCCGAAAATCCCACAAAATAATTTTGTCCAGCTAGCTTGTTCTATTCGATTCACTGTGTGTCTGTGTGTCAGACGCAACTTTGTTCGGCTGCATTACGGATCGGATTGGTTGATTTTGATTTGACGTTGCGTAACTTGAATTAGGAAATTTCCATACTACGACTTTAGTCGTAATGTCTATCAGCTTGCACTTTTCGGTTGAATTTTCAAATTTAAGCTCTGTTGTACAAAAATGTGAAAAAGCGCAGACGGCAGAGGTTCGACAAATAAATTGTTCAAGTCTTTCACTCGCGTGCCATATACCGCATCCTCGTCGCTAAAAACGGAACTCACCTTAAATATTTCGTTTCCGACTAGATAGAAATTATCCGGAGCCTTTGCCGATAAATAAAAGTATTTTTTCTTTTAAATTTTTTTGTTCTTGACTATATTCTCAATGCGACTGGTTCTGGCATATGCTTTGCTCAACAATTCTGTTGTAAAGTTGAAAAGCAACATCATTTTTCTTTTTTATGAGCCTTTTAATCTGCCCAAGCTTGTTCTCAAATTTATAGGCGCTGATTGTTTCAAGCGAGCCAAAGTGATATGCATCTGCTGCCAGATGAGTTAAACAATGGAAATAATATGTTAATAAGTTTTCATTGTACAAAATCGGAATCGTGAGGAGAACGAACTCATTTAAAAGCTCACTGGCGCAGTCATTATTTCGTTTGCATTCAACTTCACTTAACAAAATTCTAATGCCGAGGCTTAACAGCAAAAAAATTGTGTATTTTTCATCATCCAATATGTTCTTTAATACGACAGGTCCAGTGTACAAGAGGAATTGACGAAATTCGGTTGCCTTAAACCTATCTAATTCACTCAAATCTCGTGGTTTACGACAAAATTCGCGCGGAATGCAATTTTTTACATTTAAAAACTCTAAATTTAGTATCTTTATTTGTCTCAAATGCAAAGAAGACGTTTGATTTTTTTTTTTTTTGATCCATGAATTCAATAAAGTTTTCATTACGCCGAAGCACACTACGTGCATGTAATCTAAAGGAGAACATTTAATCATGTCGATTGGCAGCTTTTCGAGCACTATCGCATTCTTTATATTGTGATGCTCGTTATCACTTCTCTGACAAAATTCGCGCATGCCACACGAGCCTTAGAGTAGAGACCTACAGCGAGAGCTTCTATCGGCTCCCAGGGCTGTTGTGTGCCATTTGTATTGAAAGCAGCAGCACTCCGCGCACGTATCGGTCTTAACCCCGACATTGTTTTATGTTTTCAGCCATGATTGTTTTTAGTTTAAAAATTTTCTTACAACTAATGACAAATGAAAATTATTTTTTTCATTCCTGTCGTAAACATTTACATTTTGCTTTAAATTTTAATAAATTTATAAACATTTTCTCAACGTTTACAAAATGATTATTAGAAAAAAACTAAAAAAAACTTAAAAAGAGAAAAGCTTATTTAATATTTATTATATCAAGCTTACATTAAGTTACATTTAAAAAAATTTCCATAAACATTTGCATTTCACTTTAAAAATTAAATAACTTGCTTTTGAACATTATAAAACGTTTACATTAAACTTACAAATAAATTGATATTGAAAACGCTTACATTTCGCTTATTAACTTACTTCAAGTTATTTTTAAAAACACTTACAGATATGCCTGTTGGGTTGGAACCCAACAAGCCAAGCAAACTTATAATAAATTTATAAAAAGCTTTTGTAAATATACATTAAGCTTACAAATTTCTGATTTTTCATTTACAAAACGCTTGAAACTAAACGATTTGTAATTGAAACGACACCTTGGTTTTAAGTGTTTGAAATAAACTTATAAACAATTTTCAAAAGATACCCAACAAGCCAAGCAAACTTAAAATAAATTTACAAAAAGCTTTTTTAAAAAAACATTGAGCTTACAAATTTCTGATTTTTCATTTACAAAACGCTTGAAAGTAAATACTTATTAATTGAAACGACACATTGGTTTTAAGTGTTTGGAATAAACTTACAAACAATTTTCAAAAGATAACTTTTTTTAAGGTGTCCAATAAAGCTTGTAATAATATTTTAAAAGTAAGCCTTTTATAAACATCATCTTGAAAATATAAACTTAAAGTAAGTTTTTTTTATGTTTACTTTTGTAAGCAAAACCCTTACAAAATGTTGATTTTTTGCTTTAAAATAAGCGAATTGTAAGCGTTTCTTTTAAGCTTATTTATATAAGCTTATAATAAATATTCAAGCGAAAGCATTTTCTTACAATTTTTATTAACTTTTATTTGAAAATTTAAAAAAAAAAAAAAAAAAAAAAAATTAAGCAAATACAGTGCGCAACCAACTTCGCTAGGGTGTTGCTAAAAAACAAACAAAAAATTTTTAAAGTTGAAAAAAAAAAATGATATTAAAACTGGCAATTGTGCTAAATAAATAAAATACTGTGAAAACAGTGTGAAAGCTGTGAAAGAAGAAAAAAGTTAGAAAAAAAAGATTCGAAAAGCCTGAAAGGAAAGGTGAAGAACAAAAAAAAAAACCTGAAAATAGAAGAAGTCATAAAAATTAAAAAACAAAAAAAAGCGAAATTATTAAAAGTGGGTGCTCCAAAAAAAACCTGAAAATAAAAAAAAATATAAAAAAAAAATTATTATAAATTTGAAAAAGTGGTATATTTAAAAAAGGCATTAGGGTGCTCCGCAAAAAAAAATGCTGCAAATAGAAAGGTGAAAAAATACCTGCAAATAAAAAGTTGTGTTTTGAACAAAAATTTGAAAAATAAAGGTAAAAGTGGAAAAGGTTAAAGAAAACTTACCTGGAAAAAAAAAGAAAAATTTACAATATACTGTTGACCTGAATAGAAAAAATTAAAATTTGGTGACTGAAAGAAAAAAAAACGGTCGCTAAACCACCTATAAAATAAACGGGACCTGAAGGAATTTCCACCGAGGAAGTACAGGCAGCCCAAAAACATCATCAGGAAAGCCGCAACACACATCCCCCGTTACCAGAAAATCAGCAGCAGTCCATAGCAAAACAGGTAGTCAGGTACCAGAAACAAAGTAAGTTCCGTTAAAATTTTCTTCTCTCACATACATACCCTATATTCAGATTTATATAACTTAGCGGTTATTTAAAGCAGTAGACGAGAAACTTCTAACGTTCTCGATTTATGCTGAAAAAACCACAAACTTACATACTCGACCCCTCTAATCCGCTAAGACATATAAATCCAATACATATATATACACCCTCATATATTACTTACATATTTCGCGCTTTTTCACCTTACCCTTTTACCGCATACGTCCCGCTATTAGTTCACAAACCTCGCAGCCACATAAGAACCCCGCTATAACGCGACAACAAAAGCTCCATCTCACTACACCCAGCGCCAAATATTGCTTCCTCTCTTCCCACTCATTCTCTTACCCATTTTCCTTTGTTGAGTAACTAGCCAGTAGCAACAGTTGCATTTTACCTATATCTATTTACTTGTACTCAGATGCGCTGAGACAGGTACATACCAATAAGTACAGCTGCGAACAAAAGGCACAGTGGGCCGAAATTCATAAAAACGGTCTCAAAAATACAGTGGGAAAAACACATTAAAAAAGAAGCAAATTATTGTTTTAAATTAAAATAAATAAAAACCCAAGTAGTTAAATATTTCTAAAAATTTATTATCTCTTGTGTACTCCTTTATACACATTCCCATTAAATATTTGTGTACCTCTTATACACCTTTCCAAAAATAGTTGTGTACTCCTTATACACATTTTCTAAATATTTTTGTGTACCTCTTATACACTTTTCCAAAAATATTTGGGTACTCCTTATACACATTTACCAAATATTCCTCTGTACTCCTAAGACACCTATTTTTTTTCTCCCTCTCTCCATTCTGTAAAATACCCCAAGAAAAATGGCTGAAGATAAAGTTGAAAAAAATATAAATCTCCAACCACCCCAACAAGGACCTAGAACACGGTCGAAATCTCAAGCGGAAGAGGAAGAATTAGCGCAGATTTTGAAGAAATCCCTGTTCGAGTTAACAAAACTCGAAAAATTCTGCGAGAAATGGTGGAACATCGATGAGACAACCCACACAAAACCCAGTCTGCAGACGTACTTAGAGGAACTCAACAGGCATATAGCAGCAGTAGAACGGTCATACGAAGCAGCTCACCTGAATCTCACGGATGAACGGTCCCTCACAACCCTGACCGAAAGATATGACAAGGCAATGGAGGACAACATGCTCACAAGGGCCCGAATGAACGAACAGCTCGCGATACTGGAACCAAGTCCGATGATACAAATTCAACAAACGGCAGTAGCAGCACCGGCAACCTCCGAACCCTACCTCAAAGTCCCGCATGTGACACGGAAGTATTCCACGGGGGATACGATACTTGGCCATCCTTCAGAGATATGTTCACGGCAGTGTACATAAATCACCCCAAACTTTCTCAAGTGCAAAAATTATATCACTTAAGACAAAAAACCCGTGGAAAAGCGCATCTCATTATACAAAAATACCCTCTTAATGACCAAAATTTTGAACTAGCTTGGGGGGCCCTTAAGTCTAGATAAGAGAACCGTAGAATTCTCGTAGACAATCAACTCAAAACCCTTTTTACTCTTCAGCCTATATTCTATGAAAGTGGGGAAAGAATACAAGAAGTTCAGACTACAATAAATAACTGTCTCTCAACCCTAAATTCCAACAACGTACCCACTAGCAATTGGGACCCTATATATGAGATATACTTATGTTCATCTAAGCTTCCCGATGAAACCCTAGCGCTATGGGAACAATCTCTTGAGTCTAGGAAAGAATTACCCTTATGGTCGGAAATGGACAAATTCCTCACGGCCAGATATGAAGTTGTAGAACGGCTCGGTACTTATAGACCGAGCAAACCTCGGACCTCAAACTCGAGCTTCAATAACCGAGCGTCAACACCCCATAATAATAGTTTCAGAAACAAGTCCCTCTCGTATCATAGCGAGCAAGCGCGACAGGTATCCTGCAAGTTATGCAATTCCAACCATTCGATGATGAATTGCGTCAAATTCAAGCAATTATCGGTGGCAGAACGGAATAAATTTGTAACTGACAATAAATATTGTAAGAATTGTTTGGCCTTTTCCCATCTAGAGTCTGAATGTGCTAGCAATTTCAAATGCGTATATTGCCAAAAGCGGCACCACTCCCTGCTACACTACCAAACACCTCGGCCAACTAACCCCAACACTTCTCGGCAACCTCCAAAAAGAAATCCCTTCAAGGACCCGCCTCAATATACCAATGTCTATGAAAAACCTTCTACCTCTAAACAGGCAATGCAGTCGCAAGACTCGCGGACTGAAGCCTCTTCCTCGAATCAAACCACAGTTCTTTCGCACTTCTCTGCCAATAAAGAAAGAACATTGTTGCCCACAGCGATAGTTCCGGTTCTCCATAGAGGAGAAATCTTCAAAATCCGGGCGTTGGTAGACCAGGGTTCCCAGAAATCGTTCGTTTCCTCCAAAATCCAAAAATTACTCGGTTTACCCACAAATAAAATAAGTTACCAAATACTAGGTATGGGCGGACGAGTTGTGCAAAATTCCAACAAAATCTGTTCTCTAACAATTTGTTCCTCGGATTCAAAGACCCAAATCCGGACCCAAGCGATAGTTCTTCCGCAATTAACCCACTTCCTGCCCTCTTCTAAAGTAGCAATAGAGGATCTTACAAAATTTTCATCGCTTACATTAGCGGACCCCAACTTCTTTGCTCCAGGTAGAATTGATATGGTGATAGGTAGTGACATACTCCCACAAATTCTCCTTCAAGGTCTCGAAACCAACATCGCTGGTAGCCTCATAGCTCAAAACACTATATTCGGATGGATATTAAGTGGACCAATAACTGAGCAAATTTCGTCCTTTTCTACTAACATACGTGAAAAGCCTGATGACTCCCTTAATGAACTCCTTAAAAATTTCTGGGAGCGAGAAGAAGTTCATTCCACCACGCCCCTGACAGATGAAGACACGTTTTGCGAAGAGCTTTACAAAAAGACCACCAGTAGACAAGCAGATGGTCGCTATATGGTTAAACTCCCGTTCAAACAAAATTTTCCTGAAAAAATAGCCCTCGGCCACTCACGACCCGCTGCTCAGCAACAATACATAAGTATAGAACGCAGCCTAGAAAAGAAACCAGAACTCAAAGAAAAGTATTACGAAGTTCTGGAGGAATATTTAACCATGAATCACATGGAGCCCACTTCCCCCCTTGAAATTATTAAGGAAGGAAAATATTATTCCTTCTATTTACCCCATCATGCGGTTATAAAACCGGATAGCAAAACCACTAAAGTTCGAGTGGTTTTCAATGCCTCTAAACTCTCGCATTCAGGAAGTTCCCTGAACGACGTGTTACACACTGGCCCCACTCTGCAAAACGACTTGATGCTTATTATTCTACAATGGCGCCTCTACAAGTTCGTTTTTAACGGTGACATCGAAAAGATGTACCGCCAAATACTCGTTCATCCTGATGATCAAGATTTTCAACGAGTAGTTTTTCGTAGATCTTCAACCTCACCTATTGAAGACTTCAAATTGAAAACAGTTACCTTTGGTGTCAACTGTGCTCCATACCTAGCTATTCGCACCCTCCATCAGCTAGCTGAAGACACCAAAGATGAATTTCCCACCGCCAACAATGTACTTCTGCATGAAACTTATGTAGATGACATCCTCTCTGGCGGATACGATCTACAGTCCACAATAAACTCCATGAATGAAGTTATCGAAGTCTTAAAATCAGCCGGTTTCCCTCTAAAGAAAATAACGGCCAATCACCCAGACATATTGAAGTCTATTCCAAAATCTGACCTCCTTGACGCAGATTTTCTAAAGTTCCATGATGTCAGCTCGACAAAAACACTCGGTATAAAATGGAATGCTCTTAATGACTCCTTTTCTTATTCCTATGATCCTCTACCAGCCGCTAATTCAACCACAAAACGACAAATATTGTCGGCAATAGCGAAATTGTTTGACCCGGCAGGATGGCTAGCGCCAATAATGATTTTAGCCAAAGCTCTCCTCCAACAACTGTGGTTAGAAGGGACCGACTGGGACGAACACGTCAAACCCCTTTCCTTCCATAAATGGAACGTCTTTAGGGAGAATCTTTCTGCTATAAGCAACATAAAAATCCCTCGATGGGTCGACTTCTCTCCTGATAAACCTTTCCAAATGCACGGATTCTCCGATGCCTCAGAAAAAGCCTTCTGCGCTTGCGTGTATCTTAGAGTACAGTCCACTGACAACACTTATACAACCCATCTGTTAGTTGCAAAAAGCAAAGTAGCCCCTTTAAAGACAGTCAGCCTTCCTCGTCTAGAGCTGTGTGGAGCAGTACTACTCTCCAAACTGGTAAAGCAAATTTGCTCTCATTTGAATTTGCCCCCACACGAGCTGTTCCTCTGGTCAGACTCCTCGATCGTGCTAGCATGGTTAGAAAAACCACCCCACATATGGAAGACTTACGTAGCGAATCGGACCTCCGAAATTCTGAAAAATGTAAGCAACGCTACGTGGCGTCATGTGTCAAGTAGGGACAACCCCGCAGATCTTGGTACCCGTGGATGTAAACCCCAAGACTTAGCGGAATCTTCGCTGTGGTGGAAAGGCCCCGAGTGGCTATCTCGATCTCCCACATCATGGCCCAAAACAGCACCTTCAATCATCAGTCCACCAGAAGAAAAGCGAATTGAAGCATTCCATACGGTGGATATCCTGGATCCATTGGAACGTTTCTCCTCCTTCGCCAGAGCCCTTCGTGTAATTGCATATGTGTATCGTTTCATCCACAAAGCGAAGAAACGACAAATCCCTTCAACCCCTTCCCTCTCCACAGAAGAGATTAACTATGCAAAAGAACGCCTTATCATCGTAACCCAACAAATGTACTATGCGGACACAATATCATTATTAAAAGCCTCTAAGCCGATAAGCAAGAAGAGCCCGCTCCTGTCATTAAACCCGATGTTAGACAAGAAGGAAATATTGCGCGTGAATGGGCGTCTAAGTTACGCGGCACTCAGCTATAATGAACGACATCCGATTATCATTCCCGAAGCCTCAAAATTTTGTACTCTCTTCCTCGAGTTTACCCATAATCGTCTGTTCCATGCTGAAAAGCAACTCATGCTTCGAATGGTACAGCAAGAATATTATATTCCGCGCTTGAAGCAGAAGATAAAGTCCTGCATTTTCCACTGCAAGACATGCACGATCCACAAGCAGAAGATGAATTCCCAGATTATGGCCGCACTACCAGCTGAAAGGTCAACGTATACTGTCCCGTTCCACACGACAGGAGTAGATTTTGCTGGCCCATTCCTCGTCAAAACCTCTACTCTACGACGAGCCTCCTACTCCAAAGCCTATGTCTGCGTCTTTGTTTGTTTTTCAACGAAAGCCATACATCTCGAAGTCTGTTCCAGCTTGACCACCGAAGCGTTTAGGGCAGCCTTTGCGCGGTTTGTTGGCCGCCGCGGAATGCCACACAAAATCATGTCCGACAACGGCAAGAACTTTGTCGGCGCACATAGAGCGATGCAGAAAGAAATCCCACTTTTCCTCCAAGAAGCAGGTAAAGACATTGCCGAAAAATATGCCCCTCAAGGCCTTTCTTGGCAATTCATACCACCCTATGCTCCTCACATGGGTGGCCTCTGGGAAGCAGCAGTTAAAAGTTTTAAAACCCATTTAACAAAAGTAGCCGGTAATCAAAAGTTCTCCTTTGAAGAGTTCACGACCCTCATTGTTCGTATTAAAGGAGTCCTCAACTCCAGGCCTATTTCTCCTATGTCTGAGGACCCTACGGACCTACTCGCCTTAACACCAGGACATTTTCTACGTGGTGCCCCCCTAATGTCCCTGCCGGAACCAAATGCAGAAAATCTAAACCCGACTCGAAAATGGCAGTTACTCAAAGTTTTACACCATCAATTCAGCAACCGTTGGAAGAATGAATATCTTCAGCAACTTCACAAACGACAAAAATGGAAAACTCCTCAAACAAACCTGAAAGAAGGCGACCTAGTCGTTGTTAAAGATGACCTGCTGCCACCCAATGAGTGGCGTCTCGGACGTATTTCAAAGCTGCATGCTGGACCCGATGGAAATGTTCGCGTCCTCGATATTCGTACTCAAAATGGAGTAATAACGCGGAACATCACCAAAATCTGTTTATTGACCCCCTCCTAATTCTCTTGCATTTCTCTTCCCAGTCAGAATTATTTTATCCTCATATCAACCTCAATTTACCATAAGGCTGATTTCTTTGTCTTTTTTCTCTCTCTAACATTCTTTCTCCACAGATAATCATGGAACTGGGAAAATGCCGCCTATGTTGCCGCCAGCACGCTTTGCGCCAATGCCACGCGTTTCTAATAATGACTCCGGCAGAGCGATATGAGTCCGCACGCGCCCATCGCTACTGCGTCAACTGCTTGGCAACGTCACATACCACAGGCGAGTGCAATTCCGCCGGCAGCTGCCGGCACTGCGGCCGAGCGCATCATACGTTGTTGCACCGTCCGTCTGCTCCAACATCGACACGCAACCGACATTTGACGCCTCCGCCACCCGTACGTCAGAGGCGTGACGAACAACGTAGAACGCGACATCGTGTAATTGAACGGCCAGCTCGTTTGCAGAGCCGTAGTGGTCAACGTAATCTACGGAATTTAGTTAACAAAGCTAAGGCTACGCTGCAAAAACTGCAAGAGCTGTTGAATGCATCAACTCCGCAGGCCGGCCGCCATGTTGAAGACATGGATGAAGACCTCATTCATTTTGATTAATTATACACTTTAAAACTTACCTACTAAAATGAATTTTAAAATTGTTGAATTTGTACCCACTTGAATTTATTGAATTGAATTGCTACTTAAAATCGAAATCATACTTACCTTGTTAAATACGATCATATATACTTACCTTTACTTTTAAATACTTACCTTCCTTACCATGTGCATCCATACTTACCCTAAATTAAACTTACCTGTGAATTCGACCCATCCTAATGTAAAATCTTAAATTGGAAAACTACAGCTTCTTTTCTATTTACTTACCCTTTTTATATACATATATGTACATATGTATGCTCACGGCACAGCTTAGCGGGCGGTCATCGATGGCCGCTCAGTTCAGTTGTCAACGAGCGCGCGGTTTCTTACCTACTCCATTTTTTTCAAATTAAATAAAAGTAAAAACAAATTTAAAAAAATTGTGAAATAAAATATTGTACCGAAAACTAAATTGTAAAGTGATTTAAGTTGGGAAAGAAAAATTAGTAAAGAAATAACCTAAATTAAAATTAAAGTGAACTATTCAAATTAAAACCAAAAAAGCTTGTGTACTTATTGTGGTGAAGGGAAAAAGGGGCGTAAGTAGCCATCTCCAAAATCAGTGCGTGAGTGCAAGTATCGATCCCATCCTATGAACTTAAACAAATGCATATTAGAACATGTTACAAAAATGGCAAAATAGGCTAAACAAGACGCAAATTGCATGCAAAAATGGACATACATATAAACAAATTAACTATATTAATTATATTTCACGTAAACATACAGACTTGTAATAATTCACCAATAGTTTTTTAAACATACAACAATATACCCCTGGGATCTTAGTCCAAATCTCCAGAATTAGGGGATTTCCAGCACTCCAGCGTACATTCACGATAAGACTATGTAGGTTGTTGTCCGTTCTCGATTGCCCCGTTCTCGTCATCGTCATCATCAAAACTTTGGAATAAACGCGTAAATAAATCGCCAAATATGCCAATGTAGGTGGCGGTGCGACACCAAAGAAAACGTTATTTAAAAGGCGCCTCTTTACGTCTTATGTCTGGATGATTTGCGGTAAAAGTGTTGGATGTTTCTTCAGCTGCTTTGCGATCTTGCTTTTTAATTTTATTAGAATGCGTCCGCACGATTGTTTTAATTTGAAAATTTACTTACAACTAATGACAAATGAAAATTTTTATTATTTTTCCTTCCTGTCGTAAACATTTGCATTTGGCTTAAATATTAAAAGATTTATAAACTAAAAAAAAAACTTAAAATGAAAAACGCTTAGTTAATATATATTATATCAAACTTACATTAAGTTATTTTTCAAAACACTTTCTATAAACATTTGTTTTTCACTTTGAAAGTTAAATGATTTATAAAACTTTTTTCTTGAACTTTATAAAAAGCTTACATTCAACTTACAAATAAATTGATATTGAAAACGCTTACATATCGTTTATTAAAGCAATTTTTTTCAAGATTTTTTTAAAAAACACTTACAGAAATGCTTGTTGGGTAACTTTTAAATATTTACAATTAAAGCTTATAATAATATTTTAAAAGAAAGCCTTTTATAAGCTTCATCTTGAATAAATAAACTTAAAGTAAGTTTTTTTTATGTTTACTTTTGTAAGCAAAACCCTTACAAAAAGTTGGTTTTTGTTTAAAAGTAAGCGTTATGTAAGCGTTTCTTTAAAGCTTATTTATATAAGCTTACACTAAATATTCAAACGAAAGCATTTTATAATTTATATTTTAACCTTTATTTGAAAATTATATAAAATTATATCCATAAAATGGTAAAATAAGTTTAACATGACGCAAATTTCGTGCAAACATGTATAACAAAATTATGTAATAATTTTAAATATTTGAAGAAAGTGATTCTTTATTAACAAATTAAGCTATAATATTAATAATAGGAATAAAGTGATTAACTTTTCTTAGCACGCGTAACAGCCTTCTATTTCAAGCGATTGTTTGCAAATTGAAAAAATGATTTGGATGTATGTAATCCGCTTCATCCCCACCATTTTCTTGAATAAACGTTTCTGAAAAGAATTAAAAATCGTGGTAAGTTAGATGATTTAGTAAAAATTGACCCAAGATTGTATATGTAAATCCAAATTAAGAAGTTCTAGAAAATATATACATATGCCCCCTAAGACCACCTTTTCTTGAACTGATATGGGCATTTCCAGGCGTTGCGGACGTTACGTTTGATCGAATTTATTCAATTTTCAGTAAAAAGTACCGTAAAAACTGTGGCCGATTTATTATATATGAGCATATTTAGGAACCTGCTGCATGTAAAAGTATGTTGCAGGTGCTTATATAGTATGATGTCGCTGTCTTAACCACTTTAAGTGCGTTGCGGACGTTACTCAAAACGGAAGTAGGGTTGAGGCAACTAAGTAAATTGGCAATTTTCTGCCAAATGCCAAATATTAAGGTACAAAACCTTTAAGGATAAATTAAAGGTGAACGTAATGTGTTCCCTGCAGCGAAACCTCAAACTAGTCAGAAAAATACTAGTATACAACTATAATTTTCTGGCTGAAGTCATACGGGTTAGGAAATATCCATTCCATACTCCATGCGTCGCATTTGGCGAAGTTATTTCGAGAATGTTTGTCCGCAGAATGAATTTGTTTGCCAAATTAGATGAATTTAATTTAATTTGACCTAAAATTCAATCTGCGAATGAACGGTCTCGAAAAAACTTGGCCAAAATTGACGCAATTGGTGCAGTGTGAACGTAGCTTTACACTCTCTCATTATCAACTTGTGTTTTCTCTATATCAACTTACATTTCTCATTATCAACTTGTGTTTTCTCAATATCAACTTACAATTCTCATTATCAACTTGGGTATTCTCAATATCAACTTACAATTCTCATTATCAACTTGGATATTCTCAATATCAATTTACATTTCGCATTATTAACTTTTGTATTCTCAATATGAACTTACATTTCTCATTACCAACTTTTGTTTTCTCAATATGAACTTACAATTCTCATTATCAACTTTTGTTTTCTCAATATAAACTTACATTTTCTCATTATAAACTTGAAAAGGTGTAGTATGGGACTGGTATTCTGCAACTAGTATACTTCTAGTATATCATGACTAGTAGATGACTGGTATGTTCTGGTCGAAATCTGACAATTGACATTTCGTAGGACATCAACACGTAAAAAATACCAGTTGCTTATATGGAAAAATTACAAAACACTGACTAGTTGGGCCCGGTACACCAACTAGTTGTTAAGAAGTTTTCAACTAGTTCTTTCGCTGCAGGGTTCTTAAAAACCAACAGAAAGTTCGGATGAGGAAAGCTTTTTATAAGTGGTCGTTCCATATCTCTGTTGCGGACGTTACGTTCCGGACGTTTTTTACATAGTAAAAAAGTTTTCTTCATTCAAAATAAAAATTTCCGCTGGGAAACACCCATATATTAAAGGATTTGTGCTGTAACCTTAATTTAACAAGTTAGTTCTGCTATTTATTCGGTTGATATGGGAGCTAGGAGTTACACTGTTAGCGAATTATATAGGACAAATTTTTCTGTACATAGTGTCATGCCTAACTAAAAAGAAAGAAAACTGAACTTACGCATCTTGTGCTGTAATCAGCTCATATATTCATTCTTCTTAAATTGTGTTTTAGGTAGTAAGTTAGTTTATATGAATACTTACGACGCATGTCTAAAGCAATGGAAAAATTACGTAGTTTTGGAATCCGTTCATCTCAACTTATCTCTACTAAGTAATACCAGTGGTGGAGGGGGCTGCGGTGGTAGTATCTGTGGCTGCTGTGGGACCTTATTTTTGCGCTTAGCAACTTTTGGCACCTTCGGTGTCGCGCCAGTTGCTGCACCCACTTTGCCAGGTATTTTAGTATCCCGTTTTTGCTTCGCATTATTTGTCTCTGCTCTTGCCACGATCACCCAAGGTATTGCCAGATTCTAACTGACAGGGCAGCAATTCGCAGCGTTTTTACGTGGCGTAATCTCATTGTGCGCCGGCCTTAAACAATAATTTTAGTTATAGGAAGAACGTTTTTAATTGTTCTTAGCACGCGAATATGTACTTCGCTTCATTTTTATGTTTTGGATTCCGTTCCTGCCCATTACATTTTTTCTGCAACCGCATCCATCATCCACGATTGCTTAAAATCTTCGGCGGCGTTGCTGTGCCAAATGGCATCTGTGGCTGCTGCTGTTATTTCTGTGGGACCTTCTTCACGCGCTTAGCAACTGTTAGTGTCTTCGGTGTCGCATCGCTGCACCCGCTTCACCAGCTATTTAAGCATCTTGTTTATGTTGCGCATTATTTTGTGTGGCTATTGCTCTGTGGACTGAATGAATGTTTTCCAGCAGCGATTATTTTAGCTTGAAAATTTCTTACAACTAATGGCAAATGAAAATAATTTTTTCATTTCTGTCGTAAGCATTTACATTTTGCTTTAAATTTTAATAAATTTATAAAAATTTCCTCAACGTTTTTCATTTTAAGTTTTTTTTTTTAGTTTATAAATCTTTTAATATTTAAGCCAAATGCAAATGTTTACGACAGGAAGGAAAAATAATAACAATTTTCATTTGTTATTAGTTGTAAGTAAATTTTCAAATTAAAACAATCGTGCGGACGCATTCTAATAAAAATAAAAAGCAAGATCGCAAAGCAGCTGAAGAAACATCCAACACTTTTACCGCAAATCATCCAGACATAAGACGTAAAGAGGCGCCTTTTAAACAACGTTTTCTTTGGTGTCGCACCGCCGCCTACATTGGCATGTTTGGCGATTTATTTACGCGTTTATTTCAAGGTTTTGATGATGAGAACGGGGCAATCGAGAACGGACAACAACCTACATAGCCTTATCGTGAATGTACGCTGGAGTGCTGGAAATCCCCTAATTCTGGAGATTTGGACTAAGATCCCAGGGGTATATTGTTGTATGTTTAAAAAACTATTGGTGAATTATTACAAGTCTGTATGTTTACGTGAAATATAATTAATATAGTTAATTTGTTTATATGTATGTCCATTTTTGCATGCAATTTGCGTCTTGTTTAGCCTATTTTGCCATTTTTGTAACATGTTCTAATATGCATTAAAAATAATTTTCAAATAAAAGTTAATAAAAATTGTAAGAAAATGCTTTCGCTTGAATATTTATTATAAGCTTATATAAATAAGCTTAAAAGAAACGCTTACAATTCGCTTATTTTAAAGCAAAAAATCAACATTTTGTAAGGGGTTTGCTTACAAAAGTAAACATAAAAAAAACTTACTTTAAGTTTATATTTTCAAGATGATGTTTATAAAAGGCTTACTTTTAAAATATTATTACAAGCTTTAATTGGAAACCTTAAAAAAAGTTATCTTTTGAAAATTGTTTGTAAGTTTATTCCAAACACTTAAAACCAATGTGTCGTTTCAATTAATAAACGTTTACTTTCAAGCGTTTTGTCAATGAAAAATCAGAAATTTGTAAGCTAAATTTTTTTTAAAAAAGCTTTTTGTAAATTTATTTTTAGTTTGCTTGGCTTGTTGGGTAAATAATGTATAAAACTTTGTTTTGGAATTTTATAAAAATCTTACATTGAACTTACAAAAAAATTGATATTGAAAACGCTTATATATCGCTTATTAAAGCAAGTTTACTTCAAGTTATTTTTAAAAACACTTACAGATATGCTTTTGGGTACCCAAAATGAAAGGGGCCTGAAAGTAGTGTAAGTTTTATTTCGATATCTCAATCCGTTTCGAAGATATCGATATACAAGTATGAAAAGAACAGGTAAATGTTACTCATATGCCGTGTAGGACCTATAAAAAGTGCACTATAATTGCAAAGTTTCAAGATGTGCTCAATTATTTTTGATAGAAAACATATTGTTACGCAATCTACTAAAACTCTTGAAATTCCAATGTCCTTTTCTCGTGAATAAGTTTTTTTCAATATCCTTGCAAAGAATCCTTTAATCCTTTTAAAAGTTCAAAGGTGGAGATTTGTTGCACAGTCGTTTAAATATGAGGCAAGTATTAAAATTATGTAATTTTCGAAGCCTTATTGGACTATTTTTCAACCTTAGTGTAAGCTGCTAGAAAGAACTATAACTCACAATCGGCACGGGTTGTCATTATCCTAGAACAATAAAACTTTGCACACATGTTATTTAGGTTAAAACGCACCGATATATGCATATCAAATTTCGAACCTTCAGTTTTTTCCATACATTTTTGGGAGAGTCTAATGTACGTCGTTGATTAAATATTCAAAGCTAAATAATTGAAATACATTTTTGCAGGAGAGGAAAGTGAAGACTTTTGGAGGAATTTGCTAGCTGACCCAATTAAAATAACCAACGCGAAAATTCAACAGCATGTTAGAGATAATTTTGAACCCGCCATCCCTCGCCTATATCAGGTTCAACTTGGTATGGGATATTTAGAGCTGCCACAAGTGGAACTACCGGATAAAAAATTGGTACACACTTTATTGAATAGCAAAAATGTGTACATACTTGATTGTTTCACTGACTTGTTTGTGTGGTTTGGAAAAAAATCGACGAGACTGGTACGGGCGGCGGCGATCAAATTGTCGAGAGAATTGTTTCAAATGATAAATCGTCCGGAATTCGCTTTGGTAACCCGTTTACAAGAAGGAACTGAATCACAAATGTTTAAATCGAAATTCATTGGTTGGGATGAAGTATTGGCCGTCGATTTCACACGCACTGCCAAGTCTGTTGCTAAAACGGGTGCAGACTTAACAAAATGGGCTAGTAAACAGGAGACTCGTGCCGATTTAGCTGCACTTTTCATGCCTCGCCAAAATGCAATGCCACTTAATGAAGCCGAGCAATTGGAAGAGGATTGGAATTATGATCTTGAAGCAATGGAAGCATTTGTATTAGAAGGTAAAAAATTTGTGCGATTGCCAGAAGAGGAATTAGGCCATTTCTATAGTGGAGAGTGTTACGTGTTCCTATGTCGCTATTGTGTTCCTCCTGAAGATGACGATATAGAAATGGATGATGTTAAACAATCCGATGACGAGATTCAATGCGTGGTATATTTTTGGCAAGGACGCAATGCAAGTAATATGGGCTGGTTAACTTTTACATTTACGTTACAAAAGAAATTCAAAGTAATGTTTGGTGAAGAATTAGAAGTTGTACGAATTCATCAACAACAGGAAAATTTAAAATTCATGGCTCATTTCAAACGCAAATTTATAATCCACGCGGGAAAACGAAAAGATAAAATAAAGACATCTAAGGCAGTTGTAGAATTCTTTCATTTGAGATCAAATGGCGGAGCCTTGAGTACACGTTTAATTCAAATACAGCCAGATGCAATCAATTTGAACTCCGCTTTTTGGTAAATAAATATATTTTTTTCTCATGTTAACTTTAAAATTCATATGGCCATTAAACACGTTTTTTTCTCATGTTTGCTTCATGGCCGAATTAACCTAGCTCGAACTTAACTTAACTTGACTTCGTTTACTTAGAAAAATAAAAAGAGAGCACAATGGACCGTTTTAAATAAGTCGTCGTATGTTACATTTGAGGACTAAAGGAAATCAGATTTGAAGTTTTGGAACTGAATCTCTCCAAAACTCCTTAATATATTTTCTCCAAAGCCTGGCAAAACATTACAAGTCCTCGTAAATAAAAAAAAAAAATTTTTTAGTTTACAACCAAAAAATACCAAGAAATTTATGCATATGGCTAAATTGGCACTGACATGAAGAGCTGTGAAAATATTTAAAAAAAATTTTGTATGGGCAGGTTTCGAGATATCGGTAATTTTGTGTTTTTTCATGTATCACTTAATTCCAAAATTATTTTCGCCAATGTTACAAAGCGATGGACGCAAGCGATACCTCGTTGGAAGGAAAATTAAAATACGATTCCAACGACGTATAATATGTAGGGGTGGGCCAAACCGTCACTGACAAATAGCTGGCCAATAGCTGTAAAAATCAGGAACTTTTTATTTTTTCTAAAATTAGTGTGTATAATTACAAAAACTTTAAGCGTAATATTACCAATATCTAGGAGAAACTGTATTTTTGGCGATTTTTTTGTAACTTTCAACATCTCTACTTTTAAAAGAATTGTAACAGGTCGATGTCTGTGTATTGCAGATATTAAAAAAAATATTCATAGTATTAATCATTACTAAGCCAATAAGTCCAAATCAACCATTTTTAGATCTTTTGTCTGTCTGTCGGTCTATCTTTTTGTCTGTCTTTCTGTCTGTATGTTTGTGGTCGTATCACTCAAAAACTGCTAAATGGAACTTAATGAAACTTTCATCATTTTATTGCTAGACGTTGAACTTAAAATTTAAGACATCCCTTATTTCGATAACTCGACCGGTTTCAGAGTTTTTGACCAATACGTGGAGCAGGGGGACCAAACATGAGCTCGTAAAATATGCGTATACTGGACGATAACTCTGAAACCGATCGAGTTATCGAAATAAGGGATGTCTTAAATTTTAAGTTGAACGTCTAACAATACAATAGTGAATCATTTAAATCCATTCAGCAGTTTTCGAGTGATACGACCACAAACATACAGACAGAAAGACTGACAGACAGACAGACCGACAAAAATTCTAAAAACGGTTGATTTGGACTTTATTGGCCCTAGTAATGATTAATACTATGAATATTTTTTTTGAATATCTGCAATATACAGATATCGACCTGTTACAATTCTATTAAAAGTAGAGCTGTTGAAAGTTACAAAAAAATCCCCAAAAATAAAGTTTTTCCTAGATCTTGGTAATATTACGCTTAAGTGTTTGTAATTATACACACTAATTTTAGAAAAAAATAAAAAGCTCCTTCGCATGAAAACCACATTTTTAAAATCAAAATTTTTTCAAAAATCTTAAAAATTCGACACAATTTCGACTTAGGCCAGCTATTGCTCAGCGATGGTTTGATCCACCCCTACATTTTATACGTCGTTAGAAGCGTATTTTAATTTCCTTTAGAACGAGGTATCGCTTACCTCCATCGCTTTTGCAACATTGGCGAAAATAATTTTTGAATAACACAAAATTACCGATATCCTGAAAACCTTCCCTCAAAAATTATTTAGAAGGAGAGTTTC
Source organism: Campiglossa producta (assembly GCA_964058755.1). NCBI lineage: Eukaryota > Metazoa > Arthropoda > Insecta > Diptera > Tephritidae > Campiglossa > Campiglossa producta. The sequence goes on along the minus strand of CAXKVI010000004.1, from coordinate 61,021,106 downwards.
TAAACGAGATCGCTCCTCGGCAGTTGTAACCCGGTAAAAGCAACAAAAAAAAAAAACTATTTAGAAAAAAGTGTTTCGGAGCGGGGTCGCCCTTCTGCAGTGCCATGAAAAGCTTCTCAGCAAAAACTCATTTGCTTTTCAGTTGCCTTTCGGAGTCGGTGAAGTAGGTCCCGTCAATTTGTAGGAAAAAATTCAAAAGCAGCACACCGCAAAATGGAAGAAAGCTCGGTACAAAAATCTCCATTAAGGTTACATAAATAACCTGATGGTATATCGCCGCCATACGTTTTTTAACTCATGCCAAAATGCTAAAACACATTTGAACAAACGAAACTATGAACATGTTGGGAATATTATTATTTTCATTTACTTTTCATAATAAAGCTCAAAACTATCTGCTGAACTATGAGAAATTTCGGCCTGAAATTTCAAATTAATAGAGCTCTGATCGTAAAAATAAGTTATTGAAATATCTCCTTTAAATGGAGGAAAGGGGTAATATATGGTGGAAACGTTTATTTAAGCCACAATGGTATATGTAGATGGAAATAAAGGCACTCATATTTTCATACCCATTTTCCACCATTTACAGTAGAATTTTCAATAAATTTGCTTTGGGATCAGGTTTGTTAATTGAAATTTTAAGCCGAAACTCCGTATGGTTCAGGATATACATAATATGTACATTATGTACAATATATATAATATATCACGGGGTGAGTTTTGTAATGGAGTAAATGAGAATAGTAATAATTTTTGGGAAGGAAATAATTTTGTTGACCTAATGTAAAGGTGATGACCCAACGCACGCTTGCTCTGCTGGTTTTGCCTCGAGAAATGTCAGAATTCTTTTGAACTCTACTGAAATATATACAAGCTGGCCTAGTGACGGCGTTACTTTGCTTGCTTCAAAGGGTCGAATGGCCACAATCTCTAATGACAGCGCTTTACACGCTTCACTATTTGTCTTGTTTGTCTCATCTTGTATTTTTGACAGCTTTTGAAGCCTGCAGCAAAGCAAGCGTGCATTGGGCCATCACCTTAACTTTAATTTATTTGACAGTTTGCTTACCGTCTACGCTCACACTGCAGCCGACTTTTTCATTAGTCATCATCAGACAAATTCGAGCGCGTTCTATTAAAGGCTGAGCACGGACGGCCAAAGTTTGTTTACATTCGGGTGAAATTGCGGGAGCTCATTTAAAACACACGTGTGTGGATGTGTGTTTGCTGACAGACGACAAAAGTCGGTTGCAATGTGAGCGTAGTCTAATTCTAGACTAATTCGGCCATGAAATGTACATATCTTGTTTTCAACAAATAAGTCTGAAAGTTTACATATGACAACGGTACTTAAATGAACTTTTGATTATTTTTACTAACCTTGAAATGATATTATAGCTTCATATTATTTGTGCCTTTTGATACCAAAGAAGAGTCACAGTCGGGAATTGTTTATGTTTGGTTAGGATCAAAGTCAAGTCCAGAGGAGTGTAAGCTTGTCCAAGAAATTGCTGAAGAAATGTTTAACAACCCTTGGGTTAGTTTACAGGTAGCTATACTTGAACAAAAAATCGGCGGAAGAGTGGAAAATCATCTTTTATAGGTATGCAGTTGGTTCAAAAATGCCATATATGTATGTACTAGCAAACGAATAAGAATAATATAAACAACATTCATTTAACTCACATTAATCAAGTATTAACATGAACAGAAATCATTCACAATGAAAGGGTTGGAATTGTTTTAGAAATGTCTTTAAGTAATACATTTACATAACATATCTGTGGTCATAAGCAATAACAGACTAAGTTGACATAAGAAATTAGACCAGTTGAAATTTTTGCTGGCGAATTTTTGTAACAAAACTGTTTTATAACTAAGGCAAACGTATTGGATTTAATTGTTTGTAAAGAAAGTAAAAAAAAGACCAATGAAAGTCTTGAAAAATGTCTCGATGTTGCTATTCAAAATCACCAGCAAAAATTTCAACTCGTCTAATTTCTTAAGTCGACTTAGGCTGTTATTGCTTATGACCACAGATATACATATATATACAAATGAAATGGTGTTCAGTCGTCACGCTAAAACTCGAAAATGGCTGAACCAAATCATATAATTTCTTAGGGGGGTTTGTTTGTTATTACCACGCGCAGGTCATGTATTAAAATCAGAACAAAATATTAGGGAGGCGTGGCACCTCCCATACAAACCTTTTTTCTTCAAGTTGAATATCTCTAAAAGGGTTTAAGGCAGGGACCTGGAAATTGGTGTATAGCTATAGGATAACAACACCATTCTCACCCATAAAACTGGTGGTTAACCAAAAAAGGGGCGTGGCACCTCCCATACCAATGAAATACTTCATAGTCCATATCTCTGGAAGTATTTAGGTTCGACCACTGAAATTTGGCAAGGGGTTTTATGAGATCGATTCCCACCACCTCCAAAAAAGCTGGGGATAACGAAAAAGAGGGCGTGGCACCTCCCATACAAATGAAATACTTCTTAGTCGATATCTCTGGAAGTATTCATGTTAGACCACTGAAATTTCATGAGCAGTTAAATAAGATTAATCCCTATCATCTCCAAAAAAACTGGAGATAAAGAAAAAGGGGGCGTGGCTCCTCCCATACGAAGGAAACATTTCATAGTCCATATCCCTGCAAGTATCTATGTTAGACCACTGAAATTTGGTGAGGGTTTATATGTGATCGATCCCTAACACGTCCCAAAAACTCGAGTTAAAGAAAAAGGGGGCGTGGCACCCCCCATACGAATGAGATACTTCATGTTATTGTTGTTGTTAACAATGCATCGCCCTGCCTAGAGTGTATAAAGCTCTTCTAACGGGAGTCCAAGGAAACGGGCAGTTTCAACAAGGTTGGACCAGAGGGACAGAGGGGTTAGAAGAGTAGGTTCAATTGGACAATTGAAGAGATGTAGGGTATCATGGGGGGTCCTACCACATGCAGGGCATGTGTTTAAAATTGTGTCATTCCGTCTGTAGAGTTTAACCTCACACTGTATCTAGACCTAAGCTGTGCCATGGCGACTCTTCTCTCCCTTGGTAGGGTGCGTTCTTCTTCAGCAATATCGGGTGGAAGACTGTTTAGAACGGGGTTCACAAATAGAGATCTGACAAAAGTGTCAACTGACTCGGCGTTGATGTCGGTTAGAGCCCGCTTATGATTCCGCAGATCAAACGGCAAGGTAATATGATGCCGGATCTCGTCATAATGCTTGCGGAGATGACTCCTTATGTCTTTCGGGGGCGGATCTGTGTCCAAAAGATGACGGTTTGGATGTCCTGGCTTGTGGCAGTTCAGAAGGAACTGCCTGCTACGCATTTCCGCGTGCTCTGTTACATTGAGTAGTTTTGTCTCTTGATGCAGGTGAGACTCGGGAGACATTTTATTTACCATATAGATGCAGCATAGTCAAAGAATGGTCGGCCAATGGCCTTATATGTAGTCAGCAACGTTTCTTTGTCTTTTCCCCAAGTACTGCCGGCAAGTGACTTGAGGATCTTGTTGCGACCTCGTACCTTTGAGACCATTGCAGACACCTGACCAGCAAATGAGAAAGTATTATCCAGTGTCATCCCCAGTAACTTTGGGTGGCTGACAGTTCGTAGCTTAGTGCCACCAACCTAAATGTCTAATTAATTTCTCACTTAGTGCGTTCATGTCGTAAAAAGTGTCGCCGTAGAATTAGTCGGTGATATCGTCAAATCTCGCTCAGTGAAAAACCTGGAAAGGTCGCAGAGGTAACTGAAGATTTTCGCACAGAGTTCATCAGTATAGGGGCCCTTCCCGTCGCCATTATTGTACATTCGTCGGCATATGAAACGATGTTGACGCCCTCTGGTGGTGGTGGCATCTTCGATAGATAGAAGTTAAACAGTGTAGGGGATAGGACACCACCCTGTGGCACCCCTGTTGGGGTGTAAAAGTAGGTCGCCTCCCAGTTGGTGCACCCTGGGTAACGCTAAATGACCTACATAGCCTACACGGCTAGTTTCTTGTATTGCCGGTTCTACGAGAACGGTACCAGTACTTGTGCTGTACCCATCGTGCCGAAACGACCCGGGCCGTTTTCTTATATCGACCCGGCCAAGAGGGCTACACCTCGCTACAACAACAACAACAACCCCTGTCTAAAACGTCTAGGTTTTGATTGGCGTTTCTAAAGTTGACCAACGCCTGCCGTCCGTTCAGATAAATAGCGGTCCATCTCTTTAACCCATCAGGGAGCTGTGTTTCAAGAAGATCTTGCATGAGCGTGGCGTGATTGACTCTATCAAAAGCTTTTGACAAGTCTAGTGCCACTAACACAGTCCTGTGGTTTGGTTGGGGTTAATTTAGTCCGTTAATTATCTGCGTTGTAATGGCATTGAGTGCAGTAGTCGTGCTATGTAGCTTACGGAAGCCATGTTGATGACTAGCCAAGTGCAGATTTGCCATATAATACGGGAGCAAGATGGACTCTAGCGTCTTCACTACCGGCGACAAAAGTGATATAGGTCGATATGAATCGCCTATGTTTGCAGACTTTCTAGGTTTTAATAGTGGAACCACTCTCGCCTTTTTCCATATTTCAGGAATGACGAAAGTGTTCAGTGAAAGACTGAATAGAGCCGCTAAGTACTTGTGTCCCTCCTGACCTAGATGTTTCAACATCTTCATGGCAATCCCGTCGGGACCGATAGATTTTGAGGGCTTAGCCTGTCTGATGGCCTCCTTGACCTCCGAGGCAGTGATGGCAATGGGCGTGTTTTATTGAACGGAGACGCCCCAACGAGAGTATCGGGTAACTGCTATAGTTCGCCAGATATTTCCATTGTAAGTGCAGGACTATTGAACAACACCAATTGGCGACCCATACTCACGTTGGCGTCTGACCATCTCCCAATAGTCATTACCATCGAACGACCGACGGACTTTATTACACCTGAGCATGGTACATATATTAACTTTACCAAGGCGGACTGGGACAGTTTTCAGACATATACGGACGAATCCTTGGCTGCTCTATCCATTCCTACGGACGTACGCAAAGGCGAACGAGACTTCCGCAACATCATTGACTTGGCCTCTAAACGCTTCATTCCTGCGGGTCGAATATCTCAAATAAGACCAAATTTCCCCGCGGAGGCAGCGGCCATTGCTAGAGAAAGAGATGAAGTGCGAAGTCTCAATCCCGCAGACCCCCGTATAAGGGATCTCAACGCTGAAACTCGTAGGTTGGTCGATAAACATAAACTGGCCAAATGGAAGCAACACCTAGAGCAATTCAACCTCTCTGATGGTGTTGGCAAATTATGGACTACGGTCAAAGCTCTAATGAGATACTTCATGTTATTGTTGTTGTTAACAATGCATTGCCCTGCCTAGAGTGTATAAAGCTCTTCTAACGGGAGTCCAAGGAAACGGGCAGTTTCAACAAGGTTGGACCAGAGGGACAGAGGGGTTAGAAGAGTAGGTTCAATTGGACAATTGAAGAGATGTAGGGTATCATGGGGGGTCCTACCACATGCAGGGCATGTGTTTAAAATTGTGTCATTCAGTCTGTAGAGTTTAACCTCACACTGTATCTAGACCTAAGCTGTGCCATGGCGACTCTTCTCTCCCTTGGTAGGGTGCGTTCTTCTTCAGCAATATCGGGTGGAAGACTGTTTAGAACGGGGTTCACAAATAGAGATCTGACAAAAGTGTCAACTGACTCGGCGTTGATATCGGTTAGAGCCCGCTTATGATTCCGCAGATCAAACGGCAAGGTAATGTGATGCCGGATCTCGTCATAATGCTTGCGGAGATGACTCCTTATGTCTCTCGGGGGCGGATCTGTGTCCAAAAGATGACGGTTTGGATGTCCTGGCTTGTGGCAGTTCAGAAGGAACTGCCTGCTACGCATTTCCGCGTGCTCTCTTACATTGAGTAGTTTTGTCTCTTGATGCATGTGAGACTCGGGAGACATTTTATTTACCATATAGATGCAGCATAGTCAAAGAATGGTCGGCCAATGGCCTTATATGTAGTCAGCAACGTTTCTTTGTCTTTTCCCCAAGTACTGCCGGCAAGTGACTTGAGGATCTTGTTGCGACCTCGTACCTTTGAGACCATTGCAGACACCTGACCAGCAAATGAGAAAGTATTATCCAGTGTCATCCCCAGTAACTTTGGGTGGCTGACAGTTCTTAGTGCCACCAACCTAAATGTCTAATTCATTTCTCACTTAGTGCGTTCATGTCGTAAAAAGTGTCGCCGTAGATTTAGTCGGTGATATCGTCAAATCTCGCTCAGTGAAAAACCTGGAAAGGTCGCAGAGGTAACTGTAGATTTTCGCACAGAGTTCATCAGTATAGGGGCCCTTCCCGTCGCCATTATTGTACATTCGTCGGCATATGAAACGATGTTGACGCCCTCTGGTGGTGGTGGCATCTTCGATAGATAGAAGTTAAACAGTGTAGGGGATAGGACACCACCCTGTGGCACCCCTGTCTAAAACGTCTAGGTTTTGATTGGCGTTTCTAAAGTTGTCCAACGCCTGCCGTCCGTTCAGATAATTAGCGGTCCATCTCTTTAACCCATCAGGGAGCTGTGTTTCAAGAAGATCTTGCATGAGCGTGGCGTGATTGACTGTATCAAACGCTTTTGACAAGTCTAGTGTCACAAACACAGTCCTGTGGTTTGGTTGGGGTTAATTTAGTCCGTTAATTATCTGCGTTGTAATGGCATTGAGTGCAGTAGTCGTGCTATGTAGCTTACGGAAGCCATGTTGATGACTAGCCAAGTGCAGATTTGCCATATAATACGGGAGCAAGATGGACTCTAGCGTCTTCACTACCGGCGACAAAAGTGATATAGGTCGATATGAATCGCCTATGTTTGCAGACTTTCTAGGTTTTAATAGTGGAACCACTCTCGCCTTTTTCCATATTTCAGGAATGACGAAATTGTTCAGTGAAAGACTGATTAGAGCCGCTAAGTACTTGTGTCCCTCCTGACCTAGATGTTTCAACATCTTCATGGCAATCCCGTCGGGACCTATAGATTTTGAGGGCTTAGCCTGTCTGATGGCCCCAGCCGGACGTTTCCCTTAGACGCAGAGCCGATGCTGCTGCTACCCGGTGCCCTTCCAGATCGAGTGGCAAAATGCCAAGAATGGCCTGGAGTGCTTCATTGGGCGTTGTTCTTAGCGCACCGCTTATACAGATCATGCAAGATCTGTGTACTTTACCTAAGAGATTAAGGTTTGTTGCCTTGCTCAGCGCAGGCCACCATACCACAACTCCATAGAGCATGATTGGTCGAATGACTGCAGTGTAGATCCATTTGCACATTTTGGGGCTGAGCCCCCATTTTTTTCCAATGGCTCTTTTGCACGTGTAGAGTGCAATGCACTCTTTCTTCTGGCGCTGAAGAACATTCTCCTTCCAGGTTAGTTTCCTATCCAGAACTTTGCCCAAGAACTTGGCTTTGTCAGCCAAGTTCACGCGCACGTCATTCAGTTTTGGTAGTATTATAGGTGGTATCTTATAGCGGTTGGTGAAAAGGACCAGTTCTACTTTTCCCGGGTTGATGCTCAGTCCGCAGCGCGAGCACCATGAGGAAAACTCTTGCAGTGCTACTTGCATCAAGTCGCACAGGGTTTGTGGGAATTTGCCCCTATATACTATAGCTAAGTTGACTGCATATGCCATTAGACTGATCGGCCTATAGTCCTTGGGCTCGTAATGAGACGCCTTCCCCGCCTTAGGAATAAACACTACCGTGGCACTTCTAGAGAAATACCAGCCATTTGGCTGATGTCTATGACCTCCCTACGGGTTTTAGTAATGTAGGTTCGTTACCCACGTTGCAAACTACCAGGTTAGTTTTTAACAAATAGTCAAACAACGACTCTCTTCTAGCATTGGTATCGGAGCTTCCCCACTGGACGTGATGAGCATTAGCGTCAGTTCCGATAATAAGATGACCCATTGAAAAATTTGCCACCAGGTCTTTTACCTCCCTCTGTGGCAGGTCTTTTACCTCCCTCTGTGGTTCTTCGGTGTCGTAGGGCATATAGACCGACGCCATCGTCAGGCTGGTACTGTCGACTGTTAAACTGGCAGCTGTAACGTCACCATTGGCATAGTTGGGAAAGAGAAAGGCGTTCAGCTCAGACTTAACCAAAATACAGACTCTAACCCTGCCCCCCTCGCTGGCTCGGATAAGCTTAAAACCCTTAGTCCCCAAACCGCAAATCCTTGAGCTGTTGACCCAGGGTTCTTGGATGAGGACCACATCTACGTCGCCTTTAGAGAGACGACTGATTAAAGCAGCCGAGGCTGCTGTAGATTTGTGCATTTTTATCTGAAGGACCACCAACATGAGAGCGCTCAGACTTCCCTTCCACCTCCATATCGTCGGGTTCCACCTCGTCTGGAGGCTTATCTTTCAACGACGATTTGTTCAGACCACGATTTGGCGTGGCTAAAGCCCTACTAACTGTGGCAGTATCCACATTGGTGCACTCAGGACTAGCTGCTATCACTGTGATGTTGAGATCTTCCCCGTCCAGCAGGCTGTCTCCCATCTCCGAGCTGTTCACTGCTCCTTCGCCATTTAACGTGGCAGATACCATACTTTCCGAGTCGGACATCTCCGACTCCTCTTCCGTCACTGCGATATCCGAGTCCTCCGGTGCAGCCGAAATAGCAGCGCGCTATGCATCGCCGCGGTATACGTGGATCACGATCTGACCCATGCCGTAGTGCACTCGTCCATTGCACCGTTTAAGGGGCTCGAGTGCCTCCTTATTCAGTGTGTAGACCACTTGCCTATCAGGCCCTACCTGATCCTCAACCAGATTGACACTCCAGTCCTGCGTCCGCAGCATCCTAAGAATTCTCTCAGGTTCAGCAGGGATGGCAGGAATCCATGCTCTTTCCCTTGGCCGAGCCGGGATGTCCTTCCAGTCGACAACCTCGATTCTTGTCCCTTGGTAGATCTCACCCAGTCTTGCAGCTGCTGCCTTGTACAGTGCAACAGTTTTTGCGTCCTCGCAAGCGAATACCTTGATTCGGCCCTGGTGCTATCCCGCATCAGAACCCATCGGGGTGGCACCCGGAGACTCATCCATATTGTCAAGAAGGGCATTACCGATCGCGTTCCGGACGTACCGCCACTGGTCCCTAGGGATGGCCCAGCTTTCGTTACCTCGGTCAATGACGCCTATGAGGATCCTGTCCTTAGTCACTTCAGTGAAGCTGAGTTTACCCACTACGGGGGCGTTCTGCTGCCGCTTCGGGTGGGGTTTTAAATCCACTTCCGATCTCTGGCGTTTGAAGGTATTTCTATTAACCTTCTTTGGCGCGTAATTGCTTTGGAAGTTCGGTAAGATAGCTTCAGCCCTCTCGGCGATATCGTCTCTTGTGAAATACCTTCGTATTTCTTCAGGATCCTTGCGGCCGCTCATTTGTCCAAGTACTCAGAGCGACTGGGAGATGTCTTTTGGGGTGAATTTCGACCCGTAGTTGCCATCGCGGTCGTTTCCTTATTTGGATCTCTGGGGCCTGGTCGTGAGACCACTGCTACAGACGTTAAAGACTTGGTTTCGGCACTTACTGGAGGTTTAGCATCAGCCGTTGTCGGCTTCACTGTGTTTGTACCGGTACTTGCTTTGGGGATCGCCTCTTATTATCCAGAGCTAATCGACCCGTAGTTGCCATCGCTGTCGATCTCTCGGCTGATAAAGAAATGGAGTTTGTTCTCCGACGTTGCGTTCTAGCTGGCTCCAGCATTTTCCTCCTCTACTGTGTAGTATACATGGTTGTATCTATAGTTTTAGGGTTTTTATTACTATTTTTTATCTTGTTCGTACTACCCCTCGCCGGGCAAGGCCAGTTTTGGGTCAAGGGAAGAGTAAGGGGAATGTGTCGTCCGCCGCGGCAGAGCCCCATACCGCGGTAAGGCCATAGCTACTCTCCGAGGCGGCCCGGTATCAGAGAGGCTCCGTTCGATTACAGCCACGATTTGCCTCCCGGCTGCAAACGTCCAATGGGCACGTGGTCGCATAACACCCTGCATTGTGAGGGGGAAAGTCTTAGTCGTCGCGCCAGAGGAATTGGCTTCTCTCGTGATGTATGTGCTATGATCACAAGGGCAGCGTAGCCCTGTGGCTATCGACTTAAGCCCTCGTACCGCGGCAAGGTGCCCACCCTTCACGAGGGATCAAGTTGCTTACTTACTTAAAATAGCCTTTAACCGCCTAGGCGATTTTGGCCGTCCAACATGTTACGCCAGTCAAATCTTTGTTGAGCCAACTGGCGCCAATTGGACACAACGCATGTTCCTCTACTTCCAGCGGCGGGTGGCGATAAGAATACCTTCATGGCCGGAGCGTCTTCGTTCATTCGCACCACGTCCTAGCCAGCGGAGCCATTGAGTTTTAATTCGCTGATTTATGTCGACGTCTGCCTAAAGCTCATACATCTCATCGTTATACTTCTTCGGTACCCGCTGTCGCCAACTTTTAGGGGCCATAAATCTTTCGAAGAATTTTTCTCTCGAATGCTCCCAAAGCCGCCTCATCAGATGCTGTCAGTGTCGATACTCCTGCACCATATAGCAGGACGGGTACGACAAGGGACTTATAGAGTGTTGTTATTGTTCCTCCAGAGAGGACTTTACTTCTCAATTGCCTACTCAGCTCAAAGTAGCATTTGTTTGCAAGAGTTATCCTTCAATGGATTTCCAGGCTTACATTTTTTTGGTATTAATGCTGCTTCCTAGGTATACAAAGTCCCTTACTATCTCGAAATTATGGCTGCTACCCAACAACCACAGTCTCTAACGTTAGAGAAATGTTCGTCTCTACGTTAGATAACTAGGGTAATTCTCTAACTATTCTCTAATCGAAGGCAACAGTGGAGAACTACACTAGAACTCGATTCGAGATAGGTTAGAGAACTAGCCAAAAGGCGAGAATTTTGCACCATTTGCAAATTCACATTATAATCCCATTAGAGAATGACATAAGAATTCGACTTGAAACTATAGTTTTCTCGATTTGAGAATTATGTCTCATTTTGTTAGAGAACGCTGTGAATCAGGAGTGTTTCTCGAGTCGTCCTCTAACGTTAGAGATTGGAGAATGGGGCTAGTTCTCGAATGTACCTCCAGTCGAAATCTAGCTCCATGGTTTGTTGGGTAACAGTGGCGTGGTTGCCAAGACGCAAACGCGCTTACTCTTTGCTTGATACCAGCACGTACTTCGTTTTACCTTCGTTCACCACCAAACCCATTTTTTCCGCTTCTTTTTCTAATTTGGAGTACGCAGAAGTTACGGCGCGGTTGGTTAGGCCAATGATGTCGATGTCGTCGAAAAAAAAGTTATTTTGCCATATAATTTGGTTTTTTATATGTAAATTTTCAAATTATATGGCAAAATAAAAAAATAAAAACTAATGGCGGCGATATACCAACAGGTTATCATTACCTCTAACGAGATTTTTAGCCGAGCTTCTCTTTCCAACTTGTGGTGTGTTGCTTTTGAGTTTTTTCCTACAACTTGGCGGGACCTACAGTTTTTTGCCGACTTCGAACGGCACTTGCAAAGCAAATGAATTTTTTGCTGAGAAGCTTCTCATGGCAGAAATACACCCGGAGAGGTTACCAAACTACTGCCGAGGGTCGACCCCGTTTAGAAAAATTCTGTTTCTAAATAATTTTTGATTTTACTTTTGCCGGGCATCGAACCGCCACGACTTGGTGTAGAAGGCCGAACACTTAACCGCTACCCCACGGCAGCCGCCAATATACATCTAATTTCTTAGGCTTCTTATAACATAGTGCATAGGGATAGTGCCAAAGTTGACCAACCTCGAAAAAAGATGAAAAAAATGTGTTTGTGGGGCAAATACTACCACTTTTACCACTACTTTCCAGTTGATATATATATCGTTAGAAAGGTCAGTCTTCTATCGAGATCAAAAAAATAAAAATCGGGTTAAAATCACCTAAGATAACGGCTCAAAAGTGTTTGAAGGTATGAAAACCCGGTTTTTGACCCCTAACTCAGGATTTTCGAGGTGTCCGGCAAATTTCTTGTACGCTGTTCTTCTTAACCCACCGAGATCTACCAGAAAAATGCTATTACTTCTCAGGTATTTTAACTTTGGTCAATTTTGAAGCACTGTGTATCAAATTTATATCAATTCAAATATGAAAATTTGTAATTACACTATACAGCAAAATCAAGTTTTTTAAGAGATTAGGTAGGTAGAAGTGGCTGCCGCAAAGGCACACCTAGGCCAGTAATAAAAGGCCCGTTGTGATACCACCAAACACTAGGAAAGTCAGTCCCGGGGCCCGGCCATATGGAAAATCCCAGTGCTGTCGGGACTCTCCATATAGCCGAAACCCGGGACTGACACTCCTAACCGACTCCGCTACCCCTCCTCGAACCAATTTGATAACTTGATGAAGGCCATCAAGTCCTTTATGTCTAGCTCCGCGACCTGGCTTAAGCTAACCAGGAAGGGAACTCCAAGAGAGCGCCTTCTCGCTCCGCTTAAGGCCGGGCAGTTGCAGATGAGGTGCTCCACCGTTTCCTCTTCCTCATCATCTTTGCAACTCCTGCAGCATCGTCGGTAGGGAACGCCTAGCCTTGCTGCGTGCCTACCAATAAGGCAGTGCCCGGTTAAAACACCTATTAATATGGAGATTTCCTTCCTTTTTAGGGCGTATATGTGTCTAGATCTTTTAAGATCGCATTTTGGCCAGGTTTGCTTGGATATCCGGCACCCTGGGGCTTGTAGCCATCTTTCGTTGGCTTCGCGGAGTGTATACTCCTTCAGCATTAGCTTGCACGTGGCAAACGGCTATGCGCTCTTTATCTTGAAGAATCTGCTTGGTCGTGCCCTGCCTGGCAAGTTCGTCTGCCCTACAGTTTCCCTCAATGTCCCTGTGTCCCGGGACCCATGTGAGGTTCACGCGGTTGTGTTGGGCCATCTCTTGAAGAGATCGACGACAGCTGAGCGTCAGTTCAGGGTTGAACGAGTAAGAGCCAAAGGATTTGATGGCCGCTTGGCTGTCGCTGAAAATACAGATATCCTGTCCGATGGTGCGTTCACCTATCCAAGTCACGGCGTCCATGATTGCTGAAACTTCAGCCTGGAAGACGCTGCAGTGATCAGGTAGTCTAAAGGAGAGTTCTAGGTCCAAATCCCTTGAGTAAACCCCTCCTCCGACTCTGCCGTCTAACTTCGAGCCGTCGGTGTATATAAAAGTGCCGCCATTAGTAGCGGGACACCGATCTATGTTCTCCCAGTCTTCCCTGCTGGGAATGTTTATTCTAAAACAACAATCTCCGACTGTTGTTGTCGCACACCGATCTGTGCTCAGAGGGAGAAAGATGTAAGATCTTAGAATACAGGAGTGTCCAATAGTGCTTGCGCCCCAGACGGACGTTTCCCTTAGACGCACAGCCGATGCTGCTGCTGCCCGGTACCCTTCCAGATCGAGTGGCAAAAAGCCAAGAATGGCCTGGAGAGCTTCATTGGGCGTTGTTCTTAACGCCCCGCTTATACAGATCATGCTCGATCTGTGGACTTTCCCTAACAGATTTAGGTTTGTTGCCTTTCTTAGCGCAGGCCACCATACCACGACTCCATACAGCATAATTGGCTGGATTATCGCAGTGTAGATCCATCTGCAAATTTTGGGGCTGAGCCCCCATTTTTTGCCAATGGCTCTTTTACACGTGTAAAGTGCAATGCACGCTTTCCTCTGGCGCTGGATGACATTCTCCTTCCAGTTAAGCTTTCTATCTAGAACTGTGCCTAGGAATTTGGCTTTGTCAGCTAAGTTCAGGCGCACGCCATCTAGTTCTGGTAGGTTCAACGGTGGTATCATGTACCGCCTGGTATAAAGGACAAGCTCCACCTTTCCCGGGTTGATGCTAAGTCCGCAGCGAGAGGACCATGAAGAAACTTCTCGCAGTGCTACTTGCATCAAGTCACACAGGGTTTGTGGGAATTTGCCCCTATATGCAATAGCTAAATCGTCTGCATATGCCACTATCTTCCCGCCCCCCCACCTTGTGTCTCGTAGCAGCGAGTTTACGGTGAGGTTCCATAGGAGCGGGGAGAGAACACCACCCTGAGGCGTTCCTCTTGTGACATAGCGTGAAAGATCAACTGTTCCCAGTGAAGAAACTATTTTCCTTCCCTTTAGTAGTTGATCAATTAGTCCAATAAGAGACCTATTTATGCCCAGGTTTGTTAAAGCAGTGTTAATAGCCTCCGGCCTTATATTGTTGAAAGCCCCAGAAAGGCCACGAGACAGTACTCCTTTTCATGCAATGATTTTTCAACAATAGAGACTAGGCTGTGGAGCGCAGTTTCCGTTGATTTACCTTTGGTGTATGCATGTTGATAGCTAGACATAAGGTTGCTATCAATAGTAGAGGAGAGATAATCGCTAATTATCCTCTCGAAGGTTTTAAGTGCAAAAGACGAGAGACTGATCGGTCTGTAGTCTTTAGGCTCATAGTGTGAGGCCTTCCCAGCCTTTGGAATAAAGACTACCGTGGCGCTTCTCCAGGAGCACGGAATGTAATTAAGAGCCAGGCAGGCTGAATAGAGAACTACCAGCCATTTAGCTGATATTTCCAGCGTGTTTATGAGTTGTGTGGGGAAAATCCCGTCTGGCCCAGCTGCCTTGAACGGCTCAAAGCTTTTGATTGCCCACCTTACCCTTTCCTCCGTAATGGGTATGTTTACCGCCAGGTTTGTTGCAGATGCTACAGGTGCATCATACAAGTTCCCCGGAAAGTGTGTGTTCAGGAGCAGCTCCAGGGCTTCCCCTTCCGTGCTGGTCCAAGATCCGTCAGGCTTCCGTAAATAGCTAATGGCTGTTTGAGTTTTTGATAGCACTCGTCTAAGTCTCGCTGTATCATCGACTTTTTCGACCCCGGTGCAGAAATTTCTCCACGAAGTTCTCTTCGCTTGGCTTAGAGCCTTTTTATAGGCCCTCAGTTTAGCTTTATATTCGAGCCATTCAGGCTCCGTACCGATGCTCTTGGCCTTGTTAAATTGCTTCCTGCATGATATACGGAACGAATCCAGGTCGTAAGACCACCAGTGGGGTCTATGTTTGCCGCGTGGTTTTGGTACTGGACAAGCCTGCTCTAGGGCATTTGCGAGCGCCGTTGTAAAGGTCGTTACCAGATCATCCAGTTCTCCCACTGATGAGGGGGCTTGTGGAGGTAATACTGGTAGGTCCCTAGCTAATATTTGGTTATGTAGCTGCCAGTTAGTGTTGCGTGGATTTCGTTTCATAACTGGCTGCTCAACAATAAAGTCTAACACAATTTCTATGTACCGATGGTCAGAAAATGAATGCTCATCAAGAACACGCCATTTTCTGACCCACTCATAAGCGCCTTCACTACAAACAGTGAGGTCTATAACCTCCCTACGAGCTTTAGTTATAAAAGTAGGCTCGTTACCCACGTTACAAACCACCAGGTTAGTTGTTAGTAGGTAGTCAAACAGAGACTCGCCCCTAGCGTTAATAGCGGAGCTTCCCCACTGGACGTGATTAGCATTAGCGTCAGCTCCAATAATAAGATGGCCCGTACAGAAATTATCCACCAGATCTTTCACCTCCTTTTGTGGAGGAGGTTCTTCGGCGTCATAGGGCATATAGACCGACGCCATCGTTAGGCTGGTGCTGCCGACTGTTAAGCTGGCAGCTGTAACGTCACCATTTGAGTAGTTGGGTAATAGAAAGGTGTTTAGCTCAGACTTTACCAAAATACAGGTTCTGACCTTGCCCTCATCATTGGCTTGGATGAGCTTGTACCCCTTAGTCCCCAATCCACAGATCCTAGAGCTATTGACCCAGGGCTCTTGGATAAGGACCACGTCTACGTCGCCTTTAGAAAGACGACTCCTTAAAACAGCCGAGGCTGCTTTAGATTTGTGCAGATTTATCTGAAGCACCACCAACATGAGAGAGCTCAGACTTCCCTGCCGCCAGCGTGTCGTCGAGGTCTGGCCTGTTCCGGGGGCTGTCTCTCAACGAGGAGTTGTTCAGAGCACCTGCACGATTTGGCGTGGCGGGAACCCTGCTGTCTGAAGCAGCATCAACGTTAGTGTGCTCAGGTTTAGCCACGATCGTGACGTCGAGGCCTTCTTCGTCAAGCAGGCTTTCTTCTATCGCCGAGTTGTTCGCAGCACCATCGCAATTTGACGTGGCGGATAACATACTTTCCGCGTCGGACTCCTCTGCTTCCCCTTCCGATGCCTCGATCTCCGAGTCCTCCGGAGCGTCCGGAATAGCAGCGCGCTGTGCATCGCCACGGTATACGTGGATCACGATCTGACCCAAGCCGTAATGCACTCGTCCGTTGCACCGTTTAAGGGGCTCGAGCGCCTCCTTATTCAGAGTGATAACCACCTGTCTATTGGGCCCAACCACATCATCGACCAGATTGACGCCCCAATCCTGCGTCGGGAGAGACGGATTCCAGACCTGCAGCATCTCAAGAATATTCTCGGGTTCTGCAGGGACGGCAGGAATCCATGCCCTTGCCCTTGGCCGAGCAGTCGACGACATCTAGTCTTGCCCCTGGATAGACTTCACCCAGTCTTGCAACTGCTGCCTTATACAGTGCGACAGTTCTTGCATCCTCGCACGCGAATATTTTGATCTGACCTTGGTGCCAGCCCGCGTCAGTACCTCGCGGCGGACTACCCGGAGACTCACGCATTAAGTGGAGGAGGGCCCTGCCCATTTCATTCCGGACATACAGCCACTGGTCTTTGGGGATGGACCAACGGTCGTTACCTCGGTCAATGAAACCTATAAGGATTCTGTCCTTGGTTACTTCAGCAAAGCTGAGTTTTCCCACTACGGGGTTGACCTGATGCCGCTTCGGATGGGGGTCTACCTCTCCGTCCGATCTCTGGCGTTTGAAGGGATTACCGTTCACCCTCTTAGGCACATAGGGCCTCTGGAAATTTGGTATCAGAGCTTTCGCTTCCTCCACCATCTTCCTTTCTTCCGGCGACAGCTTCTCCTGCGATGCTCCCTCATATCTTTTAAGGATCCTTGCGGCCTTTCTTTTATCCCAGTACGCAAAGCGTCGGGGAGATGCCTCTTTGGGGGGATTCAGACTCGTAGTTGCCATCGCGGTCTCTCCCTTTACGGCGTCGTCCTTCTCTTTCGAAACTCTGAAACCAGGTCGTGAGACCATTGCCCCAGATGTGAAGAGATTGGGTTTCGTACCAGCGCTTGATGGAAGCTTAGCTTCCGCCGTTTTCTGCTTGACTGCGTAGGCAGCCGCACTGTTGCTTGCTCCCATCAAGTCACTCTTACTTGATAGCAGTTTGGGGGATGACTGACCCGTAGTTTCCATCGTTGTCGGCCTCCCAGTTAACTTTGAGGCGGAGTTTGTCCTCCGGCGTTGTGTTTTCGCTTGCTCCAGCATAGTTCTTCTCTGCTGCGGAGTAAACGAAGTCGTTAATTGCTTTGTATTTTGTGTGTTCTTCATCTTGTTCGTACGACCCCTCGCCGGACAAGGCCAGCTTAGGGTCAAGGGTAGTGTAAGGGGGAGTGTGTCGTCCGCCGCGGCAGAGCCCCATACCGCGGTAAGACCATAGTTACTCCCTGAGGCGACCCGGTATCAGTGAGGCTCCGTTCGACTACAGCCACGATTTGCCTCCCGGCTGCAAACGTCCAATGGGCACGGTATCGCATAACACCCTGGATTGGGAGGGAAAAGTTGTGCACATTTATATAGCGAGCCGCTTGCTTCAAGACAGACGCTCGCTTACAGCCGCATCTCATGGTGTACAGACGCTGCGAAAAAGACCCCGGTGAGCCCTTAAACCAAGTATGTCAGAGTGGCCCCACCGGGGCTCCCTCTCTTTCTGCCGCGAGCCTAGGTAGCTCAACGTTGCCCAGAGTGCACGAACAAGGACGCAAGAGTCGGGATTGAGCGCGGTCACTCAGCAACCGCACCCCATTACACTCCTTTTAAGAGATTAAGACATAAGTAAAAAAATGGCGTTCACCGTTGTTCGAATTTAGCCATAAAATTCAGTTACGGGCATTCGAAGTTCGAAACTGGACCCTTCGAAGATTCGGGTTTCTAAAAGTTTTGTTTAAGGAATTGAAAAAGGTTAAATGTGGACGTGACCTTCTTCCTCCTCTTACTTGTTTAGTGTACTTGCTTTATTTGATAGTATATGTATGAAAAAATACTATATGGGTGATTCCTTGGAAACTGATATATTTGTATTCATCGTCTTAAATGTCATTTAATTTGTAACAACCCGACCTTTTTTTAAATAAACTGATATGCAATCTTATATATCTCATCGAGTCAAATAAATTAAGTGCAAAATTTAATCATTTAATAGCATGGACTACTTTTAAACACACAAAGAAGAAAAAAAAAAAAATTTCACAATTTATAGTGTCCCTTTGCTGAGGTCATGTACTTCTATTGGCATTATAAATTGTGATCAAAAAAAAAATTTGCATAAGCAGGCTTTGAAAGAGGATAAAGAGCGTAACAATATGCCACAATTGTTTTTAAAACAATTTGCTTGACTAGGGTCCTATAGAGGACTAAATTTTGTTCTCCAGTTTTGTAAAAAATCAAAAAATGGTGGTCACAGTGGTCGTTTGCCAATATTAATTAACATATAATGTTAATTTTTTTGACACATGTTGAGTCTAATGTCAACATCAAACTGTGCTAGAGCGGGTTAAATTTCGAAGACGGGTTGGGAAGATTTTGCGTTTAATATATGTGTCACACTTTCTCATGTCACAACTTTACCACAGCTTTTCTTCTAAATTAGGTGTAATTTTTCCTTGGAATTTAGAACACTTATAGACCTTGGTGGCATACATCTAATTTCTAACGGAAGTCCAAAAATATTAAGCCATATTAAAATGAGAATAGATTAAACATGAAATGTCACAACCCTAAAATGACACAACTTTTTATTCTACTGGTTTTGATACAGTTGTTTTTACAATTGTATATAAAATGAAACACCATAAAATATCTGTCATCAATTATAGTTCGCGTTAGTGAAAATAATAAAATACCAAAAAATAATGGTCAACCTTCACATAAAACCCGCCGGTAAACTGACGAAGCGGCAAATCCAAGAGCGACGAAAAAAATAAATTTTTTAACGATTCACTTATCTTCTAATATTAAATATTTGTGTATTAACAAACCGCTTTTGAGCATATTGTTCATATAATATATCGCAAAATATAAAGTCTGAATTTGAATTTTACCAAAATTCCCCGAAATTTTGCTTAAACGGCAAAACTATTCATCCCATTAATGTCCGGCATCGAGACTGCTGTCAAAACTATCATTTTGATACCTTTAATTAATAAATTTTTGGGTAAATATTTATTTAAACACAAATAAATAAAAAAAATTATTGTTAAAATTTTCAGCAAATAGGTGTTCTGATAAGGGGTTAATGGGCACTCTAAATATGAAACTGAATAATTTACTTGCGTTCAAAGCTGTTTATGTCATACTTGTAGTAAAACTATATGTTTTTGTTTCTTAAAATGCCTTTTTTCGATATTTGAAGAAGTGTACTCGTATGGCTACAGTGGGCGTTAATGGGTTACGTTGTAGCCCAATGCGAATCAGGAGCTATTTCTTATACCCCATTTACACTGTATACACTTTCAAAAGCCATTTATCGTAACATTGACATTTCACAAAAAGTCGATGTGAAATATATCAGTTTCCAAGGAATCAGCCATATATGCAGCTTTTAATTTTGTCGAAGATCTCAATTTGGTCCTTTATAGCACTTCTAACATACATTTTTTAATAGAAAAAGGACGATTGGTGTCAAGCGAGGCATGCAGGCCACGCCCACATTTTGTCCTTTTCAATTTTTTAAACAAAACAATGAGAAAACCACTTTCGAACATGGGTAAAGCCATGTGAAGTGTGCACAGGTAAAATCACTTTATCGACGATTTTGAAAACTATCGTTTCATTGGATAGTGGGCCAGACTCAAACCTCGTGCTAAAAATATTTCGTCAAAATTCGTGTCCTTGTTATTGTTATTGGAGGTTGAATTTTTGATAATTTTCAGATCATGATAATATTGAAAAATTATTTTCTCATAAACTACTGCAGATAAATCAATGAAATTTTTTTTTACTTACAGATAATTGTTTTTGCTATATTATAAGTATTTTTATGCGATCTTATTGTTTAAACAATTATACTTTAAATCATTTTTTTTAAACAAATAATTTTTTTTTTCGTTCTATACGATCAAAAAAATTTCAAAATATGAAAAATAACTCGTAAAACAGTCACCTTTAATAATAAAAAAAAAAATGTTTGTCCATTCATACCATTCCAAAGATATTGCATTTTTTTGTCACCCCTTGCGATCAAATTGTTAAAATAATGATATTTAAAAAATTTTTTTTAAACAAATAACATTTTTTTTCGTTCTGCATGCTCAAAAAAAATTGAAAATATGTCAAATAGTGCGAAAAATGGTCATCTTTGGTAATAAACAAATTTTTGTCCTTTCATACCAATCCACAGATTTCTTATTTTTTTGTCACCCTTTGCGCTCTCCCAATGCGAAAAATTATGCAATTCAGATTCAAGATGAAATCCAGGCCCACCATTGGTCAAACACTCAAGTAACCATACACCCTTACGTAATTTACTATCGTGCTGATGGTGTTCTACATCACTTATGTTTTGTGATTATATCGGAAAAACTGACTCATGATTCAAGTTCAGTTCACTTGTTCAATACAAGACTTGCGAATTATATGAAAAAAAAATTTGGGTCCAGGAATGTAAAAAAATTGTTCTATTACTCTGACGGAGCCGCAGCGCAATACAAAAATAAATTTAACTTTTTAAATTTATATAATCACGAAGAAGACTTTGGAATTGCAGCTGAGTGGAACTTTTTCGCGAGATTCCACGGTAAGAGAGCTTGCGATGGGGTGGGGGGGCACTGTCAAAAGGCTGGCACGAAAAGCGAGTATGCAGCGGAAAATCACATACGCGACGCTCGAAGTCTTTTTGAATGGGCAGAAAATGCGTTTCAGGCAATAGATTTCGATGTTTGCTCCCAAGTGGATCACGACGCTCATGAAAAGAAATTTCAAAAAGTAAAGCCATAACAATAAAAAACACACGGCAATTCCATCATTCTCAACCAATGTTTAACAAAAAGATTCGAAGTCAAATTTTCTCAAGTGATGAATCAAGTGTGGAAAATATTATTTGCATGTAGGCAACGTAAAACAAAAAATTACTCTGAACAATTTTGAATCCATTTTGTACAAGTTATGGTGGAATATGTCAGGTTAATTTGTAACAAACATATTGTTAAATATGTATGTATGTACCTATGTATTGAATATGTAGGTTTACTTACGTATTGGGAAACAATTACCTTTTTTCCTAATATCTTACAACTAATAAAGATATAAAATATAGACTTAAAAACGTTATCCCGTTTTATTATTTCCTATGCTCATACATTCTGTTAAATGTAGATATGTATGTATGTTATAATTGAAAATAGCTTGATAACAACGACCAATGCAGAACACTATTGTTCAGCACACCACCCAACGGTCTATGTGCAACGCATTGGGATAGCGCAAAGGGTGACAAAAAATAAGAAATCTGTGGATTGGTATGAAAGGACAAACATTTTTTTATTACCAAAGATGACCGTTTTTCGCACTATTTGACATATTTTCAATTTTTTTTGAGCATGCAGAACGAAAAAAAAATGTTATTTCTTTAAAAAAATTTTTTTTAAATATAATTATTTTAACAATTTGATCGCAAGGGGTGACAAAAAATGCAATATCTTTGGAATGGTATGAATGGACAAAAATTTTTTTTTTGATTATTAAAGCTGACTGTTTTACGCGTTATTTTTCATATTTTGAAATTTTTTTGATCGTATAGAACGAAAAAAAAAAATTATTTGTTAAAAAAAAACTAATTTAAAGTATAATTGTGTAAACAATAAGATCGCATAAAAATACATATAATATAGCAAAAACAATTATCTGTAAGTAAAAAAAAAATTCATTGATTTATCTGCAGTAGTTTATGAGAAAATAATTTTTCAATATTATCATGTTCTGAAAATTATCAAAAATTAGACCTCCAATAACAATAACAAAGACACGAATTTTGACGAAATATTTTTAGCACGAGGTTTGAGTCTGGCCCACTATCCAATGAAATGACGAGTTTCAAAATCGGCGGGGTTTTGAAAAAAAACCAAAATTTTGTGCACACTTCACATGGCTTTACCCACATGGAACTTTGAAAGCCCGAAATTAAATTTTGGAGTCTAACTTCGACAAACGGGGAACGCCATTTTTTTACTTATGTGTTAATCTCTTTAAAAAGTTAGTATGGTCCCATACCCAGCCGGCTGCTGTACAGTGTAATAATAATGTGAATGATTTATTCGCATATACATTAGGGTGATTCAAATAAAAAAATTTGGATTTTTTTTTCGGTCTTACCCCCCCCCCCCCCCCCCCTGAAACTTTGGGTATTTATGAGAAAAAAGGCTTTGCAAAAAATTAGGGAGGCTATTTTTTTTCGCCCTTTCCCATACATTTTGTATGGGGAAAAATGACATTTTTTTCAAAGTGAATTTTCTTTCAATTTTTGAAACTTTTTTCAAAATATTTTTAAATACTCTTAAAGTTGAAGCTTTGAAGCATCCAAAATGGTATGCCATGTGCGATTATCTTAACTACTAAAATAATTACAGCCATTTAAAATTTAGTAGATTTTATACGTGTTACTGTGTATGTGTGTGCAATAGTACAAAACTCAGTCATTTTTAAATAGCTGTAATTATTTTAGTAGTTAAGATAATCGCACATGGCATACTATTTTGGAAGCTTCAAAGCTTCAGTTTTAAGACTATGCAAAAATATTTTGAAAAAAGTTTCAAAAATTGAAAGAAAAAACTCAGCCTTGAATATTTTATATTTTGAGTATTCACTTTGCCTAAAATTTTCAAAATTAAAAAAAAAGAATATTAATGAATGAATGAAAATAATTTTATTCATTCTGATTCAAAACAAATATTTTGGCTACACAGCTTACAATTTCACATATTTTTTTTATAAAGGTGTAGAGTATTGGTAATTTTGGCTTAATAGAACATAAATGGGTTTATTTTTTTGTAATTATAGAGTTATGAGTTTTGTGAGAGTTAGAAATACATCTGGTTGAAAGTTTTTGGTTGAGTTGGCTGCAATAAATACCACTGCATTTGGTTTTCAATCCTGAAAAATTTCTGAAAAATTCAAAAATTCTTGAAAAAACCATAGTAAAAGTATTTATTATAATCTATATACAAATATGGATATCGTCGGTGATTATGCAAAACCACTAATCGCAATCTAAGAGACCGCGTAAACGACGTTTGTGACAAACACAATTTAGACTAGTTCATTTATTCTCAAGAAAACTACTTTTGGGTTGAAAATTAATTAAAAGAATCGATCTTGATCGGAGTTGTCTTAAAATTCCATAATTTGTAGCTGCAAAACAGCCAAACTGAAATATCGCATACACCGTTTTGAAAATGCCCGTTACGTCGTTTTGCAGAATCACTGACGATATGTTTTTTTCACATAAAAATTAACAACTATTGTTCAGACTGGACTTAAGTCCATTTTGAAGATATATGTACATATGAAATGCCCATGTTGCGTTCAAATTTACAATCCAACATTCAATCTAAAAACTTTCACAGAAATGATTGTTGGGATATCTTCATTAGGGTGGTTTTGTCATACATTGAAATTTTTTTGTATTCGAAATTTGTATGTGCTCACTTCTAGAAATGTGCTATTAAATATAACAATGCAATTGTAAAAGTTTCAGCTCAATCGGAAATTGCTTTCCCGTGCCGAAAGAGCCCGGAAATTTACAAATTCGCCATTTTTCAGGAAAAATTCGAAAGTTTTTTGTTTTAACTTGCGGTAAAGCATCCGCATTGAAACAAGTTGATTATCAAATGAAAGGAAATTTAATAGACTATAAATTGTATCATAACAGTGTTTCTCTAAAATTGGACGGTTTAAAAGATATTTAAAATTTAGTGGGCAAAGATCGTGTCACGTTACCCAGTATGATATTGCGTCGTTTTTTTGATATCTTACCTTATCCGTAATCAAAGCTTGCACTTAAGTGCCTTTATTTATTAAAACAAAAAGAACTACAAAATAGGATATTGTTTCATTTATGTATTTTCAGAAGATTCTTCATAGATTTAAAAAAAAAAATGTCAAAATATGAATTCAATTTCGTTTGAAATTTTTTGAATATTCAAAGTAGACATTTATTTCAAACCGCCCGGTATTCAAATTCAAAGCAAAGCAAAGCCAATTCAATTCAATTCAAATTCAATATGAATGATTCATTTGCCGTTTTGGATGGAGTCATGCAGAGGTCTAAAGGGCCAGTTACATAAAGCTTTATTTTGACTTTACCTCGAACTTTGACTTTGACCAAAAAGTTCAGTATACGCATTTAAACGAAGCATGGCAAATAGAGGACCTCAAAGTTGAAGCAAGGTTAAAATTTGGCAAACTCTCAAATTTTGCTAGCTTTGCTTGCTTTGACAATCAGAAGTTGATGACATTGCTTTAATTAAAGAATAAAAAGTTAGAGGAAATATTAATTTATTCATTTTTTCTCTATTATATTAATAAATTAACCAAAACACTCTGAATGCAAAGAAATAAATAACGAAAACAAATGTATAAAAGAGAAGCGTCAAAGCGTTCATTGTAACATACCTCTGAAGTTGAGCGCAAAGTTTTGAGGTTGCAAATGTCAGGCGAGGTTAACAAAGCTTTATGTATTTGACCCTTAATATATGAGTTAAATTTTGTGAAGTGAGCCACTTTTTTCGAAGTTGTACTATCTTTCTGAAACTTTTTTGTATGGTTCACAACAACAAGAAAAAAATACGTTTAATATTTTTCGCAATTTTTAATTTTTTCATCGTAGAAAAAAAAAAATTGTTTGGCACTTTAAGGGAGCGGGAGTTATTTAAATTTTTTTACAGACTAGATAATTTTTCATGAAATTTTTTTTCTCTACGTACTGTGTACTATGAAGGTAAAAAATGTAAATAACTTCCGCTCCCTTAGGTTGGCAAAAAAATTTTTTTTTGCTTATAGTTACTAATGGAATGAACAACAAGATCATACAAAAGCGCCATCTGACCACGATGGAGAAGTTGAAAATTGCGAAAAATGTTTGGAAAAAAATTTTTTTTGCAAAATTTTGAATCGTTGTTAGGTAGAAGATGCCATCTTTGATATATATTTAAAAAATTAGAAAAATCGGTTTGCCCAATCATGAGAAAATCATCAAATAGTGAGGAATTTCGAAAAGTGTTGATAGCTATAACTTTGAAAATAATTCGAATTTCGAAAAATTGTTATATATGTATTTTTGTTTAATCGTTGTGAGCCATATTACCAACTTTCATTAAAATACATAGCCGTCGAAAAAATTGTAGGTGGCTCAGTTCACAAAATTCAAGTCATATACATATGTATATAACACTAGCGTTTAACGAGTAAAGTCAGAAAGTTCTGTTTTCCGATCCAAATCTGAGACAGGTCGTTGTGGATAAACATTCCGGCGTTCCGAAAATGAATACTTAAATATTGTTCTTTTCGATACGGCTACTAATAAAGGGGGATTTTCCACTAAGCCGACAAAATAAAAAACATCAACCTTATACAATTTTTTTATTCATGTGTATGTAATGTAGATTCTAAATGAAGGCGAGGAACCTGAAAATTTCTTTTGGGTAGCATTGGGTGGTCGTAAACCCTACGATACTAGTGCAGATTTTATGAATTATACTCGTCTTTTCCGGTGCTCCAACGAAAAAGGATATTTCACCGTTGCCGAAAAATGTACCGATTTTTGTCAAGATGACTTGGCAGATGATGACATCATGATATTAGACAATGGTGAACAAGTTTTTCTGTGGCTCGGTTCTAGATGCAGTGAGGTGGAAATAAAACTGGCTTACAAATCCGCACAAGTAAATACTAGTATAGATGTAAAGCAAATCTGGTATATTATAAATTAAACATATTTTTAGGTTTATATTCAACATCTGCGTATAAAACAACCTGAAAAGCCTCGAAAACTGTTCCTCACATTGAAGAAGAAAGAGTCTAAACGCTTTACAAAGTGTTTTCATGGATGGAGTACACACAAATCACCACCGGAGTAAAAAAAAAAACACTAGAGTAATTATTATAGTTGGGATTTGTGTACTAAATTGGGAGTGCATTACACGTGTCTTTATATATTGGAAAGTTTGAGTGCGCACAGTTTTTGAAAAAAAAAAATTAGTGAAACTCCACTACATTGAGTGGTAGTGTAACTATAGTGCAAAGCGGAAACAAGCACTACTCAAAACTTGTAACAAAGTATGTTAAAATGCCATTTGAAAAATTATACCTAATAGGAAATAAGCTTTATTTATTCCAGAGCTCAATAAATCAACTTAACTTTATTAAGAAGTTCACCGGAGCAACCCTTTTTATTTTCCTGTTATTATATAACTTATATCTCCAATTACTTGACGAGAATGTTTTATAATACTGTGGCGAATGCTCTCAAGAATCGCTCATCTCCCAACTCTAGCGTATTTCCACCACTAGAGTCACTACGATAACTACAGTTGTTTAGGTACATGACGCGAGAGCGAGAGAGTGCGAATGTGACACAAAGAGGAGATGACGATAGATAAATGTTTCGAGAGCACTGTTGCGCGAATAGCCCAGAGGTGTGTAGACGTTTCTAGGTAATGAAGCTGCTGTCTGCTAGGGTATATAAACCGCGCCAAGACCACGCACTTCATTCAGTTTATTTTGAAGTGTTGTACAGTGAAGTACTAAACAGTGAATTAACCCGCGATATTGTACTACGGTTTTTAGTAGTGAATAAAGCGTACTACTTATTAAGCAGAATCTAAGTGTTTTATTTAACGTACAGTGATCGAACTCAAGGAAAATAATCGAAGATTCATCGAATTCGTCAGAAGTGGGATTGTTAAATAAATTCAAGGACATTGAAAAGGATAGCAAGGACATTGAAAAGGATAACAAGGACATTGAAAAGGATAACAAGGACATTGCAAAGTTGAGTGAATTGAAGATCCAGCAACTCAAAAATGAGTTGGAACGGCGTGGACTGACAACAGCAGGCAATAAAGCAGAGCTTCAATCACGTTTGCGTGAGGCTATGGAAGCGGAAGGAATCAATGTTGACGATCATGTTTTTCAGCATTCAGAAGAGGGAGCGACCAAAATTGAAGAGCAGAAGGATACTCCGGATACAGTGGAAATGTGAACACAAACTCGTTATTGGCTGCATTGTCTCAGTTGTCGACGAACATTTCAACAAAATTAGAATCACAGGAGACACTTATAACATCTCAGTTGGAGGAACAGAAAGCACACATGGCATCTCAGTTGGAGGAGCAGAAGGCACACATGACATCTCAGTTGGAAGAACAGAAAACTTGCATGACATCTCGGCTGCAACAGGTGTCATCACAGATCTCCTCAAAACTGGAAGCACAAGATGCAAAGATTGCAGAGCTCCAAGATAAACGCTAAAAGATGGACGCTTAAGTCAATGCGCTGAGAGGACGTATCCAAGAGTTGCAGGTGAATCGTCCATCTGTTTCAACAAGCACACCCAAGGTAAAAACCCCATCCATTAACGGTTCTGTTCCTTTCCAGGTATTTAAGCTACAATTTGAGAAGACAGCAGACGTTTCACGTATTGCCGGTTCTGCGAGAACGGTATTTGTACCTGTACAATACCCTTCGTACCGAAACGACACGGGTTGTTTTTTTTATAATGACTCGGCCAAGAGCAATACATTTCGAAGTGACCCTGTCTAACGCGTCACGATTTCCTCACCTATTGTCATCCCCGGAACAGCCCCTTGCAGCACTGCTGCTCCTTATTCTCTTGATCCGGGCTGGCATTGAGCCAAATCCTGGCCCAAGAGAATGGTTCTGCTGCGTTTGTCGGAAGAAAATATATACAAGACGATCACACTCAGTACAGTGTGCATTATGCAAAGGTTGGTTGCACAAATCTAGTTGCTCCGGACTAGATCCAAAAACACATCGGCCCATTAGTTTCTATAAAAATTTTGTGGCGCCCTGCTGTTCACGTCCTAGGACGTCCCGAGGCAAGCGACGCTCATATGTTGCTTTATCGCCCTCTAATAATAATCAAGTCTCCACGACCTGCAATAATTATATTGCCCAGCAGAATATATGTGTTCCCGGCTGTAGCTTACTTTCTAGTGCATCAACAGCACAAGCACCCGCTCATGGCTACTTTCTTCGTAGCACATCAGTTGATGCTTGTAGCACTACTGAGCTTCAGCCCCCGTCTCTAAACTCTTTAATAACTTCTTCCGGCACTAGCACGAATGAAAGTCAAGTCCATCAACTTCTGGTCCCTCACTCTTCGTGCACTGTATGTCGGCACAGGATATATGCGTCTGTGGCATCGGTCAAGTGGAACTCCTGCCTAGGCCTGTGTCACCTACGCATATGTTCTGGGCTCGCAAACAGAAATCTCTGGACTGATGTGTTTGTCGCGCCTTGCTGTCGAGTTGTGCAGCCCTCAACGCCGACGGATGTACACTCATCTAATAGTGAACGAATTCCGCCGGCTTCAGGACTGCAACGGAGATCAATATCGCGACATAACCTACCATCATCTAGGCAAACACATCAGTCTTTAACTCCCAGAGTGGCCATTGCCTCTCCTTCGCAATTTAAATTGTTGCAATTTAACTGCAACGGCTTGACCGGCAAGATAGCGGAGATAACCACATTTATGCAGCTACATAAAATCAAAATTGCTGCAATCCAGGAGACAAAACTTGGCCCCCACACGAATCTCCGAGCGAGTGGAGGCTACCACGTACTCCGGCATGATCGTACGGACGGCGGAGGTGGTCTCGCGTTCCTTGTACACCATACGGTGCAGTATAGGGAATTTGATATCAACACTGACCAAAGTTTTAATGCCCATCATGATATGTGGCATTCACACCTTTCTGTGGACGGCAGAGGACGGGAATTAGCCGAGCAAATTGATAACTCCTCTTTCTGTACTGTGAATGGAGACTCCTCAACTAGGATGGCTGTTAACTGCAGTAGCTCCCCGGACCTAACTATTGTTAGCCCGGGGTTAATTAACAGCATCAACTGGCAACCTATGGTGGCCCTGTCATCCGACCACCTGCCTATCATCCTGTCTGTCGATCGTGCCACGGATTTTATCACGTCGGAGAAACGAACTTACGTGAATTTCAAAAAGGCCAATTGGGTCGGCTTTTTGGAATTCACGGAGAGCTCCTTTGGTGATCTTCCCATTCCCACTGACGTACACGTTGGCGAGCGTAACATACGTGAGGTCATTAAAAGGGCTACAGCCCGTTTCATACCAGCTGGTAGGATAAAAGATATTAGGCCTAACTTCCCAGCTGAGGCCGCAGCCTTGGCCAACGAACGTGACCTCATACGCAACATCGATCCATCTGACCCACAGATCGGTGATCTCAACGTGGAAATCAGAAGGCTGGTTAACGAACACAAACAAACCAAATGGGAGGAGCACCTCAGGTCTTGTAACCTCTCTACCGGTGTTGGGAAATTATGGTCCACCGTCAAGTCCTTGTCGAATCCTTCGGGTCCACCAAAAAATGTCGACATTACCTTTGGTGACAAGACAATAAATGACCCCAGGAAATGTGCACAGGCTTTTTGTCGACAATATGTCCCACACCCTGCGCAAGACAGGGCTAGACGTGGAATCTTCAGGCGTGCGCATAAACACAAAAACTATGCCCCCGTTCCCATCACCGCTACAGAGGTTCAAGAGGCCATCCGGAAGACCAAAAACTCCAAAGCCATCGGCCCTGATGGCATAGCCATGGTGCATCTAAAACACATCGGCCTAGCGGGAGTCAAATATTTAACGGCCGTCTTCAATTTGTCTCTGATCACAGCTGTCATACCCGACAAATGGAAGCAGGCAACTGTGATCCCACTACTAAAGCCTGGCAAGCCAGCTAACGTTGGGGAGTCATATCGCCCGATATCACTCCTCTCGCCAGTAGTAAAGACACTTGAGGCGGTCCTACTCCCGCTCTACACATCACACTTGATGTTAGCCGAGCACCAACATGGCTTCAGGAAAGGTAGGAGCACAACATCTGCTCTAAATGTCATAAACACTCAGATAACTGACG
Organism: Campiglossa producta; assembly: GCA_964058755.1. NCBI lineage: Eukaryota > Metazoa > Arthropoda > Insecta > Diptera > Tephritidae > Campiglossa > Campiglossa producta. The sequence goes on along the minus strand of CAXKVI010000004.1, from coordinate 60,990,699 downwards.
GTCTTAATCAAAATAGGCCTAATGACAGGACGGTTCTAGTTGCACTTGATTTGAGTCAAGCTTTTGACACAGTAAATCATGGGCAACTTGTAGCTGATTTGGAAGACTCGTCACTCCCCTCCTGTCTAAAGCGTTGGACCGCCAATTATCTCAGTGGTCGTCGGTCGTCTGTTGTATTTAGAAACAAAAAATCTAAAGCCAGGAAGATAAAACAAGGGGTACCACAGGGTGGTGTCCTCTCCCCGTTATTGTTTAACTTCTATATTTCGAAGCTTCCTCCTCCACCAGAAGAAGTTACGATTGTTTCTTACGCAGACGATTGCACGATATTGGCAACTGGTATTTCCGTTGATGAGCTGTGCTCCAAAATAAATGGTTATCTCCCCTCTCTAGTCGAGTTCTTCACTGCCCGAACCTTGACATTGTCGCCAACAAAGTCTTCGGCGACCTTATTCACGACGTGGACGGCGCAGGTTGGCATGGAATTAGAAATCTATGTAGGTGATCATAAAATACCTACTGTCGCTCACCCAAAAATTTTAGGAGTGACTTTTGACACCATGCACACTTTCGCTGCCCATTCATCTGCAATTGTCTCAAAATTACAGAGCCGCAACAAAATCCTTAAGTCACTAGCCGGCAGTACTTGGGGTAAAGACAAAGAAACGTTGTTGGTAACGTACAAGGCAATTGGTCGGCCGATCCTGAACTATGCGTCGCCGATATGGTCGCCGGGGCTTGCAGACGTTCACTGGAATCAGCTTCAGGCCTGTCAAAACACCGCGCTCAGAACCGCTACGGGGTGCGTCCTGATGTCACCTATATCTCATATACATAATGAGGTGGAAATGCTTCCAGTTAGGGAGCATAATGAAATGCTAAACAAGCAGTACCTACTGAACTGCTGAAAACCACAGCATCCCGGTAGACAACTGCTTGAACTCATTCCGCCTCCTAGGACCATAAGGTCGCATCTACGTAAACATTTTGATGAGATCCGTCACTATATAACAACGCCGTTTGATCTACAGGTGCACAAACAGGCTTTGGGGCATATCCATACAACGTCTGTTGGACATTGTTCTGCGCTCTGTCCGCTAAACAATGTCTTACATGCCGCAACACCTGGCATTTATGAAGAGGAGCGTCATCTTCCTCGAGAGACAAGGGTCACTCTGGCTCAATTACGCTCTGGATATTGTAGTAGGTTAAACTCCTACATATCTAGACTGAACCCTGATGTGCCGAATGTATGTCCGGCATGCGGCTCGTCCCCCCACAATACCAATCACTTATTTTCTTGCTCATTTGAGCCCACTCTTCTAACACCCATCTCTCTTTGCTAGTTTCCTTGGACTCCCGTTAGAAGATATTGATGACAATTAGGTTAAGGAAAAATACGCGTTGGGCAGGACTACACATCGTTACAACAACAACAACAACAGCAGCTGTGAACAACTGGGGCGCTGAGGACAAAGTCGCTGCTTTATTTGTGGCATTGAAAGGACCTGCAGCCGAAATCTTACAGACTATTCCGTACGCTGAAAGAAACAACTATGAAGCGTTGATGGGAGCCGTTGAAAGACGTTACGGCAGCGAGCATAGAAGGCAGATACATCCAATAGAGCTACAGAATCGCTTCCAGAAGGCTAACGAAACATTGCAGGAGTTTGCATCGGACATCGAGAGGTTGGCTCATCTAGCAAACGCGGACGCACCAGCGGAGTACATCTAGAGGGTGAAAATACAAAGTTTCACCAATGGAATACGTGATGTGGAGACAAAGCGAGCCCCATATGCAAATCCAAAGAAATCATTTGCTGAGACGGTATTACATGCGCTAACTTAAGAAACAGCATCTCTTTTGAGCAAACCAGTATACAAAGCGCACCGTGTGGAAGTGGAGACGCCAGACTTGGTCAACAAAATCGAAAAACTTCTGGAAGCATTAAATGGTGCCCAAAAGAAAAGCGAAGGTGCCATCAAGTGCGGAAAGTCTGGTCATATTGCACGTTATTGTGGATCTGGCTCCGAAAATTCCAACAATGCAGGCGGACGTAAGCGCAAGGCTGAAGGACATGAGCAAGTCTCCCAATCCAACCAACTGTTAAACTAAAGAGAGTCAGCCGCAAGGGGCGTAGGCTGGCTCCCGCAATTGGATGCCCCATAATCTCTGTCTCACAGATCGGAAGGAATTCGAGTAATGTTACTGTTGGAGGACTCGTGGACGGAAAAGAGCGTTTACTAACTATTTATACGGGCGCATCTCATTCCATCATTCGATCTGATTTAGTCAACAAAGTAGTGAGGCCATTACATGGAGCAAAGTTGCGAACGGCGGCTGGTGAGGACACCCAAGTCCAAGGAGAAGTAACATGTGAAATCGCAATTGGGAATGTCACCGTACTGCACAATTTAATAGTGGCAGATATTGTTGATGATATCATAGTTGGTGTGGATTTCTTAAGCAAACATGGCATCAAGATCGACATGCAAAACAGGACTATGAGCTATAAGAACATGGATGTACCACTCAATTTTGGTTACGAGAACAACTACGTCAGTAAGCGGGTACTCGTGGAAGATAGTCAACAAATTCCACCGAAGTCGAAGGCAGTCGTTTTGGCAAGGATTGATGAAGATTATGGGACAAACAAATTGTGGGTTGTGGAAGCAGCAAACAAAAGACGGATATACTAGTAGGAAAAACACTGGCTATGACAAAACAAGATGGACGTATACCGGTAAGAGTACTAAATGAGTTTGGATCGCCAATCAAGCTTTCCAAAGGAGCTATATTGGGACAATGTCAAGAGGTGGAGGTGGTTATAAATTGTGAACAGCTCCAGGAAAACGTCTCTACCAGCAACATTAATCTATAAGATGATATCACGGCGTGGACGCAAGATCTCGAAGAAGACCACCAGAATAAATCAAAACAACTTCTACTAAAGTACTCTACCATATTTGACAAGGATGGCTCCAAACCAGGTCGGACCAATGTAGTGAAGCATCACATTGATAGCGGTGACGCGAGACTAATCCGCCAAGCTCCTCGAAGTGTTCCATTGGCCAAACGCCAAGTGGTAAGAGAAATTATACAAAAATGAGTGACAGCGGCGTGAACGAACCATCAGCTAGTCCATGGAGCTCACCGGTAGTGCTAGTAAAGAAAAAGGATGGAAAAATGCGGTTCTGTGTGGACTACCGGAAGTAAACGACGTAACGAAAAAGGACAGCTATCCATTACCCAGAATTGACGATACTCTGGACTCACTATCTGGTACCAAATGGTTCTCAACACTGGACTTGAAAAGCGGCTATTGGCAAGTAGAGGTTAAAGATGAGGATAAGGAAAAGACAGCCTTCAGCATTGGAGAGGGGCTGTGGCAATTTACAGTAATGCCCTTTGGACTATGTAACGCTCCAGCTACTTTTGAGAGACTCATGGATCAAGTATTGAAAGGACTGTATTGGAAAACATGTTTGGTGTACCTGGACGACATCATCGTGCTGGGAAAAAGCTTTGAGGAACACCTTAAGAACTTGGAGGAAGTTTTCCAAAGGATAGCTGACGCCGGTCTGAAATTAAGTCCCAAAAAGTGTGCATTGTTCAAGAAGGAAGTAAGTTACTTGGGTCACAAGGTTAGGTTAGGTTCAAGTGGCTGCCGCAGAGGCACACCTAGGCCAGTATTAAAAGGCCCGTTGTGATACCACCAACACTACGAAAGTCGGTTCCTGGACCCTCCCATATGGAAAATCCCGGTATTACCGGAATTCTCCTCATAGCAGAATCCCGGCACTGACGTTCCTATACCGACACCGTTACTCCTCCTCGAACCATTTAGATGACTTGATGAAGGCCATCAGGTCCTTTATGTCCAGCCCCGTGACCTGGCGTAGGCTAACCAGGAAGGGAACTCCCAAAAATCGCATTCTCGCGCCACTTAAAGCCGGGCAGTTGCAGATGAGGTGCTCCACCGTTTCCTCCTCCTCATCATCCTTACAACTCCTACAGCATCGTCGGTAGGGCACACCTAGTCTTTCTGCGTGCCTCCCAATGAGGCAGTGCCCAGTTAATACGCCTATTAATATGGAGATTTCTCTTCTCCTTAGGGCATAAATTTGTCTTGATCTTTTATGATCCCATTTCGGCCAGGTTTCTTTGGATATCCGGCATCCTGGAGATTGCAGCCATCTTTCGTTAGCTTGGCGGAGTGTGTACTCCTTCAGCATAAGCTTGCATGTGGCAAACGGCATACCTAAGCGCTCTTTATCCCGAAGAACCTGCTTGGTCGTGCCCTGCCTCGCAAGTTCGTCTGCCCTACAATTTACCTCAACGTCCCTATGCCCCGGGACCCATGTGAGGTTCACGCGATTCTGTTGGGCCATCTCTTGTAGAGATCGACGACAGCTGAGCGTCAGGTCAGAGTTGAACGAATAAGAGCCAAGGGATTTGATGGCCGCCTGGCTGTCGCTGAATATAAAAATGTCCTGTCCGATAGTGTGTTGGCCTATCCAAGCCGCGGCGTCCATGATTGCTGAAACTTCAGCCTGGAAGACACTGCAGTGATCAGGTAGTCTGAAGGAGAGCTCAAGGTTCAGATCCTTTGAATAAAACCCTCCTCCAACTCTGCCGTCTAACTTCGAGCCATCAGTATAAATGGAAGTGCCGCCATGAGTGGCGGGACTCCGATCCGTGCTCTCCCATTCTTCCCTGCTGGGAATGTTGATTTTAAAACCGCTATCTCCGACTGTTGTGGTCGCACAACGATCTGTGCTCAGCGGAAGAAAGCTATAGGATCCCAAAATACAGGCGTGTCCAGTAGTACTTGCGCCACAGCCGGACGTTTCGAAAGCAAATGTTTTGAAAACAAATTTTGAGAAAAAATTTATTATTTCAATGAGGGCTTATGTTTATTTATACACCACCCTGCTAAAGCCCAAGGGGAATTCATACAGGTGTGTTCGAGGGAATTCAGATCTACACACACGCACACACTCCTTGTGGCTGAAAATGTCAGACAAAGCAACAACATAAGCAATTTGACAGCTACAATTCGATGTTCAAGGAAGAAGAAGAAACCATATGATGGGAGGTTGCCACCGGTAATGAATTCGCCTTACTAAAGCCCCAGCAAACCATAAGAGTCATAAATGAGTCAGAAAGGGGTCCGAAATAGGAGCGTTTAGGCTCTTTATGAGCTCACTTATGAGTCCGAAATGAGCGTATTTCCCTTCATACAACTATAACAAACATAATTATTAATAAAAATATTTTGCAAGTATGGCAATATACATAAGCCAATGCTAAAAAAAATTAAAGGATGATGAGTTCATATTTGCTCCAGTTTTGCCTTGTATTTGCCGGTCCATTGCAGTTTTAAATTCTATTTCGTTGCCGAATTGTTGCCTTGTATTTCGGTCCATTAAAGTTTGAAACCATTTTGTGGTATACTTTTTGAATTCCATTTCGTTTCCGAATTTTCAGCAATAAGCTTCTGAAAAAATATAACATAAAGCAAAATTTAACTAAGCAAACACATTGTGTCGCGATGCGAAAGGAAGCAGTACCTTAGGTTAGGTAATATAACTTTGGATAAGAAGGGTTAGGTTAGGTTATGTAATATAACTTTGGATAACGCTCACAACGGTATTCGATACGCCCTCCGGAGACCTAACGACAACCGAACCGAGATATCTGCAAGAGATCCGCAACTGCCAGGAATGCCATAGTGACCTGGCTCCCAAATAGTTTTCAATTTGAAGTAGGCATTGCGTATGCGCTGGACAGCATAACCATCCACCGCAACCTTCATGGCGGCAACCCCCTCTTTGAAGACGCTAACATGGTACGGTAGCCTAAATTGACTGCTAATCCCAAATTCCTGGCAGCTTCCAACATGTCCATCCAGCTTTGAACCATCCGTAAACAGGTTTGCCAAGGAGCATAAGGATGTTCAGCAGAGAAATATTGTGGATAGCGAAGCCGGTGTTGGATGGGGTTAGGGTTAAATATAATAAGCGACGCCGAAAACCGCCTTTTCAAAGGGAAACCCCGAAAAGTAAAACGTACATGATTACTTACATACTACAATATCAAATATAGTTGGTGAAGGTGGATGGGTTGAAATTTAAATTTTTTGTGCAAATTATAATATTTGCGGAATCAAATTTGTACTTTTGTGTGTTTTGTAGTTGGTGAAGGTAGACGGGTTGAGACTTCAATTTCTTCTTTGACCGTCCGTTTCAAAAGTCTTCAGCAATTTGATCTGTTAAATAGAATTCATCATCATTTATTGGCGCTTAACCGCCTAAGCGATTTTGGCCGTTTCGTATCAAAGCACGCCAGTCATTCCTTTTTAGCGATAACCGACGCCAATTGGAAACCCCAAGGGAGTTCAAGTCATCCTCCACCTGTTGTTTCCATCTCAGTCGAGGCCTCCCCCTTCCTCTGCTGCCGAATTCAGGCGACGATAGGAAAACCTTCTGTGCTGGAGCTTCTTTGTCCATTCGCATAACATGGCCCAGCCAGCGGAGTCTTTGGGCTTTAATTCGCTGGACTATGGTCAGATCTGCGTAGAGCTCGTACAGCTCATCGTTAAATTTCCTTCGATACTCGCCGTTGGCATCACGGGAAGGACCATAAATCTTCCGGAGAACTTTTCTCTCAAATACTCCAAGGGCCATCTCATCTTCTCTTGACATTGTCCATAAATCTGAGCCATACATCAGGACAGGTATGATGAGAGACTTATAGAGCGTGATCTTTGTTCTTCGAGAGAGGACTTTACTTCTCAATTGCCTACTCAGTCCAAAGTAGCACTTGTTGGCAAGAGTGATTCTCCGCTGGATTTCTAGACTGATATTATTTTCGGTGTTAATACTGGTTCCCAAATAGACGAAGTCTCTCACAGTTTCAAATTTGTAACTATCAACAGTGACATGGCTGCCAAGGCGCAGGTGCGCCGATTCTTTCTTTGATGACAGCAAATACTTCGTCTTGTCCTCGTTCACGGCAAGACCCACTTTTTTCGCTTCCTTATCCAGTCCAGAGAAGGCAGCGCTTACGGCGCGGTTGTTAAGGCCAATGATATCAATATCATCGGCATACGCCAGCAATTGCACGCTCTTGTAAAAGATTGTACCATTGCGGTTTAGCTCTGCTGCTCGAATTATCTTCTCCAGCATCAGATTGAAGAAATCGCACGAAAGGGAGTCGCCCTGTCTGAAGCCTCGTTTGGTTTCAAATGGCTCAGAGAGGTCCTTCCCGATTCTAACGGAGCTGTTGGTATTGCTCAACGTCATTTGGCAAAGCCGTATAAGCTTTGCAGGGAAGTCAAATTCAGACATGGCGGCATACAGGCAACTCCTTTTTACGCTGTCAAAAGCGGCTTTAAAATCGACAAAGAGATGGTGAGTGTCGATTCTCTTATCATGGGTCTTCTCCAGGATTTGGCGTATCGTGAAAATCTGGTCGATGGTAGACTTACCAGGTCTAAAGCCACACTGATAAGGTCCAATCAGTTTGTCTACGATGGGCTTCAGCCTTTCACACAACACGCTAGAAAGAACCTTATATGCGATATTAAGAAGACTAATTCCGCGGTAGTTGGTGCGGTTAGCGGGATCGCCTTTCTTGTGGATTGGGCAAAGCACACTTAAATTCCAATCCGGAGGCATGCATTCGTCTGACCATATTCTGCATAAGAGCTGATGCATGCTTTTTACCAGCTCTTCGCCTCCGTGTTTGAACAGCTCGGCGGGTAGTCCGTCTTTTCCAGGCGCTTTGTTGTTTTTGAGCCGGGATATAGCTATCCTCACTTCATCATAGTCAGGTGGTGGGACGACTTTTCCATCGTCAGGGATTGGGGTATCGGGTTCGACGTCTCCCTCGCAATTTAGCAGTGAGGAGAAGTGCTCCCTCCATAATTTAAGTACACTTTGTACGTCGGTTACCAGGTCGCCATTATTGTCCTTACAGGAGCTTGCCCCGGTCTTAAAATCTTCCGTCATCCGCCGGATCTTTTCATAGAATTTTCGGGCATCATTCCTGTCAGCCAGCATCTCAAGCTCCTCACACTCACGCCTTTCGGCCTCACTTTTATTTTTTCTGAAAAGGCGTCTCTCTTCCTTCTTTGCCTCACGATATTGTTGCCATACACTGCGGGTTGCGCCCGTTCGCAACGTCTCCTTGTAGGCAGCGTCCTTTTTTTTTCGAGGCAGTTTTGCATTCCTCATCGTACCAGTTGTTCTTGCGGGCTCGCTGGATCCCTATAGTGGCCTCAGCGGCGGTACGCAATGAGTGAGAGATATGCTTCCATTGCTCGGTTACATCGTCAGGTCGAGGATTGCCCTCTGCTAGCATGGGTCTTCTCCAGGATTTGGCGTATCGTGAAAATCTGGTCGATGGTAGACTTACCAGGTCTAAAGCCACACTGATAAGGTCCAATCAGTTTGTCTACGATGGGCTTCAGCCTTTCACACAACACGCTAGAAAGAACCTTATATGCGATATTAAGAAGACTAATTCCGCGGTAGTTGGTGCGGTTAGCGGGATCGCCTTTCTTGTGGATTGGGCAAAGCACACTTAAATTCCAATCCGGAGGCATGCATTCGTCTGACCATATTCTGCATAAGAGCTGATGCATGCTTTTTACCAGCTCTTCGCCTCCGTGTTTGAACAGCTCGGCGGGTAGTCCGTCTTTTCCAGGCGCTTTGTTGTTTTTGAGCCGGGATATAGCTATCCTCACTTCATCATAGTCAGGTGGTGGGACGACTTTTCCATCGTCAGGGATTGGGGTATCGGGTTCGACGTCTCCCTCGCAATTTAGCAGTGAGGAGAAGTGCTCCCTCCATAATTTAAGTACACTTTGTACGTCGGTTACCAGGTCGCCATTATTGTCCTTACAGGAGCTTGCCCCGGTCTTAAAATCTTCCGTCATCCGCCGGATCTTTTCATAGAATTTTCGGGCATCATTCCTGTCAGCCAGCATCTCAAGCTCCTCACACTCACGCCTTTCGGCCTCACTTTTATTTTTTCTGAAAAGGCGTCTCTCTTCCTTCTTTGCCTCACGATATTGTTGCCATACACTGCGGGTTGCGCCCGTTCGCAACGTCTCCTTGTAGGCAGCGTCCTTTTTTTTCGAGGCAGTTTTGCATTCCTCATCGTACCAGTTGTTCTTGCGGGCTCGCTGGAACCCTATAGTGGCCTCAGCGGCGGTACGCAATGAGTGAGAGATATGCTTCCATTGCTCGGTTACATCGTTAGGTCGAGGATTGCCCTCTGCTAGCAGGTGTGAGAGTCGAGTTGTGAAATTAAATAGAATTAAGGAATGAAAATAAATGTAAAATATGGATTTATTTCTTTTTGAAAATTACTTACCTAGGTGCATATATGTATATGTCCGCAAACACCAAAAATTTACCAACTTAAATTGTTGCGACCGATCGCTTTTGAAATATTGAATTTTTCATATCATATCTCTGAGGCTCACAATTATAACATTTTTAGGAGTCATATCGGAACACTAAATTATGAATGTTTGAAGGGAGCATGCTGTAGGAAGCCCCAACACACTTACAACATTTTTGTCAACACCTACACAATGACAAATAATTTTCTTCTGTTTCGTTTTAGTTTGACTTTTCCTGTCAGAAGAAAAAAAATTATTCGAGGTTTTTCTAAAATTTAATTTTTGAAAAATTTTACAAATTAAATTGTGTTCCTATTTCTTGTGTGTTTGCTCTCAAATGTAAAGCAAAAAATGCAGAATTTAAATTCAAAAAGTTTTTTGTGAAAGTTTCGAGGAAATATCAGCAAATTGTGCCTTCTCCGACTGCATAAACATCCAAATGTTCAAATGCGGAGTCGCCCAAATATATTTCCACTGAAATTGCCACCAGCATCCTCGCATGACGACTGCCACGTGGAAGAAACTACACCAACTGCAACGGCAGCCATACAATTGGTGGATAGAGCTTAAAACTAGTTATTATTATTATTATAGGCCTTATTACACCGCGACCATTAATACGATCTATTGTGCAGGGCTGTTAATTGAATGAATCAAAACAGTTATAATTCAGGAGTTATTCATTTTTTCAAATGTTTTTCGTTGAATTTAATTTGAAATTCCATGTAGATACGATTTGACATGTTGAATTCATATTTTCCATTCAAAGAATTAAAGAATGCGAGAAAGTAATTCAGTTTGAACTGAATTGCATCGAAATAACTCTCATTCAATAACTCTCTCAATTGAATGCCAACTTTGGTGAATCAATTCAATTTTTCAATTCAGTACTCTCGAAATTTAGCTTTCAGAGGTGATATTTGCGTAATTTCAGTCTTTAACATGCCTGGAATTGATTTGAAGCTGTCAAAATAGTAATAAAACACGAGACTGACATGTATCATTGTAAAATTTGGCCCTAACTCTAAAATTTTATATGTGATGGATAATGTTCAAGTCTGTTGATTTTAATGTAAATAGGCCAAAATTTTATTGGAACCATTCAGAAACTGAAAGTTATATTTATATATTTGTTCAAAACTTATTTCGGCTATGATATTGTCTTCGGAAAATTGTTTTGAAACTATAAGCCCGAAAATTTGGTTCCGTTTTCTTTATCTACGGCAACTCTTACTCAATGTTTTCATATATTTACATACATACATAAACTCTTGCTGTTTTTAGCTGATTTCTCGAAGATTACGGCAAATTTTTCAAGAAGGTAAGTAGAAAATAATCGTCACATAAAAAAGGAACAACATGAAGTGCAGTTCCATCGTTTTATTACAGGGAAAGTGGAGAAAAACGCGTTTGAAAATTCGAAGCGGTAGACGTCAAAATGCAGCGCACAGTGTTAAAATTTAGATAAAAATGCAAACAAAATTCCGTGTTTTATCTACAGATCCGGAGTTGATGGACTCGTAAAGAATATAGCTTAAGGCTGCGAGGTTCTTGTTTAATGTATTTATTTTATCTTGTCATAATATAAACGTAGGAATAAATTTATTGAAACATTTGATTTAATTTAATTTTCACTTTTAATATTATTTCCCTCTGGAATATTTTAAGACATAGAAATTAATGTTTCTACGAATGATCTACAGAAAGCAGCTATTAAGATTTACATAGGCTAACTATAGACTCATACAATTCAACTCGAAGGTGAAATATGTACATTATTTTTTGATGTGACTAAATTACATATTTGGGGAGGTTTTATCAGTCCGCAGTAATCCCATCTGACTGAAGTAAATGCGCAAAGTTCAACACATAGATGTTTCAAGTCAAACTATGGACGTGAGGTAACTTCTTTTTTATTTCAGGACAATTAAAACTCGAAATGTCGGTAAGGCAAATTCGAAAGAAAGGGCCATATATGTATGTCATACATTTTACTTAGCTGCTAAATCTTTCAAAAAATCCCACCGATTCTGAGATAAATGAGAAAATAAAAAATTTGGATTTGTCGAAATTGCTACACTGGGAAGAGCGGCCATGTTTTTTTCGGTTTATAAACAAAACAAAAATATGAAATATGAAAAGTAGGTAAACATTTTTTATAATTGACAAGACCTCAATGCAGAACCATGCCCAGCGGGAAATATATTATAATTAACATGTTATTGCATCTTTGCCTCTGATCTTAAAAAAAAAATAAAAATGTATTATTCTTTACCTAAAAGCTCATCTTAAGTCATGAATATTTCATGTATATACATAGTAATTATCATACAAAAATATAAACAAAGCGAAAAACCCGTTCGTAAAAGCAAAAATGGCATATCAAGGAAAAGTCCATCGTTTGGAAAAATTGTAACATATTCCGATGTTGCTAAACATTTAGGTGACAGAGCAGGATAGGAAGAGGGTTTTGAAGCATCGAAGCGAATAACGTTCTAAGTTACAAAATCAGAATTTGTCAGGAGAGAAAAAAAACGCTAAAGTCATATATTTTAAATCTATTTTTCTCATCTGTCTCCCTTAACTTTTTCTTTTGTATCTTTCATATTATGAGTTTTACACATTTTTCATGATCTTCCAGTGCCGTTACGAATCACTTTCGACGCTTCAATGCAAAATAATGTATGTCACTTTAAATTACCCTACTATTTTTAAATGCATTTTTACAGTTTTGGTGTCAAATTTTAGAAAATTGGTTATATGGACAGCAATACAATGCAATGAAACTGGTTTTGAAAAAAATTACACTTAGAACGTTATTCGCGATGATGCTTCAGCTGACAAGCACTGTATGATTGTTTAGTTCTTTTCCAGCATTTGGTTTACGGCAACTCTTACTCAATGTTTTCATATATTTACATACATACATAAAATCTTGCTGTTTTTAGCTGATTTCTCGAAGATTACGGCAAATTTTTCAAGAAGGTAAGTAGAAAATAATCGTCACATAAAAAAGGAACAACATGAAGTGCCATCGTTTTATTACAGGGAAAGTGGAGAAAAACGCGTTTGAAAATTCGAAGCGGTAGACGCCAAAATCCAGCGCACAGTGTTAATATTTAGATAAAAATGCAAACAAAATTCCGTGTTTTATCTACAGACCCGGAGTTGATGGACTCGTAAAGAATATAGCTTAAGGCTGCGAGGTTCTTGTTTAATGTATTTATTTTATCTTGTCATAATATAAACGTAGGAATAAATTTATTGAAACATTTGATTTAATTTAATTTTCACTTTTAATATTATTTCCCTCTGGAATATTTTAAGACATAGAAATTAAAATACTGTCTACCGCCGCGGTATGATGACTGTGCGCTGACTTGCCATATTGAAAGTACCTGGTGCAAGTACCGAAACAGGTCACACCAAAAATTCTTTGAATAAGTTTTTCAAAACGAGGCCACCTTCGGCAGTGTTCGGCAACACTCCGGGGGTTTTTCATCCAAAATGAAAATGCCTTGCCAGATACTGTGTAAAGTTGGGCCAAAGAAATTGTAGGTCTCGCCAATGTGTACTAAAACTTAAACCACAAATTGGAAGACAGGCTGGACCTTATCCTCTTAGAAGGTATTTGTATTATTATTATTATGAGTATTCCACGATGTTTGGAATTTGATGGTGCTACGAATGATCTACAGAAAGCAGCTATTAAGATTTACATAGGCTAACTATAGACTCATACAATTCAACTCGAAGGTGAAATATGTACATTATTTTTTGATGTGATTAAATTACATATTTGGGGAGGTTTTATCAGTCCGCAAATATTATAATATAACGAAACCACAGATATGTCAGTAATCCCATCTGACTGAAGTAAATACGCAAAGTTCAACACATAGATGTTTCAAGTCAAACTATGGACGTGAGGTAACTTCTTTTTTATTTCAGGACAATTAAAACTCGAAATGTCGGTAAGGCAAATTCGAAAGAAAGGACCATATATGTATGTCATACATTTTACTTAGCTGCTAAATCTTTCAAAAAATCCCACCGATTCTGAGATAAATGAGAAAATAAAAAATTTGGATTTGTCGAAATTGCTACACTGTGAAGAGCGGCCATGTTATATTATAATTAACATGTCGTTGCATCTTTGCCTCTGATCTTAAAAAAAAAAATAAAAATGTATTATTCTTTACCTAAAAGCTCATCTTAAGTCATGAATATTTCATGTATATACATAGTAATTATCATACAAAAATATAAACAAAGCGAAAAACCCGTTCGTAAAAGCAAAAATGGCATATCAAGGAAAAGTCCATCGTTTGGGAAAATTGTAACATATTCCGATGTTGCTAAACATTTAGGTGACAGAGCAGGATAGGAAGAGGGTTTTGAAGCATCGAAGCGAATAACGTTCTAAGTTACAAAATCAGAATTTGTCAGGAGAGAAAAAAAAACGCTAAAGTCATATATTTTAAATCTATTTTTCTCATCTGTCTCCCTTAACTTTTTCTTTTGTATCTTTCATATTATGAGTTTTACACATTTTTCATGATCTTCCAGTGCCGTTACGAATCGCTTTCGACGCTTCAATGCAAAATAATGTATGTCACTTTAAATTACCCTACTATTTTTAAATGCATTTTTACATTTTGGTGTCAAATTTTAGAAAATTGGTTATCTGGAGAGCAATACAATGCAATGAAACTGGTTTTGAAAAAAATTACACTTAGAACGTTATTCGCGATGATGCTTCAGCTGACAAGCACTGTATGATTGTTTAGTTCTTTTCCAGCATTTGGCTTACAACACTAATCACATGTCAAAAGCCATTAAAACTTTTCTGTGTATGTACTAATTAAAATTAGAAAAAATCAAAATTAGGCAATTCAAAATTTAAGACTGTCATATTTTCTTTGTTGTCATTTCTTATATAAAATTTGAATAGCACACTAAAATTAAGCAACCCAATGCGCAGGTGTGCTTTTTGCTTTTCTTTGTTTTTTCGTTTTCTCTAGTTTCAAAAGTAAAAGAGCCACGAACACAAAAATTCAATATTTTCTGACAAATTTGTATGAAAATTTAATTTAATGTATTCAGACACAACATTCAACTCATATAGTGCTCTCAAGTGTTGTGTTGTTGAAATTGTACATATAACTATAAAAGACCTTGTAAATTTCCTTAATAATAAACACTTAAGCTGTAGATGCAACACCGCAACGTAGATATATTGTGATAAGTCCTAATACTTATGTAAGATATCAGAAACGTACCTCACTGTTACAATTTCCTACTGGTGCGCTTATTGTATCATGAAATGTTGTCATTATATATTTTTTCTTTGACATTTGAAGTCAATCCCGGGATTGTTTTTTATAAGTCCCGAAATCTCGAAAAGCAGTTAAAAAATCCCGAATGTTTAAAATAGCTAGTTTTTTACGAATAATATGACACTAGTATATGTGTTTGCTTATTACCCCTGCATTGCTTTTGTAGTCAAGGTAGCGCAAAATCATATGTACTTACATACATAAGTACATATTTACATTTTTTTTCAATGTTTGTCTATTTCGACTGAAATCCATGCGAGCATTGTATGTATATACTTTTACAAAGCAATATAATAGTGCCATATAAAGAGCTTGGGTACAAACTTCAAACGCTAATTTCTCATGAACAAATTAACCTATTGGAATTGTTATAATTTTTTGCAAACATGCTCATGATAAGCTTTCATCTGATATACATTTCGTTTATATACGTATTGTAGTTTAGTCTAGCTAAGCGCCGTGTTTTAGAATAATAATATGACATTAAGTTGGATTAAGGCAGTTTTTTGAGCTTTTGGTTTTATATATAATTACAAAAGCAGGGTATA
Organism: Campiglossa producta; assembly: GCA_964058755.1. Taxonomy (NCBI): domain Eukaryota; kingdom Metazoa; phylum Arthropoda; class Insecta; order Diptera; family Tephritidae; genus Campiglossa; species Campiglossa producta. The sequence continues at coordinate 60,975,396 of CAXKVI010000004.1, read as the reverse complement.
AAAATTAACACCTAATATTACAGCCCACTTATGAATGGAGAGAAATTTTATAAAATCCCTAACTTTTTCGCTTGTTGATTTGCATTAACTTCCAAAGCAGCTAGGAGAAACCGTAAGAAGATGTTTGGTTATTCCCGGTCTTGTACTAATATAAAAATATGTAAAGAAAAAGTTATAGGATATATTTAAACTCTACTTACATATTTTTTATATCTATTTAAGCATCTTGTTGGTAATGAAAATAATATTTATGTACTGTCTTCAGTTTGTTTGTTAAAATGTATAAAATATCTAAATAATACATATTCGGGATCTCGAAACTTTTGGGCTCACAAAACTAAAATAGCTGCCATCCCTACTATGCCTTTAAGGTGCTGTAATTTTTATTAACCCGTTTCTTATCCGTGATAAAAAATGTCCTGAATTCGACACTATCACCGACCAGAACTCCGGTCACCCATTGAAGACTTGTAAAAAGGCGGGATACTACCAAACAGCCACGTCGATTGTAAAATCGCGGATTTATTGCTTTTATGAGCTTTTTTCAGGCACTTCAGTAATATGTACAGTTAGACACAAAATTAAAGATGTCTTTAAGAATTTGGACAAAGTTCAGGGGAGCTTAGCAAAATGGCCATCCAAATGTTCAACGTTTTTGGCAGATTTTTCTTAGTTTTGTAGGACAATCAATTTCAGTGGTATGATGTGAAAGTTAGAACTAATTTAAATATTTTCCTGATTTTTAAGAATTTCTTTCGATGAGGGTGTTAAGTAATATCTTTCATGCAACGCATGAACAAAATTTAATTTCGCATAAAAAAATTACTGAACACCATCGACGAAAATCGTTCTTGAAAATCAGGAAAATATTTCAGCTAGTTCTAACTTGCATATAATTATACTGTTTGGTCTACCGAACTGAGTCCTCAAAAATTTCATACAAAATCTGCCGAAGAAGTTGAAAGTTTAGATGACCGTTTTACTCTCCTGAGCTTTGTGAAAATTTTAAAAGACATTTCAAATGGTTTCTGTTATACAATTAAATGGAAATTAATTCCACTACTAGTTATTGTTGACTAAAAAATCGAAATAAAATACTCATATTTGGAAAGAATTTCCATATTTCAAAGTATAAATCCAAAAAAAAAGATTTGATTTTTTTTTCATTTTTCAAAACTGACGTATGTATATGACTAATAAAACCATGAAAGAGCTCCGAATTTTTTTATATTCATAAAAGGCATGAGTTTCAGCTGAACGTAATATTGTGTATTGCCTGTACAACTTGTAGATATGAGAGCAACGCAAATTCATATATGGTAATAGCAGGGCGAATTCGGCAATATTCGCTGTGCGTTGAAGATCTTTAAAAATACTGAAGCACTTTCGAAGTTGTTAAATTTAAACTTGACACTGCCAAATTTTCCAAAACTAAATATGCCAGCAAAAAATTCCATTTGCTTTGCAAGTGCCGTTCAGAGTCGGCAAAAAACTGTAGGTCCTGCCAACTTGTAGGAAAACTCAAAAGCAACACACCACAAGTTGGAAAGAGAAGCACGGCTAAAAAACTCGTTAGAGGTTATGATAATAAAATAATTACACATTCATATTTATTTTTTATTTATGTGACAAAAGCTTATTTAATTAAATTCAATTATTAAATTCAGAGGGTTAATAAAATATGCCCGAAAAGCTTCATAACTAACACATCAGCAACACTAATAAGGCAGTTTATGTGAAGACCAGGCATGTTATACCTTTCAAAATCATACTTTTTTATATTTTAACTTGAATTTTCCCAAATTCTCATATTTCTTACACGCGGATAAGCTTTTTCCACTCATTTTATGTATTAGATTACAATAATATTTAATGTAAATTTTTTTTCAAATTCTTCTAGCGTGAAAGGAACTTGAAAACTTTTAGTACTGTTTTAGGGAGTAAATTAGCATTTTTCAGTAACTGATTCGTACTGAATGCGCTGAATTAACTCTAAGGGCCACTTGCATAAAAGCCGATTAAGCCTAATCGGTGATTAACTTGACAGCTAACCATACAAAATACGTCAATTAAACTCCGGTTAGTCGTTATCAGCTTTTATGCAAGCGGCCCTAAAAGAATCAAATCAACTGAATGGCCATTCTGAATTAAAGAGCTTTTCTTCGTAATTCTATTTTGAATTCTTGTTGAATTGACACTTGGTGGATTTATAAATCATGATTTCTGTAAAGAATTGCTGAATGCGTAAATTGAAGGTAAATTTTTCAACGATGAAAAGAATTTCAAATACTGAATGAAGAAAAACTATGATTTCGAACAGCAAAAGATTTAATTCTTTAACAGCTCTGCTATTGTGTGACCTATCAGCTTATTGCTGTATGCAGTGGCTCTTTATAAATTTGAGCACCTCCTCAGGGTTTTTATTCCATATCACGAACGGATTGAGAGTGACACCACCTAGGTAGCAAACTCTCTTTCTTGCTAACGCAATGCATTCGCAGAGTATGTGAACCGGCGTTTCATCGTCCAGTTCGCAAAACCGACAAATTGTTGTATCTGACAGATTCAATTAACTCAGGTGATAACGTAGACTACAATGTCCCGTATAATACCCAGTGAGGGTTCTTAGATCCACCCTTCTTAGATTTATGGGCCTGGCCGATGATCTTTGCGATGGTTCTATAAAGAGTTTGGCCTACCTCTGTCCTAGGCTGCTAAGCCAATGCTGCCCAAACTGTTTGTCTTCCCAGTTGATTATGGTCTCCTTTACGTGGGCCTTGGTGAGCCCACAGAAGGGTTCCGGACCATAAAATGCTGTTAGAGCACCTTGTTTTGCAAGCTGGTCCGCTTTTTCGTTGCTGTCATGTCCTTCATGCCCTGGGACCCAACCTAACAAAACTTTGTTTTTGGCTCCCAGATCATTAAGGACTGCGACGCACTCATCGACAAGCTTCGAGATTATAGTGTGAGACTGCAAGGCACGTAGGGCGGTCTGACTGTCCGACATAATGTAAATTCGCTCAGAGGATGGCCCTCTTCGGAGGCATTCTCTGCCACAGATTTCTATTGCATGGATTTCCGCTTGGAAAATAGTGGGGTAGCTACCCATTGGTATCGATTTTTTGTAGTTTGGTCCATAGATACCAGCTCCCGTTTTACCATCTTCCAGCTTCGATCCATCCGTATACCAAGTCTCCGAATCAGATTCAGCATATGGGTTCCCTGTTTCACAGAGCACTCGATCAACGATTGAAACCTCAAATTTTGGCGTGTTCCTGAGCGTAGGAGTTGTTGCATCACTTACTTGCAATATAGGATCGTTTATGAAGTTCTTGACTATCTTCATATGTCCTGTCATATTTCCGATTTTTAGATCAGAAACATTTTGAAGTCTCAATGCAACGAATGTGGCTTCCTTCTCTATCAGAATAGGGAAGGGAGGTATTCCTATAAGGGCATTTAGAGCATCAGCAGGGCACGTTTTCATTGCACCTGTTATGCCGACACAGACCAGCCGATGCAGCTTACTTAATTTAGTTGCTGCTGTTCTCTGAGCAGTCTTAGGCCACCAGACCAGGGAAGCGTAGGTGACTATTGGCTTCACAAATGTATTAAATGACCAATATGTCATTTTGGGAGACAGCCCCCATGTTTTGCCATAAAGTCTAGTGCACGCGAAAAAGGCCCTCGTTGCTTTATTTATCGTAGCTTCCAGATGAGCATTCCATGTGAGGGTCTTGTCCAATGTTACTCCTAGGAATTTTGCCTCCGTTGAAACACTTATGCGGCTCCTTCTAGGGACGGCTCTAACACGGGCAGATTTCTCCCTCCTATCTCAAAGCTGATTTTTCTTTGCTTTAGCATGGCCAGCACCCAGCGAGTAATCATTGGACTTACGTCCTTGCTAATCATGGCTTCCTCAATGGCCTGATACGTCGTATTGTCTAAAGCGCCTGATATATCGATAAATGCACACAGGGCTATGTTTTTAGGCTCTATGGCCTTTTCAATTTTTTCCGTAAGGCAATGGATAGCAGTCTGTAGATTTTCCGGGTTGGTACGCGAATTGGGTTTTACAGAGAGGATGTTTCTTTAAGTTCTCTTCTCTAATGTGCTGATCCAAGACTTATTGGTCGATATGACGATGGCAGATTTTCCGGTTTCCCTGGTTTCGGTATAAAAACAACCTTAACCTCTGTCCACCTCTTAGGAATATATCCTAGCAGCAGGGATGCTCTATATAAGTTTGATAGGACTGGAGCTGTATAGTTAATTCTTTGCTGTAACAGACAAGGATAGACCCCATCCGGTCGTAGGGATTTGAAAGGACTGAAAGTCGATAAAGCCCATTGGACATTTTTGACATTGGTTAGCTTTGCTGCCAGGCTCTTTTCTCTTCCTTCCACTAATAGTTGGAGAATCATCTACTATAGGATGTGAGTGTTGATAGCCTGGTGTACAGTTCGGAAAGTGAGTAGCTTGGTGCTTGATGTAGCTCCCATCTGAATTCTTCAGAGTACCAATGACGTGGCTATGACCTCTCACAAGGGCCTTTTGGAGCCGCACTGCCGTAGGAACATCTTTAATGTTTTCGCAGTGTTCTCTCCAAGTCGCCCTAAGTTCTTTGTTGTAGGAGGTTAGGGCATTTTTATGGGATACCGTGTCTCCCGTGTTTTTAGCTGTATTGAACAACCTTCTTGCTTGAAGGCCACTCCCAGACCTTCTCTGCTGAATCTTCTACTAAGAACATCCCAAGCTGCCTTGACATGTTGAAGATTCACCTGGAGGCATTTAAGACGCCTCGAATTGCGAGGGCTGACATAAAGATTTTTTGCGGTCCCTATCCGCTACCGATGAATTTAGGTTGCAGCTGAGCAAGGCCTCTCCATTAGATGTTGTTGTTGTTGTTGTTAACAATGCATTGCCCTGTCTAGAGTGTATGATCATTCCGAAGATCTTCATCAAGCTCTTCTAAGGGGAGTCCAAGGAAACGTGCAGTTTCAACAGGGTTTGTCCAGAGGGACAGAGGGGTTAGAAGAGTAGGTTCAAATGAACAATTGAAGAGATGTAGAGTATCATGGGGGGTCCTACCACATGCAGGGCATGTGTTTGAGATTGTGTCATTAAGTCTGGACAAGTAGGAGTTTAACCTTACACTATATCCAGACCTAAGCTGTGCCAGGGTAATTCTTGTCTCCCTTGGTAAGGTGCGTTCTTCTTCAGCAATATCCGGTGGAGGACTGTTCAGAACGGGGTTCACAGGTAGAGATCCGACAAAAGTATCTACCGACTCGGTGTGGATGTCGGTTAGAGCCCGCTTATGATTCTGCAGATCAAACGGCAAGGTAATATTATGCCGGATCTCATCATAATGTTTACGGAGATGTTTCCTTATGTCTCTCGGGGGCGGATCTATGTCCAAAAGATGACGGTTGGGATGTGCTGGCTTGTGGCAGTTCAGAAGGAATTGCTTGCTCAGCATTTCCGCATGCTCTTTTACATTGAGCAGTTTTGCCTCCTGATGGAGGTGAGACTCGGAAGACATGAGGAGACATCCCGTAGCAGTTCTGATGGCAGTATTTTGGCAGACTTGTAACTTCGTCCAGTTGGTGTTATGTACATTAGGCGACCATATGGGTGCAGCATAGTCAAAGACTGGTCGGCCAATGGCCTTATATGTAGTCAACAACGTTTCTTTGTCTTTTCCCCAAGTACTGCCGGCAAGTGACTTGAGGATCTTGTTGCGACCACGTACCTTTGAGACCATTGCAGATACATGACCAGCAAATGAGAAAGTATTATCCAATGTCATCCCTAATAACTTTGGGTGGCTGACAGTTGGTAGCTTAGTGCCGTCAACGAAAATGTCTAATTCATTTCTCACCTGGTGCGTCCACGTCGTAAAAAGCGTCGCCGTTGATTTAGTCGGAGATATCGTCAGATCTCGCTCTGTGAAAAACCTGGAAAGGTCGCAGAGGTAACCGTTGATTTTATTACAGAGTTCATCAGTATAGGGGCCCTTCCCCGTCGCCATTATTGTACAGTCGTCAGCATAAGAAACGACGGAGACACCCTCTGGTGGTGGGGGCATCTTCGATAGATAGAAATTAAACAGTGTCGGGGATAGGACACCACCCTGTGGCACCCCCTGTCTAATTCGTCTTGGTTTTGATGTTGCGTTTCTAAAGTTGACCGACGCCTGCCGCCCATTCAAGTAATTAGCGGTCCATCTCTTTAACCCATCAGGTATTTGTGTTTCTGATAGATCTTGTATGAGAGTGGCATGGTTGACTGTGTCAAAAGCTTTCGACAAGTCAAGTGCCACTAACACAGTCCTGTGATTTGGTTGGTTTTGATTTAGACCGCTATTTATTTGCGTTGTAATGGCATTGAGTGCGGTGGTGGTGCTGTGCAGCTTACGGAAGCCATGTTGATGATTAGCCAGGTGCAGATTTGCGGTGTAATACGGGAGCAAAATGGACTCTAGCGTCTTCACTACCGGCGACAAAAGTGATATAGGGCGATATGAATCGCCTATGTTTGCCGGCTTTCTAGGTTTTAATAATGGAACCACTCTCGCCTTTTTCCATATTTCAGGAATGACGAAAGTGTTCAGTGAAAGATTGAATAGAGCCGCTAAGTATTTGTGTCCCTCCTGGCCTAGATGTTTCAGCATCTTCATGGCAATGCCGTCGGGGCCGATGGATTTTGAGGGCTTAGCCTGTCTGATGGCTTCCTTGACCTCTGAGGCAGTGATGACAATGGGCGTGTTTTGGTTTTTGTATTTACGCGCCTGTCGCATGGTTCTACGTTTAGCTCTATCGGGTGGGGAATGTAGTACAAATTGTCTACAGAAGGAGTTCGCACATCCCCTAGGGTCCTTCTTCACCCTGTCACCGAAAGTAATATCAACTTTATCCTTGTGTTGTGTTGGATTAGATAGAGCTTTGACCGTAGTCCATAATTTGCCAACACCGTCAGAGAGGTTGCATTGCTCTAGGTGTTGTTTCCATTTGGCCAGTTTGTGTTTATCGACCAACCTACGAATTTCCGCGTTGAGATCCCTTATACGGGGGTCTGCGGGATTGAGACTTCGCACTTCATCTCTTTCTCTAGCCATGGCCGCTGCCTCCGCGGGGAAATTTGGTCTTATTCGGGATATTCGACCCGCAGGAATGAAGCGTCTAGAGGCCAAGTCAATGATGTTGCGGAAGTCTCGTTCGCCTTTGCGTACGTCCGTAGGAATGGATAGAGCAGCCAAGGATTCGTCCGTATATGTCTGAAAACTGTCCCAGTCCGCCTTGGTAAAGTTGATGTATGTACCATGCTCAGGTGTTATAAAGTCCGTCGGTCGTTCGATGGTAATGACTATTGGGAGATGGTCAGACGCCAACGTGAGTATGGGTCGCCAATTGGTGTTGTTCAATAGTCCTGCACTTACGATAGAAATATCTGGCGAACTATAGCAGTTACACCGATACTCTCGTTGGGGCGTCTCCGTTCAATGTACAGAAAGCCGTATAATCTATTTGTTCTGCGAGTACATGCCCCCTACTGTCTGCTGGCAAGTTTGAGTGCCACATATCGTGGTGCGCATTGAAGTCGCCCAGGATCACGCGGTTATCTCCTCGTAATAGCAAGCTAATGTCGGGGTGATAACCGGTGGGGCAACTTGAGACATTAGATGCCTGACTTTGGCCCGTTTTTTTGTCGACCCCGGGTCTAGGGTTCTCGCTACGTAATTGCCGGCTTTGAGAGGGCGGTGGAGTCTCGATAATCGTAGTTTCTGCTGTGGACTCCAGCTGAATCTTAGTTGTACATCCTCCAAGCCTTGCGTCACCTCTGCCGATTTTGAGCTGCAGGCTGTTTGTTCTACAGCCTTCTTTTCTACCGCAACATTTTCATCATTGCCGCTGGCTTCATCAGCTACCCGGGGCAGAGACGGTTTGGGTTTAAGCCGAAGTTTCACTTTGGCATACGCCAAACTGATTGTATTATTATGGTGACGGATTGTTTCAGCTGACACCGGATCTACAGCTATTGCAATTTCCGCCGCTGTGGCCCTACTTGTCCGATTGAGGATTCTCCAGTATCTGGTGTCTAGGGCCGGGTTTTGAACAGAAATAACTCTGAGGATATGCTCGTTTGAGGGGCAATCGTATTCTTTAAAGTACCCGACAAAGATAATGCGACGGGGTACTTCCGCATCCGAGACTACCTTCAGTTTCGCCCCCTCCCAAGGAACTAGTTTTGGGACCATGTCTTTTAACCACTCTGCAGTATTAGAATCATCGCAGACAATTGAAAGCCATCCTTGGCGAATCGCGCAGCCCGTGAAGCGGGCCAACTTGAAGTTTAAACACTTCATTCAAAATGGTCCTTCTTATGATCTTCAGTTGTTCAGAAGACCAGATGGTACTAGGATAATCCTGTGGGATTATGCCCAGCTTAATAGTGGTCAGGACATCTCTAAAAGATCCCGATGACACACCGTCAGGATGACGGTTACTAAGGCACTGGCTGCCTCTCCATCAAGAGGAGGCATCTGCCTTGTCCTCTTCTGGAAATTTGGTGGGGTCGTACTATTGGATCTCCCCCTTTTATTGGTCGCCTCCCTTTGTGCCGGCCCTTGGGGCTGTTTGGCAATTTCTAAGGCGGTTTCGTATCTGACGCCCTTAGCCAGGAGTTTCTTAAGACGCTTACGAGCGGCACCATTCAAGTGCTTACGTTTTCCAACATTTTCAGTAACATGGGGGGTCCTATTCAGCCCCACCATGCCTGCGGTTTCAGATTTTGCCTCGGTATAAACCGAAAGGCCAGATCTGGCCTGATCACTTGAAAGCAATTCAACTTTATCATGATCTAAAGTATGGTTTTTCTCATTTAATCGGTACATATAATTCCCACGAGTGTAGGAGAAAGAAGGTCAGCTGAGACATAGCCCCCGATATCCCAGTAAGACTAATTACAACAAGGGGGCGCCAGGTATCTGGAGGCCACCGTTATAAGACACACTAACGTGGTGCCATTCATCCCATGAGCACGGTACGGATCACACTCGAGATTACGGGTTTTATTGAGTTATCCTCTCTTTGGATTTTAGTCGCCTTTTACGACAGGCATACCTACCGCGGGCATATTCTAGAACTGCAACCCGCAGGGGGTTGTATAACTTTTACAAATTCCCACATTGTTTATTATAAAAGTTTGTGTTATATAATTTTAATTTAAAAAATAGTTAAAAACAAGTAAGGAAAGCTGTCTTCGGCGGTGCCGAAGGCTAAATACCTTTCATGAATAAGCGTCACGATTTTCACTGTTTGATCCCCAGTACAGCGTGTGTGAATTTAACTTTAGCTCATACCGAAATTATCGGAGCTATCGATTATATGGGGACGATGTGTTATATTGGTCCAATCTCATTGATTTTTAACATCGACATTTCACATTCTAAAATAGCAACATTTACGAAATTTCACGTTCCTACCGATATAATTACAGGAGTTATCTACCAACATCCGTTTATCGGAACAATCGATTGTATGGGGGCTATGTGAAATATTTATCCCATTTCAATGATTTTCAACATCGATATTTTACATATAAAAATAGCGATGCTTCCAAAATTTCGCGTTCCTATGTGTTTAATTACAGGACTTATAGCCCAAAATCCGCTTATCGGAATAATCGATTGTATGGGAGCTATGTGAAATATTTATGAAATCTCAATGATTTTCAACATCGATATATCCCATATAAAAATAGCGATACATCCAAAATTTCACATTCCTACCTATATAATTACAGGAGTTATCTACCAAAATCCGTTTATCGGAACAATCGATTGTATGGGGGCTATGTGAAATATTTATCCAATCTCGATGATTTTCAACATCGATATTTCACATATAAAAATAGCAATACGTCCAAAATTTCACGTTCCTACGTGTTTAATTACAGGAGTTATAGCCCAAAAACCGTTTATCGGAATAATCGAATGTATGGGAGCTATGTGAAATATTTATCCCATCTCTATGAGTTTCAACATCGATATTTCGCATATAAAAATAGCAATACTTACAAAATTTCACGTACCTACGTGTTTAATTACAGGAGTTATAGCCCAAAATCCGTTTATCGGAATAATCGATTGTATAGGAGCTATGTGAAATATTTATCCCATCTCTATGATTTTCAGCATCGATATTTCACATATAAAAATAGCAACACTTATAAAATTTCACGTTCCTTCGTGTTTAATTACACTACTCGACAAATTTTGATCAACTTTAGACTCCAAGATAAAATAGACCTTTCCTAAAGTAAAATTTTTTCCTGATTCCGAATATGACTTCCATTTTCCTGTGGCCGATCTAGTTTCCGAGATATCGGCGAAAATATGAAAATTCCCATTTTTGCAAAACACTACTTCATATAGGTTCGGCAAAAATTTGTATTTTTAATTTTTTCGATTTAAACTGTTGAATTATACATTATACTAATTCCCATAAACATTTTTTGCCTTCACCTCCCTTAAGTATCTTCAGTAATTTGGCCACTATGCCAAAAAACGTTCAAAAAATTTTGAAAAACAAACGAAATTTTTTACAAAATTTCAGATTTAACCACTTTAAAATCGGAAAAATTCTATGGACGAAAAAAAGTTAGCCCTCCTATGTTGTAGGTAATTTAATTACGAAAATTTTAAGCATACCAGTACAACAATCGGATGTGCCGTTGAGACTATAGCCCCGTTAACTTGCAAGCGTCTATCTTAAAATTTTAGTATTACTTTGATAAAATTGGCGAGACATTTCATTTGGTCACTTTACCTTAGGGTCTAATAAATTTAAAAAGACATCAATTATTTAACTGTCATTACTGTTTGTTATAAATTTTGTTTTGCAAATTTTAGTGCAAATTTATACATACTATGGTAGAAGTGTTTACGAAATGGCTTGTTGCAAAAGAGATTTTAAATGTAAAAATAATCCGGATGATTTTTGCTTTATTTGCGGACATTATATGTTCGGAAACTCAGCTCGGAAAATAACTAATTCTGTCAAAGATGCATACTTTCATTATTTCGGTTTCTGTGTAAAAAATCTCGATAAATCTTGGACACCTAATTTTATTTGCGCCTGCTGTAGATTAACTTTAATGAAATGGGTATCGGGTAAAGGTCATTACATGCAGTTTGGTATTCCAATGATGTGGACTGAACCCTTTAACCACGACCAGTGCTATTTTTGCGTGATAGACCTTAAAGGTAAAACGAGAAAAAAGAGGAAATTAATAAAACTACATGACCATACCTTGCCCATACCTAGGCCGCCTATAAGTTTCGAAGCCTCAAGCGAAAGTGACTCCGAAGCTGATAATTCAGACAGTGAAAAAGTAGGAGAGGTCCCACATCGATTCTCACAAGCCGAACTTAATGACTTGGTTAGAGATTTGAAATTATCGAAATTTGATAGCGAAGTTCTAGGATCTCGATTGCTGCAATGGGGCAGCCTGGGCCCTTCGACAAGTACTACTAAATTTCGAAATAGACACAAGACTTTCTCTTCTTTTTTTACTAAAAGTGAAAATATTTGCTACTGCAATGATGTTCAAGGTTTATTTGAAGCACTAAAATTAGAAAATAAAACTGATGATTGGCGCTTGTTTATAGACAGTTCAAAGCATAGTTTAAAAGCAACATTACTCCATAAAGGAAATTCGTTACCGTCAATACCAGTGGCACATTCTGAGAATACTAAAGAAACTTATTTACGTATATCTAATTTACTTGAGCTCATTCAATATAAACAATTTAATTGGAAAATTTGTGCGGACTTAAAGGTAAGCAGTTTCGGTGGTACCATTTAAAATAAATAGCATATGAAATATCTACATCCCAGGTTGTAGCTATAATTCTCGGACTTCAAGGAGGTTTCACTAAATTTTACTGTTTTCTCTGTCTTTGGGTCAGCCGTGCTAGAGAAACCCATTTTATTCAGGAAAACTGGCCACCAAGAGCTGAGTACGAACCAGGTACCTTCAATATCGCAAACCCGCCTTTAGTAAATCCCGAACGAGTTATTTTGCCAGCACTTCACATCAAATTAGGATTAATGAAAAATTTTGTAAAGGCTTTAAATAAGGACGCGCCATCCTTCCAGTACCTAACGAAATTTTTTCCTAAAATAACTCAAGCCAAATTAAAAGAAGGTATATTTGTTGGTCCGCAAATTAGAAAGTTGCTGAAAGACGAAAATTTTGCGAATCATTTATCATCAGTAGAAGCAGCGGCTTGGGACAGCTTTAAGCAAGTCGTTAGTGGATTTCTTGGCAACAATAAAGATCCCAACTATAGAGAGATGGTCAAAGCCTTGTTGAAAAACTACAGAGCTATGAAATGCAACATGTCCCTCAAAATGCATTTTTTGCATTCACATTTGGATAATTTTCCCGCAAACCTAGGTGCTGAAAGTGATGAACAGGGTGAAAGGTTTCACCAAGACCTCATGATTTTTGAAAAACGTTACCAAGGTTTTTGGAATGAAGAAATGATGGGAGATTATTGCTGGACAATAATACGGGAGACAAACCCAGAAAATTATAAACGGGTAGTTAAAAGTACCCACGTCCCTCAGTATTGACGACCACGGTCAAATCGCCCAATTTGAATTTTTTTAGATGTAGATATGTATTTATTTAATGTTGTTTTCGTTGTTGTTCTTTGCTGAATTTCTGATTTATTCTCATATTACTCAATTGAATACAGTTTAACGTGCAAGCAAATGTCTCTAATAAAACGTTATAAAAAAAATAAAAACGTAGTTTGAATAAAAATTTTCTCTATAAAAAATTGTAGGATAGACGCTTGCAAGTTAACGGGGCTATAGTCTCAACGGCACGTCCGATTGTTGTACTGGTATGTTTAAAATTTTCGTAATTAAATTTCCTACAACATAGGAGGGCTATCTTTTTTCGTCCATAGAATTTTTCCGATTTTAAAGTGGTTAAATCTGAAATTTTGTAAAAAATTTATTTTTTTTTTTCAAAATTTTTTGAACGTTTTTTGGCATGGTGGCCAAACTACTGAAGATACTTAAGGGAGGTGAAGGCAAAAAATGTTTGTGGGAATTAGTAAAATGTATAATTCAACAGTTTAAATCGAAAAAATTAAAAATACAAATTTTTGCCGTACCTATATGAAGTAGTGTTTTGCAAAAATGGGAATTTTCGCCGATATCTCGGAAACTAGATCTGCCACAGGAAAATGGAAGTCATATTCGGAATCAGGAGAAAATTTTAGGAAAGGCCTATTTTATTCTTGGAGTTTTTTCTTGTCGAGTAGTGTTACAGGAGTTATAGCCCAAAATCCGTTTATCGGAATAATCGGTTGTATGAGAGCTATATGTTATATTGGTCCGATCTTGCTGGTTCCGACAAATGATTCCTATATTGGAAAATGGTGGCCGCATACCAAATTTCAGCCAAATATCTCAAAAACTGAGGGACTAGTTTGCGTTCAAACAGACAGACAGACAGACAGACGGACAGACGGATATGGCTAAATCAACTCATCTCGTCATCCTCATCATTTCGGTATACTTATTGATGGGTCGGCAGAGTTGGAGGAGGGGTTTATTCAAGGGATTTGGATCTTGAGCTCTCCTTCAGACTACCTGATCATTGTAGCGTCTTCCAGGCGGAAGTCTCGGCAATCCTAGACGCCGCGGCCTGGTTAAGCAAACGTGTTATCGGAGAAGATATCGCTATTTTCAGCGATAGCCAAGCGGCCATCAAATCCCTTGGCTCATACACGTTCAACTCTGAACTGACGCTCAGCTGTCGTCGATTTCTTCAGGAGATGGCCCAACAGAACCGCGTAAACCTCATATGGGTCCCGGGACATAGGGACATTGAGGGAAACTGTAAGGCAGACGAGCTTGCCAGGCAGGGCACGACCAAGCAGGTTCTTCAGGATAAAGAGCGCTTAGGTATGCCGTTTGCCACATGCAAACTAATGCTGAAGGAGTACACACTCCGTCAAGCCAACGAAAGATGGCTGCAATCCCCAGGGTGTCGGATATCGAAACAAACCTGGGCAAAATGGGATCTTAAAAGGTCTAGACGCATTTATGCCCTAACTAGGAGGGAAATCTGCATATTGATAGGGGTATTAACCGGTCACTGCGTCATTGGTAGGCATGCAGAAAGGCTCGGTGTGCCCTACCGACGATGCTGCAGGAGTTGCAAAGATGATGAGGAGGAGGAAACAGGGGAACACCTCATCTGCAACTGTCCGGCTTTAAGCGGCGCGAGAACACGCTTTTTGGGAGCTCCGTTCCTGGATAGCCTAAGCCAGATCGCGGAACTGGACATAAAGGACTTGATGGCCTTCATAAAGTCATCTAAGTGGTTCGAGGAGGAGTAACGGTGTCGGTTTAGGAGTGTCAGTCCCGGGATTCTGCTATGTGGAAAATCCCAACAACTCAGGGATTTTCCATTTGGCTGGGTCCCGGGACTGACTTTCCTTGTGTTGGTGGTATCACAACGGGCCTTTCAAAACTGGCCTAAGTGTGCCTCTGCGGCAGCCACTTGAACCTAACCCTAACCTATTGATGGGTCTATCTCTTCTTCTTCTCATATTTACAAACATCGGACCAAAGTTATAATACCATTTCATGTTCATGAAAGGTATAATAAATACCATCATTTTAAATCTGGTCTGATTTCATTAATATAGGTGATATAGGTTTCTTGTTGTTGTTGTAGGTTTCCTGTTGTTCTTGTTGTTGTTGATGCAGGTTTCTTGTTGTTCTTGTTCAGCTTTGTTTACTTCTGCCTGACTGACATCTATGTCTCGAATGAAGGAAAAGTTCCCGGACAAAGATAGGGAGAGCCTTGTGCAGTATTCAATTAGTAAGAAAGAGCCGCAAAATCATGCACGTTTACAAATTGTTTATTCAGGATTGTAATGTCGCTCTTGGCAACCTGAATGAAACTTTGCACTACGGCCTGAAATAGATTTCATTCAGCCATACCTGACATTTGACTATTCAAATGGCTGATATGTGTCTGGTAGGGCTGTAGGCTTTTATGCCATTAACTTATATTTATTGAAATTAATAGTAAAAAGCGATACAAGTAAAAACTTAGACTAAATTGAATTTGAACGTGTGTTTTGGTTGAAATATTAATGCTGAATAATGTCTTTGAAGTTAGCGCTAACACTTCTTGTATATATTATTGACTATCGATTATCGACTTTCAGTGTTGCCGCTACACCACCCCCCTCCTTAGAGGTATCCTCATAGACTTAGATCGTTTCACTAAAGCGTACATGTTTCTTCGAAGCTGTCCCGATAGCCGACAACTCTTCATTTGGTACATATGCCAGTTTCAACCTGTCGATGCTCACCGTCAGAGCTTTAGACCCCTATTGCGAGTGTCGATTTGCAGTAGAACAATTCTTTTCGATTGAATCGATCGAATTTTACATTGGTATTGTGTAACTTGATCGAACAAAAACTACCAATTTCGAATGCTTTTTTTAATATTTTCTATTTTTATTAAAATAATTTACTATTTATCAATTTTATTTGCACTTTGCAAATCAATCGACACGTCATCGACTGAAAAATAGCTGTAGAAAGACGATCGATTGTCGCTCATTAAGCGATCGGAGCGACACTCGCAATTGCTCGATGATCGCTAATCGCTTAGTAGTCGATTATCTATTGCGGTCGACACTCACAATAGGGGTGTTACTCTTTACGAGGATAGTGAACGTTTTGGGATGGCGCTCCAGCACCTCGAATAGCCCCTGGTACGGAGGCTTCAATGGCGCCTTTATCGTGTGTTCTCTCAGAAACACATATGTGCAAAACCGTAGCTTTAGCTACCGTTTCTGCTGAGATATTGGTTAGTGGTATAGCTTCACCCCATCTTGAGTACCGGTCTATGCAGGTGAGGCAATAAGTATAGCCGTATAATTGTGGGGTGGGAATGGACCCACCAAATCAATGTTAATATGCTCAAAGCGATTATCTGGCACGGAGAAGGTCTGAAGTTCGTTTCGTATATGACATGAAACTTTACATCGCTGACATTGTTGACAGTTTTTTACTAATGTTCGAATGTCAGAATTCATGCCCTTCCACACGAACTTGCTTGCAATCAGCTTAATAGTGGTTTTTACACCCGGATGGGCTAGTCCATGTAAGGCGTTAAAAACTACTTCGCGAAATGATTTGGTTACATAGGGTCGAAGTCGCCCCGTAGAATAATAATCTCTACATCCGAGTTTTGCAACTTGTGTTTATTTAACCGCAACGAAGTAGAATTCGATTTTAATATGTTTTTCAACTCGCTACACTCTAACTGCTCGTATCGGAGCGCCTCCTAGTCAACTGATGCATCGCCATTCACGATCTCAATGCGTGACAACATGTCTGCCACAACGTTGCCTTCACCTTTGATATGTTCAACTGCAGTCGTAAATTGACTAATAAAATCAAGTTGCCTTGATTGCCTGGGTGGAAGTTTCTCCCACTTCTGAGCAAAGGCGTGTACTAGCGGTTTGTGGTCCATATATGTAAATCATAAATTGTGTACCCTCCAACAAGTACCTAAAATATTTCACGGCGGTGTACATAGCTAATAATTCGCGATCGTACGTACTATACCTCTGTTCCGCGTTGCTGAACTTACGGGAGAAAAATCCCAACGGCTGCCAACCACCATTTACACTCTGCTGGAGAACCGCTCCCATTGCTTTATCGGACGCATCGGTCATAAGTGCTAACCGTGCACCTTTAATTGGGAACGCTAATAAAGGTGCGTTTGCTAATTGGTGTTTTAAGTTGTCGAAAGCCGCGCAAGCCTCAGGCGTCCATTTTAGCAACGTTTTATCACGCTTTTTACAAGGCCCTATGATCTTCTGTAATGGTGCCTCAATATCAGCTGCGTGTGGCAGAAAACGTCTGTAGAAGTTGACAGCGCCTAAAAAACTCCTTAGCTCATGTGCCACTTTGGGCTTTGCTCGAGCGAAGATCGTCGACCCTGCTTGACAGAGGTTTAATTCCCTCAACTTATACCGAGTGCCCTAAAAACTTTACCTCTGGTAGGCCAAACTGACATTTGTCAATGTTGATGATTAACCCCTTTTCCCGATACCGATTAAAAAGCGCACGCAGATGTTCCACATGCTCCTCGACTGACATTGACGCCACCAGCGCGTCGTCCAAGTAGGGAAATACAAAAGGAAAGTCTTTTAGGGTATCGTCCATGAATCGCTGGAAAGTCTGCGCAGCGTTGCGCAGTCCGAATGTCATATATCGGAATTCAAATAAACCAAATGGCGTGCTAATCGCAGTTTTAGGCACATCCGCCGGATTTACCGGAATTTGGTGGTACGCTTTCTTGCAGTCAGTTACGGAAAATATCTCTTTACCTGCAAGTTCAAAAGCGAAGTCCTGAATATGACGGATTGGATATTTGTCGGGAATTGTTTTGGAATTTAGACGCCTCTAATCTCTGCAAGGACGCCAGGAACCATCTGACTTTTTAACTAGGTGTAGTGGGCTGCTCCATTGACTTTTCGAACGCGCGCATGTACCCTTATCTAAAAGATAATCAAACTGTTTCTTCGCTATAGCCATATTTTCAGGCGCTAACCTACGAACTTTTTGAGACACTGGAGGTCCCTTCGTTTCAATGAAATGGCATATTTGCGTCGGTGTGCCTTTCCGCTGCTTTGGTTCCTCCAAGAGGTTAGTATACTGAATAAGCAAATCGTGAAACACACTAGATGACTTAATCGTGGTAATATTTTGATGTTTTTGGCAGAGCTGTTTACATGAGCTACGTGCGTCACAATCGCTGAGCACCAACTTTATGTTTTTTACATCAACGATTATACCGAAATGTTTTAAAAAATCTGTCCCTAATATAGGATGCGTTACGTCGGCGATGGTAAATACCCAAACGAACTTTTTACGGAGGCCAATGTCTAAAGCGAGCTGCTTTTGCAAATATGTATTTATGTGTGTGTTGTTTGCTGCTGCTAACTTCGCTAGTGACGCTTGATAATTGTCGCTGCTGTTGCGTGGAACAACAGATATTTCTACGCCCGTGTCTATTATATTGTCTATTATGTCTATTAATTTTAGAGTCTCTGTCTTTAATAAAAAGGCGACTTGCATAGGTCCCCATCGTTTGAATAGCCGCCGAAAAGGATGGGTCCATTAGTTTCCCTGTACACTAGGGCGAAAGTTGTATGGTGATCTACATTTGGTAGCGCGTGTACTGATACCAGCATACGTCGTTTGACTGTGAGCGAGAACAAGGCGAACTACTACGTCGACGATTTGTATTGCGCTTGTTCAATGCCCTAATTGACCCTTACACATTAGTATCCTCGCCCAAGTCTTTCACTTCATTTATTAAAGGCTCATTATCGACAGCCATTATTTTGTCCGCTTTCTCAGCCAGCGAATCCAGATCACCCTCAATCGTTTCCAAAATTTGCTGAACATTTCTGGGAAGTTGTGGTAACCACAAAGATCTTAACGCTGTTTCGTCTAGGTGCTCGTCTGCAAGATCGCGTATTTCTCTAAGAAAAGTTTTCGGTTTTTTTCCATCGATTGCTCAATAGGCGCTTCAATTGCGTATTTTTTGATTCGCCGAACTCTTTGATTAGACGCTCCTTTAAGGCACCGTACTTGTTGCTATTCGGAGGTTTTTTTAATAATATCTGCTGCATGTTGACGCTACACACCTAATAACAAATGTACATAAAAAATCACGAAAACACAACAAAACAGTTTTAAACAAAATTAATGTGTCTATATTTAATAAAGTTTAATTGAATTAAAAAAATACATAGTTGAGAACAAATAAAAAAAAAATTTTGATTGTCCGACGACCGCCACTTAATCATAGTCCAATGCTATACTTAAAATTTACGCAATTTGTTAGGTCAGTGTTCGGAGCTAAAAATTTTATTGGTGACGAAAATGTATGGTAGATTTAAGAAAAAAAGATTTTTATTTAACTAAAATACTGGTATTTAATTAATAAATATTTAATTCAATGCTCTAAAATGTGCCATGAAAGGCTTCTCAGTAAAGTAGGAAAAAATCAGAAGCAGAACCAGGGTTCAAAAATGCTTGAAAATTTATAAAGCACAGCATTATGTTTTGCATTTGCTTAAAAAAAAAAACGAAGCTCTTTCTTGCTGATTAAAAATTTAAAAGCACAAGCAAAAGCAATCGAGATCTTTTCGTTATTTGTTGGTCGCTGCTGCTGACAAGTCTGAAAAACGAGCTTCTTAGCAGCAGTAAAGCTATAATTAATTCATTCTACATTCCGAATAGTATTATCGGCATCTACAGAAACATGTGGGAAACACAATTATTATTCAATAATTTTATTAAATATCAAATATGGGTGTTGCAGCAAAGCTTTATATTGGTTCTGCTTTTTTTTATGTTCGATCAGCAAGCATCAGCAATCGTCGTTTGCTTCGAAGCATTGCTCATGCCGCTGCTTTTGCTGTTGATTTTTTTCAAGCAGAAGCAAAAGCAAACATACTGATTTTCAAGCATTACAAATTCCAAAGCACAGCATCAGGAAAATTTCGATGCTTTTGCTAATATTGCTTAAGCATTTTGAACCCTGAGCAGAACATCACAAAGTAGAAGACAAGCTTGGCATAAAAATATCTTTGAGGTTTCTAATGATAATATGTAGGTTAGAGTGGTTCAGAATCATATGGGAAAACTCAAGTTGAATGTAAAACCCCGAAACGGGTTGTGCGCTGGGTTTGGGACCCGCCACGTAAAAAACTTTATTCCAATGAAAACAAATTTATCAAAGCCTCGGATGAGAACCCCATTTAATGTTGACGACCCGGCAAAACGAATTGAAGACTACGAGAAGGATATTAGAGCATGTACGTGGAATTTCCGGACCCTTTCCAGGGAAAAAAGTTTGAATTTTTTCAAAGCCGGTTCCAGCGTTGTAGGAAAGGTACTTTCAGTGCTTTCGAATTGCTGAATTCTGCCTTTTTTTGACATGAGTTATCGATTACTCCGAAACCTTTGGAGCAAAAAAAACAAATGTTTTCGGATAAAAAACTACATAAACCATAACTATAGTATTCTAAAAGTTACAGAAAAAAAAATTTCACTACAATCAATTTTGTCGTTTGTAGTTGTAGCAAAAGTACTTTTAGTGCTTTCAAATTGCTGAATTCTGCCTTTTTTGACATGCGTTATCGATTACTCCGAAACCTTTGGAGCAAAAAAAAAAAAAATGAATTTCACTACAATCAATCTCGTCGTTTGGAGTTCACCAAAATGGAAAAAAAAGTTTGAATTTTTTCAAAGCGGGTTCCGGCGTTGTAAGAAAGGTACTTTCACTGCTTTCAAATTGCTGACTTCTGCCTTTTTTTGACATGAGTTATCGATTACTCCGAAACCTTTGGAGCAAAAAAAAAATGTTTTCGGATAAAAAACTACAAACGATTTAAAACATATTTCAACAAAAAAAAAACCGAAATTTACTTCATTTGCTTGATTTCTGCACAATATATTGTATTTTCGGAGTAATTATAAAAGCTACAAAAAAAATTACACTACAGTCAATTTTGTCGTTTGTAGTTGTAGGAAAAGTACTTTAGGTGCTTTCAGATTACTGAATTCTGCCTTTTTTTGACATCAGTTATCGATTACTCCGAAACCTTTGGGGCAAAGAAAAAAAAAAATTTTCGGATAAAAAACTACAAACGATTTAAAAAATATTTGCATGGTTTCTGCACAATATATTGTATTTTCGGAGTAACTATAAAGCTACAAAATAAAAATTTCACTACAATCAATTTTGTCGTTTGTAGTTGTAGGAAAAATACTTTTAGTGCTTCCAAATTGCTGAATTCTGCCTTTTTTTGACACGCGTTACTGATTACTCCGAAACCTTTGGAGCAAAAAAAAACTGAATTTCACTACAATCATTCTCATCGTTTGTAGTTGACAAAAATGCAAAAAAAAGTTTGAATTTTTTCAAAGCGGGTTCCAGAGTGATATGCATTAGGCGATATCTCCGAAACCTTTGGAGCAACAAAAAAAAATTTTTTTTTTTCAGATAAAAAACTACAAACGATTTAAAACTTATTTCAACAAAAAAAAACCTGAAATTTACTTCATTTGCTTGGTTTCTGCACAGTATATTGTTTTTTCGGAGTAACAAAAAAAAATTCACTACAATCAATTTTGTTGTTTGTAATTGTAGGAAAAGTACTTTAGGTGCTTTATTGTAGAACAACCTATCATGAAGCGCAATCCACGTAACACTAATTGGCAGTTACACAATGAAATATTAGACAGAGACCTGCCAGTACTGCCCTCACAAGCCCCTTCATCAGTGGAGGAGCTGGAGGATCTTGTTACTACATTTACATCGGCGCTCTCAAATGCTCTAGGACAGGCTGGTCCAGTGCCAAACCCACGCGGTTCTCCGGCGTCATAGGGCATATAGACTGGTACTGTCGACTGTTAAACTGGCAGCTGTAACGTCACCATTGGTATAGTTGGGCAAGAGAAAGGCATTCAGCTCAGACTTAACCAAAATACAGGCTCTAACCCTGCCCCCCTCGCTGGCTTGGATTAGCTTAAAACCCTTAGTCCCCAAACCGCAAATCCTTGAGCTGTTGACCCAGGGTTCTTGGATGAGGACCACATCTATGTCGCCTTTAGAGAGACGACTTATTAAAGCAGCCGAGGCTGCTTTAGATTTGTGCAGGTTTATCTGAATCACCACCAACATGAGAGCGCTCAGACTTCCCTGCCACCGCCGCATCGTCGAGTTGTACCTCGTCTGGAGGCTTATCTTTCAACGACGATTTGTTCAGACCACGATTTGGCGTGGCCGAGATCCTACTAACTGTGGCAGTATCGACATTGCTGCGCTCAGGACTAGCTGATATCACTGTGACGTTGAGGTCTTCCCCGTCCAGCAGGCTGTCTCCCATCTCCGAGCTGTTCACTGCTCCTTCGTCATTTGACGTGGCAGATACCATACTTTCCGAGTTGGAAATCTCCGACTCCTCTACCGGCACTGCGATGTCCGAGTCCTCCGGTGCAGCCGAAATAGCAGCGCGCTGTGCATCGCCGCGGTATACGTGGATCACGATCTGACCCATGCCGTAGTGCACTCGTCCATTGCACCGTTTAAGGGCTCGAGTGCTTCCTTATTGAAGGTGAAGACCACTTGCCTGTCAGGCCCTACCGCATCCTCGACCAGATTGACACCCCAGTCCTGCGTCGGGAGAGACGGGTTCATGATCCTCAGCATCCTGAGAATTCTCTCAGGTTCAGCAGGGATAGCAGGAATCCACGTTCTTGCCCTTGGCCGAGCCGGGATGTCCTTCCAGTCGACAACCTCGATTTTTGCCCCTTGGTAGATCTCACCCAGTCTTGCAGCTGCTGCCTTGTACAGTGCAACAGTTTTTGCATCCTCGCAAGCGAATACCTTGATTCGGCCCCGGTGCCATCCCGCATCAGAACCCATCGGCGTGGCACCCAGAGACTCATCCATAATGTCGAGAAGGGCATTACCGATAGCGTTCCGGACGTACCGCCACTGGTCCCTAGGGATGGCCCAGCTTTCGTTACCTCGGTCAATGACGCCTATGAGGATCCTATCCTTAGTCACTTCAGCAAAGCTGAGTTTACCCACTACGGGGGCGTGCTGCTGCCGCTTCGGGTGAGGTTTTAAATCCACGTCCGATCTCTGGCGTTTGAAGGGATTTCCATTAACCTTCTTTGGCGCGTAATCGCTTTGGAAGTTCGGTAAGATAGCTTCAGCCATCTCCACCGTCTTTCTAGCACTCGGCGATAGCGTCTCTTGTGAAATACCCTCGTATTTCTTCAGGATCCTCGCGGCCGCTCTTTTGTCCAAGTACTCAGAGCGACTGGGAGATGTCTTTTGGGGTAAATTTCGACCCGTAGTTGCCATCGCGGTCGTTCCCTTATTTGGATCTCTGGGGCCAGGTCGTGAGACCACTGCCACAGACGTGAAGACTTGATTTCGGTACCGGCACTTACTAGGGCTTTAGCATCAGCCGTTGTTGGCTTCACTATGTTTGTACCGGGGTAAATTTCGACCCGTAGTTGTCATCTCGGTCGTTCCCTTATTTGGATCTCTGGGGCCAGGTCGTGAGACCACTGCCACAGACGTAAAGACTTGGTTTCGGTACCGGCACTTACTAGGGCTTTAGCATCAGCCGTTGTTGGCTTCACTATGTTTGTGCCGGTACTTACTTTGGGGATTGCCCCCTTGTTATCCAGAGCTAATCGACCCGTAGTTGCCATCGCTGTCGATCTCTCGGCTAATAAAGAAATGGAGTTTGTCTTCCTGCCGAAGGATACATCATAAACTCCTGAATGAAGCCATGAGTAGTACCAACAACTCGTCGGGCCAACCTACTTTGTCACATGCACGTACTAGGCCCAATACTGCCAATACACGTACGTCCAACAGGCTAACAACAACGCAATTCACATATAGAGCTCAGCAAGAAACATGGTTAACAGTTTTAAGTTCCAGCGCCGATAATAGCAAACTTTTGTTCCGCATTCTCCCAGTCACCTTCTATGGCAATCGAAAACACATGGCAATGGAAAAAAAACAACACACGCTTCGTAGCGTGTATGCTGTAAGCAACTTGGAAAGCGTGCATAAGTGAATTACCGATACAGCCGTATACTGAGGTAAAGCCCAAGTTGCTCATTGGCCTTGATCATTGTCATTTAGGTTTGCCGTCGGCCACTATGAGGTTAAATCAGAAGGGTCCTTTCGTTGCCAAAACAGAGTTGGGTTGGGTGGTGTTTGGACCCACGATCAGCACATTGACGTTGCCGTTAACTTGTTTAAATTTCAACAAAATGGTGTCTGATTTTTTCGAAATCGAGAGTTTTGGTGTTAGAGCTGCCCCCCTGCTGGAGAGTGAAGCGGATGTGCGTGCCAAAGCCATCCTAAAGTGTACCACATACCGAGTCGATGGACGATACCAAACAGGTCTCCTATGGGAAAGCGACAACGAAAAATTGCCTGACAGTTATAACATGGCATTGAAACAGCTGGTAAGTGTGGAGAAGACAATGAGCCGTGATGCAGATTTCGCTGCCAAGTACAAGCTATGGATTCCTACGTCAGCAAGAAGTATTCAAGAAAATTGTTACCTGAAGAAGCTGAGCTCGTTACTCCTACTTGGTACTTGCCACGTTTCGCCGTTGCTAATCCGTATGGTCTTCGACGGCGCCGCTGAGGTAGGTGGCAAATCTTTGTGACGGACTTTTCCTTTATGCCGGGGTTAAGCTCAGTCCGTCCAGGGTCCTGTTGGGTTGGAAAGAAATTCCTACGTCTCCTTTTAAAGAGAAAGACCCTTGGTTAAGTTTAAAATCAAAAATTTGGTTTTATTTTATAAATAATTCAAGTTCTAGGCTTAAGCTAGTTTCAAACTACTTTGAAGGTGGCGGAGGTAGATAACCACTACCAGCTTTCCAAAAGTACCTTATTCTAAGATAGCGGAATTAGGGAACCACCACCGTAAATAACTTAAAATATTCCTGCGCTCTTAAAGATTACGGAGGTAGGGAACCACCACAAATCTTCCAAAATAAAACTGCGGAGGTAGGGAACCACCACTAGCTTTCGTACAGCGGAGGTAGGAAACCATCACTGCATATAATCTTGAAACTCGTGACCTTGCAAATCCCAGGAGTTCCTTAAAAAAAAAAAATTTTCCCTACATTTTGTATAGTGCGAATTTTTGTTATTTTATATAAAGCGTTCTTGATGATCAATGACGTTTATGTTTGCGTTACGTTGTGATGGGTTATCCAGCAACGAACCTATTCACAATTTTTAAGTATTCTCGCTCAATGGACCAAATTTAATTTAATTTAATTTAATTTCGCTTTATCAATGAATAAAAAAAAAATTTATGAGTTTTTATATTGTTAAAAAATATGTATATTTTCTAACTAACAAAAAAAAAATAATAAAAACTAAAAAAAATAATAATAAATAAGAAATTTATTCAAAAAAAAAATTCAACTGAAAAACCGGTAGTAAAAATTATTCCGAAACTTTTTTCAAAATAATCTTTTTCTAATTTTAAACATTTTATTTAGTTGACTATTTTTTTTCTACCTATTTAAAAAAAAAAAACAAAAAAACAAAATAAAAATTTTACTTAAAAAAATAGTTGAAATTTATTTTTATTTTTATTCAATTCTTTTTTTTAAAAGGAACAGTAAGTAGTTGAATTTTTTTTCTATTTTGAAAAGAAATCCTCACCCGATAACTCCGACCGTCGAGGTTCCGGTGGAACGTCTGCTTCTTCCGCTTTTCTTGCGCGTCCTTGCTGTGCACATCTATTTCTTGAGCCAATGCCTTTGGGAGGGGGTCTACTCCCGACCGGCTCACCCACGTCACCCTCGTTGCTGTTTCTTCTGTCGAGCTTACTAGCCATTTCTAGATCTCATTTACTATCTCGCTGCCGGTTATACTTAGCACCTCCTCATCTCGGTGCGTACGTGGTCCTCGGTTGTACCGTCTTCGGCTGGGCCGTTTGGATTTAGCGGGGCGCTGCCTTCGATCGGGTCGCCTTCACTTGGATTGGGTGTTGCGCACAAATACCGTGGGGCTTTGTCGTTGGCGCGCACATTTACCTTGGACGGGGGCTGGTTTGCGGCTTCTTGCTCTCCTGGCGTTTCAAAATCGTTGTAACGGCGGAGGCGTATTTTGAAGCGCCTTGTGTATTCCATGTACCCCTGGCCCGGCGTTTCTTCTTCCTCCTCTTTCACTGTCACCACATACAAGTTTGGGTGCCTCCCGTGGTAGTAGGCGTCCTCCTCGTGTTTTAGTATGTCGTCTGGCACCAGAGGACCACGATACGCCTCGTCTTCGCTTGGGCCTGCGCTGAGCAAGGCAACATACCTAAATCTGTTGCGGAAAGTCCATAGATCCAATATGATATGTATAAGTGGTGCGCTAAGGACAACGCCCAACGAAGCCCTCCAGGTCATTCTGCGCATTTTGCCACTTGATCTGGAAGGGTTTCGGTCAGCGGCGGCATCAGCTCTGCGCCTAAGAGAAACCTCCAGTTGGGGTTCGGGTACTATTGGACACTCCAGTATTCTGGAATCTTACAGCTTTCTCCCTCTAAGCACAGATCGTTGTGCGACCACTACAGTCGGTGATAGCTGTTTCAAAATAAACATTCCCAGCAGAGAAGACTGGAAGAGGACGGATTGGTGTCCCGAAACAAATGGTGGCACTTCCATATACACCGAGGGCTCGAAGTTGGACGGCAGAGTTGGAGGAGGGGTTTATTCAAGGGATTTGGACCTTGAGCTCTCCTTTAGACTACCTGATCATTGTAGCGTCTTCCAGGTGGAAGTCTCGGCAATCCTGGACGCCGCGGCCTGGTTAAGCAAACGTGTTATCGGAGAAGATATCGCTATTTTCAGCAATAGCCAAGCGGCCATCAAATCCCTTGGCACATACACGTTCAACTCTGAACTGACACTCAGCTGTCGTCGATGGCCCAACAGAACCGCGTAAACCTCATATGGGTCCCGGGACATAGGGACATTGAGGGAAACTGTAAGGGAGACGAGCTTGCCAGGCAGGGCACGACCAAGCAGGTTCTTCAGGATAAAGAGCGCTTAGGTATGCCGTTTGCCACATGCAAACTAATGCTGAAGGAGCACACACTTCGTCAAGCCAACGAAAGATGGCTGCAATCCCAAGGGTGTCGGATATCGAAACAAACCTGGCCAAAATGGGATATTAAAAGGTATTTATGCCCTAACTAGGAAGGAAATCTGCATATTGATAGGGGTATTAGCCGGTCACTGCCTCATTGGTAGGCATGCAGAAAGGCTAGGTGTGCCCTACCGACGATGCTGCAGGAGTTGCAAAGATGATGAGGAGGAGGAAACAGTGGAGCACCTCATCTGCAACTGTCCGGCTTTAAGCGGCGCGAGAACGCGCTTTTTGGGAGTTCCGTTCCTGGATAGCCTAAGCCAGATCGCGGAACTGGACATAAAGGACTTGATGGCCTTCATAAAGTCATCTAAGTGGTTCGAGGAGGAGTAACGGTGTCGGTTTGGGAGTGTCAGTCCCGGGATTCTGCTATGTGGAAAATCCCAACAACTCAGGGATTTTCCATATGGCTGTCGTGCCTCTGCGGCAGCCACTTCAACCTATTGTAACAAAGCCTAGTCCTGCCAGAAATAACGCTTTTGTCCTAAATTTTCATCCAAGAAAACGAGCAGTTTCAACGGAGTTGGGCCAAAGTGAAATTAGCTCAAGAGTAAGCTCCGAGGAGCAGGCGAATAAGTGGTTAGTGTCGTGAGAAGTGCCGCATGCCGGGCAAACATTTGGCACCTCTGGGCTCAGTCTGGATAGGTAATTTAATTTTTAACTACCAATCTTATCCGTCCTTACCGGTAGGAGGGGTAACATGACCTAGAAGATTAGAAGAGGGAGTACCGGCGCCTAGCGGATTTATTTCCGACCAAGAACTGTTAATTCGACAACACTTATTGTTACAACAACAGGGTTTTTTGCGGGATGTATGGTGTCGAAAGCGACAGTCGGGATCAATGATGGGGAGCAACATCAATGTTCAACCGCATATATTTCCAGCTCCTTGTTTGCTTCTGTCATGGTCGTGAGTGGGGTTGGCCAAGGACTTCGGCAGTGATATTGGCAGGCTCCGTGCTGGGAAAAATCTGGAAAGAAACGGAAGTTAACTATTTATTCTGGAGCACAGCAAATCAATGTAAAACCCAGCTGCAACATGCAAAATGCTTTTTTCAATTTTTATTTAATTTTTTTCATGACATATCTACCGTCAAAAATTTTTCAAGAAAAATTGATTAATGTAAACGGCTAGTCAATTTAATTTGGAATCAACGGCACATGCAAAGGAAATTGATCCCAAAATTGAACAATGTAAACAACCCTTTAGGGTGTTCGGAAAAAATGTAGTATATATTAGAGCATCCAAAAAATATATGTATTTGTAAAAGTTTTATACCGCGAACTTCATTGGTATAATATGATGTATTGTTAAATGGGGTAACAATGTATATAAATATATGTGTAAATATGTACATTAGAGTGTCTCAAAATTCATTAGTTCATATAATTCATAAAATTTCACAAATTCCAAAGTATAAAAATACATGTCAATAATGTATGTATATTAAAAATAGGGACGAGTGTGTTCTCGTGTGGGGCTCCAAAACCGGTGGTTTTTGGGTCCTTACACTCTCCTCTCACCTGCCAATACGAGAGTTATCGTCACCAACCCAGTTCTCGAAATCCTCACCCGATAACTCCGACCGTCGAGGTTCCGGTGGAACGTCTGCTTCTGCTTTCTTGCGCGTCCTTGCTGTGCACATCTATTTCTTGAGCCAATGCCTCTGGGAGGGGGTCTACTCCCGCCCGGTTCACCCACGTGACACTCGTTGCTGTTTCTTCTGTCGAGCTTACTAGCCATTTCTAGATCTCCTTTACTATCTCGTTGTTGTTGTCGGCGCCGCCGGTAATTATATCGCTACCTCCTCATCTCGGTGCGTACGTGGTCCTCGGTAGTACCGTCTTCGTCTGGGCCGTTTGGATTTGGCGGGGCGCTGCCTTCGATCGGGTCGCCTTCACTATACCGTGGGGCTTTGTCGTTGGCGCGCACATTTACCTTGGACGGGGGCTGGTTTGCGGCTTCTTGCTCTCCTGGCGTTTCAAAATCGTTGTAACGGCGGAGGCGTATCTTGAAGCGCCTTGTGTATTCCATGTACCCCTGGCCCGGTGTTTCTTCCTCCTCTTTCACTGTCACCACATACAAGTTTGGGTGCCTCCCGTGGTAGTAGGCGTCCTCCTCGTGTTCTAGTATGTCGTCTGGCACCAGAGGACCATGATACGCCTCGTCTTCGCTTGGGCTCTGGCTCCTAATTTGGCTACCCCGGTCGCCGATCGTTTCCACAGAGCCACACTCCGACACCGTCTCGTATTCAGGGCTCTGGATGGACTCGCCCTCGCTCATACGACCAAACTCTTCGGTGCCTTGGCTGTCGGCATCGTCTTCTTCTTCGCCATAGCACTCTTCCTCTGACCCTACGCCTGCCAATTCGTTGTCACTTGCCTCCTCTTCGCTTTCATTTACTATGACGTCTTCGTTGTACTCTGACTCGCTCGTGCCGTCTCCATTGCGCCTGATCCACATGTAGAGGGAACAGTCTTTTGCGTTTTCACTCGTGTAATTAGCTAACTCGCGGTTGTCCATGGTTAATTACTTTTGATTTATTTGCATGTCGCCGCCTCCTATTTATACCCGTCCTCGCCTTCATTCTTCTAACCGTAGTTTTAAAGCGGCATTTGCCTTCGTGGTCCCCTTTGTTTTGTTCTTGCAGGATAATTCCACTTTTTCATATGCTCCAGCGCGCTTTGTTTGTGTAATTCTGCGTATGCTCCATTGGGGTACTGTGCCTATTTCTATTGTTTATGTGTGTTAACGTGCGTATGCTTTGGTGCGCCTGGTACTTGATTTGTGGTGCCTGATGCTTGTTTGTTGAGGGTTTGTGTTTGCTTCCTACTCGATGTTTCTTTTCTCTATGGGATGATTTCCCGCGTTCTGGGTCTTGTTCTAAAATGAAATGTTATACACAATTCGGTCCTTAGACTATAGCATTGGCTGGCTATGTTGTTGGCGTAGTTCGTCGTCACTTGGATCCCGGTATCCATTGTTGGGGTTGTTGTTGTTATGGCCAGTTGCTCTTCTCTGCTGGCTGCTGATGATGAGACGTGTTGTGTTGTTGCTTTCGTTGTCGAGCGTCTCGTTTGTTCCCCGATGGGAACTGCGGTGAAGCCCCGAGTCGGGGTTGGCGAGACGCCCTAAACTTACCACCCTCGCGGAATGAATGTGCTTGACTCTCTTCTGCTGGGCTTGCTTCTTCGATTGTCGCCTGATGGTATGCTTTTAACTCGTTCACGTGTGCCGTTCTCCTTTTGCCATATTACCTGGGATACGAAATTCGTTACACGATGAGGCCCAGGGTACCTTGGTGCTAACTTTGCTGCAAAGTTGTCAACTGCCTTGGACAGCTGATGCTCCTTGAATAGTACCAAATCACCAACGGCCGGTTGCCAATGTCTTCTACGTAAATTAAAATGTTTAGCCTGTTCAGCGGACGCTTGCTGTTGTCTCCGCCGTACCATTTGATAGACCTCTCTCATCTTCGCCATATTCTCACTGAGCGCCATCTTCTCTTCGCCTGTGCCAAATGTTTGCTAATCGTAGAGGGCGTTGAGATCCTTGGTTCCCTTCCCTGCACTACGTTAAATATTTTAAGCTTTTCTTAAAAAACTCACATTTCTCCGGGTTGATCTTCAAGTTGGCTCGTCTCAATGGTGTGGTTCCAATTCTGGGCCAATGACTCGATCAAGTACTCTCTGAAATGTGGTGGGGCAGAGTGTAATCCAAACGGCATCAATTTCCACTGGTACAATCCTCGTCCGGGTACCGTAAATGCCGTGAATTGTTTTCTACTTTCTTCGATCGGGATTTGCCAATAACCGTTATTGAGATTCAAGCTGCTTATAAACCGTGCGCTGCGTAATCTATCTAAAATGTGTTGTATTTGGGGTAATGGGTAGGTCTGGTACTGAGCGAGCGTTGAGTTGTGGATAGTCGACGCAGAGTCTCCATTTGCCGTTCTTCTTTCTGACCGGAACTATCGGCGCGCTACGGGATGGCTCGATGCCACCTTTCTCTATGAGCTCGTCTATTTCCTTATTTATGGTCTCTTGCATCTTTGGGTTTTTTTTGGAAAATATCGTTGTTTTATTGATCATCGCGCATTACTATTTTGTGGGTGGCCACGTGCGACAAGCCGGACATTTTTTCGAAAAACTGTAACTCGTGTTTGAGAGAGTTACTCACCGCCTCGAGCACGGAGCTCTCCTCCGCTTCTTGTCCACGATTCGATGTCTCCTTGCCACTTTTGTTCTCCTCCCAGGCTACCATTGTACATGTCACTGCGGTCTGTTTCTGATCGTCCACTTGCAATACTAGCCTTTCTCCGCCACACTTCAGTTCCAACTTCGACTTTGCCAGATAATCTGTGCCAATAACCACGCTGTCGATTAGCCCAGGTAAAACTAGCAACTCACTCACATGCCTTTGTTCGCCCAACTTGATCTCCGCCTCTACCGCTTGGACTACCCTCTCTGCTCTGCCATCACCCATTACCACTCGTATCTCTATGTCTTTCAACTTGTTATTGTCCAACTTCATGGCTACTTTCTCGTTTACGAAGCTCCTCGTCGCTCCCGTATCAATGGATGCCATAATTTCTTGTCCCTCTAGTGTAATGCAGCCAAGATTCGCCCTTGGGGCTGCCTCGTAGTGCACGAGGATTTGCTGTTGGAGACACCACCCCTCGCTCTTAATGGGGTCTCTGGCCATTTCCCGACTGTCTTCGACAACAGTCACGCGTCAACACGCCTGGTCGGCCACACTGCCAACAAAATTCTCGTCAAAATGCCGGCTCTCCTCACATCTCCTGCACGCGCTTCTTGGGTGTATATTTCCCTGCTGTGGTCTTGCTGCATTTGTGCTTTGTGTTGCTGCGGCTCTCCTCTGGTCTTCTCGGCGCGAATTGTTTGGCTGTTGGTTTTAGGGTTTCCTTTTCTGGCGCAATGTTGTCGTAGTCCTCGACCAGGCTCACAAATCTTTCCAGGTTAGTGAATAAACTCCTCTTGACGTAAAGCTGGTACTCTCGTCGGTGTAGTCGGCGTGCGGTATCAGCCCCTGTAGAGATAAGACGTAGTCTTTAAACGCCTCACTTGGTCGCTGGACTCGCTGTCGTATTTCGTCATCCAAATTTTCAAAATAGCGTGAACTTAGGAAGAACTTCAGGAAGTCCCCTTCCCACTCTTGCCAGTGCTTATTTTTGTTGCGGTACCATACCAAGGCTTTATCCTTTAAAAGCTCCGGTTGCGCTTTTGGGATGGAGTTGCGACCAACTTCATAACTGTTACCCAGCTCATCCACCCGTTCAATAAAAGATAGTGGGTCCTTGCCGCCATCGTATTTCAGGCCCCACTTATGTGCCCGGTCCATGATATTTGTATGTGATGCTGATTGATATATTACATATGGTTGCTGCTGTGTGGTTACCTTGTACTTGTGTGACTCGGCAGGATTCTCCTTCTCCACTGCTTTACTTGCGGCTGAAACTTCACTGCTGCCTGATCTTGGAGTTGTTGGTCTTGGATGCTGGAGTGCCAGCTCGTTGAAGCGATTTTGATTGGATGAACCCCGCCAAGCGCTTCTGTAGCTCACCAACCGTCCCACTGCTCTCCAACTCGAACTCTACTGCGTATTTCACCAGTTTCTCCCAGCTGAGGTAACTCTCGCCATGGTGCCTCTTGTTGGTTCCTGTATACTTGTTTATTCACTTAATTGTTGGTTTTCTTTGTGTGTTCTCCGCTGAATCCTTTGTGATTGTCCTCGTATGCTTTAATTATTTACCCAGTGACCTCGTATTTTAGAGTCCCTGCTCGGCCGCCATTTGTGACGATCTTTTCCTTTAGGCCGGGGTTAAGCTCAGTCCGTCCAGGGTCCTGTTGGGTTGGAAAGAAATTCCTGCGTCTTGTGGTGGTCCTATGGGGTCAGTGTATGTATAATTTTTATTTTAAGGGAAATCTCTCTGATTATAAAGGCCGGAGAGATTCAGCCGATCACATAGGCTATCCCGAAAGACAGCCGGAAAAGATCATGAGAAATAAAATAAAACACAACTTGTGAGTTTCGTTCCAAAATTAATTCTGAATTTTATTTCCAAATCTTACTCTATTTATACAAATCAAATCACAGAAAGTGATTTGCTTGACTCCTCTTTCTCGACTTCTATGTAGCTGAATTCAAATTCAGCTTGGCAATTTCTTACATTAGCCAATAGAAGTGCTTAGCATGAGGCCAAGCAGAGCTCTAGAATAAACGCTAGCTCAGCCGTAGCATTGACATACTTCAAGCTACGCTATTGGCCGAAGGTGTCAAATGCATTTGTCAAATGCGGTCATACAAACAGACATGCATGTGGATCGTGGCTGTTGCATGCTATGTACGTATGTTTGTATGAGTACACTACACCCTTACGGCAAAATAGAAAAATTTATTTCGTTTATTTTAAGAAATGAAATAAATTTTTGTGTGGAGTTATGCAAATACCTTTCATGTGAATATACATACTTACGTCTATGGGTGTGGTTTGCTTAAGTGTAGTTTCTTATATTTATTGTTTACATATGTAGGTTTTTGTTTATCCTATTTCCTAGTAATTTTCTTGAGTGTTATTGGCTTACATGTAATTTTCTAAAATATTGAATATAATTATTTACAGATGTCGGTAGGTTTGTTTTATCTTATCTCTAAGTGTTTCTCTACATGTAATTTCATTTATGTCTATGTAATATCTAACATATGTCGGCTTGTTTGCCTTAGGTTATCTCTTAGTATTTCTTTAAAATATTATTGTGCAGTTCTTTGTGTCTGCCATTAAAGTCTATTACGGAATTTACTCCGTTTCGTTTTACAATTTTGTATGGGCCATGATATGGGCTTTGGCTTTTCTTTTTATTTTCTAGATTTACATATACTAGGTCTCCTATTTCCAACTCAACCTTGTTTATATTATTGTCATATTTTGATTTTCGTTTTTCTTTTACAGCTTTAATAATGTTTCTGGCATTGAGTATTGACCATTGTGTATCAATACCAAGTGTGAACTCTTCTTTTGACAACACACATTAAAATGTCGGTTTGTTTACATCCTGCATATATTAAAATGTCGCCAGCACCGAATAACAGAAAAGCAAATGGAGTTGTTTAACATCCTGCACACATCAACATGGCGGTCTCCTATCTTTTACCTAATGGTAGAAGATGGAAAGAAGTGAGACAAAAAAGGAAATTAAAAACAGGTGACTAAACTCACTTTGAAGTTTTCACGACTATGTCTATGATATCACACTTGTTATTAACCACAATCTCAAACAGGTGTTAAACTCATTTTGGAATTTTGACGTCTATGCAGAAGAGTTTACACTTGGTATTGATACACAATGGTATTGACCTTTGGAGTCTCAATTTCAATTCATTGGCATAGTCATCAATGTCGTAAATTTTTGTTTGATTATTTATGTTATCGCTTGGTAGCGCGGGTAATTTACCGAAAATACAGTGTATCTACGTGTGGGGTCGTGTTGTAAGCGAAAGTGTAATATGGAACCCATTTATCCCACTCATAATCGTCTGCAAAAGAAAGTAAAAATTCGTTAAGTGTTCTATGGTTTTTCTCAAGTGATCCCATAGTTTCGTGATGGTATGGTGTGGAAAATACTTGTTTAGTGTTAAGTATGTTGCACACATGTTTCATTAACTCATTCACGAATTCCGAACCCCTATCCGATTCATGTTTATCATGCTGTTTATTTCCCTTGGAGCTTTGTATATTAGTATTTGTATCGGCGCGCGTTTATTCGTTTCTAACTGATTGTATTTCTTCTTGAATACATTTATGTCAATATTTTTATATATATAGTCTTTTTCACAAAGCGCTAGCTCCTTTATATGTGAATTCCTTAGCAAACTATGTAGTTTCTCCAACATTGAATCTAGATTCAAAGGGTCATCGCTACAAGTTATGTGCACTTCATTATCAATTAATTCAATTGTGGTACCACTTTCTTTTCCAATATTAAATTTCAATTTCTTCATCTTCTTTACGTCATTAAAGGATGTGCATTCCCAAATGTGAAGTTGTACAGGCTTCTTATGAGATATGCTGTCCTTAATGCGTTTACCGGTTTCCTTATTTTCATTTATCTTTGTTTCTTTCTCTCTTGTTACTACATTAATTTTATTATCTCCTTTTTCATTTTCACTAGTGGGAATCATTGATTTAAGTAGGTCACTATCTAATTTAATTCGTGATAGTGCGTCAGCATTTCTGTTAATTTTACCTTGTTTGTATACGATTTCGAAGTCGTACTCTGATAGATCTATTCTAATCCTCGTCATTTTCGGTGACGGGTTTCTATGTGAAAATAGCGATACTAGCGATACTCCTGAAATAGTTTATTCCCCAATGAATTGCCAATAATTCTTTTTCGATAATTGGCTTGTTGATATCATGCTTTTGTAGAGATTTGCTTGCGTAGGAAATTGGTAAATCGTGCCCAATTTCTCCTTGTGATAGTATGGCTCCTAATGCAAAATCAGAAGCATCTGTTGTTAGTATAAACGGTTTGTCAAAGTCTGGGTACTGTAAAATGGGCGGGTTAATTAGTGTATCTTTTAAGTTATTGAATGCTTTTTCGCATTCTTCTGACCAAATAAAAGGTTTTCCTTTCTTCAATAGAGAGTTGAGGCATTTTACTATTTTTGCGAAATCTGGGATGAAACGTCTATAATAATTGCAAAATGCAATGAATCGTCTCGTTTCGTCTGGGTTTGTCGGTTTGGGATAGTTACGTACTACTTCGCATTTAGCTGGGTCTGTTTTTATGCATTGACATTTGCTTGTATTAAGTTTGAGGTTGTAGTATTTTAACCTGTCGAAAACTTTTATGAGGTTTCTATTATGGTGCTTCAAGGAGCATCCGAAAACGATGATATCGTCTACGTAGAGGAAAGCTTCCGATTTTAGACCGCTTAGTGCTATTGTTAGCATTCTTTGGAAACTGTTTGAGGATATTTTTAATCCGAATGGCAGACGTTTGAATTGGTAGTGACCATCTTGGGTCGAAAATGCTGTGGGTGGTCTTGAGTCGTTTCGTAGGGGAATTTGGTGGAAAGAGCTTGCCATGTCTAAAGTTGTGAAGTATTTGGCTCTGCCTAAAACGTCTAATACGTCCTCAAGTCTTGTTAGAGGAAATTTGTCATTTACTACTTTGTCGTTTAATTTCCTGTAATCCACTACCAGACGCCATTTCTTTTCGTCAGTGCTACTCTTTTTGGGTTCCAGAAGCAATGGAGAGTTGTAAGGACTGACTGATGGTTCGATGATGTCGTTGTCGACCATTTCTTGAACTTGTCTTTGAATTTCATCTTGCTGGGTTTGTGATAGTCTGTAGTTTTTAATGTATACTGGTACGTTGTCAGTTAAATTAAGTTTTTGTTTGTAGAAATTATTTATTGAAAGATTGGTATTTATAAAATATGTCTTTTAGTTCGTTTTCTGTATTTTTGTCTAGCTTTTCTAGTTTTAGTTCAGTTATTAGCTTGTCAAAGCGTTCGTGACTGTATGAGTTTCTTTCGTTCTTTCTACTTAAAATATCGTAATTGGATAGTCCCTCTGTCATGAACCTTAACTCTTTTAATTTAACTGCGTGACTGTTAGTGTTCAAAATTTTTACGTGTACTGTTCCTTTGGCGGGTGCTATCGAATTTGCTAAAAATACACCGTCTTGTATCTCTTTGTTGCAGACTACGCTGTCCTCTTCTATCTGTAAGTTAATTGGGAGAATTATTTCGGTTCTTGGTGGTATCGTTACGGTTTTGTTTTTAGGTAAATTTTGTGTGGATTGGTAAAATAATTTCTTTGTCTTTTAGATTTACTACTAAGGTGAACGTTTCATAATCGATTTTGCATAGGTGTTTTACCAAGAAATCTCTACCAAGTATTCCATCTGTTGCTATTGGAAAAGTTTCGTTTACCAATTGGAAATTTATACATGTTTTATTATTATCTATTAGGAAATTTAGTTTATCCGTACCAATAGAATAAATTGGTTATGCCTGTGAGTTTGCATTTAGCTTCGGTATTGATGTCAAATTCATCGTGGAACGGGTTTTTGCAAATTGAGATGTCTTCTCCTGTGTCGATGCCAATTGCAGATTAAATTCCGACATTTTTGCTGTGTGATTGTTTACTTCTGGTGTAGTAAGATTCGGATGGAAAATTTCTGAAGGAAATTCAATATTTTTATCAATTGTATGCGGGATTTCAATTTCGTATTCGTATTTTGATAGGACTTTTAATATTTTGTCCCTTTTGCGCCAGAATATGTCTAATACAATTCCTTTGTGCTCTTTGGTGAGCTTTTCAAAATATGCATTAGAAATACCCCTTATGGCTTCTAGCTCTGTAAAAAGGATTGATATGTGTTTTAGGAATGTTTCTTCCCTGACTTTTAAAGATTTATTCAAACATTTGTATGATTTATTGAATTGCTCTTCCGAAATTTTTATCTTCTCCTCTACTTTCTGCCAGTGCATCATTGTTTAAATCTGTTCATTTTTAATGTTTTTATTTATTGCCTTTTTTAATTGGCTCCTATATATTTTATGAATTTGAGATTGAGTTGAAGATTAAGACAGCTGTTATTATTATTAACAGTTTCTCTATAAGGCTGGTGGAACTGTTTTGTCTATTTTCTAATAAAACTTCATTGACCACATTGGCCTTGTGGTCACTTATTTTCGACTTCTGAGAGCCCATATCAAATTGTAGAAAAATTTACGTTATTTGAAATTTGATTGTTTATTTCTTATATTTTAACATTTTTAAAATTTTTAAATTTTTTATAATTAATGTTTTGTTTTCTTTACTGGTATTTGTTTGTGCCTGGACTGCCTTGCCTTGTATTGTTCGATGGTTAGTCTCTTGGGACCCTCCTGTATCGGGGTTGGTATGTATATAGGGTGTGCCTCTTGGGGCGCAATTACCTCGGGTACATAAGGCTCCGTATAGCGATTGAAGATCGCGTCGAATTAAGCCTGGCTGATATTCGCTTCTTCGTTCATTTAGCAAATTTAGATTTTAAGGATCAGTGATTTGGCAGTTTCGCTATGATTCTGGGGGATTCAATGATCTGGCAGGATCGCCATGTGGTGGTCCTATGGGGTCAGTGTATGTATAATTTTTATTTTAAGGGAAATCTCTCTGATTATAAAGGCCGGAGAGATTCAGGCGATCACATAGGCTATCCCGAAAGACAGCCGGAAAAGATCATGGGAAATAAAATAGAAGACAACTTGTGAGTTTCGTTCCAAAATTAATTCTGATTTTTTTTTTCAAATCTTACTCTATTTATACAAATCAAATCACAGAAAGTGATTTGCTTGACTCCTCCTCTTTCTCGACTTCTATGTAGCTGAATTCAAATTCAGCTTGGCAATTTCTTACATTAGCCAATAGAAGTGCTTAGCATGAGGCCAAGCAGAGCTCTAAAATAAACGCTGGCTCAGCCGTATCATTGACATACTTAAAGCTACGCTATTGGCCGAAGGTGTCAAATGCATTTTTCAAATGCGGTCATACAAACAGCCATGCATGTGGGTCGTGGCTATTGCATGCTATATACATATGTTTGTATGAGTACACTACAGTCTCCTTTTAAAGAGAAAGACCCTTGGTTAAGTTTAAAATATAAAAATTTGGTTTTATTTCATAAATAATTCAAGTTCTACGTTTAAGCTAGTTTCAAACTACTTTGAAAGTGGCAGAGGTAGATAGCCACTACCAGCCTTCCAAAAGTACCTTATTCTAAGATAGCGGAGTTAGAAAACCACCGCTTAGCTTCTAGACGGCGGAGTTATGGAACCACCACCGTAAATAATTTAAAATATTATTGCGCTCTTAAAGATTGCGGAGGTAGGGAACCACCACAAATCTTCCAAAATAAACTAAATAAAAGCTGCAGAGGTAGGAAACCACCACTAGCTTTCCTTCAGCGGAGGTTGGAAACCACCACTGTATATAATTTTGAAACTCGTGAGCTTGCAAATCCCAGGAGTTCCTTCACTGTTGAAGAAGGCGTCAACAACCTACTATGCCTACTTAACGTCTGACTACTGAGCAAAATGTTCGCCTTTATACTTTTCCGCGCGCAGGCGGAGAGATATTTTCCAATAAAAGCCCTTACGATTATGTAGTACATTATTTCCTTAACTTAGATGGCAAATATATACAACATCTATATATACTAGGGTGATTCAAGTAAAAAATAAAAATTGGTTCTTTTTTCGGTCTGGTTCTTTTTTCCCTGAAACTATCGGTATTGATGAGAAAATAAGCCTTACAAAAAATTAGCGCTCTAACTTAACCCTTAGGGATGGCTAGTTTTTTCGCCCTTTCCAATACATTTTATATGGGGAAAAATTAAATTTTTTCAAAGTGAATTTTCTTTTATTTTTTGCAACTTTTTAAAAAATATTTTTACATACTCTTAAAGTTGAAGCTTCCAAAATGGTAAGCCATCTGCGATTATGTTAACTATTATGTCTGTGCTATAGTAAAAAAACTCAAATGGCTGTAATTATTTTAATAGTTAAGATAATCGCACATGGCTTACCATTTTGGAAGCTTCAAAGGTTCACCTTTAAGAGTATGTAAACATATTTTTGCCATTTTTCCCCATACAATATGTATGGGAAGGGGCGGAAAAATAGCCACCCCTAAGGGATAAGTTAGAGCGTTAATTTTTTGCAAGGCTTATTCTCTCATCACTACCTAACTTTTTAGGGGGTAAGACCAAGAAGAATTTTTTTTTTAATCATATATACACATTATTTCCTTAGTCCCTAACAGTATTTGCTACGTGCTCGCTTGCACCTGGAATGCCCCATTGTGATCAGCTGCTTACTCGCACTGCATCGATCAGCTGGACATGCCATTGACGTCAATATGTATGCTGGCTGTTTTGCTGAACTCCCACAGCCTGTTGTCTTTGCTATGCTAGAAATGCGATGTCCGCTCGCATTGCGCGTGCCTATGTGTTTAGTGTGTAAATTTTTATGTTGGTTTGTTAGCGAAGCACCGCTGCCTTGAGTTGGCTGACCGCCCCTTCTTTTCATGCTGGAATGCCGGTTGCTTGCAATTGTTTGTGTGATATTTTGTTATTGAAACTAAAATTGTCGCTTGGTTAGCGGCTCATCTATTTTTTTGAAAATTAAAATGTGTATTAGGGTGTTCGGAAAAAATGTATATATTAGAGCATCCAAAAAATATATGTATTTGTAAAAGTTTTATTCCGCGAACTTCATTGGTATAATATTATGTATTGTTAAATGGGGTACCGACGATGCTGTAGGAGTTGTAAGGATGATGAGGAGGAGGAAACGGTGGAGCACCTCATCTGCAACTGCCCGGCTTTAAGTGACCCGAGAATGCGCTTTTTGGGAGTCCCCTCCTGGTTAGCCTACGCCAGGTCACGGAGCTGGACATAAAGGACCTGATGGCCTTCACCAAGTCATCTAAATGGTTCGAGGAGGAGGAAAGTTGTTGGTTTAGGAACGTCAGTCCCGGGATTCTGCTATGTGGAGAATCCCGATAATACCGGGATTTTCCATATGGCGGGGTCCCGGAACTGACTTTCCTAGTGTTGGTGGTATCACAACAGGCCTTTTAAGACTGGCCTAGGTGTGCCTCTGCGGCAGCCACTTGAACCTAACCTAACCTAAATGGGGTAACAATGTACATATGTGTAAATATGTAAATTAGAGTGTCTCAAAACTCATTAGTTCATATAATTCATAAAATTTCACAAATTCCAAAGTATAAAAATGCATATCAATAATAAGGGGATTCGTCAACTCTTATAAGTTTACGAAGTGCGTAAGTTTATACATTTATCAGCTCAGTTAGATGAAAGCCCTAGATAAATTTATGTGTACTTGATGTCAAACAAAAACTTTTTATTTCGAAATTTTCATTAAAAAAGTAATTTTCGACCCATTTTCAGCATATTCTTCTCTTTTTGTCCAGTGTGCACTGCATGCCCACAAGCTTATCGGTCCTTGCCATCAATTTTGCTTCATCTTATATATAAATGCGCAATGTTCAAAAGTTTTTCTCCTTTTTTGCAATAACCACTATTCTAAGGTAATTTGATATGTATCGATAGGTCTTCCGGAGCTAGGTGTGCGTTAACAAACCAAAAATTAAAAAAAATTAATTAGAATATGAAAAAACTGATTTGAAAGTCACACCACTACAAATGCTATACACGCATTCACTTTATAGAGCCGCTGTTATGTGTGTGTAGGTTTTACCACTTTCATTGTTGTGCTTGCATTCATAGCTGAACTGGCTTCATGAGCGTAGGTACAAATACTGTTTACAAAAACAAAATCTGTGAGTAGGTATTCAGAGAAGCAAATGACAGACTTGCTGTTTTGAAAAAAGCATCGATTTTTCGATAGGTTTTGGGCTAGGAAAAAAAGTTCCACTACGCGTACCCCAAAAAATAATTTTCGAGCCTGCGAAAATATTGTTTTTTTTTTTTTTCAAAAAACTGTTATCGCCAACGTTTTTACCGGACAGTTTTGGGTCGGACAGGGTATACATGAAAATTTTAAAATCAAATGGGTCATGAAAAAAACCTTAAAAATCAAAGTCGAAGAAAATTAAAAACAATGAAATTTCGCAGACACGAAAATCATTTTTTGGGGTAGGCGTAGTGGAACTTTTTTTCCTGAGCCCAAAACCTATCGAAAAATCGATGGCGCGATATCGGTTAATAAATCGACCCGCCCTAATGGACATATTGTGTATTGTTTTTGTTTTCAACACTGTACCTTAAATTTTATATGCATTTATAAGTATTAAGTTTTAAAAATTATACCGACTTTTATGTAATCATTGTTGCACTATAAAATATCAACCAGGATGTTATTGTGCTAATATTGTCAATAAATAATTCATTCATAACGAATTAAATAAGCTATATCATGCGCAAGGCCCTTCGTGGCTAGACTTAGTAAAATAAAATAAAATGGAAAGTTGAAAAAATTATATAAAATAAAGTAAATGAAAAATAGAAAAATGATTAAAAGTAAAGAAAGAAATTTGTAGGAAATGAAAGGAAAGGAAATAATATAAAAAAACAAAAAAAGAACCAGATGAAATAAATAAAAGTATAAAATAAAGGAAAGAATGGGAATGGAAAGGAATGGATAAAAAGAAAATAAAGGTAAGTTAAGGTAAGGAAAGGTAAAGAAAGAAAAATCAAAGGCAAGTAACGGAAAGGCAAGTAAAGGAATGGAAAAAAAGAAAAGGAAGGGAAAGAAAGGAAATGTGATGAAAGTAAAGGATTGGAAAAGAGAGGCAAATAGAGAAAGACAAAGAAAGAAGAAGAAAGGAAAGAAAAGGTTGGGAGGAGGAAGGTAGGGAAAAGAAATGAAGACAAAAATAAAGGAAAGGAAGGGAATGAAAGGGAAAAAATAATTAAAGGAAATGAATAGAAGAGAAAGAAAACTAAAGGAGTTACGAAAAAGAAAAGAAAGAATGTAAGGAAACGGAAAGAAAGGAAGGAAATGACGGGGAAAGAAATCTAAGGAAAAAAAGGAAGGTAATGGAAAATAAAGGCAAGAAAAAAATTGAAAACAAAATGAATAAAATGAAAGGAAACTAAGGGAAACGAAACAGAGCAAAGGATATGAAAGGAAAGGAAAAGAAAATAAAAGGAAAAAAGGAATGTATTGGAAAGGAAAGGAAAGGTAAGGTAAGAAAATAAAAAAAAGGTGAAAAAGGAAAAGAAAAGAAAGGAGAGAAAGGAAGTAAAATGAAATGAAGAGAAAGGAAAGGAACAGAACGGAGAGGTAAGGAAAAGCAATGGAAGGGATGGGAAGGAAAGGAAAGAAAATCAAAGGAAATAAAATGAGATGAAAGGAGAGGAAAGAAAAGCAAAGGAAATCAACTGACAGCAAATGAAAGGAAAGGGGAGAAAAGAAAAGAAAGACGAATTAAGACGACCTAGAATAAATAATTGTCAACATAGAAACTAGAGGTAGGAAAAGGCAAGAAGAATAGGAATGTATAGAAACGAAAAATAGAAAAAAATTGGAAAATTTAATAGCAAAAAGGTAGGGAAATAAAATAAGGTTTTGTGCCGTGCGCAGCTAATTATGTAAAAACAATTAACGCATTGGAGCACCAAAGTGAAGACGGAATCACGACGCAATTTTGGATCACCACTACGTCGATGACTTCGTCGACAGTTTTAATTCTGAGGCGGAAGCCATTGCGGTAAGGAAGTGTGAGACATTCACAGGGACGTAGGCGTCGATCTACAAAATTTTGCATCCAGTTCTTCGAAAGTAGTAAATGCACTTGGTGGTTCTTACATTACAAGCTCCATTGTTAAGAAATAAGGTATGTTGGTTGAACGCGTGCTTGGTCTTTTTGGAACCCCATTTCAGATTGCTTTGGTTTCAAGTTGAAGTTCCATAATGTCGATGCAGCTGTAGCGAAGAGAGAGCTGTTAAGCGTCGTTATATCCGTCTTCGACCCTTTGGGATTCTTAAGCAATTTCGTTATATGTGCCAAGCTAATTATGCGTGAAGTATGGAAAAATTACGTTGGCTGGGATGAGCGGTTGCCAAACGACATGAACACTGCATAGGAACAATGGCATAAACAACTACCGGCGGTACTAGAATATGCAATTCCTCGTTTTTTATTTCCGCAACGGCGCACATCACAAATTGCAACTCCACGTATTTGTCGATGCCAGTGAAGATGCATTTGCCGCTGTTGCATATTGGCGGTCTTGTAACGACTTAGGGGAAATCGAAGTGAGTTTCGTATGTGCAAAGTCGAAATCCGCACCAATGAAGACCTTGACGGTACCTCGGCTTGAGTCTTGGGCACTCGCCTCATGCAGTGTAGACGTGACGAGCACTACGTTAATATCGAAAGCTGTACTCTGTGGAGTGACTCCAAAACAGTTATTAAATGGATTCAAAGTGAACATCGTCGCTACAAGCCGTTTGTACATCATAGGGTGGGGGAGATATTAGCTTCGACAAACATACGAAATTGGAGATGGGTACCTACCGCGCAAAATGTAGCTGACGAGGCCACGCGATTAAACAACAAAATTGGCTTTAATAAAACTGCGCGCTGGTCCAGTGGACCTAAGTTTCTGCAGCAGGAGGAGCATACTTAGCCTCGTGAAGATGCAGTGAACGATTGTAGTGATGAACATGATGAGGAGCTTCGGTCTAAATTTGCCTTAGTCGTCGTAAGATGCTACCTTATAAATTTCAAAATTTCGTCTTCATTTAATAGATTGGTCAGAGCATTTGCTTGGGTTATGCGGCTTTATTGAAAATTGTCGTGGTCGTGTTCAGCCGGACCGATGTTACGGGTTGACTGCTAAAGAAGTCGAGGCATCCAAATGAAATTTGTACCGTATGGTTCAACGCGAAGTATACATACGTTGATGAGATCCAAGCAATTGAAAGGGGTGAAGACATCACACGTAATAGTGCATTGCTGCAATTGTCGCCATATATAGATGAGGAAGGGGTGCTGCGTGTACACCGAAAAGATATGGGTGGCACTCCTTACTTGTTTGAGTGTTCGAGCTGTGCATTTGGAGTTAGCGCATGATTTAAGCACGGATTCATGCATTATCACTATACGAAACTTCATCAATAGAAGAGGTGTGCCCATACGCATGAGATCCGACAATGGTAAAAATTTCGTGGGGACTGATCGAGAAGCAAAGAGACTTTCAGAAGTGTTTGTCTGCGTTCGTCTACAAAGCGAGTTGTCCCAGAAAGGCGTAGAATGTATGTTCAACTCTCCATTCAATCCCGCAGAGGGTGGCGCGTGGGAAAGAATGGTGCAGTGGGTCAAGCGCGTGTTGCGTAATACGCTGAAAGAGGTATCACCAAGGGGACATACGCTGCACAGCTTTCTCATCGAAGCGGAAAAAGTCGTTAATTCCAGGCCATTGACTCATTTACCGAAAAGCATCGATCAAGAACAACCACTAACCCCAAACGATTTTT
This sequence comes from Campiglossa producta, assembly GCA_964058755.1. Taxonomy (NCBI): domain Eukaryota; kingdom Metazoa; phylum Arthropoda; class Insecta; order Diptera; family Tephritidae; genus Campiglossa; species Campiglossa producta. The sequence continues at coordinate 60,930,518 of CAXKVI010000004.1, read as the reverse complement.
TGCTAGGAGCAGCAAACCCGGCACATACGCCTACTGCTCACGGTGTTAGCAGCCCATCCTGAGCACAATATCTCTGATGCTTCAATGCCAGGGGCGAATCTCTGTTTGACTACCTATTAACAACCAACGTGGTAGTTTGCAACGTGAGTAGCGAGCCTACTTTCACCTCACTATTTGTAGTGAAGGCGCTTATGAGTGGTTTAGAAAATGGTGTGTTCTTGAAGAACATTCATTCTCTGACCACCGATATAGAGAAATAGTTTTAGACTTTCGTTTAGATCAACCTATTATGAAGCGCAATCCACGCAATACCAACTGGCAACTACACAATGAAATATTAGCCAGAGACCTACCAGTATTACCCCCACAAGCCCCCTCATCAGTTGAGGAGCTGGAGGACCTGGTAACGACATACACCACGCCGCTCTCAAATGCCCTAGAACAAGCTTGTCCAGTGCCAAACCCACGCGGTAAACACAAGCCACATTGGTGGACCTACGACCTGAACTCGATCCGAAAAACCTGCAGGAAGCAATTTAATAAGGCTAAAAGCCTCGACACGGCGCCTCAATGGCTTGAATACAAAGTTAAGCTAAGGGCCTACAAAAAAGCCCTGACACAGGGAAAGAGAACTTCGTGGAGGAGTTTCTGCACTGGGGTCGAAAAGGTCGACGACACAGCGAGACTTAGACGAGTTCTCTCGAAAACTCAAACAGCCATCAGCTATTTGCAGAATCCAGACGGATCCTGGGCCAGCACGGAAGGGGAAACCCTTGAGCTGCTCTTGAACACACATTTTCCGTGTAACTTGCGTAATGCACTGTAAATATACCCATCACGAAGCAAAGGTTAAGGCGGGCAGTCATTAACACGCTGGAGACATCAGCCAAATGGCTAGTATTTCTCTATACAGCCTGTCTGGCTCTCAACTACATTCTGTGTTCATGGAGAAACGCCACGGTGGTGTTTATTCCTAAGGCTGGGAAGACCTCCCACTACGAGCCAAAGGACTACAGACCCATCAGTCTCTGGTCCTTTGCACTCAAAACCTTCGAGATGATAACTACCTCTCCACTACTATTAATAGCAACTTATCAGCATGCTTACACCAAGGGTGGACACCTTGTCGCGGTACGAGGGTTTAAGTCGATAGCTACAGGTCTACGCGACCCTTGTGATCATAGATCCGCATGGCACTACATCACAAGAGCAGCCTAGCCTCTCTGGCGTGACGACAAAGACTTTCCCCCTCCCAATCCTGGGTGTTATGCCATACCGTGCCCATTGGACGTTTGCAGCCGGGAGACAAATCGTGGCTGTAGTCGAACGGAGCTTCTCTGATACCGCCTCAGAGAGTATCAATGGTCTTACCGCGGTATGGGCTCTGCCACGGCGACGACACACTTTCCCCTCACTCTTCCTTGACCCTAAGCTGGCCTCGTCCTGCGATGGGTCATACGAACAAGATGAAAAACACAAAACAAAACTTTAAAGAAACGAAGTTGTTCACTCCTCAGCAGAGGAGAGTTATGCTGGATCAAGCGAAAGCACAGCGTCGGAGGACAACCTCCACTTCAAAATCAACCGGGGGACTGACAGCGATGGCAACTACGGGTCGGTCAACCTATTAATCTCTATTACGTAAGAGTGACTTGATGGGAGCCAGCACCACTGCGGCTGCCTACGCAGCTAAGCGGACAACGACGCATGCTGAACTTCCATCAACCGCTGGTATGAAAACCAGTCTCTTAACGCCTGTGGCAATGGTCTCACGACCTGGCCTCAGAGATCCAAAGGAAAGAGAAGCAGTAAATGGGCTGTCAGCAAAAGGAGCGACCGCGATGGAAACTACTGGTCCGGACTCCCAAGATACATCTCCCCGTCGCTCTGCGTACCTGAAAAACGATTGGCCGCTAGTATCCTGAAGAAATATGAGGGAGTTTCGCTGGAAACGCTGTCGCTGAGTTCCAGGAAGTGTATGGAGTTAGCACAATCTCTGATACCTGATTTCCAAACCAGTTATGTGGAAAAGAGGGTAAACGGAAACCCTTTCAAAAGCCAGAGATCGGACGTGGAGTTAAAACTTCATCCCATGTGGCATCAAAACACCCCTGGAGTGGGCAAACCGAGCTTTGCTGATGTAACCAAGAACAGGATCCTTATAGGCATTCTTGATCGAGGCAACGACCGTTTGGCCATCCCCAAGGACCAGTGGCGGCACGTGCGGAATGCACTCGGAAACGCTGTCATCGACGTTTATTTGAAGTCTCCAGGTGCTTCGGCGGCGGTCACGGATGCGGGTTGGCACCAGGAACAGATTAAAATTGTCGCGTGCGACGACGCAAAAACTGTTGCACTGTACAGGGCAGCAGCTGTAAGACTGGGTGAGGTCTACGAAAGCGCAAAAATCGATGTCGTCGACTGGGAGGACATTCCGGCTCGGCCAAGGGCAAAGGCATGGATTCCTGCCATCCCTGCAGAGCCTGAGCGAATTCTCACGATGCTGCGGATAATGAATCCGTCCCTCCCGACGCAGGACTGGAGTGTCACTCTGGTCGGGGATGAGGTAGGGCCTGATAGGCAAGTGGTCTTCACCATGAATAAGGAGGCACTCGAGCTCCTCAAAAGGTGTAATGGGCTAGTGCCCTTCATGAATAAAGAGGCACTCGAGCTCCTCAAAAGGTGTAATGGGCTAGTGCACTACAGTGTAGGCCAGATCTTTATCCACGTATACAGTGGCGATGCACAACCTGCTGCCATCGCGGCTGCTCCGGTAGACTTGGAAATCGAGGTAACGCAAGAGGAAATCGAGGAGTCCGACGCGGAAAGCATGTTATCCGGCAACTCGGAGATGGAAGACAGTCTGCTGGACGGGGAAGGCCTCGACGTCACGGTGGTAGCAGCCCATCCTGAACGCAATATCTCTGATGCTTCAGACAGCAGTGCCAAACCGCGCAGTTGCTCTGAACAACTCGTCGTTGAGGGGCAGCCGGGACAGGGCAGACCTCGGCGATATGGGGACGGCAGGGAAGTCTGAGCGCTCTCATGTTGGTGGTGCTTCAGATAAATCTGCACAAATCTAAAGTAGCCTCGGCTGCTTTAAGTAGTCGTCTTTCTAAAGGCGACGTGGATGTGGTTAAATCTGACCTCAACACCTTTCTTCTACCTAACTATACCAATGGTGACATTACCGCTGCCAGTTTAACAGTCGGCAGCACCAGCCTGACGATGGCGTCGGACTATATGCCCTACAACGCCGAAGAACCTCCACCACAAAGGGAGGTGAGAGATCTGGTGTCAAATTTTTGTACGGGTCATCTTATTATAGGAGCGGGCGCTAATGCTCATCACGTCCAATGGGGAACCTCCGATATCAATGCCAGGGGCGAGTCTCTGTTTGACTACCTATTAACAACCAACGTGGTAGTTTGCAACGTGGGTAGCGAGCCTACTTTCATCACTAAAACCCGTAGGGACGTCATTGACCTCACTATTTGTAATGAAGGCGCTTATGAGTGGGTTAGAAAATGGCGTGTTCTTGAAGAACATTCATTCTCCGACCACCGATGTATAGAAATAGTTTTAGACTTTCGTGTAGAGCAACCTATTATGAAGCGCAATCCACGCAATACCAACTGCCAACTACACAATGAAATATTAGCCAGAGACCTACCAGTACTACCCCCACAAGCCCCCTCATCAGTTGAGGAGCTGGAGGACCTGGTAACGACATACACCACGCCGGTCTCAAATGCCCTAGAACTAGCTTGTCCAGTGCCAAACCAATGCGGTAAACACAGGCCACATTGGTGGACCTACGACCTGGACTCGGTCCGAAAAACCTCCAGAAAGCAATTTAATAAGGCTAAAAGCCTCGACACGGAGCCTCAATGGCTTGAATACAAAGTTAAGCTAAGGGCCTACAAAAAAGCCCTGAGACAGGCAAAGAGAACTTCGTGGAGGAGTTTCTGCACTGGGGTCGAAAAGGTCGACGACACAGCGAGACTTAGACGAGTTCTCTCGAAAACTGAAACAGCCATCAGCTATTTGCAGAAGCCTGACGGCCCCTGGACCAGCACGGAAAGGGAAACCCTTGAGCTGCTCTTGAACACACATTTTCCGGACGGGATTATCCCCGCGCAACTCATTAGCACGCTGGAGACATCAGCCAAATGGCTAGTATTTCGCTATACAGCCTGCCTGGCTGTCAACTACATTCCCTGCTTCTGGGGAAACGCCACGGTAGTGTTTATGCCTAAGGCTGGGAAGGCCTCCCACTCCAAAGGACTACAGACCCATCAGTCTCTCTTCCTTTGCACTCAAAACCTCGAGAGGATAATCAGCGACTACCTCTCCACTACTATTGATAGCAACCTTATCTCCTATCAGTATGATTACACCAAAGGGTAAATCAACAGAAACTGCGCTTCACAGCCTAGTCTCTATCGTTGAAAAATCGTTTGGTCGAAAAGGATTACTGTCTCGTGACCTTCCTTGACATTGTAGGGGCTTTCAACAATATAAGTCCGGAGGCTATTAACAGCGCTCTTACTAATCTGGGCATAAGCAGATCCCTAATTGGACTAATCGATGAACTACTACTAATCCAGATATTTGTTTCCTTTCGATTTGTTTTGTATTACATGCAGGTTATTATGAAAACACGCAATCTTCATGAAATTGTGTCATTTTGGCTAAACAGATTTAAAATAGTGAATGTATTTAAAAATAAATAAGTGAAATTGTATACCTCTTTTGGTATTGAATTTGAATTATATCAACTTATTAGTACGTAGTATTCACTAATGACATCTTGACCATAAATTTGACAAGTCTTGATCAGTGGCGTGCCTACGAGTATCAACCGAGGCAAGCCCCAGTCTTTATAACCCGAACGAAAGCACTTACTGCTACCATAGAACATTTCATACAGAGAAGAGTTCAGGATATTTATCGACTTTTGCAGACGGGGAAAATTTTAAACTTTTAGGTTCCGCTAAGAGGCACGTTATTGTTTGCAGATTTTGTAAGATTTTCCAATCCAAGGGAAACGTTTTATTCGCACTATTTCCCATTTAGGTACATTGCAAAAGCTAAGAAATCTTAAATATATGTTTTAAGTTTTATAGTGCGTAGCAAATATAAAAAAATTACAGCACCTACCACTATTGAATTCTTTTTTCTACTTTAAAATATGCGCCAATAATTTTTGAGTAGCGCGCTTTGCACATTAAAATTGTAGATACATACATAAACAAATTTCATTTTCGTTTTATTGTAAGCATTTATAGCGTACGGTAACACCAGCCAGAAGCCAGCTTCAAAGTTTCATATAAAATTACTTCCAAATTAAAAAAAAAAAACAATTGCTTCAGCACGCAGATTCGTACTGGTTTTGAAAGCCCCGTAAAAGCCAAAAAGTAAAAGCGAGATGGCCATTGCCTAGGAGGTTAAAGGCTGTTTTAAGTAAGTAAGTAAGAGATGGCCATCACGCACTGAAATAATTTTATGTAAATGAGCTATCAGCCGGCAGGTGGTAGGAAAAGCTGTAGGTATGTTTCTATGCTATTAACAGCCATTTGGTAGTAGGTGGCAGGCAGGGAAATAAAAACCGGATATCCTTTTAAGAAGCCAAATGAACATACATATTGTAGCTCATAGGGGATTAGCTAGGCAAGCCGGGCTTTTCGGCTTATATGGAAGGCACGCCACTGGTCTTTTACTTCTGAAGCTATTCATTAAAACATATGACAATTTTTTTAAGTAACGCGAGTGATGAAAATACATGTTTTTACTCATAAAAACTTTTATCTTAATGAGAATAACATAAAAATCCATATGTTCTAGTCAAGGACTCAAACCGAAACCGAAACCGTGACCGATTAAAACCGATTCATTTTTCAAAACCGAAACCGAAACAGTAACCGTTATTTTGATCTGGAAAAGAACGAAACCGAAGCCGTTTCAAAAGCCGGAACCGGTTCCAAACGGTTTTGAATTTTTTTAATGTATCACTTCTTTAAGTGGGCACAAACAGGTACTCTGAAAACTTTCAGGGAGGATTGTCGAGCAAGGTTACAAAATACGCGTTTTAACCTTAGTATAAAAATTCTGAAAGAGGAAATTTCACTATAGCGATCGAAAAAAATTTACGAGATAGGAAAACGAAATGTTCAGGCTTGACTCAGAAAGCACCCCTCATATTAATGTTTTTGGCGATTTATACATTTCATTTAATATTTTTCTAATAAAAAAGTAGAGTTAATTTTAGGAATTTGTTTTGCAGAAATTTCATCCATGCATAGCGTTAATAAAATTTATTATTATATTAGAGAAATCCCATCATGGCCGCAGGAAAAAAGTTATGAAAATTCAGATCTATTTCGAAGCTACATAGGTACTTGACTAATTTAGTAGTAAAATTTATTTTGTTTGTGTTTTTATTTGGTAACCAAAACCGGAACGAAACCGTAACCGAAACCGAAATAAATTTTGAAGAACGAAACCGGAACCGTTGCAAAACCGAAACCGTAACCCGAACGTTATTTTAATCGGTTTCAGACCTTGGTTCTCATTGACGGGACTTCCCTTTCACCTCGATGTTTCCTTTTTGATCCAGCTCATAAGGGTTCGTTTTTATTAAGGATTTTTTGGTGTAACGCGAGTGACGAGTTGCAATCAAGTTTTTTAAAATAAGAGTTAAGGCCAAATTTTTACTAATATTCACTAAATTTGATAATTATATGGTCTTCATAACACTTAACTTGCGGCAGAAGGTCAAAACCACTTTTTGGTCAATATTTAACGTAACGGCGATTCTGCAAATTATTTTTTTTTTTTATAAGTTCTAACACCTATTTCATCGATGAAGATCGATGTATGATAATCAGAATCAACCTATTTCAATTTCCGCGAGATTTGCAAAGGATAGTTGGACGCTTTTGATAAAACATCAGTGATTAAGTTGGTTTCTTCCCAGGCGTGGAAAATTTTAAATATATACGATGGACATTATTGTAAGGGCATGCCAAATGCATATAGTTAAATAAGTTTGTCAAAATTTAGAGCAAGACTTCCTTTAAAACAATTTTAAAGTAGTAAATACATACAATAAAAAAAATGAAATTTTTATACTGAAAAATACACGTAAAAAGAAATAACGATTGTATATAGTAAAATGTTGCAATAAACAGGCATCCCAGGCCGAATAAATGATATTTTAACCGATCCCTCACTTCAGAATCGACTTTCCAAACATATACTTTGGTATAATTCCAACAGGTACCAGTAGAGGTTATCATAACCTCTAACGAGATTTTTAGCCCAGCTTCTCTTTCCAACTTATGGTGTGTTGCTTTTTGAGTTTTTTCCCACAAGTTGGCGGAACCTACAGTTTTTTGCCGACTCCGAACGGCACTTGCAAAGCAAATGAATTTTTTGCTGAGAAGCTTCTCATGGCAGAAATACACCCGGAGAGTTTGCCAAACTACTGCCGAGGGGCGACCCCGTTTAGAAAAATTCTTTTTCTAAATAATTTTTGATGTTACTTTTGCCGGGCATCGTACCGCCACGACTTGGTGTAGAAGGCTGAACACTTAACCGCTACACCACGGCGGCCGCGGTAATGCGAGTGACGAATTTCTTGTAACGCGAGTGACGGTGCTTTTTTAATATATTTTTAAATAATTAAGGTAGGCTTTCAAATTTTTTCCATGTCGCACTTACATCAATTCTTAACAAAGTCCCATTAACAAAAATTAGCTCAAGGAAGCCATTTCGCAGAGTTTAAGATTCGAAAAATGCTCCAAAAAGTCTGAGCTGAAAATTATAACGCGAGTGACGGACAGTTTTTCTTATTTTTTTCTTTTAATCACTAATTTAATTAAATATTTTTTGTCATTTTAAATAATAGTACATTTACACTGCATCAAATTTGGCGAAAAATTGCAAATCTGGCGCTTTTTTCCATACAAATCTCATTTTCCAAATTTGGAATTCCATTATATTTGGCCTCATTAGCCGAACAATACAATCCACAGCTCCTCAAAATAGCAACCCTGCCTGTGTTCCACATTTAAAAGTGCACAGCAAGTGCACAAACAATACCAGCTACCGTGATTGCAATTTCGTTCTTGCTAAGGAACTAGACGTACGGCTTTGTATTTGTTGTTAGAAATTTTTCATTTTTCCCTTTATAGTGGTCATTGAACCGAGGAGAAATTAGGAATTTCTAACCGCAGCGTGTCATACTAGTCACACCAACGCTGCTTGTTTGATTTCGTGGGATAATTGCTACTATGTTCGTTAATACGTGTATATTTTTGATGTTATTTTTTTGTTGTATATGTATGAATACATATCTCTTTGCCTTTTTAGATCACAATGCCAGCTACCGTGATTGCAATTTCGTTCTTGCTAAGGAACTAGACGTACGGCTTTATATTTGTTGTTAGAAATTTTTCATTTTTCCCTTTATAGTGGTCATTGAACCGAGTTGTGAGTTGTTGCTCTGTTTGTTCGTTAATAACAAAAATATAATAATTTAAAAATAAATTATTCGATCGGTCAAATAGTCTATGAAAATTTTCTACTGTACAATAACATGACCATAACATCAAGCTTTCATATTCTAGCCAAGGACCCGTGGCGCTGTAAAAATCGTAACAGAGGATGCAGCTTAAAAGCCCTAGTCACACATCGCAAATAACAATTTCAGCTAGTTTTTTTTAAGAAAATTTGCCAATTCTACCAGAAAAAGACAGAAGCCTTCTTGACTCTTCTTTTATTATTGTGTGAGGATCCCAATCCGAAGGCTTCGGAGCCTTATGAATAATATTGGATTTTTAAATTTTTAGAAATACGCCATTTTGCAAAACCATCGACTTACGTGGTTTTACACAAGGCCATACAGTTATATGTTATACTTACCCTTTTATATGCAAAACATGGAAATTTGATACTTTTGCACATAAGCCATTTCGTACATGAAGTACGTACGCGGTTCTGCACAAACGCCATACACTTATACTTAGGTTAGGTTCAAGTGGCTGCCGCAGAGGCACACTTAGGCCAGTTTTGAAAGGCCCGTTGTGATACCACCAACACAAGGAAAGTCAGTCCCGGGACCCAGCCATATGGAAAATCCCTGAGTTGTTGGGATTTTCCACATAGCAGAATCCCGGGACTGACACTCCTAAACCGACACCGTTACTCCTCCTCGAACCACTTAGATGACTTTATGAAGGCCATAAAGTCCTTTATGTCCAGTTCCGCGATCTGGCTTAGGCTATCCAGGAACGGAACTCCCAGAAAGCGCGTTCTCGCGCCGCTTAAAGCCGGACAGTTGCAGATGAGGTGCTCCACTGTTTCCTCCTCCTCATCATCTTTGCAACTCCTGCAGCATCGTCGGCAGGGCACACCTAGCCTTTCTGCATGCATACCAATGAGACAGTGACCGGTTAATACCCCTATCAATATGCAGATTTCCCTCCTAACTGCATACCAAAGCGCTCTTTATCCTGAAGAACCTGGTTGGTCGTGCCCTGCCTGGCAAGCTCGTCTGCCTTACAGTTTCCCTCAATGTCCCTATGTCCCGGAACCCATATGAGGTTTAGGACTGGCAGAAATCCTTGGGCTGAACCCTCCCAGAGGGTGCCGGCTGGTAATAGACACTACAGAAACCCCTACGCAGGGGAGTGCTAGCTAAGTTCAGAAATCAGTGCCATTGGTGCCTTAGCTCTTTAATAGCTCTGGCATATGGAAATGATTCTTGAACGTGGCCTCAAGGTGGGAACCGGGTAACACCCAGATGAAATGGTGGCCCCCCTAATCCAGGGTGTTATGCGATTCCGTGCCCATTGGATGGTTTGCAGTCAGGGGTATCCGACTGTATTCCTACGGAGCCTCCCGGATATCGGTCCACCTCCGGGAGTAGCGGTGACTTGCTGCGGCATGGGGCTCTGTCGTAGTCGACCGTTTCATATCCCCCTTTCACATACTTTCAGGCTGCCGAACGTTCTCATCTCAGTAGACAGCCTACGAACCAGTCATATTATTTTTACATGCATAAAAACCAAGCCTCGGAGCCCTGCACGGGTAAAGATGCTGCCTCTGGCACAGGCGTTAAAAAGGCCAACACTCACAAAACCCTGCCACAATCGGGAACCGCTAAGGTGGCGCCGATCAGGCCTGCACGGCCTCAAACCAATTTTCGGCCACCTGCGCAAGCTAGCAGCAGTAGCGCCAAATCCCTGAGGGCAAGTCCGAACCTGTAGCAGCCGGAAAAGCTAGCCCCACTTAGGGAAAGCAACTCCCGGCTGAGCAAACGCAGGTGGCCCGCCTTACGGGCACCTCTACTCAGCATGTGGCGGAAAGTAACACCGGCCTTCTCAGGCAGTTCAAGGACATTATGGACAAGAACCCGGGTGCTGCTCCCATAATCCGCGATGCCGGCTGGTATCAGGGCAGGATTAAACTAGTTTCCTGCGCAGACGAGTGCTCTTGCCCGGGGCTAAGCTGGATGCCGTCAGATTGGAAGAAATTCCAAATAGGCCGAGAGCTTGGGCCTGGGTCCCAGACGAGCTGGCGGAGCCTGGCGAGATTCTGGGCACCATCGCGCAAAGCAACCCGGGACTACCTTCAAGCGATTGGAGGATAGTCCGCGTGGGCGAGACAGGGGAGAAGCAACGCTATGTCGGTTTCGTCATTAGCGAGGCGTCCCTCCCTTGGCTTGCTAAATGTGACGGAGTGTTAAGCTACGGCTTCTATTCCATCACGTTGAAAGTCAAGCGGGATGGTACCCAGAGAGAGGAGCCTGAGGAGATGGACACGAAGCCCGAGCTTCAGAGTGATGTGATGGCAGGAAACACCTTGAGTGCACCTGTTACGCTTGACTCTGAGGCAGCAGCTACCTCCATCGAGTCGGCTCCAATGAATTTGGAGGAGGTGGGCAGCGCCTCGACTGTACCCACCTCCACCGCAGCAAATCTCACGACCCCATGCAACACCTCGAGTGTACATGAGGTCGATATCGAACTGGCACGTAGTGCTCCAGAGTCCGAGAGTGATACACTCTCGGTATCTGAGCAGGCAGGGCAGTTCTCTACCAGCATGGACGAATACCTCCTCCTGGAATACGACCAGTCAGATGTTGGCTTCGACGATACAGTCGTTGAGATGGCATCGGGCGGGACGGAGCAGGGGGAGATGGACGTCGATGCTGAGTTTTCAGAACGGTCCTAATGGTCCGGGTACTGCAAATCAACCTGCATCACTCTAAGGCAGCCTCCGCTGCGCTAATCTTACGGCTCTGCAAAACATCGGAGGAGGTCGTTCCAAGAGCCATGGGTCGTCGGTACCAGGGTCTGTGAGCTGAATACCGATGAGTACCAGCTGGTGACGCCACCTGCAAAAGGTATACTCAGATCATGTATTCTTATCAGGACTATACCCTCTGGCTGATGTCCGCATACTTTGTGCACGATCGCCCCATCTCTGCACAGGATAGGCTCAGCAATGCGGTAAAGGAGCCCCAACTCAAGGGGCTTCCGATACTCATTGGAGCCGATGCCAACGCGCACCACCTCGCATGGGGCTCAACCGACACAAATACAAGGGGTGAGTCTCTTTTTGATTTTATCATAAATAACAACCTCTATATCTGCAACTCTGGGGACAAGCCGACTTTTGTCTCCTCGAATAGGAGGGAAGTTCTAGACATTACTCTGGTTTCAGGACCTTTCTCTGACTTAGTTAAGGAATGGAAAGTTTCCGATGATAACTCCTACTCTGACCATATGTACGTAACTTTTAATCTGCTTTTGCGACCTCCGGCTATGGCGGTTTACAGGAACGGCAGACGTACGGACTGGGACCTTTACAAGGTGGTCCTGTCCTCTACCCTCCAAGAAAACGCTTCTCACGGTAGGTCTTGCCTACCGATAAGATCTGATGCAGCGCCTCTCTCAGACATAACGTTTGCTTCTCTCGGTGAGCTAGACTCACCGTCTAAGATAGACGAAGCAGTAGATCTTGTCACCAATTCTTGTAACGCTGCCTTCATAGCAGCCTGCCCGAAGATTAAAAAAAGGGGTAGAATGAAACCGTACTGGTAGACCCCTGAAATCTCCGAGCAAAGGAAAAACAGCAGAAAACTCTTTAATCAGGAAAAATAGACAGGGATCTGGTCACCCTACAGGGACGCCTTAAAATCTTTTAAGAAGTTAACCAGGAGAGCCAAAAGGGAATCCTGGAAAAACTTCACAAGCAATATTGAGGAAGTCTCGGAGGCAAATCGCCTACGTAAGGTCCTCTCCAAAAACCCTACTTCTCTCAGCTGTATTCGTACAGCTGATGGAGAATGGACCTCATCTGGTGCCGAAATCCTGGATACCTTGGTCACTGCCCACTTTCCGGCTGCACCTCTCAACCATACTTACCCTCGAACTCGCAATCTAACCCAAGGCCGTTGCGGCCCTTGGACCACATAGTCAGCAAAAAAGGAGTTAACTGGGCAATCAGGTCCTTCAAACCCTTCAAATCTCCGGGACTAGATGGTATATTCCCCGCCGAACTACAAGCAGCGAGCGATCTTATAAGTTTGCTGCTAACCCAAATCTATAAGGCATGCCTCAACCTGGCCTATATCCCCACGGAATGGACCAAGGCAAAGGTAGTCTTTATACCGAAAGGAGGCAGGACATCCTGCAATAACCCAAAGGATCTCAGACCTATAAGTCTGACCTCTTTCCTCCTAAAAATTCTAGAAAGATTGCTAGATGCCTACATTAGGCGAACGGCAAATCCAGGACTAATCTCCAACAGCCAGCATGCCTACTCCAAAGGCAAGTCCGTAGAGACGGCTCTACATGCTATCACCTCTGGGATAGAGAAGGGACTTTTAACAACGTTCTTCCAACAGCGGTAACGAGCTCCCTGCGTTTGCTGGGAGTGGAAGAGCCTCTAGTGGAGTTCGTTGAAATCCTTCTCCAAAGAAGAGCCATTATTTCCGAAATGGGCAATTCTTCACTTACAAGGTTTGCCAACAGAGGAACCCCCCAAGGGGGTGTTCCCTCTCCTCTACTTTGGAACCTGACGGTGAACACTCTTTTATGTAGACTAAAGCACACCGGCTGCCTGGTCATTGCCTATGCCTAGCCCTGACGGCTACTGGCAAGCATCCTTCGGTGCTTAGCGAACTCTTGCAAAATGCGTTGAATCTAACAAAAACCTGGTCTGAGGAATGTGGACTAAGCATCAGCAGTGAAAAAACTGAGATGGTGCTCTTCACCCGCAGACGCAATATACCAGATTTCACCGCCCCATCGCTGAATGGGAGGGTGATCAAACTCTCTACCGAGGTTAAATACCTTGGCGTAATTCTTGACAAAAGGCTGGACTGGAGGCGTAATATGGAGGAACGCTCCAGGAAAGCCACAATGGCGCTCTACGCCTGTAGGTAGGCAATCGGAAAAAAGTGGGGTCTTCAGCCCCACATTGTCCACTGGATCTACACTGCAGTGGTGCGACCTATACTTTTCTACGCTGTCACCATATGGTGGCCGGCTCTCGAGATCGAATCTAACAAAACCAAAGCCGCAAAGGTGCAACGGATGGCAGCAATGCTTATTAGCGGTGCCCTCCCCTCCACACCCACCAAGGCTTTTGAAACCATACTTTTTCTTCTTCCCACTGACCTGTATGGGAAATTTACTGCCAGTTGCAACGTAGCTAGGCTCAACGCACTAGAACCCTTGAGGGACTGCAGGTTTGGGCATACCCAAATCCTAAAGCAACTCCCCAACTCTTACTTAAAGCCGGACCACGCAATACCACTGCCTTGCTGGGATAACAAGTTCGAAACGTGGATCCCAGAGAGGAGAGAGTGGAAAAATTGCGTGGAACCGGGAAGTCAAGAAATATCCGTTTTCACGGACGGCTCTAAACTAGACAACAAAGTTGGCAGTGGAATCTTCTCAAGTAAGCTCGACATTAATATGAGCGTACGCCTTCCAGACCACTGCAGTGTCTTTCAGGCTGAGCTTATAGCTATCTGGGAAGCTGCTCGCTATCTGACTGACCTGCCGGTGACTAACTCTATCTCCATCTTTTCCGACAGCCAAGCTGATATAAAATCCCCTAAAAGTAGTAAGACGTCGTCACTAGTGGCGATTAAGTGCAGGGAAGCTCTAAATAAGCTAGCCGATAAGTGCAGCCTGAGTATAATATGGGTCCCAGGCCATAGTTTTGTATCGGGTAACTGCGCTGCCGATGAGCTAGCAAGAAAGGGCACCTGTCTACATACAATCACCTCCGGCAGCTGGGTGAGCCCCCTCTAAATACATGCAAGCACTGGCTGCGTTCCCGGTTCATAGAACAAGCCGACGCAAGATGGGCCATGGAGCAGACTTGCAGAACGTCCAGGCAAATTTGGCCCAAACTTAACGAAAAAAGGTCGCAATCGGTAATTCATCTGAATCGCCTATTCATTAGCCCACTAGTGGGCCTTCTTACAGGACACTGTCTTATGGGAACCCATGGCGCTCTCATGGGCCTCTATACAAATGACTTCTGCCGCAGCTGCAGGGACGAGGAGGAGATAGAAAGTGTAGAACACTATCTATGCCACTGTCCCGCTCTGTCGAAAACCAGGTACCGATGTCTCCGCAAACACTCCTTTGGATGCCTTGCGGAGCTAGAATCTGCAAATATAGATGATATTCTGCACTACATCAGACAAACGCGGTTTAGCTTCATGGGTGTATGAACTCCGGCCCTAAACACATGGAACCTTGGGGGATCCGTCTGTCCATCATCACCATTTAGAGTTGCAACGTATACGTTGTACTTTGTATGGGGGTGACGGACGGACGGATCCTTTCAAGGTTTTTATGTGTTTTTGGGGAATCCTGTCTAGACCCGTCCCAGCGGAGCGGTCGTATCTCAGAAGGTTTCTTACAAAACTTTTTGGGGGATGCGACCGTTCTGCTGGGTTAGGTCGATCTACAGAATGGGAAATTAGGGCTCTTTTCGTGGTATCACAACGGACCAAACTAAGGCCAACGTCAGCCTCCGCGTGGACTGCGGATGCAGCCACTTTAACATAACATAACATAACATATGAGGTTTACGCGGTTCTGTTGGACCATCTCCTGAAGAGATCGACGATAGCGTCAGTTCAGAGTTGAACGTGTATGAGCCAAGGGATTTGATGGCCGCTTGGCTATCGCTGAAAACAGCGATATCTTCTCCGATAACACGTTTGCTTAACCAGGCCGCGGCGTCCAGGATTGCCGAGACTTCCGCCTGGAAGACGCTACAATGATCAGGTAGTCTGAAGGAGAGCTCAAGGTCCAAATCCCTTGAATAAACCCCTCCTCCAACTCTGCCGTCCAACTTCGAGCCGTCGGTGTATATGGAAGTGCCACCATTTGTTTCCAATCCGTCCTCTCCCAGTCTTCTCTGCTGGAAATGTTTATTTTGAAACAGCTATCCCCGACTGTAGTGGTCGCACAACGATCTGTGCTTAGAGGGAGAAAGCTGTAGGATTCCAGAATACTGGAGTGTCCAATAGTACCCGCACCCCAACTGGAGGTTTCTCTTAGGCGCAGAGCTGATGCCGCCGCTGACCGAAACCCTTCCAGATCAAGTGACAAAATGCCCAGAATGACCTGGAGGGCTTCGTTGGGCGTTGTCCTTAGCGCACCGCTTATACAGATCATATTGGATCTATGGACTTTCCGCAACAGATTCAGGTATGTTGCCTTGCTCAGCGCAGGCCACCATACGACGACTCCATACAGCATGATTGGCCGAATGATGGCCGTGTAGATCCAACTGCATACTCTAGGGCTGAGCCCCCATTTTTTGCCAATGGCTCTTTTGCATGTGTAAAGAGCGATGCAAGCTTTCTTCTGGCGCTGAAGAACATTCTCCTTCCAATTCAATTTCCTGTCCAGGACCATGCCTAGAAACTTGGCCTTATCCGACAAGCCCAGGCGCGTGCCATCTAGTTCTGGTAGGCTTAGTGGCGGTATTTTGTACCGGTTGGTGAAGAGGACAAGTTCCACAAGTCCGCAGCGAGAGGACCACGTCGAAACTTCTCGCAGTGCTACTTGCATCAGGTCACACAGAGTTTGTGGGAACTTGCCTCTGAATGCAATAGCTAAATCGTCTGCGTATGCCACTATCTCCTCCCCCCCCCCCCCCCCCCCTCCCCCGCTTGTGTCACGTAGCAACGAGTTGACTGTGAGGTTCCATAAAAGCGGGGAAAGAACACCACCCTGGGGTGTTCCCCTTGTGACATAGCGTGATAACTCAACCGTACCAAGTGAAGAAGCTATTTTCCTTCCCCTTAAAAGTTGGTCAATTAAACCAGTTAGAGGTCTATCTACGCCCAGATTAGTTAGAGCGGAGTTGATAGCCTCCGGGCTTATATTGTTGAAAGCCCCCTCAATGTCTAGGAATGCCACGAGACAGTAGTCCTTTTCACACAGCGATTTCTAAATGACAGATACTAGGCTGTGCAGAGCAGGTTCTGTTGATTTACCCTTGGTGTATGCATGCTGATAGCTAGAGATAAGGTTGCTATCAATAGTCGTTGAGAGGTAGTCGCGGGGATAATCCCGTCCGGCCCGGCAGCCTTATACGGTTCAAAGCTCTTAACTGCCCACCTTACCCTTTCCTCAGTGATGGGTATATTTACTACCAGGTTTGGTGCAGGTACTAGTGGTGCGTCATGCAGATTCCCCGGAAAATGTGTATTCAAGAGCAGCTCAAGGGTTTCCTCTTCCGTGCTGGTCCAGGATCCGTCAGGTTTTCGCAAATAGCTGATGGCTGTTTGACTTTTCGAGAGGACTCGTCTAAGTCTCGCTGTTTCGTCGACATTTTCGACGCCAGTGCAGAAATTTCTCCATGAGGTTCTCTTCGCCTGTCTCAGAGCTTTTTTGTAGGCCCTTAGTTTAGCTTTATATTCGTGCCAATGAGGCTCAGAGCCGAGGCTCTTGGCCTTGTTAAATTGTTTCCGGCATGATTTGCGGAGCGAGTCCAAATCGTAGGACCACCAATGTGGCCTGTGTTTACCGCGTGGTTTTGGCACTGGACAAGCCTGTCCTAGAGCATTTGAGAGCGCCGATGTAAATGTAGTAACAAGATCCTCCAGGCTTGTGGGGGCAGTACTGGTAGGTCTCTGTCTAATATTTCATTGTGTAACTGCCAATTAGTGTTACGTGGATTGCGCTTCAGGTTTGGTTGTTCTACAATAAAGTCTAAAACCATGTCTATGTAACGGTGGTCGGAGAATGAATGTTCTTCCAGAACCCGCCATTTTCTGACCCACTCATAAGCGCCTTCACTACAGATAGTGAGGTCTATGACCTCCCTGCGGGTCTTAGTGATAAAAGTAGGCTCATTACCCACGTTGCAAATTACCAGGTTGGTTATTAAGAGGTATTCAAACAGAGACTCGCCCCTGGCAATGATATCGGAACTCCCCCATTGGACATGGTGAGCATTAGCGTCCGCTCCAATAATAAGATTACTGTAGTGTACTCATACAAACATACGTACATAGCATGCAACAGCCACGACCCACATGCATGTCTGTTTGTATGACCGCATTTGAAAAATGCATTTGACACCTTCGGCCAATAGCGTAGCTTGAAGTATGTCTATGCTACGGCTGAGCCAGCGTTTATTCTAGAGCTCTGCTTGGCCTCA
Source organism: Campiglossa producta (assembly GCA_964058755.1). NCBI lineage: Eukaryota > Metazoa > Arthropoda > Insecta > Diptera > Tephritidae > Campiglossa > Campiglossa producta. Next base: position 60,912,803 of record CAXKVI010000004.1, on the reverse strand, counting down.
TGCTAAGCACTTCTATTGGCTAATGTAAGAAATTGCCAAGCTGAATTTGAATTCAGCTACATAGAAGTCGAGAAAGAGGAGGAGTCAAGCAAATCACTTTCTGTGATTTGATTTGTATAAATAGAGTTAGATTTGGAAATAAAAATCAGAAGTTATTTTGGAACGAAACTCACAAGTCGTCTTCTATTTTATTTCTCATGATCTTTTCCGGCTGTCTTTCGGGATAGCCTATGTGATCGGCCTTAACTTCTGCGGCCTTTACAATTTAAGAAGCTACTCATAAAATTATATAAAAATTACACATACACTGACCCCATAGGACCACCACATGGCGATCCTGCCAGATTATTGAATCCCCCAAAATCATGGCCAAACCACTGACCCTTCCGGGATCATTATGATCCTAACAGATCAATCCCCAGTGTATAGCAATCTTTCGAAACTAATCCTCCCAGGATCTCAACAAGCTATTTTCCAGGGTCATGGCAATCTCGTCCAATTCAACACTCATTATGACTAAATATCATGCAAAAACTCTTCCACAATATCAATCCATAATCTTGGATGTGATCACCACGGAATGGAAACCAGAACATAGAGCTAATACCAACATCGAGTTGTCCCTGACATATCAGTCGAAGATCCACAGTTGGTTGCGATGTTTTGCTAATTAGAAAACTCAAAGAAGACCCAATGGAAAGCTAGAGTTAGTGTAAACACAATCAACACGCCAGGAATAGAATTAAGTAAATAAAACTAGAACAAATAATAAAAACGAACGACTAAATATAACGTAAGCTAACCAGACTATACAACTTGTGAAATACCTAAATAAGGAATATAATACCATGGAATGTGAAATTTCTAAGCGAAATAATATATAAAGGAACTAGAAAATAAATAAATTTTGAATGAGTTTAGGTTAAATAATGGGGAATAAACTATTTTAGAACATACCTGTACGGTAGACAATTTATTGTTGTAACTGACCCAGACCCCTAGTATCACTATTCTCACATAGAAATCCGTCATCAAAAATGACGAGAATTAGAATAGATCTATCAAAATATGATTTTGAAATTGTATACAAACAAGGTAAAATTAACACAAATGCTGACGCACTATCACGAATTAAATTAGATAGTGACCTACTTAAATCAATGATTCTCACTAGTAAAAATGAAAAAGGAGATAATAAAATTAATGTAGTAACAAGGAGCAAGGCTGCGAATTTAAAAGAAAAGAAAGAGAAAGAAGCAAAGATAAATGAAAATAAGGAAACCGGTAAACGCATTAAGGACAGCATATCTCATAAGAAGCCTGTACAACTTCACATTTGGGAATGCACATCCTTTAATGACGTAAAGAAGATGAAGAAATTGAAATTTAATATTGGAAAAGAAAGTGGTACCACAATTGAATTAATTGATAATGAAGTGCACATAACTTGTAGCGATGACCCTTTGAATCTAGATTCAATGTTGGAGAAACTACATAGTTTGCTAAGGAATTCACATATAAAGGAGCTAGCCCTTTGTGAAAAAGACTATATATATAAAAATATTGACATAAATGTATTCAAGAAGAAATACAATGAGTTAGAAACGAATAAACGCGCGCCGATACAAATACTAATATACAAATCTCCAAGGGAAATAAACAGCATGATAACAAAATACAAACTGATAGACGAATTTCACTGCTCAAATATCGCAGGCCACCTAGGAATTCGAAAAACTATTTTAAAACTAAAACAAAGATACATTTGGAAAAATATGAGACAAATGGTCAAAGAATTTGTAAACAATTGCAGAAAATGTACTCAAAACAAAATTGTTAGACACACAAAAGAGCCGCTTGTGGTGACAGACACCCCGGCATCTACATTTGATACTATCGCGATTGACACAGTCGGTCCGCTTCGCATATCAAACGGTTATAGATACATATTGACTATGCAATGTGATCTATCCAAATTCGTCATAGCACACCCCATTGAGTCAAAAGACGCAAAAACAATTGCAACCACTTTGGTTGAACAATTAATTCTCAAGTACGGTTTCATAAAAACATTGAAATCGGATAGGGGTTCGGAATTTTTGAATGAGTTAATGAAACATGTGTGCAACATACTGAACACTAAACAAGTATTTTCCACACCATACCATCACGAACCTATGGGATCACTTGAGAAAAACCATAGAACACTTAACGAATTTTTACTTTCTTTTGCAGACGATTATGAGTGGGTTCCATATTACACTTTCGCTTACAACACGGCCCCACACGTAGATACACTGTATTCACCGTATGAGTTAGTTTTCGGTAAATTACCCGCGCTACCAAGCGATAACATAAATAAACAAACAAAAATTTACGACATTGATGACTATGCCAATGAATTGAAATTGAGACTCCAAAGGTCAATACTCAATGCCAGACACATTATTAAAGCTGTAAAAGAAAAACGAAAATCAAAATATAACAGTAATATAAACAAGGTTGAGTTGGAAATAGGAGACCTAGTATATGTAAAGCTAGAAAATAAAAAGAAAAGCCAAAGCCCATATCATGGCCCATACAAAATTGTAAAACGAAACGGAGTAAATTCCGTAATAGACATTAATGGCAGACACAAAGAACTGCACAATAATATTTTAAAGAAATACTTAGAGATAACCTAAGGCAAACAAGCCGACATATGTTAGAAATTACATAGACATAAATGAAATTACATGTAGGGAAACACTTAGAGATAAGATAAAACAAACCCACCGACATCTGTAAATAATTATATTCAATATTTTAGAAAATTACATGTAAGCCAATAACACTCAAGAAATTACTAAGAAATAGGATAAACAAAAACCTACATATGTAAACAATAAATATAAGAAACTACACTTAAGCAAACCATAGCCATAGACGTAAGTATGTATATTCACATGAAAGGTATTTGCATAACTCCACACAAAAATTTATTTCATTTCTTAAATTAAACGAAATAAATTTTTCTCTTTTGCGGTAAGGGTGTAGTGTTTCGGGATAGCCTATGTGATCGGCCATAACTTCTGCGGCCTTTACAATTTAAGAAGCTACTCATAAAATTATATAAAAATTACACATACACTGACCCCATAGGACCACCACATTACCCGTGCAGAAATTTGACACCAGGTCTTTCACCTCCGTTTGTGGTGGGGGTTCTTCGGCGTCGTAGGGCATATAGACCGACGCCACCGTCAGGCGGGTGCTGTCGACCGTTAGACTGGTAGCGGTAATATCACCATTGGTGTAGTTAGGTAGGCGAAAGGAGTTCAACTCAGACTTGACCAAAATACACGTTCGGACTTTGCTCTCCTCGCTGGCTCGAATGAGCTTGAAGCCCTTAGTCCCCAATCCGCAGATTCTCGAGCTATTGACCCAGGGTTCTTGGATGAGGACCACATCCACGTCGCCTTTAGAAAGACGACTACTTAAAGCAGCCGAGGCCACTTTAGATTTGTGCGGATTAATCTGAAGCACATGTTGGTGCGCACAGACTTCCCTGCCTTCCCCATATCGTCGAGGTTTGCCCCATCCCGGAGGTTGCCTATCAACGACGAGTTGTGCCGATTAACTGCCCGATATGGCGTTACAGGAGTCCTGCTGTCTGTAGCGTTAGATCTTAATCGCTCAGCGTTGGCTGCTACCACCGCGACGTCGAGGACTTCCTCGTCCTGTAGGCTGTCCCCCATCTCCGCGTTGTTCACAGCACTATCGCCAAGGGACGTGGCGGATAACATGCTTTCCGCATCGGAATCCTCCGCTTCCTCTTCTGGTAATTCGTTTTCCGGTTCCCCCGGAGCAGCAGAGAAGGCAGCGCGCTGAGCATCACCACGATATACGTGGATAACGATCTGGCCTACGCTGTAGTGGACTTGGCCATTGCACCTTTTGAGGGGCTCGATTGACTCTTTATTCATGGTGAACACCACCTGTCTGTCGGGCCCCACTGCATCCCCGACCAGATTGACACTCCAGTCATGCGTTGGGAGGGACGGATTCATTAGCCGTAGCATCCCGAGAATTCTCTCGGGTTCGTCAGGGATGGCCGGAATCCACGCCCTTGCCCTTGGACGAGCTGGAATGTCCTTCCAGTCGACGACCTCTATCTTTGCGCCCTTGTAGACTTCACCCAGTTTAGCAGCTGCTGCCTTGTACAGTGCTACGGGTTTTGCATCCTCGCATGCGAGTAATTTAATCTGACCCTGGTGCCAACCCGCATCCTTTACTCGCGCCGAACTACCCGGAAACTCCGGAGCAACGTTGAGAAGAATGTTGCCGAGTTCATTTCTCACGTAACGCCACCGGTCCTTGGGGATGGCCAGACGGTCATTGCCTCGGCCAAAGACGCCTATAAGGATCCTGTCCTTGGTTACCTCAGAAAAGCTTAGTTTGCCCGCTCCAGGGGTATTCTGATGCCGCTTGGGAGGGGGATTTAACTCCAGGTCCGATCTCTGGCGCTTGAAAGGGTTAACTTTTAACCTCTTTGGCATGTAAGAATTTTGGAAATCCGGTATCACAGCTTTCGCTAGCTCTACCGATTTACTGGAATTCGGCGACAGCGATTCCTGCGGTACCCCTTCATACCTCTTCAGGATCTTTGCAGCCAATCTTTTCTCGTGGTATGTGAAGCGGCGGGGAGATGTCTCCCGGGAGTGCGGACCCGTAGTTGCCATCGCGGTCGCTCCCCTTGCCGAAATCTCAGTTGCAGCTTCCTTCCCATTCGAAACTCCGAGGCCAGGTCGTGAGACCGCTGCCAAAGACGTAAAGATTCTGGTTTTCATATCAGCGGTTGATGGGAGTTTAGCATCCGCCGTTGTCCGCTTAGCTGCGTTGGCAACCGCACTGGTGCTAGCTCCCATCAAGTCAATCTTACTCGATACAGGGTTGGTTGACCGACTCGTAGTTGCCATCGCTGTCGATCCCCCCCCTTGATTGTGGAACGGAGGTTGTCCTCCGGCGTTGTTGTTGCTTTCTCGCCTGCTCCTCCGTAGCTCTCCTTTGCTGAGGAGTGAAATTTGGCGTTGTTTGTTTTTTAGGTTTTTCCTTTTTATTTGCGTTATTTGAGTTCATCTTGTTCGTACGACCCATCGCCGGACAAGGCCAGCTTAGGGTCAAGGGAAGAGTAGGGGAAAATGTGTCGTCCGCCGCGGCAGAGGCCCGTACCGCGGTAAGGCCATGCTTACTCTCTGAGGCGACCCGGTATCAGAGAGGCACTTATACTTAGTATATAGCCATTTATATGAATACTGAATTTTTATATTTTAGCACATACGCCATTTTACACGTCAAGCACATACACGCTTTTGCACAAAAATATATACTCATGCTTATATGTACATACAAACATACACTTTACATAATTTCGTATTTCGCTAATGAGTTCTAATTTGTACAATATTAGGCACGCCCTAATGTACGTTGGTATATTAGAAGATTTTACCGGAATATCAGCGGCCTAACATGAGCAAATATTCTTGGTGACAATAAACGAAATTTTACACAAACAAAGTTACCAGCATTCAAACAGCGGTATTTGCTACATACACCCGCATGCCAGCTCTATCACGTTGGAACCCGCTTTGAAAAAATTCAAATTTTTTTGCACTTTCGTCATCTACAAACGACGAGATTGATTGTAGTGAAACTCATTTTTTTGTAGTTCTTATAGTTACTCCGAAAATATAATACATTGTGCGGAAGCCGAGCAAACTAAGTAAATTTGAGTTTGTTTTGTTGAAATATGTTTTAAATCGTTTGTAGTTTTTTATCCGAAAAAAAATTTTTTTGTTGCTCTAAAGTGAAATTCATTTTTTTTTTTGTTGCTCCAAAGGTTTCGGAGTAATCGATAAAGCATGTCAAAAAAAGGCAGAATTCAGCAATTTGAAAGCACTAAAAGTACTTTTCCTACAACTACAAACGACAAAATTGATTGTAGTGAAATTTTTTTTTTGTAATTTTTATAGTTACTCCGAAAATACAATACCTTGTGCAGAAACCAAGCAAATAAGGTAAATTTCGATTTTTTTTGTTGAAATATGTTTTAAATCGTTTGTAGTGGTTTATCCGAAAACAATTTTTTTTTTGCTCCAAAGGTTTCGGAGTAATCGATAACGCATGTCAAAAAAGGCAGAATTCAGCAATTTGAAAGCACTAAATGTACTTTTCCTACAACTACAAACGACAAAATTGATTGTAGTGAAATTTTTTTTTTTTGTAACTTTTATAGTTACTCCGAAAATACAATACCTTGTGCAGAAACCAAGCAAATAAGGTAAATTTCGATTTTTTTTGTTGAAATATGTTTTAAATCGTTTGTAGTGGTACAAACGACAAAATTGATTGTAGTGAAATTTTTTTTTGTAACTTTTATAGTTACTCCGAAAATACAATACCTTGTGCAGAAACCAAGCAAATAAGGTAAATTTCGATTTTTTTTGTTGAAATATGTTTTAAATCGTTTTTAGTGGTTTATCCGAAAACAATTTTTTTTTTGCTTCAAAGGTTTCGGAGTAATCGATAACACATGTCAAAAAAAGGCAGAATTCAGCAATTTGAAAGCACTAAAAGTACTTTTCCTACAACTACAAACGACAAAATTGATTGTAGTGAATTTTTTTTTTTGTAACTTGGTTTATGTAGTTTTTTATCCGAAAACATTTTTTTTTGCTCCAAAGGTTTCGGAGTAATCGATAACTCATGTCAAAAAAAGGCAGAATTTAGCAATTCGAAAGCACTGAAAGTACCTTTCCTACAACGCTGCAACCCGCATTGAAAAAATTCAAACTTTTTTCCCTGGAAAGGGTCCGGACATTCCACGTACATGCTTAGAGCATCCTTCTCGTAGTCTTTAATTCGTTTTGCCGGGTCGTCAACATTAAATGGGGTTCTCATCCGAGGCTTTGATAAATTTGTTTTCATTGGAATAAAGTTTTTTACGTGGCGGGTCCCAAACCCAGCGCACAACCCGTTTCGGGGTTTTACATTCAACTTGAGTTTTTCCCATATGATTCTGAACCACCCTAACCTACATATTATCATTAGAAACCTCAAAGAGATTTTTATGCCAAGCTTCTCTTCTAGTTTGTGATGTTCTGCTCAGGGTTTAAAATGCTTAAGCAATATTAGCAAAAGCATCGAAATTTTCCTGATGCTGTGCTTTGGAATTTGTAATGCTTGAAAAGCAGTATGTTTGCTTTTGCTTCTGCTTGAAAAAAATCAACAGCAAAAGCAGCGGCATGAGCATTGCTTCGAAGCAAACGACGATTGCTGATCGAAAATAAAAAAAAAGCAGAACCAATATAAAGCTTTGCTGCAACACCCATATTTGATATTTAATAAAATTATTGAATAATAATTGTGTTTCCCACATTTTATGTTTCTGTAGTTGCCGATAATACTATTCGGAATGTAGAATGAATTAATTATAGCTTTACTGCTGCTAAGAAGTTCGTTTTTCAGACTTGTCAGCAGCAGCGACCAACAAATATCGAAAAGATCTCGATTGCTTTTGCTTGTGCTTTTAAATTTTCAATCAGCAAGAAAGAGCTTCGGTTTTTTTTTTTCAAGCAAAAGCAAAACAGAATGCTGTGCTTTAAAAATTTTCAAGCATTTTTGAACCCTGGTTCTGCTTCTGATTTTTTCCTACTTTACTGAAAATACCAGTATTATAGTTAAATAAAAATCTTTTTTTCTTAAATCTACCATACATTTTCGCCACCAATAAAATTTTTAGCTCCGAACACTGACCTAACAAATTGCGCAAATTTTAAGTATAGCATTGGACTATGATTAAGTGGCGCAGACGTTAAGCGTCCGGTCTATCACGCGGCGAGCGCAGTTTCAAATTCAAATTTTTTTTTTATTTGTTCTCAACTATGTATTTTTTTAATTCAATTAAACTTTATTAAATATAGACACATTAATTTTGTTTAAAACTGTTTTGTTGTGTTTTCGTGATTTTTTATGTACATTTGTTATTAGGTGTGTAGCGTCAACACTGAAAGTCGATAATCGATAGTCAATAATCTATACAAGAACAGTGTTAGCGCTAACTTCAAAGACATTATTCAGCATTAATATTTCAACCAAAACACACGTTCAAATTCAATTTAGTTTAAGTTTTTACTTGTATCGCTTTTTACTATTGATTTCAATAAATAAAAGTTAATGGCATAAAAGCCTACAAATTGGTGACCCCGACGATAAAAATATGAGTCTCAACGACGACGGAGAAATTTTTGTGGATGCTGCAAATACTTTGCAAATTGCTCGTGTTGCTGGAAAGCCTCCGCCATTTTGGAAACCTGACGTTCGGCTATGGTTTCAGCTGGTAGAAGCGCAATTTATTCGTTCAAATATAACAACTGATGAGACCAAGTTTTACACATTTGTGGCCGAAATAGATTCCGCAGTGCACAAGCATGCAGCAGATATTATTAAAAAACCTCCGAATAGCAACAAGTACGGTGCCTTAAAGGAGCGTCTAATCAAAGAGTTCGGCGAATCAAAAAATACGCAATTGAAGCGCCTATTGAGCAGCAATACAATCGCCTATACCTCAGTGTATTTCTGCCATGAGAAGCTTCTCAGCAAAAAATTCATTTGCTTTGCAAGTGCCGTTCGGAGTCGGCAAAAAACTGTAGGTCCCACCAACTTGTAGGAAAAACTCAAAAGCAACACACCACAAGTTGGAAAGAGAAGCTCGGCTAAAAATCCCGTTAGAGGTTATGATAACCTGTTGGTAAATCGCCGCCATTAGTTTTTTTTTTTTAGAGGTCGCGCTACTCGTTTTTATAAAAAAAATTAGATGCTTGCAATTTTTACTTTATTTTAACATCAACTGCCTTCTTGGATAAGGAGAAAGGGTTTAACTCCTGAAAATTGAAAACGGTGCAACTAAAACGAGTTCGTAATCAGTCAACACATAAACCCTCGAGAACCAAGTTTCATTAAAATCCAATTAGTTTTCAAAAAATTCACTGCCATATTGGATCCACCATTTCGAATTTCAAAAAACTGACATCGGATTCCTATTCAAGTTTAGCAAAACTGACATCTTATCTATTATCTATTAATATATAAATACGCCGCATGAAAACCTTTAGGAACCTCCTGTTAGCGAACCGTTTGACCGATTTGAATAAAATATGCACCGATGGAAAGGAAATTGAGAAAACTGTGGTATAGGCGTATATTTTCAGGGACATCCCCGAAATTTATGGATGGGGGTACGGGGCTAGCGACCCCATGACCCCCTAAAAATTTTAATGGTCGAATTTTCGATCACAAGCGATACTAGTTCATATAAATCGATGTCATAAATCCATCAGTAACGAGTTTCAATACAATCGAAATAGTTTTAAAAAAATGCTCCGCCGTGTTGGATCCACCATTTTGAATTTTAAAAAACCGATATCGGTTTCGTAATCAGACAACGCATAAGCCCCCGAATACCAAGTTTCAATAAAATCCAATTAGTTTTAAAAAAATTTACCGCTATATTGGACCCGCCATTTTGAATTTAAAAAAACTGACATCGGATTCATAAGGGTTGTTTACTGACCAAAAAAAAGTTCAGAGCAGGTTAGAGCAGAGCAGAGCAGGGTAGCTGTCAAAATAGAAATAGAGCAACTCAGAGCAGAAATGCCATGAAACACTTGAATCTCGATAGTTTCTTTTTATTTGGTTTTTTTGTTTAAATCTTCAAAATTAATGCAAATTCACGTATACAAAAACATTAATTTTCTTGCAAGCTAATTTTTTTGAAGTTTCCAAAAAATATATTTTTTCCTGAATGACAATTGCTTCTCTGCTCTAACTTACTCCATAAAAAATGCTAGAGCAGAAATTTGTGATCTGGATTACTCTAGTTTTGTTTTGAGATGCGAAATATATACAAAAAACCAATGCACCGTTTTCAATTTCGAAACATATTTTCAGGAGTTAAACCCTTTCTACTCATCCAAGTAGGCTATTGAATTGCAGGAATATTCGCCAATGAAAACAGAATAACAACACACAAAAACCCAAATTTTTACTGCACTTAAACATGTTAAAATAAAATAAAAATTGCAAGCATCTAATTTTTTATAAAAACGAGTAGCGCGACCTCTAAACCACCTTAAAAAAAAGATAGCAGCCTCTTTTTTTGTCGCAAGGAACCATAATTCGGGGTAGCGTTTTAGATTTTCCAAAAAAAAAAAATTTCAACCACTCTATATATATATTAGGGTGATTCAAATTAAAAAAAAAATTTGTTTTTTGAGAAAAATTTACATACGCGCTGCAGGAACCAGACAAGTCGACATATGTTTCGATGATACTGGAGTTACATCTCTACAAGGACTTTTCTTCCCGGTATTGTGAGAGTCGAACTCACAACACTGTAGTGACTTGTATGATAGAAGGTCTAGCACCTTAGGCCACTACCCAGCTTGAAGGTAAACCCTTCTCAGTGTCCATTTATGCATATATTTATACTTCCATATAGAACATTTCTTTAATTTCAATGCTAACTTATAGATTTGCTAATTTCTAGGACTTGGTGTGAAACCTATGAAAGAATTTTCTATGGTTAATTAAGCACGAATATTTTTCCATTTATAACATTTATGGTGGAATTCTATAAGGTGTATCTAGTTTCTAATAGAGACATTTCGTGGTCTATTTCATATTTGATACAATTTGGTATTCAGTAAGCTGCCTCACAACTCTAGTCTCAATAAAGAGTCACTAATTTGTGATAAACGTACAAGGAATAGAGATTTGGATATTAGGGCATGTACCTGGAATATCCGGACCCTTTCAAGGGATGGTACCGCTGCCCGACTGGTTGATGTCCTCGTAAACGCAAAGGCTGGCATCACCGTCCTGCAGGAAATGCGATGGACGGGACAAGGAAAGACAACCATCGGACCTTGTGACGTATACTATACTGGCCAGGCACGCGGCAAAGCGCGTGGTGTAGGATTCGTGGTGGGAGAGAGACTTCGCCGCCAAGTACTAGCGTTCACTCCTGTGAACGAACGTCTCGCTGCGATCCGCATCAAGGCGATGTTTTTCAACATAACATTTATCTGCGCCTATGCGCCGACTGAGGGAACGGACGACGCAGAGAAGGACTCCTTTTACGATAAACTTGAACAGACTTATGAATCCTGCCCCCAACATGATATCAAAATCGTGCTCGGCGACTTTAATGCCAAGGTGGGCAAGGAAGGAGTCTTTGGTTCTACAGTTGGAAAATTTAGTCTCCACGATATAACATCACCCAACGGCACTAGGTTGATTGACTTCGCCTCTGCTCGCAATATGGTCATCAGTAGTACTAGGTTCCAGCATAAACGAATACACCAAGCCACCTGGCTGTCCCCTGATCAAAGAACAAGAAACCAGATTGATCATGTCATGATTGACGGCGGACATAGCTCCACCGTTCTGGACGTGCGTACACTGCGTGGTCCCAATATTGACTCTGACCATTATCTTGTCGCAGCCAAGATACGCACACGACTCTGTGCAACGAAGAAAGTGCGCACAGTAACGGAAGGAAAGTTTGATGTCGAGAAGCTGCGCATGACACAGACAGCTGATAATTTCACAACTCGACTCTCACACCTACTAGCAGAGGGCAATCCTCGACCTAACGATGTAACCGAGCAATGGAAGCATATCTCTCACTCATTGCGTACCGCCGCTGAGGCCACTATAGGGTTCCAGCGAGCCCGCAAGAACAACTGGTACGATGAGGAATGCAAAACTGCCTTGAAAAAAAAGGACGCTGCCTACAAGGAGACGTTGCGAACGGGCGCAACCCGCAGTGTATGGCAACAATATCGTGAGGCAAAGAAGGAAGAGAGACGCCTTTTCAGAAAAAAGAAAAGTGAGGCCGAAAGGCGTGAGTGTGAGGAGCTTGAGATGCTGACTGACAGGAATGATGCCCGAAAATTCTATGAAAAGATCCGGCGGACGACGGAAGGTTTTAAGACCGGGGCAAGCTCCTGTAAGAACAATAATGGCGACCTGGTAACCGACGTACAAAGTGTACTTAAATTATGGAGGGAGCACTTCTCCTCACTGCTAAATTGCGAGGGAGACGTCGAACCCGATACCCCAATCCCTGACGATGGAAAAGTCGTCCCACCACCTGACTATGATGAAGTGAGGATAGCTATATCCCGGCTCAAAAACAACAAAGCGCCTGGAAAAGACGGACTACCCGCCGAGCTGTTCAAACACGGAGGCGAAGAGGTGGTAAAAAGCATGCATCAGCTCTTATGCAGAATATGGTCAGACGAGTGCATGCCTCCGGATTGGAATTTAAGTGTGCTTTGCCCAATCCACAAGAAGGGCGATCCCGCTAACCGCACCAACTACCGCGGAATCAGTCTTCTTAATATCGCATATAAGGTTCTTTCTAGCGTGTTGTGTGAAAGGCTGAAGCCCATCGTAGACAAACTGATTGGACCTTATCAGTGTGGCTTTAGACCTGGTAAGTCTACCATCGACCAGATTTTCACGATACGTCACCTCCTGGAGAAGACCCATGATAATAGAATCGACACACACCATCTCTTTGTCGATTTCAAAGCCGCTTTTGACAGCGCAAAAAGGAGTTGCCTGTATGCCGCCATGTCTGAATTTGACTTCCCTGCAAAGCTTATACGGCTTTGCCAAATGACGTTGAGCAATACCAACAGCTCCGTCAGAATCGGGAAGGATAATTCGAGCAGCAGAGCTAAACCGCAATGGAACAATCTTTTACAAGAGCCTGCAATTGCTGGCGTATGCCGATGATATTGATATCATTGGCCCTAACAACCGCGCCGTAAGCGCTGCCTTTTCTGGACTGGATAAGGAAGCGAAAAAAGTGGGTCTTGCCGTGAACGAGGACAAGACGAAGTATTTGCTGTCATCAAAGAAAGAATCGGCGCACCTGCGCCTTGGCAGCCATGTCACTGTTGATAGTTACAAATTTGAAACTGTGAGGGACTTCGTCTATTTGGGAACCAGTATTAACACCGAAAATAATATCAGTCTAGAAATCCAGCGGAGAATCACTCTTGCCAACAAGTGCTACTTTGGACTGAGTAGGCAATTGAGAAGTAAAGTCCTCTCTCGAAGAACAAAGATCACCTCTATAAGTCTCTCATCATACCTGTCCTGGTGTATGGCTCAGATTCATGGACAATGTCAAGAGAAGATGAGATGGCCCTAGCAGTATTTGAGAGAAAAGTTCTCCGGAAGATTTATAGTCCTTCCCGTGATGCCAACGGCGAGTATCGAAGGAAATTTAACGATGAGCTGCACGAGCTCTACGCAGATCTGACCATAGTCCAGCGAATTAAAGCCCAAAGACTCCGCTGGCTGGGCCATGTTATGCGAATGGACAAAGAAGCTCCAGCACAGAAGGTTTTCCTATCGTCGCCTGAATTCGGCAGCAGAGGAAGGGGGAGGCCTCGACTGAGATGGAAACAACAGGTGGAGGATGACTTGAACTCCCTTGGGGTTTCCAATTGGCGCCAGTTATCGCTAAAAAGGAATGACTGGCGTGCTTTGATATGCAACGGCCAAAATCGCTTAGGCGGTTAAGCGCCAATAAATGATGATGATGATGAATTTGTGATCTGCTTGTAGGCAGATAACAAACGAAATTAATTAAAGAATATTGGATAAAAAATTGAAAAATTATAAAAAATTTGAATTTACGAATAAGAAGTATTTATATGTTTAAAAAAAATTAAACTAAAAAAAATTAAATAAAAAAATAAAAATTTACTGTTCGCGGACCGGCACTTGAACCTGCAACCTCCCGCGTGGTAGTCCGGACGCTTAACGCCTGGACTACATCGTCATCTATAGGGCGAGTGTCAAATGTGTTACTTAAAATTTATGCAATTTTTGTATTCACCACACCTTAAAATGCGCCAGAGAGAGACTATGGTAGATTTCTTGTGACTTTCTCTTATAGAATACCGGAATCATCTCAAGTCACAAAAATTGTATCTAATGAAATATCTCAAATTTAGTGACTTGATATGAGACAGAATTACAGAATACTGGTATTAAACTCTTTGTTGCTTTTGACTTGTAGTCTATTGCTGTAAATACCGACGGTATTTACAAGCAATTTTCGGGATTGTATGAAAATTAGTTTTTTGCGAAAAATTTACCTACGCGCTGCAGGAACCAGACAAGCCGAAATATGTTTCGATGATACTGGAGTTACATCTCTTCAAGGACTTTTCTTCCCGGCATTGTGAGAGTGGAACTCACAACACTGTAGTGACTTGTATGCTAGAAGGTCTAGCACCTTAGGCTTCTACCCAGCTTGAAGGTAAACCCTTCTCAGTGTCCATTTATGCATATATTTATACTTCCATATAGAAGATTTGCGAATTTTTAGGACTTGTTGTGAAACCTATGAAAGAATTTTCTATGCTTAATTAAGCACGAATATTTTTCCATTTATAACATTTAAACTCTTTGTTGCTTTTGACTTGTAGTCTATTGCTGTAAATACCGATGGTATTTACAAGAAATTTTCGACTCTCACAATGCCGGGAAGAAAAGTCCTTGAAGAGATGTAACTCCAAGTCAAGTCAAAAGCAACAAAGAGTTTAAATGTTACACTGAACCAAAAACGTACACGTTTTTTACGAACAAAGTTTCATAAAATTTCACGCTGATTTTTTCTTAGAATCTAAGAAAAACTACATATAATTTAAGAAAAGTTTCTTATTATATATTAAAAAATACGTTAAATTTTATTAATGTCAGAACTTCGCTCTTAAAATATAAGAACTAACATTCATTAATTGTTTTAGCTGAATTTTTTCTTAAATATTAAGAATTTGTTTTTAAATTTTAAGAAATTACGTACGTATAAAAGTGTCCATACAATCTAAGAATATTTTTCTTAAAATTTAAGAACTTTTTCACGAAATGTAAGAACTTTTCTTATATTGTTCAATCAAACGTTGACAACGCTAGACGTGCGTGACAAATAAAATTGTAATTTAAAAAACAATAATAAAAATTCGAGAAACATAAGCAAAATATACCAAATAATTGAAAAAAAAAAAAACTCAACCGGTGGAAAGGCCTAGCATAAGCAACTTGCAACAAAGGCAGCTCGTAAATCGGCTCCTCCACCTCCACCAGTGGTGTGAAGAAGCCCCGTCGTTATCGCCCTGGTACCTACAGTAGCTTTGCGAGAAATTAGCCGTTATCAGAAGTCAACTGAATTGCCCATCCGTTCCAGCGTTTATTCGTGAAATCGCTTAAGATTTCAAAACTTATTTACTTTTCCAATCTGCTGCTATTGGTGCTTTGCAAGAAGCATCTGAGTCATATTTTGTGGGACTTTCGAAGATATCAACTTGTGCGCTATTCATGCAAAACGTTTACCTAACACATCCGGGAAGATCGCGGTTAAGTTTATGTATATTATTTTATCAATAATCATTATATTATTTATTATCCTAAATTCTACTTTTTGTAAATAATAAATAAAAATTATAATAAAATTTTATTTTAGTAAATTTTAATTTTTTGAAGTTTTAGGAATAAGTTCGTAAAATTTAAGAACGGATTCATATGTTCTACGAATGAGTTCGTATAATTTATGAATGGATTACATATTCTACGAATAGGTTCGTACAATTTAAGAATTTGAACATACATTCTAAGAATGAGTTCGTATAATTTAAAAATGGATCGACATTTCTATTCTAAGAATGAGTTCGTACATTCTAAGAATGGGTTCATTGATTCGAAGAATTATTGTACAAATTTTGTTTGACATGAATATTTACGAATTTTTGTTCTTAAATTCTATGAAAACGTTCTTTGGAGAGCTTTTAATGAAAAAAATTCTTAAAATATACGTACTTTTTCGTAGAAAATATGTACTTTTTTGGTTCAGTGTATAAATGGAAAAATATTCGGACATAATTCGGTAACGGAAATGGGTAAAATATAATTTTTTAGGTGAATCCCCCTGGTCATTATATAATGATTTTTTGATTAATTTTTTAAAGTGGGCGTGGCACCGTCCACTTTTAAGGGAGGCACTTTTGAAAATTCGACTGGTCTTAACTTTTAAAGTGATTACGGTAGAACTATGTAATTTGACAGAAAGCATACTAGTATCGTTGGGAGTATACCTGATTAAATTGGATAAAATCGCCCTCCAACCACGCCCCCTTTTCGATATCGAAAATTTCGAAAATCACATAAATTGACATAATTCGGTAACGGAAATGGGTAAAATATAATTTTATAGGTGAATCCCCCTGGTCATTATAAAATGATTTTTTGATTAATTTTTTAAAATAGGCGTGGCCACTTTTAAGGGAGGCATTTTTGAAAACTCGATTGGTCGTGACTTTTAAACTGATTACGATAGAACGATTAAATTTGGCACAAAGCATACTAGTATCGAAATGGAAAATTTCGAAAATCATATGAAAACTACCGCTGGGTATTTAATGTTCGGTTTACCCGAACTTAGACTTCCTTACTTGTTTTTAATCTGCACTTATTAACCAAAGGGATGAGTGATTTAGGTGGATCCAGAGTATACAATAGACCAGATACTGAGGTCTATGCCTACTTGAAAAGTACACATATGCACATGTTTTTGTATTGGTGCTTTCAGTCATTAGTCCATTTGTCCAGAAAATTGTTTACTTGAATTTCAAAGTAAAAATAAGTTTTAAAATCTACTATTTCTAAGTAACTGTTGGATGATAACGAGATTTTTTAAAATGGCACTTTTGTTTTGAAATGTTAAGATATTTAGAGAATTTGGCACTCTTACCCAAAAACACGAATTATTTGCCGTGTTTTATCGGAAAGAAATTTAAAAAGAATTTTTTTTTTACTAAGAGACTGCTTATTTTATGAGCAATTTAAGTTTTTAGATCTTTAAAAAAGTGTAGATTCTCGAACTTGCGTGGTAGAAATCAAAAAGTGTATGTATTCAGTTTTTACTCCAACTAGAAATCTATAACATACATATGTACATAAGTTTCAACTGCTCATTTATTTGCATATTTCCTATGTCTTCCTTAGTGTCACAGTTTCAGTGCATTCTTCCACTAGGCCCTTTGACAAACATTTTCATTTAGTCACCGATTAGCTAGCCAGGAAGTGGAAGGAAGTACTGTGGTAAGTGTTTAACTTTGTAAATTAAATTGTGTATACATATACATATACAAAAGTACATATACAAAAGTATATACATACATACATACCTACATATATACAAAAGGGTGGTCCTTAAATGTGGGGAGACAATGTTTGTCCGAGATTTCTCAATCCACAACCCCGACAGTTGTTCGATAGGAACATAGCAAAACAAATCACAAATCGAGTTTGGAAGTCAAAAACATATCGCACCCGAAATCAAGACGCGGCACAACTCAAAATTTTTTAGGTCACTTTCTTGGCATATAAATAAAGTTAAATATAGCCATTAGGTACATAATTTTTTTTCTTTTTAGCTATTATCCTTTAAAGAAGACTGTCATGTAAACTTTTTAAAAACCTAGTTACGTTTGTGCGATCCAGCGGCGTTTAACTTAAACTTGTTCCGATTTTGAGTTGTGCCGCTTTTCGATTGAGTGTGCGATATTTTAGGGTAGAAGCAAAAACCCACATATCCAAATCTTTAACTTTTTCATAAAAAGTTGGATCTAGCAGATTTACTCAACAAACAACTTTTTAATTTGTATATCGTCACCTTAATTCACAAAGGCCCTAACTGACATAAAAAAATGTTTACAGGAGAGGCAAAAAACAAAAAAAATTTTTACCTTGAACGCATGCAAAGATAGCTTTGTAAATTTAGAATATCTCCGTTATTACTGCTAGTAACTACATAAAATTTGTAGTGAGTATATATTACTTAAATATGGGGAAAAGTCATTTTCGAAAAATGTGCCAATTAGGGCATTTGTGAATTAAGGTAACGATATATATATTTCCTACAGTTACGAACTGAATCAAATCAAATCAGCTTTACACTTTAATCCTACGATATCAGTTATGATCCCGATTGGAGACTGAAATAAATATAGCTTAAAAAAAACTAAAACTCATGCTTTTAAAGAGTATTGAAATACCCCAAACGGCAATAACACAAACTTTGTGTTATTGCTCAACTGAATGTGAAATAACACAAAATCTAGCAAAATTTTGAGGTTTGGTTTATTACCACACGGAAAGAAGTCAAATTTTGTCTTATTGCTCAAATATAGTGTTTCATTTCAGACAGGATCGCAAGTGGCTCATATCAAACCTGCTAAAGTCGTTGGGGCCAAGCCGCGCACGACCCGCTGCGACCGGTCGCCGCGATCCGGCACATGCTTCGGTTCCAAATTTTGCACACATGAGGGCCACACCATTCTCGACTTTGCCAAGAAAAATGCAACCGCTGCCAGATTTCTGGGGGAAGCCTGAAGATTGGCCGATATTTTATACGGCTTTCACAGAATCCACTGCTACGTATGGGTATAGCAATTTCGAAAATAATCAGCGTTTGCAGAAAAGCCTAAAAGCAGATGCACGCGAAGCTGTTAAATTACTGCTGATAAACCCCAACAACGTTAGCAATATCATCGAGCAGCTGAAATTTAGGTTTGGTCGCCCGGAACAACTAATTCGTAGCCAGCTATCACAGGTGAGGGAAATTGCACCAATTTCGGAGCACGCCATGGCATCAATAATACCGTTTGCAACAAAGGATAGTAACATTTGTGTTTTTTTGCAATCGGCTCATGGAGGTGAGTTGCACTTGGCCAATCCTACACTGCTTGACGAGCTGGTCTCGAAATTACCCTTTAGCAAGCTTATTGAGTGGGCTAGTTTTTCAGCATCTGCAGCCATACGCCAATGTGAAATATTTTTGTGACTGGTTGGTAAAATTGGCCAACGTTATTTGCACCGTGTGTTCCGAACACCAACCTAAGGAGTCAAGGTATCGTATTGTTTTATATGCAGCTGAGCCACAGCGACCATTGAGATGCCGCATATGTAAAGGTCACCATACGCCTGATGCGTGTGCGCGTTTTCAGTTCCGAACAGGTGGGCAGAGGTGAACAAATATCGTATATGTTTTTCTTCTTTCAATTTGGTACACGCAGCGCCAGCGCCGCAAGCTGTGTGATGTTGAAAGTTGCCGAAGGATAGGTTAGGTTCGAGTGGCTGCCGCAGAGGCACACCTAGGTCAGTATTAAAAGGGCCATTGTGATACCACCAACACTAGGAAAGTCAGTTCCGGGACCCTGCCATATGGAAAATCCCGGTATTAACGGAATTCTCCACATAGCAGAATCCGGGGACTGATCTTCCTATACCGACACCGTTACTCCTCCTCGAACCATTTAGATGACTTGATGAAGGCCATCAGGTCCTTTATGTCCAGCTCCGTGACCTGGCGTTGGCTGACCAGGAAGGGAACTCCCAAAAAGCGCATTCTCGCGCCACTTAAAGCCGGGCAGTTGCAGATGAGGTGCTCCACCGTTTCCTCCTCTTTATCATCCTTACAACTCCTACAGAATCGTCGTGCAAACGGCATACCTAAGCGCTCTTTATCGCGAAGAGCCTGCTTGGTCGTGCCCTGCCTCGCAAGTTCGTCTGCCCTACAATTTCCCTCAATGTCCCTATGCCCCGGGACCCATGTGAGGTTAACGCGATTCTGTTGGGCCATCTCTTGTAGAGATCGACGACAGCTGAGCGTCAGTTCAGAGTTGAACGAGTAAGAGCCTAGGGATTTGATGCCCGCCTGGCTGTCGCTGAATATAAAAATGTCCTGTCTGATAGTGTGTTGGCCTATCCAAGCCGCGGCGTCCATGATTGCTGAAACTTCAGCCTGGAAGACACTGCAGTGATCAGGTAGTCTGAAGGAGAGCTCAAGGTTCAGATCCTTTGAATAAACCCCTCCTCCAACTCTGCCGTCTAACTTCGAGCCATCAGTATAAATGGAAGTGACGCCATGAGTGGAGAGATTCCGATCCGTGCTCTCCCATTCTTCCCTGCTGGGAATGTTGATTTTAAAACCGCTATCTCCGACTGTTGTGGTCGCACAGCGATCTGTGCTCAGCGGAAGAAAGCTATAGGATCCCAAAATACAGGCGTGTCCAGTAGTGCTTGCGCCCCAGCCGGACGTTTCCCTTAGACGCAGAGCCGATGCTGCTGCTACCCGGTGCCCTTCCAGATCGAGTGGCAAAATGCCAAGAATGGCCTGGAGTGCTTCATTGGGCGTTGTTCTTAACGCACCGCTTATACAGATCATGCAAGATCTGTGTACTTTACCTAGCAGATTAAGGTTTGTTGCCTTGCTCAGCGCAGGCCACCATACCACAACTCCATAGAGCATGATTGGTCGAATGATTGCAGTGTAGATCCATTTGCATATTTTGGGACTTTTCCAATGGCTCTTTTGCACGTGTAGAGCGCAATACACGCTTTCTTCTGGGGCTGAAGAACATTCTCCTTCCAGGTTAGTTTCCTATCCAGAACTGTGCCCAAGAACTTGGCTTTGTCAGCCAAGTTCAGGTGCATGTTATTCAGTTTTGGTAGTATTAGCGGTGGTATCTTATAGCGGTTCTTGAAAAGGACCAGTTCTACTTTTCCCGGGTTGATGCTCAGTCCGCAGCGCGAGCACCATGAGGAAACCTCTCTCAGTGCTACTTGCATCAAGTCGCACAGGGTTTGTGGAAATTTGCCTCTATATACTATAGCTAAGTCATCTGCATATGCCACTACCTTCCCGCCCACCCCAGCTTGTGTCTCGCAGCATCGAGTTGACAGTGAGGTTCCATAGAAGCGGGGAGAGAACACCACCCTGAGGCGTTCCCCTTGTGACATAGCGTGATAAGTCAACCGAGCCCAGTGATGAAACTATTCGTCTGCCCCTTAGCAGTTGATCAATAAGTCCAATAAGAGACCTGCTTATGCCCAGACTTGTTAAAGCGGTGTTTATAGCATCAGGGCTTATGTTGTTGAAGGCTCCTTCAATATCTAAAAAGGCCACAAGACAGTACTCCTTTTCATACAGCGATTTTTCAATAACAGAAACTAGGCTGTGAAGCGCAGTTTCTGTAGATTTCCCTTTGCTGTATGCATGCTGATAGCTACAGATCAGGTTGCTATCAATAGTAGAGGAGAGGTAGCCATTTATTGTCCTCTCGAAGGTTTTGAGCACAAAGGATGAGAGACTGATCTGCCTATAGTCCTTGGGCTCGTAATGAGACGCCTTCCCCGCCTTAGGAATAAACACTACCGTGGCACTTCTCCAGGAGCACGGAATGTAGCTAAGAGCCAGGCAGGCCGTATAGAGAAATACCAGCCATTTGGCTGATGTCTCCAGCGTGTTTATGAGTTGTGCGGGAATAATCCCGTCTGGCCCGGCAGCCTTGAACGGTTCGAAGCTTTTAACCGCCCACCTAACCTTTTCCTCCGTGATGGGTATGTGTACAGCCAGGTTTGTTGTAGGTGCTAGGGATTCCTCATGCAAGTTCCCTGGGAAGTGCGTATTCAAGAGCAGCTCTAGGGTTTCTCTCTCCGTGCTGGTCCAGGATCCGTCAGGTTTGCGCAAATAGCTTGTGGCTGTTTGAGTTGTTGAGAGCACTCGTCTAAGTCTCGCTGTATCGTCGACATTTTCGACCCCAGTGCAGAAATTTCTCCACGATACTCTCTTCGCCTGCCCCTGAGTTTAACTTTATATTCGAGCCATTGAGTCTCCGTGCCAAGGCTCTTGGCCTTATTAAATTGTGTCCTACAGGATTTACGGAGCGAGTCCAGGTCGTAGAACCACCAATGCGGCCTATGTTTACCGCGTGGTTTGGCACTGGGCAAGCCTGCTCTAGGGCATTCGAGAGCGCCGCTGTAAAGGTCTTTACCAGATCCTCCAACTCCCCTACTGATGAGGGGACTTGTGGGGGCAGTGCTGGCAAGTCCCTAGATAGTATTTCATTGTGTAGCTGCCAGTTAGTGTTACGTGGGTTGCGTTTCATAACCAGCTGCTCAACAGAATAGTCTAGAACTAATTCTACGTACCGGTGGTCGGAGAATGAGTGTTCATCGAGAACGCGCCATTTTCTGACCCACTCATAAGCGCCTTCGCTGCAAATAGTGAGATCTATGACCTCCCTATGGGTTTTAGTAATAAACGTAGGTTCGTTACCCACGTTGAAAACTACAAGGTTAGTAGTTAACAAATAATCAAACAACGACTCTCCTCTAGCATTGATATCGGAGCTTCCCCACTGGACGTGATGAGCATTGGCGTCAGTTCCGATAATAAGATGAACCATGGAAAAATTTGCCACCAGGTCTTTTACCTCCCTCTGTGGCGGAGGTTCTCCGGCGTCGTAGGGCATATAGACCGACGCCATCGTCAGACTGGTACTGTCGACTGTTAAACTGGCAGCTGTAACGTCACCATTGGTATAGTTGGGCAAGAGAAAGGCATTCAGCTCAGACTTAACCAAAATACAGGCTCTAACCCTGCCCCCCTCGCTGGCTTGGATTAGCTTAAAACCCTTAGTCCCCAAACCACAAATCCTTGAGCTGTTGACCCAGGGTTCCTGGATGAGGACCACATCTATGTCGCCTTTAGAGAGACGCCTGATTAAAGCAGCCGAGGCTGCTTTAGATTTGTGCAGGTTTATCTGAATCACCACCAACATGAGAGCGCTCAGACTTCCCTGCCACCGCCGTATCGTCGAGTTCCACCTCGTCTGGAGGCTTATCTTTCAACGACGATTTGTTCAGATCACGATTTGGCGTGGCCGAGATCCTACTAACTGCGGCAGTATCGACATTGCTGCGCTCAGGACTAGCTGCTATCACTGTGACGTTGAGGTCTTCGACCAGATTGACACCCCAGTCCTGCGTCGGGAGAGACGGGTTCATGATCCTCGGCATCCTACTTCCCTAATTCCTAATTCTCTCAGCTTCAGCAGGGATAGCAGGAATCCACGCTCTTGCCCTTGGCCGAGCCGGGATGTCCTTCCAGTCGACAACCTCGATTTTTGCCCCTTGGTAGATCTCACCCAGTCTTGCAGCTGCTGCCTTGTACAGTGCAACAGTTTTTGCATCCTCGCAAGCGAATACCTTGATTCGGCCCTGGTGCCATCCCGCATCAGAACCCATCGTCGTGGCACCCAGAGACTCTTCCATAATGTCGAGAAGGGCATTACCGATAGCGTTCCGGACGTACCGCCACTGGTCCCTAGGGATGGCCCAGCTTTCGTTACCTCGGTCAATGACGCCTATGAGGATCCTATCCTTAGTCACTTCAGCAAACCTTCTTGGCGCGTAATCGCTTTGGAAGTTCGGTAAGATAGCTTCAGCCATCTCCACCGTCTTTCTAGCACTCGGCGATAGCGTCTCTTGTGAAATACCCTCGTATTTCTTCAGGAACCTCGCGGCCGCTCTTTTGTCCAAGTACTCAGAGCGACTGAGAGATGTCTTTTGGGGTAAATTTCGACCCGTAGTTGCCATCGCGGTCGTTCCCTTATTTGGATCTCTGGGGCCAGGTCGTGAGACCACTGCCACAGACGT
This sequence comes from Campiglossa producta, assembly GCA_964058755.1. Classification (NCBI taxonomy): domain Eukaryota; kingdom Metazoa; phylum Arthropoda; class Insecta; order Diptera; family Tephritidae; genus Campiglossa; species Campiglossa producta. The sequence continues at coordinate 60,889,181 of CAXKVI010000004.1, read as the reverse complement.
AAAGACTTGATTTTGGTACCGGCACTTACTAGGGCTTTAGCATCAGCCGTTGTTGGCTTCACTATGTTTGTACCGGGGTAAATTTCGACCCGTAGTTGCCATCGCGGTCGTTCCCTTATTTGGATCTCTGGGGCCAGGTCGTGAGACCACTGCCACAGCCGTAAAGGCTTGGTTTCGGTACCGGCACTTACTAGGGCTTTAGCATCAGCCGTTGTTGGCTTCACTATGTTTGTACCGGTACTTACTTTGGGGATTGCCCCCTTGTTATCCAGAGCCATCGCTGTCGATCTCTCGGCTAATAAAGAAATGGAGTTTGTCCTCCTGCCGAAGGATACATCATAAACTCCTGAATGAAGCCATGAGTGGTACCAACAACTCGCCGGGCCAACCTACTTTGTCACATGCACGCACTAGGCCCAATACTGCCAATACACGTACGTCCAACAGGCTAACAGCAACGCAATTCACATATAGAGCTCAGCAAGAAACATGGTTAACAGTTTTAAGTTCCAGCGCCGATAATAGCAAACTTTTGTCCCGCATTCTCCCAGTCACCTTGTATGGCAATCGAAAACACATGACAATGGAAGAACAACACACACTTCGTAGCGTGTATGCAGTAAGCAACTTGGAGCTGCCCTTGCAAAGCTTGCATAAGTGAATTACCGATACAGCCGTATACTGAGGTAAAGCCCAAGTTGCTCATTGGCCTTGATCATTGTCATTTAGGTTTGCCGTCGGCCACTATGAGGTTAAATCAGAAGGGTCCTTTCGTTGCCAAAACAGAGTTGGGTTGGGTGGTGTTTGGACCCACGATCAGCACATTGACGTTGCCGTTAACTTGTTTAAATTTCAACAACATGGTGTCTGATTTTTTCGAAATCGAGAGTTTTGGTGTTAGAGCTGCCCCCTGCTGGAGAGTGAAGCGGATGTGCGTGCCAAAGCCATCCTAAAGTATACCACATACCGAGTCGATGGACGATACCAAACAGGTCTCCAATGGGAAAGCGACAACGAAAAATTGCCTGACAATTATAACATGGCATTGAAACAGCTGGTAAGTGTGGAGAAGACAATGAGTCGTGATGCAGATTTCGCTGCCAAGTACAAGCTATGGATTCCTACGTCAGCAAGAAGTATTCAAGAAAATTGTTACCTGAAGAAGCTGCGCTCGTTACTCCTACGACTTGGTACTTGCCACGTTTCGCCGTTGCTAATCCGTATGGTCTTCGACGGCGCCGCTGAGGTAGGTGGCAAATCTTTGTGACGGACTTTTCCTTTAGGCCGGGGTTAAGCTCAGTCCGTCCAGGGTCCTGTTGGGTTGGAAAGAAATTCCTACGTCTCCTTTTAAAGAGAAAGACCCTTGGTTAAGTTTAAAATCAAAAATTTGGTTTTATTTCATAAATAATTCAAGTTCTAGGCTTAAGCTAGTTTCAAACTACTTTGAAGGTGGCGGAGGTAGATTCTAAGATAGCGGAATTAGAATAGAAAACAAAATTTTTATTTTTTTCTTGCCTTTATTTTCAATTACCTTCCTTTTTTTCCTTAGATTTCTTTCCCCGTCATTTTCTTCCTTTCCTTCCGTTTCCTTACATTCTTTCTTTTCCTTTTCGTAACTCCTTTAGTTTTCTTTCTCTTCCATTCATTTCCTTTAATTATTTTTTACCTTTTCATTCCCTTCCTTTCCTTTATTTTTATTTCTTTTTATCTTCATTTCTTTTCCCTACCTTCCTCCTCCCTACCTTCACTACAATCAATCTCATCGTTTGTAGTTCACAAAATTTCAAACAAAGTTTGAATTTTTTCAAAGCGGGTTCCAGAGTGATATGCACTAGGCGATATCTCCGAAACCTTTGGAGCAGAAAAAAAAAAAATGAATTTCACTATAATCAATCTCGTCGTTTGTAGTTCACAAAAATGCAAAAAACGTTTGAATTTTTTCAAAGCGGCTTCTAGCGTGATGTGCATTAGGCGATATCTCCGAAACCTTTGGAGGAAAAAATAATTTTTTTTCGGATAAAAAACTACAAACGATTTAAAACATATTTCAACAAAAAAAAAACTCAAATTTACTTAGTTTCTTGGTTTCCGCACAATGTATTATATTTTCGGAGCAAATATAAAAACTACAAAAAAAAAATAGTTTCACTACAATCAATCTCGTCGTTTGTAGTTGACGAAAGTGGAAAAAAAATTTTAATTTTTTCAAAGCGGTTTCCAACGTGATGGAACTCCGCATGCCTACATATTAGATCATCCGATGCAGCGGACATAGTATAAAGAAGAGAAGGAAAATTCATTGCTAGCATGGCAAGAACAATAGGCGTTGAGAATGCAGCTAAATAAACAAGTAACTAATACATATTGATGCCGATGTCGCCAATATTTATGTCGACAGCAGGCCCAGCTGATCAAGGCAGTGCGAGCGAACAGCTGATGGAATGCAATTGGGGCATTCCAAGAGGAAGCAGTAGCAGTCCAAAAACTGTTAGAATGCAATATCCAAATAATAAATATGCAAATGTCGCATATATACCTAAGGACGTAGAAATTAAGTGGATGATGCGCCGTTAGGTTAAGAAACATAGTTTTAAGCATTATTATTGTAAACTGGAAATTTGCCTGTGCGCAAAAATAGTATAAAAGGGCGATGATTTCAATAGAAAATTGAGTCGTTCGCGGCAAGCTAGCCATAGTAGTCGGGATTCTTACCTTGGCGAATGTAAACCTGGGGTTCTCACCTCACGATTACTGAGTTTTATATGCAGTGGTGGTTTTCACCTCCGAGACGGTTGGGCCAAGCAGGGGTTTTTACTCCTCAGCCGCCTTTTACTTTAGATTAAGAGTTTTAAGGAGTGGTTGTCACCTCCGCTGAACGAAGGCCAAGCAGGGGTTTTCACCTCTGCCGCCTGTATCGTAGTTAGTAAACTCAATCTAAGATTGTCTAAGCTGATGTTAAATGGTAAGCGGCGAGTAGTTTACTCTTATATGTATTTAGTAGGGATTTCAATTTCCGGGATTTCTAGCCTCTCGGGATTTTCGGGATTTGAAAGTTCAATCCCGGGATCCCGGGATTGTCCTGAACTTTTTTTTTTGCTTAAAATGGAACCGCATATAAAAAATAAAATAAAATAAAATAAAATAAAATAAGATAAATAAAATAAAATAAAATAAAATAGAATAAAATAAAAAAATAAAATAAAATAATATAAAATAAAATAAAATAAAAATTCTTAAGCGATAGTGGCGAAAACTACGTCCATAGTTATGTTTTTTTTTAATTAAATTTTTTACATTTGGTCTCCGACAATTCAGGTATGCATAGTAATAATAAAAATTTCATTGTAGATAAAAATAAAAAGAAGACAAAAATTACTTTTTCTGAAGTTTGACATCATCTCTTAACCTGGACCTGAATTTGTTGCATATGTAGCCTGGATTCGAAAAACATCGTTCTGCCTCAACACTTGTGGGTTGAACTGTTGACAAAAAGTCAAATGCTTTCCGAAGGTAATAGCCTTTGTTGCTCCCATTACAAAAAATATCAATTTCTTTCCCCAAGCCTTTTTTAATTCATATTCGTTTGTATTGTAGGACATTTGGGAGCTACTGGTCACATCTTGATGCAACTTTTCTTTAAGACTAACGGGCTTGTCAACTTCAACCACTTCGTCGGGGATATTAGTATCGTTTTCGTTATGTGTTGTGTATTACGAAGGATGCTCTCGAGCTCCCCCCCCCCAATGACTGATAAGCTAATTTCTTTAGAAAATGCATACTTTAAATCACATATATTACTCGGATTAATTAAAAAGGCGTAAACATCGGTGAGAATTGTTTTATTCTTTCAACGAGTTTCTGATGCAAGTTCTTGCTTAAAGCAGACTTCTTAATTTGAATTTCTTCTAACATAAAATTCATGGCAACATCGCACTTGAATAAGTCCATATTGCGTTCACACAAAGCTTTTTAATTTTTAATCTATTAAGGGCCGTTATCTCACCCACCCAATAAAGTTAAATTTACTTATCGGGCAGATAAACTATTCCTCACTTTAAAGTGACCTTTAATTGTTTTCAATTTCTCATCTTCCCGATAAATAAAAACTTGCAGCTGATGAAATTTTTTTAAGAATGGCCATACATTTGACAATGACAATGACAATTTGATTTTGTTTCAGTCAAAAATATTGTAAATAAATAAATAATGGGTAAAAAATATAATATTTACAGATGCATTCCTCGTTTTGGCTATCGCGGGACACCTGCAGATGAAGTGTTTAATACTTCTAATACCTCTCTCGTCCCTATATATGCGTCAGAAATCATTTGTCGGCAAACCCATACGTTCGCCGTATGGGCCTAGAGAGAGGCGCTTGAAAACATGGCTTTGGGAAAATTATTAGTACCTACAGCTTCTGCCCTCAATACCATAAACACTCAGATAGTGGACGGACTCAAGTAGAAAACGTCTAATGAGAGGAAGGTCCTAGTTGGCCTTATTCTATCTTCAAGCTTTTGACACAGTCAATCAGGCGCAGCTGGTTTCCGAGTTGGACGATCCATCACTCACCCCCCTGTCTTAAGGGTTGGTCCGCTTACTATCTGAGTGGTCGTCAATCGTCTGTCGTTTTTAGGAACAAAAAACAAAACCATGTAAGATTAAACAAGGGGTGCTTCCGGCTGATGTCCTTTCCCCGCTGTTGTTTAATTATTATATTCCTTAACTTCCTTCTCCACTAGAAAGGGTCTCGATAGTTTCTTACGCAGACGACTGCACGATATTGGCAGCTGGTACTTCCATCGATGAGCTGTACTTAATGGTTATCTCCTCACTCCTGTCGAATTCTTCTCCCTAAGGAGCATGACATTGTCGCCGTCAAAGTTTTTGTTGTTGTTAACAATGCATTGCCCTGCCTAGAGTGTATGATCATTCCGAAGATCTTCAACAAGCTCTTCTAACGGGAGTCCAAAAAAACGTGAACTTTCAACAGGGTTGGATCAGAGGGATAGAGGGGTTAGCAGAGTAGGTTCAATTGGACAGTTGAAGAGAGTAGGGTATAATGGGGGGTCCTACCACATGCAGGGCATGTGTTTGAAATGGTGTCATTTAGTCGGGATAAGTAAGAGTTTAACACTGTATCCAGACCGAAGCTGTGCCATGGTGACCCTCGCCTCCCTTGGTAAGGTGCGTTCTTCTTCAGCAATTTCGGGCGGAAGACTATTTAAAACGGGGTTCACAGGTCGAGATCTGACAAAGGTATCAACCAACTCAGTGTGGATATTGGTTAGAGCTCGCTTATGATTCCGCAGATCAAACGGCAAGGTTATATGATGCCGGATCTCGTCATAATGCTTACGGAAATGTCTCGTTATGTTTCTTGGGGCGGGTCTGTGTCCATACGATGGCGGCTTGGATGTCTTGGCTTGTGGCAGTTCAGAAGGAATTGCCTGCTAAGCCTTTCCGCGTGCTTTCTTACATTGAGCAGTTTTGCCTCTTGAAGGAGGTGAGACTCAGGAGACATGAGGAGACATCCCGTAGCAGTTCTGATAGCAGTATTTTGGCAGACTTGTAACTTCGTCCAGTTTGTGTTATGCACGTTTAGGCGACCATATGTGTGCAGCATAGTCAAAGACCGGTCGGCCAATGGCCTTATATGTAGTCAGCAACGTTTCTTTATCTTTTCCCCAAATACTGCCGGCAAGTGACTTGAGGATATTTTTGCGACGATTTGAGGCCATTACAGACTCATGACCAGCAAATGAGAAAGTATTATGTCAGTGGCTGACAGTTGGTAGCATAGTGCCTTCAACCTAAATGTCTAATTCGTTTCTCACTTGGTGCGTCCATGTCGTAAAGAGTGTCGCCGTAGATTAAGTCGAATCTCGCTCGATGAAAAACCTGGAAAGGGCGCAGAGTTAACTGTTGATTTTCGCACAGAGTTTATATCGCCGTCAAAGTCCTCCGCGACACTATTCACGACTTGGAGCGCAAGTGGACATGGAGTTAGAAATCTACGTAGGTGGCCCAAAACTATCTACTGTCTCCCGCCCCAAAATTTTATGGGTGACTTTCGACACCATGCACACTTTACTTGCCCTTTCAGCCGCAATTGTCCCTAAAATACAAAGCTGCAACAAAATCTTGAAGTCGCTAGCCGGAAGCACTTGGGGAAAAGATAAAGCAAAGTTACTGGCAACTTACAAGGCAATTGGTCGGCCGATCCTGAACTATGCATCGCCGGGGCTTGCTGACGCTCAATGGAGTCAGCTGCAGGCCTGCCAAAACACCGCACTCAGAACTGCTACGGAGTGTGTCCTTATGTCTCCTATACCTCATTTACATCACGAGACGTAAAAGCTCCCAGTTAGGGAGCATAATGAGATGATGTGCAGGTACAACTGGTTTCCTGTTAAATTGATGCAAACCGCAACATCCTAACAGGCAATTGCTTGAGATAGTACCGCCCCCTATGGGGATTAGATCCGACACCTAGCAGCATCACCGTTTGATCCAAAGGTCTATGTGGAGGCCCTGAAGCACATCCATGAGACGTCTGTTCTTTCCTATCTTCAGCTTTGTCCGGTGAACGCCGTTTTGCATATTTCGTTTTGATATTTCCTAATTAATTTCAAAATTATTTAAATGTCAGATGTAAACAAAACTGAAACATAGCTGGCAATGCTTCAGTTTAAAGTTAACAACAAATTTTAAAGGGCGGATGAAGTGGCGGATAAATTTATCTGCACAATAAATTATAGGTAACTTGAGCAAACGGAAACACACTTATCTGTCCGATAAAGTGGTCTTTAAAACTAAAGGTAAGGGCCCTAGGGGCCGTTATCTCATCCACCCAATAAAGTTAAATTTACTTATCGGGCAGATAAACTATTCCTCACTTTAAAGTGACATTTAATTGTTTTCAATTTCTCATCTTCCCGATAAAAAAAAACTTGCAGCTGATGAAATTTTTTTAAGAATGGCAATACATTTGACAATGACAATGACAATTTGATTTTGTTTCAGTCAAAAATATTGTAAATAAATAAATAATGGGTAAAAAATATAATATTTACAGATGCATTCCTCGTTTTGGCTATCGCGGGACACCTGCAGATGAAGTGTTTAATACTTCTAATACCTCTCTCGTCCCTATATATGCGTCAGAAATCATTTGTCGGCAAACCCATACGTTCGCCGTATGGGCCTAGGGAGAGGCGCTTGAAAACATGGCTTTGGGAAAATTATTAGTACCTACAGCTTCTGCCCTCAATGCCATAAACACTCAGATAGTGGACGGCCTCAAGTAGAAAACGTCTAATGACAGGAAGGTCCTAGTTGGCCTTATTCTATCTTCAAGCTTTTGACACAGTCAATCAGGCGCAGCTGGTTTCCGATTTGGACGATCCATCACTCACCCCCCTGTCTTAAGGGTTGGTCCACTTACTATCTGAGTGGTCGTCAATCGTCTGTCGTTTTTAGGAACAAAAAACAAAACCATGCAAGATTAAACAAGGGGTGCTTCCGGGTGATGTCCTCTCCCCGCTATTGTTTAATTATTATATTCCTTAACTTCCTTCTCCACTAGAAAGGGTCTCGATAGTTTCTTACGCAGACGACTGCACGATATTGGCAGCTGGTACTTCCATCGATGAGCTGTACTTAATGGTTATCTCCTCACTCCTGTCGAATTCTTCTCCCTAAGGAGCATGACATTGTCGCCGTCAAAGTTTTTGTTGTTGTTAACAATGCATTGCCCTGCCTAGAGTGTATGATCATTCCGAAGATCTTCAACAAGCTCTTCTAACGGGAGTCCAAAACGTGCACTTTCAACAGGGTTGGATCAGAGGGACAGAGGGGTTAGCAGAGTAGGTTCAATTGGACAGTTGAAGAGAGTAGGGTATCATGGGGGGTCCTACCACATGCAGGGCATGTGTTTGAAATGGTGTCATTTAGTCGGGATAAGTAAGAGTTTAACACTGTATCCAGACCGAAGCTGTGCCATGGTGACTCTCGTCTCCCTTGGTAAGGTGCGTTCTTCTTCAGCAATTTCGGGCGGAAGACTATTTAAAACGGGGTTCACAGGTCGAGATCTGACAAAGGTATCAACCAACTCAGTGTGGATATTGGTTAGAGCTCGTCACAATGCTTACGGAAATTTCTCGTTATGTTTCTTGGGGCGGGTCTGTGTCCATAAGATGGCGGCTTGGATGTCTTGGCTTGTGGAAGTTCAGAAGGAATTGCCTGCTAAGCCTTTCCGCGTGCTTTCTTACATTGAGCAGTTTTGCCTCTTGAAGGAGGTGAGACTCAGGAGACATGAGGAGACATCCCGTAGCAGTTCTGATAGCAGTATTTTGGCAGACTTGTAACTTCGTCCAGTTTGTGTTATGCACGTTTAGGCGACCATATGTGTGCAGCATAGTCAAAGACTGGTCGGCCAATGGCCTTATATGTAGTCAGCAACGTTTCTTTATCTTTTCCCCAAATACTGCCGGCAAGTGACTTGAGGATGTTTTTGCGACGATTTGAGGCCATTACAGACTCATGACCAGCAAATGAGAAAGTATTATGTCAGTGGCTGACAGTTGGTAGCATAGTGCCATCAACCTAAATGTCTAATTCGTTTCTCACTTGGTGCGTCCATGTCGTAAAGAGTGTCGCCGTAGATTAAGTCGAATCTCGCTCGATGAAAAACCTGGAAAGGTCGCAGAGTTAACTGTTGATTTTCGCACAGAGTTTATATCGCCGTCAAAGTCCTCCGCGACACTATTCACGACTTGGAGCGCAAGTGGACATGGAGTTAGAAATCTACGTAGGTGGCCCAAAACTATCTACTGTCTCCCGCCCCAAAATCTTATGGGTGACTTTCGACACCATGCACACTTTACTTGCCCTTTCAGCCGCAAATGTCCCTAAAATACAAAGCTGCAACAAAATCTTGAAGTCGCTAGCCGGAAGCACTTGGGGAAAAGATAAAGCAAAGTTACTGGCAACTTACAAGGCAATTGGTCGGCCGATCCTGAACTATGCATCGCCGGGGCTTGCTGACGCTCAATGGAGTCAGCTGCAAGCCTGCCAAAACACCGCACTCAGAACTGCTACGGAGTGTGTCCTTATGTCTCCTATACCTCATTTACATCACGAGACGTAAAAGCTCCCAGTTAGGTAGCATAATGAGATGATGTGCAGGTACAACTGGTTTCCCCTATGGGGATGAGATCCGACACCTAGCAGCATCACCGTTTGATCCAAAGGTCCATGTGGAGGCCCTGAAGCACATCTGAATATTCGACGACGGGGTTCTTCTTTTGTGGCCGTGGCTCAGACACCGCGGTCGAATTTATGGTGGTATGAAATAAAAGTGGAAAACGAGAATTCTTCGATTAATACACTGGCCGTTTATTGTATATAAAAAATGTCAACACAGTTATTTTGGTTACCTTGATTATGGCGTTGGGAAAATCCTGGGGTGGCTGCGATGTCGATCTCTTAATCCGTACTCGGTTGCTGAAAGAATAGACGGTTGTCAAGTCGTTGACAACCGTTGAACCCAAAATCATCCTCCGGTTTTAAGGGGAGGTGAACCAACACATGCACACCCACCTGCATGTATATGTGCTGACAAAACGTGAATAATCATGCATACGTACAGGTGGGTGTGTGGGTGCTTGGAAAGTGACATTAGGGTGTCACTATTTTTAAGATTTTAGGCATCGGGCCTAAACAACATCCATGAGACGTCTGTTCTCTCCTATCTTCAGCTTTGTCCGGTGAACGCCGTTTTGCATATTTCGTTTTGATATTTCCTAATTAATTTCAAAATTATTTAAATGTCAGATGTAAACAAAACTGAAACATAGCTGGCAATGCTTCAGTTTAAAGTTAACAACAAATTTTAAAGGGCGGATGAAGTGGCGGATAAATTTATCTGCACAATAAATTATAGGTAACTTGAGCAAACGGAAACACACTTATCTGTCCGATAAAGTGGTCTTTAAAACTAAAGGTAAGATGAGATAACGGCCGTAAGTGGACTGTATTTAATTTTATTGTTATTAAATGAGGGTGAGCGTTAGCACTAACGAGGCAGTTAGCAGCAAAAGCTGAATGCCACGCAACACTAGGCTCTGAGCAGGCATCTGGATGACTACTCATTTTACCCACATTTTATTTATTTAGGGACTGGTCCCTGGTATGCATAGGAGGCTAGCGCATTGCTAAAACCACGATTTGTTGAAGCGGCTATAAACTATTTATTCCGAAAACTCCATAAACTATTTGCGAATTACATTGGTATGTAATGCAAAAGATATGAAATGAACGAAATAATCATAGCTTATGCCGCGTAAACAAAGATTGTAGAAAAAGTTTTGAGAAAAGAGGACAAGGATCACAACAATAGACTAACAAAATTTGAATTTTAAACTTTAATCAGGGTCTTATTATTTGAAAAGAACTTTGTTAGGGAATTTTATTTTCAGAACCCTGGACGGACTGGGCATACCTCAGCTTTAAAAGGAAAGTCCGTCACAAATGGCGCCCGAGGGGACTTTAAGACTAAACTTCGAGAGATACTATGGAGATCAATGGATTTTGAGTCAATACCACAAGGATTATGGCAAACTAGAAAACTTGGCAAATTAATTAAACACACAGGCATATCAGGGCAAAGAGAATTATAACAGGCATACTAAGGTGACACAAGGAAGGATTAAAATCTGCTGGGTTACATTAACAACAACAAAGAGAACACGGAGAAGATTCAAAAATTCTGCTGGGTTGACAAAAGGTCGGTGAAACAACACATAGAGGATCACGAGGAACGGCTGATCAAAATAACACAGAGGCATACGAGGATAACTAATAAACACAAGAGGATTAAAATCTGCTGGGTAATATAGAATCAACTAAACAACACATAGAGGGTCACGAGGATCTAAAAGGCAAATTAACACAAAGGTAGAAACATCGAAATCTACGAGACAAAATACAAATCAACAAGGATCAGCAACAAGATGGTAAAGGTATCCTGGGTATACTACCTTAACCGCGAGGAATTGGTGGCATACTGCGCGGAATTCGGAGTGGAATATTCTGGTACGGTGGAGGAAATGCGCGAACTTGTATCATATCCAAGCGCATAGTGATGATGAGGATTTGGATTCGTCGCGATGCTCCTGATCACTGGGTATTGGTAATACCTCTAACTTGGTTATAGGCCGAGTCAACTTGGTGTTAGCTGTCTTGAGATGTACAACTTTAGCTAGCGGCCACTTGCATGGTGGTAATCGCTCATCAGTCAAGAGCACGATTGAACCGATTTTTATGTCGTTATTTGCGTGATACCATTTCGAGATGGCCTGCAGGCATTGTAAGTAATGGGTGGACCACTGAGACCATAATTGTTGCATCTTTTGTTGAATAAGTTGCCATCGTTTTAGTCTGGATATCGCTTGTTCGACCAGAGAAGGTTCTGGTAGAGTGTTTAGGGCAGTGCCTACGAGGAAGTGGCCTGGTGTAAGTATGGACAGGTCTTCAGGATCCTCACTCAAAGCTTCGATTGGTCTCGAATTCAAGATAGCTTCAATCTGAGCAAGTAGGGTACAAAGCCCTTCGAATGTGAGCAATGTCTCGCCAATAGTCCGATTGAGGTGGAACTTCATAAGCTTAACAACAGCTTCCCCCTTCCCTCCCATATGAGGGGCTGTTGGAGGGTTGAAAATCCATTGAGATAAGTCTATGGAGAGGATATTCTGAATCTGTTGATGTTCTTTTGTACCTTCAGTGAATAAACCTTTGAGCTCTATGCTTGCGCCGACAAAGTTTCTATCACAATCGGAGTACACCTTGCTTGGTATACCGCGTTGTGATGAAAATCGTCGAAACGCAGCTATAAAACCTTCAGCTGTATAATCGGTGACCCCCTCAAGGTGTACAGCCGAAGTACTAAAGCACACAAGTAAGCATATCCAACTTTTATACGCCCTTGAACCCCTTCCCGTCCAGCTTTTTACTTTGAATGGACCGGCATAGTCTATGCCAGTTTGCTTATTTATCGACAGTAGCGGTCAAATCGTTAGATATCTGCTCAAATCTTCTTAATTTTTGGGTGTTTATAATGAAGATTATGCTCAAGTTAACTCCCAAAAGAGGAGTTAATTCGGAATTTGCGCTAATGTATCAGCCGTATTAGATAGACTTAAAAGCGCGCGGTTTATCAGTAGCCTTGATTTAAAGAACAGCTATTGGCAGATCCCCATGGAGGAAGATAGCAAAAGTATACCGCATTTACAATACCTGGGCGAGGGCTTTATCAGTAGAAAGTAATGCCATTTGGGCTAACCTCTTCTCCAGCTACTTTCCCAAGAGCACTCGATCGTGTGATAGGTCCGGAGTTAGAGCCACATGTGTTTGCCTACCTGGATGATATTATTATTACAAGCGAAATGTTAGAAGACCACATAAGGCATCTCACAGAAGTTTTCCGGTGTCTCAGGCAAGCCAACCTTAAGATTAATCGCGAAAAGTGCGAATTTTTTAAGAAAAGTCTGAAGTACTTAGGCCACGTAGTTAGCGAAGAGGGCATCCACACAGCCCCAGACAAAGTAGCGGCTATAAAAGAGCTCACACCCCCCAACAATATAAGAAAATTACGGCGTTTCCTTGGAATAGTGTCCTGGTACAGAAGGTTCGTCCCAGATTTTTCCAAAGTGGCAAAGTCGTTGACAGCCATGCTTAAGAAGGGCTGCAAATGGAAAAGGGCCGAAGAGCAGCAAGTAGCGTTTCAAGCTTTGAAGAATGCTCTTATACAAGAACCCGTTTTAGCCCATAGATTTTACTTAGAGATTAAGATCGCAGACAGATGCAAGTGATTTTGGCCCAGGCGCTGTAGTAACACAAAGGTTAGTTATGCAATAGTTTGGGCAATAAAAAAGATGAGGCTATATCTAGAAGGATACAGTTTCACCGTAATCACAGACCACTTAGCGTTGAAATGGCTGAATGCAATCGAAAGCCTATCAGGACGAGTTGCTAGATGGGCATTAGAGCTACAGAAATATTCGTTTGATGTACAATACAGAAAAGGGATGTTAAATGTCGTGGCAGACGCGCTATCGCGCCAACCGCTAGAAGAGCAATTGGGAAGCATGACCACGCAACCAGACGACGTTAAATGTAATTGGTATTCCGCAAAGGTAGCAGAAGTAACGAAGACAGCCGAAAAATTCCCAGATTACGTAATCCAAGAGGGAAAATTATACAGACGAATAGTTGGCCAAGTAGATGGTGAAGATCACGTTCCCTGGAAATTATGCGTACCAACCCCACAAAGGAAAATAGTACTAAGCGAAATTCACGATACACCAAGCGCCGGACATATTGGCCAGGCATGTTCATAGACGTCAGAAAGTACGTTCAGCAGTGCCACGAATGGCAAATTTATAAGCCAAGCCAACAACAAGCGGTTGGTAAAATGCTGACGCGTATCCCATGGCGGCCGCCATGGTGTAGCGGTTAAGTGTTCGGCCACCAAGTGGTGGCGGTTCGAGGCCCGGCAAAAGTAACATAAAAAATTATTTAGAAAAATAATTTTTCTAAACGGGGTCGCGCCTCGGCAGTAGTTTGGCAAACTATCCGGGTGTATTTCTGCCATGAGAAGCTTCTCAGCAAAAAATTCATTTGCTTTGCAAGTGCCGTTCGGAGTCGGCAAAAAACTGTAGGTCCCGCCAACTTGTAGGAAAATTCAAAAAGCAACACACCACAAGTTGGAAAGAGAAGCTCGGTTAAAAATCTCGTTAGAGGTTATGATAACCTGTTGGTATATCGCCGGCATTAGTAGTAGTTAGTATCCCAGAGGAACCATGGGCAACAGTATGCGCGGATTTTGTAGGACCACTGCCACGATCGAAACATGGCAACACGATGGCGTTAGTTTTTGTAGATAGATTTTCAAAGTGGGTAGAAGTTGTGGCTATACGAAAAGCAACAACAGACAATTTAATCAAGGGCCTAAGAGAACGTTTTTTAGCGAGGTTTGGAGCACCAAAGGTGTTAATAACCGACAACGGGGCGCAATTTATTAGCAGAATTTATTATTTGAAGTTTTAAACGATTTTTACAAGAGCTTGGTATAAAAAACCAGCTGACAGCACCATATACCCCACAGGAAAACCCGACAGAGAGAGCAAACCGAAATGTTAAGAGAATGATATCACAGCTTACCGGCAAGGATCGGAGGAATTGGGATGAGTTTATATCAGAGATTTCGTTGGCACTAAACACGAGTGTGTGTGAATCGACAGGATACAGTCCTGCATATGTAGTACAAGGTAGAGAGCCTAGAATTCCAGGCTCCCTCTACGACGAGCAGACGTTTGGCACGGGCGAGGAAAAGGCCATCTTGGGCGAAAAAGCAGCAAAGATAAAGGAGGTATATGACATGGTACGGCGTAAGCAGCAGAGGGCATCGACGGAGCAGGCAAGAAATTACAACTTGCGCAGGAGACAATGGCAACCGGCTATAAGCAACTTGGCATTGGTGAAAGAGCACCAATTGTCCAAAGCAGTGGACAATTTCGCGGCGAAATTAGCATCCAAATACAGTGGCCCACACCGAGTGATTAAGTTTGTGTCACCGGTAATCGTAGAGCTGGACAAGGTACACAATTGAAAGATAAGGACAGCACACTTAAGCGAGCTGAAGTCCTATCACGAGGCCGAGGTACAAAGAGATGACGCGCAGGAGCAGAGCCCAGGCCAGAATGAAACACGCGGGCAACAACCCAGTAGCAACAACAGGCAAAGCACACATCGAAGAGTAAGTTTTAAAGAAACCACGAATACCAAAGATTCCGAGAAACCAGAGACGCCACACGAGTCAGAACAACCATCGACATCCAAAGTAGCAATGCAAATGCTAAGAACGCGACAGCAAAGAAACTGTAACAAAGTAGCGAGATGTGGCTCATCATCGATAAAGGAGTTATCAACTAATAGTCCACAGGTAGAATCCCCACCGGAAAACGAACAATTGATCGTCGAGGAGACACAGGGCGAGACATCGACAATAGAAATCGGGATGAGATGGCAGCGGAGTACGCCAACAACATAGCCAACCAACAAAACCGCGAAATAAAAGATTACTTGGTATCCTTTCAATTAAGGACACGCACAAAAAACCCAACAACACATAACACGCCGATGATAAGCGCAGCAAAACGCCCCCTCAGACACAGGGCAATAGAGTTTTCAGCAATGTCCCAGGTATAAGGTGATCCATACAATAACGATCACAAACGGTAACTTGTGTACATAACCAATATGTTGTTTAATAATACCAGAATCAAATACGAAGAGCCCAGCGCCAAAATGGAAGAATACGGTTACAATAAGCCTTATTACAACTAATAATAAGTCTTATTTGCGGTAGGCGAGGGGGGAGTGTGATGACCCCAATCCGAAGGCTTCGGAGCCCTCACAACATTTAAACATACGCTTTATAAGCTCAAATGAAGTACGAGCTGTTTTATGAATAATATTGGATTTTTACATTTTTACACATACGCAATTTTGCAAAACCATCGACTTACGTGGTTTTACACAAGGCCATACACTTATAAGTTATTCTTACCCATTTATATGCAAAACATTGAAATTTGATACTTTTGCACATAAGCCATTTCGAACATGGCGGTTCTGCACAAACGCCACATACTTATACTTTGTATATAGCCATTTATATGAAGTATACTGAATTTTTATATTTTTGCACATGCGCCATTTTACACGTCAAGTACATACACGCTTTTGGCGGCCGCCGTGGTGTAGCGGTTAAGTGTTCGGCCTTCTACACCAAGTCGTGGCGGTTCGATGCCCGGCAAAAGTAACATCAAAAATTATTTAGAAAAACGATTTTTCTAAACGGGGTCGCCCCTCGGCAGTAGTTTGGCAAACTCTCCGGGTGTATATCTGCCATGAGAAGCTTCTCAGCAAAAAATTCATTTGCTTTGCAAGTGCCGTTCGGAGTCGGCAAAAAACTGTAGGTCCCGCCAACTTGTAGGAAAAACTCAAAAGCAACACACCACAAGTTGGAAAGAGAAGCTCGGCTAAAAATCCCGTTAGAGGTTATGATAACCTGTTGGTATACACGCTTTTGCACAAAAATATCTACTCATGCTCATATACATACAAACATACACTTACATAATTTCATATTTCGCTAATGAGTTCTAATTTGTACAATATTAGGCACACCCTAATGTACGTTGGTATAATAGAAGATTTTACCGGAATATCAGCGGCCTAACACGAACAATTCGCTTCCCTGGTTCAATAACGACGCAAATGTCAATTTTAAAGTTTCGATATAACGAGCACAAAAGCTTTAAAAAGTGCTAATCTTTGCTGTGTATAAATTTTATAATTGTATTACAAGTAGTTTCCGCGCTAGACCACTTGCGTCGTTATTGCATTACCACATTTTTCTAGTTGACGTCAGTTCAATAACGACGCAATTGATTAGTTGTTTTTTTTCGCTCCAGTATTTTTTGAAATCAAAATCCTTGTGAGTTTCCCAAAATGGGTATACATTTTCTTTGTTCCTACTATATTATTAAAAATAAAATAAATATTTGAGCGAAAAAAATTATGGTCACATGTAAGTATTAAGGATGATTTACACGGGTCGATTTTTCTATCCTTTTTTTCAATCGACCGTGTAAACAGCAATTCGATCGATCTTCACCTTGTATTTAAGGGTTGAACACAAGTGGTTCGATAAAAATCGACCCGTGTAAATGAGCCTTTACTTGATCATACATTTTTGGGCAATAATTTAGTTCAAGAACGACGCAAATGGAAGTTGCGTCATTCTTGCTCCACCATCTTTGTCGGTAAAATGACTTTCGCTGATTTCGCTTTGGCTGATTTTAAAATTTTCAAAGCAGTGGACAATTTCGCGGCGAAATTAGCATCCAAATACAGTGGCCCACACCGAGTGATTAAGTTTGTGTCACCGGTAATCGTAGAGCTGGACAAGGTACACAATTGAAAGATAAGGACAGCACACTTAAGCGAGCTGAAGTCCTATCACGAGGCCGAGGTACAAAGAGATGACGCGCAGGAGCAGAGCCCAGGCCAGAATGAAACACGCGGGCAACAACCCAGTAGCAACAACAGGCAAAGCACACATCGAAGAGTAAGTTTTAAAGAAACCACGAATACCAAAGATTCCGAGAAACCAGAGACGCCACACGAGTCAGAACAACCATCGACATCCAAAGTAGCAATGCAAATGCTAAGAGCGCGACAGCAAAGAAACTGTAACAAAGTAGCGAGATGTGGCTCATCATCGATAAAGGAGTTATCAACTAATAGTCCACAGGTAGAATCCCCACCGGAAAACGAACAATTGATCGTCGAGGAGACACAGGGCGAGACATCGACAATAGAAATCGGGATGAGATGGCAGCGGAGTACGCCAACAACATAGCCAACCAACAAAACCGCGAAATAAAAGATTACTTGGTATCCTTTCAATTAAGGACACGCACAAAAAACCCAACAACACATAACACGCCGATGATAAGCGCAGCAAAACGCCCCCTCAGACACAGGGCAATAGAGTTTTCAGCAATGTCCCAGGTATAAGGTGATCCATACAATAACGATCACAAACGGTAACTTGTGTACATAACCAATATGTTGTTTAATAATACCAGAATCAAATACGAAGAACCCAGCGCCAAAATGGAAGAATACGGTTACAATAAGCCTTATTACAACTAATAATAAGTCTTATTTGCGGTAGGCGAGGGGGGAGTGTGATGACCCCAATCCGAAGGCTTCGGAGCCCTCCCAACATTTAAACATACGCTTTATAACTTCAAATGAAGTACGAGCTGTTTTATGAATAATATTGGATTTTTACATTTTTACACATACGCAATTTTGCAAAACCATCGACTTACGTGGTTTTACACAAGGCCATACACTTATAAGTTATTCTTACCCATTTATATGCAAAACATTGAAATTTGATACTTTTGCACATAAGCCATTTCGAACATGGCGGTTCTGCACAAACGCCACATACTTATACTTTGTATATAGCCATTTATATGAAGTATACTGAATTTTTATATTTTTGCACATGCGCCATTTTACACGTCAAGTACATACACGCTTTTGGCGGCCGCCGTGGTGTAGCGGTTAAGTGTTTGGCCTTCTACACCAAGTCGTGGCGGTTCGATGCCCGGCAAAAGTAACATCAAAAATTATTTAGAAAAACGATTTTTCTAAACGGGGTCGCCCCTCGGCAGTAGTTTGGCAAACTCTCCGGGTGTATATCTGCCATGAGAAGCTTCTCAGCAAAAAATTCATTTGCTTTGCAAGTGCCGTTCGGAGTCGGCAAAAAACTGTAGGTCCCGCCAACTTGTAGGAAAAACTCAAAAGCAACACACCACAAGTTGGAAAGAGAAGCTCGGCTAAAAATCCCGTTAGAGGTTATGATAACCTGTTGGTATACTACCTTTTGCACAAAAATATCTACTCATGCTCATATACATACAAACATACACTTACATAATTTCATATTTCGCTAATGAGTTCTAATTTGTACAATATTAGGCACACCCTAATGTACGTTGGTATAATAGAAGATTTTACCGGAATATCAGCGGCCTAACACGAACAATTCGCTTCCCTGGTTCAATAACGACGCAAATGTCAATTTTAAAGTTTCGATATAACGAGCACAAAAGCTTTAAAAAGTGCTAATCTTTGCTGTGTATAAATTTTATAATTGTATTACAAGTAGTTTCCGCGCTAGACCACTTGCGTCGTTATTGCATTACCACATTTTTCTAGTTGACGTCAGTTCAATAACGACGCAATTGATTAGTTGTTTTTTTTTCGCTCCAGTATTTTTTGAAATCAAAATCCTTGTGAGTTTCCCAAAATGGGTATACATTTTCTTTGTTCCTACTATATTATTAAAAATAAAATAAATATTTGAGCGAAAAAAATTATGGTCACATGTAAGTATTCTAACCTTTTTTTCAATCGACCGTGTAAACAGCAATTCGATCGATCTTCACCTTGTATTTAAGGGTTGAACACAAGTGGTTCGATAAAAATCGACCCGTGTAAATGAGCCTTTACTTGATCATATATTTTTGGGCAATAATTTAGTTCAAGAACGACGCAAATGGAAGTTGCGTCATTCTTGCTCCACCATCTTTGTCGGTAAAATGACTTTCGCTGATTTCGCTTTGGCTGATTTTAAAATTTTCTATGAAGATTTCTCTTTAAATATGATGGATTACACAGAGTTACAGTGAAAAAACACTCATCATGCGACCTAGCTAAGATTGTTTATCTAGTCGAGGGTAACACGAAACGGTATTTGAAAAATCGCCTGTACCCTCAAATTTTTTTTATCGTTAAAAACCGTTTTTTTTTCATGTCTGTCGGCACATAAAAATTCCTAGAAGGGCTATTTTTGAACCGATTTAAATTTTTCCAACGGGTTTGTAAAGTTAAATAATGGTTTTCTTAATATATAAACAGCAGAAGAAATTTTTGCACCTAAATCTGAAATTTTCGTAAATTTTTTTCGTTTTTTCGAGTTTGACGCCATTTTTTTGGTACAATTCGAAAAACATGCTTTAGTTAAAACAAATATTATTGTTCTACTATTAATTCTCAGTAAAACTAGACTTTATTTATTGAAAAATGTTAAAAATTGAAGAAGTTACAACGTTTTTTCGAAAACAAGAATTTCAGCAGTAAAACTCTTTATATTATTTTTATTGATTCCATTGTTCTTTGTATACAGAAAAATTTACTTTTTCAAAATAGGTTGGAGTTAGAAATGTTTGCTTGATCTTTTTCATTTAAATGACGAATCATCAATTTCACCAGCAGTAATTAGCTAACATCCTCACTTGGTTCTTTCCTGCAAACCGTTTTTCAATCGTCAATATCTCTTGATGAAAACGTTCTCCTTGTTCGTCGCTAAATTGACCGAGATTGTCTGGGAAAAATTCCAAACGGGAGTGCAATAAATGAATTTTTATGGACATGTTGCATCCCATTTCTCCATACGCTTCCAAAAATTCATGAAGGTATTTTCTACCAAATTCCACTGCTTCAATCGAGGGGCCAACTTCTCTGTTTGCCTTATAGACAAATCCAAATCCCGCACAAGATCACAATAGTCCAAAATACACGCTCCGTTCCTCTTGTCCCAGTTGGAATATACGGTTGGTCAATTCGCTTTTTTGAAAATTGAGGGTTGGATTCAGAAACACTTTCTGGTTTTCTGTACACAGTCGCCTCATCCGCTTTTTCTCTCAGGATTAGTTTTGAAACAGACAGTACATCAGCATATTTTATGCAGTGACGAGATTTATAGCGGTAACCATCGATACTTGTTTGGCAGAAGTAGCAATCATTGGGCGTGTGATATATTTGATAATGCCAAGCCATAGGAGCCACAAATGGTAAACTCTGGTCATTATGTGTACCGGATTTCCATTTTTTGAGGTGCATAGAGCACGTCAAAACGTTTATTTAATTCACGTATATTTTACGAACTGACCAATAATATTTTTCAAAATTTTAATTCAAATGACCGATATGGACTAAAGCCAATACAACTAAGTAGATGTTATATGTTGATACAAAGTAGAAAATAAGAAAAGTAGTTTTTTACCTTTATGTATTACTTAAGTGAAACACTTAACTCTTTATTTGTGAGGGGTATCCAAAATTTAACTGCTGGGTTAATTGAGAAGGTACAGTTGATCAGCTCATTTTCTTACAAAGAAGACGAGACTGATAAGCTAACAATAACCATAACGGGAGGCGGATTAGCAGACATTCGATATAATTTGCATATTGCCGATCACGCCATTAATGACGTCATGCTACTGCACAACAGGTTTTTTTTTTTGCGAGTCTCTCTTTTGTGCAGCGCATTGCGATCATCTTGAGTACATATCACGTACCTCGTGCAGGGACAGTCATTTTGGGGGTCGGTTGAGTTGTCTGGTCTAGTCGAGCAGGCAGTTCTTAAGCAACCGCGGAATACGCAAAACGTACAAAATCTTAGTTAAAGATCAAAGTGATCTGACTGCCAAAAATAAAATAATTTAGTGAGGGCATCGGGAAAAATTGGGCTTGATCCAGAAAGTGTGTGAACCGTGCAAAATAAAATACCCGCTAAACTTTCCAAAATTTATGTGCAATAATGCGGCTGGAAACCCGTCACAAACTATGGTTAACTAAATAATTCCATTTCGTTTCCCGCGGAACATTCCCAAATAAATGTGCCTCACACGTGTTAGCGGAAGTCCTACCCGAACTACCCATGAACTAAAAAAGTGATCACAACTCCTTTAGTTCGTTTATTTCGAGTCGAAAACGCCAGCCAATGCCACACGAATTTTGCTAATTCCCGATATTATCGATACCGAACGTTTTCAAAAGCCAAAATTTGGTTCCGATAAATCAAATATTCGATATGCTACAAGCATTACCACGAAACAAACTCAAACCATAATGATCGCCAGAGGAGAGGAAGAGAGGAGGAAGTAACCTGCAGCAACCAAAATTCCCCAGGAAGAGGAACACAATTTTTATTAAATTTAAGAAACCAAATCAGTGAATTAGAGTTTTCGTGTCTATTAATTGCGAATAACGTAAATAATAATTAACATATTTTCTTTTGTGCCGGTGTGGTATACTGCGAGAAGAGGGTTAATTGTTCTCCAACCATGTAATTTCCTTCATACCGGCAATATTCGATCCAACACGTCGAGTCCGCTCGCGTAAATCTATCTTAGCATAGATTCGTTAAATTTATTAATGAAAGCATTCGACCTTAAATTAAATATTAGTTAAGGGCTAGGCCCAATAAATTTGATGCGAAGCATTTTTAGGTAGAAGCAACGATGGTAACAGCACTATCAAACGTTACAACCATCGTATCATGCAAATGAACATTCGCTAACCGTCGAACATACTTGATAGCAATTGAATGCAACTTCGTCGTCTACGCTGGGCCCAACGTCGCGTCGCTGCTGCAAATCAACAAACGTAAGTCTTTCTAATATTGTGCATATTATCTGTTTATATATATATACACGTATGTTTGTAACTATTATTGCCACTTAAATTATCCCAATTGACTTTAGGGAAGAGTATGATAACACTGTTCCCACTTGCTTCTAGCTAAGATTGTTTTCTTTATAAAGTTTTTTTTTTGTTGCTCGGAGGGAAAACTAGTTTTTTTTTCTCTTCACAGATTTAAATAGCAAAGTTAAGGTTAGGGTGTACTAGAATACCTAGATTACCCACATAATTGTTCGAAGGTTAGACATAAAGTACTTTCAAATTGAATAACTTTTACCAAATGTAAACTGAATTTTGTATAAAAGAAAAAATTTTTTTTTTTGAATGAATTACAATGGAATTAAATATTGTTAAATTAGACATAAAAATGTGGTAGTAGTTTATTTGGGCTATAGGGGTTGACGAAACATAGAGACATGTCCTGATGAGGTGAGTAAAAATAACAACATGGGTTAACGAAACATACTACAATCTCGTTAACAGGAAGGGCGGGTTTAGATGTCGGGAGAGTTTCCACCTTTTCATCCCCACATACAGAGTGTTGGTGTGCTATGAATACCTTAGTAGGATAGGACGGTAATACGTTCTTCGATCGACGTACTTTTCTTTGAGACAATTCCCGCTGCTTTTGTATACAATTTTTTTTTTGTTGTGCCTAATTCCGTAATCCTGCATACATTTAAATCATTCGTGTATAGCTTTCGCTGATCGCATCGAGGTAAGCCCACGCCCACTGTCCCTGAGCCACGCTGAAGCACAGCTAGGTATGCAGATCTACCTTAGATGTGGTCACCTACTTATTTTCCCTTTTATCAAGCAGCTGTTATAGGAGAAAGCCGTTACAGAAGATTTTGGCGCCCAACGTGGGGCCCACAGAGATATGATGCTAGTCATTTCCTGTAGCTCCGGATATTAAATAAAATTTCAGCCTTGGGTCAAACAAGCCGGAAGCGCATGGTGTGGACGTTTTCGTACCATGACCGCCTATTTTTCCCAAAGCTAAACCGTTACTTTTATAAACTCAATTAAGAGAGTTGTTGTATTAGACTTGAAGTAGTCGATACATTTTTGTTGTGAAAGCGCGATTTTAGGTTTACTGAATTTTACGTTTCGGTACCCTAACGCCACCCTTGAAATTTAGACTTTACGTAGTCATTTAGGTTACTTTTGGATTTTTTTCTGGCAATTTTCGGAACGAAACCAAAGTATAAATAATGAATATTATGGCACATTTCTTTATGATCCCATGGAACACCAACGCTCTGTACATTTTTATTGTTGCTCGCCTTATTTTCCGTCAGGACGTACCAACGTAGCAGTCAGCCCCTAAAGCCGTATAAATTTGAAAAATAAGAAGTAGATAAACTTGATTAAGTGATAGTCTTTTCGCATGAAAATTATATATTTTCTTTTTGTTTTGCTCTCATATAATTATTTTTTTATAATAAGAGGGAGAACGGGTTGAAGTTTTCCCCCAAAGACGTCCATTAGATAGAAATACATACATATATTGTTAGATAAATTTTTTTTCACAATGCCGGTGACACGTAGTCCCGACGAAGCCTCTGGCGGAATAGACATAGACCCCCTGAATAATACCATTTGCGCAATATGTAGTGAAGTTTTACAAGGTAACGAGGATCAATTAGAAACCCCGTGCAATCATTATTTTCACTCCAAATGTCTAAAAACCTGGCTTGAGGAAAATGAAACATGCCCTGTGTGTAGACAAGAATGTACCTTGAGTATGTTGACTGGTGGTAACACCGAGGCTAGCGCAACCGGTAGGATCCCTCACCAAGCTGGTCGAAGAACCGGAACGATACCGCGAGACCGAATAAACACCCGAAGGTACTTACAAAGTAATCCCCATCTCCGCCTTGCTGCTTCAGCAATGCCTACTTCCCACCAGACACAAAGCCCTAGAAACACACGTGGTGGGGGACATCACGTAGCAAACCACAATGTCATGTCCGAAGAAAGAGTTAGGGACTTAATAGTGGAATCACTGAACGTGTTCCGATCGGAAATGACAAACGATATTTCGAATGACTTACGACAGATGATGGCTAGTCTTAATTTAGCAGATAATAGACCCCATCCTTCCACCAGTTTTCACCGGGAAGAACCACCGACTTGGCCCCGGGACGCTCCTTACGACGAGTTACGATCTAATAGAGGTTTTCCTAATGAAAGGCGTAATGAATCAATGGGAGTAAATAGGCTGTCGATTGCCAATGAAAAATTGTCAAATTTAATTCGCAATTGGCAGATTCGCTTTAGTGGTCTCAATGATGTTTTATCAGTGGACCAATTCATTTACCGTGTCAATACTCTTACGTCGTTGCATCTACATGGTAATTTTAACATCCTATGCCAACATGTACACTCCCTGTTCGAGGGGAAAGCACTACAATGGTTTTGGAGGTATCGCCAACAAAGCGATAACCTAGAATGGTTTGATCTGTGTGAAGCAATGCGACGCCAGTTTAAAGACTTTGCTACCGACTCAGAAATTCGTGATGACATAAGGAGACGTAAGCAGAAGCCAAACGAAACTTTCGACGATTTTCTCGACGCAGTAATGACCATGTGCGACCGTTTGCGATCTCAGATGAATGACTCGGAGTTAGTCGAGACTCTAACACGCAATTTGAAATCTGATTTACGCCACGAGTTGCTTCACTTAGAGATCGAGGACATCGCAAGTCTGCGTAGAGAGGCTAGGAAGCACGAGAAATTCTTCCGTGATTTACAATGCTATGGTCAAAAATCAAACCAACCAAGACGCCAAGTATACCAATTATCTCACGATAGGGAATGTAGCCCCGTAGGTCCTTTGCAGGAACTTGAAGTGACAGGAGAGGTAGACGCTATAGATGTAGGGAAACTGAAATGTTGGAACTGCGAACATATAGGTCACAGATATCAGGATTGTCTCAAAGCGCGTCGGATATTTTGCTATGGGTGTGGAGCACCAGACACGTTCAAACCAACATGTACCAAATGTTCTGCAATGCCGGAAAACGCATTGAAGGATGTTCATCGAACGAAGGATGGACATCCGGTGGTCAAAAATCGGAATATGAACTAGGTGTTGCCTCGAACCACAGCTTGCCAATAAAATCACCAGATGCATCACATACCCAATCGGAATCCAGTCCTTCAGTTACGATCGGCTCTAATCGTCACCGCAAGCCCTACCATATTCGTCTGGCCGAATATAACCAGGCCAGAGAGCGGATATTTTCCACCGCTATCTGTACACCCGCCAAATCTCGTTCAGCTAAGCGCATGCACGATTTCTGGCAGCGACACAAAACTTTGAAACGCTACGTCATATCGCCAATAGTCTATGATGCCTCCGACATTCGACCGTACGCTAATCTTGAAATTTTTGGAAAAAACTACCTCGGTCTTTTAGATAGCGGAGCCAATAAAAGCTGCATAGGTGCTGAATTGGCAAGATCAATATTGAACAACGAAATAGGAGTATACAAAAAATGCATTGGGAGCGTGAAAACTGCGGACGGAAAAAGGCAGACAGTAGCGGGAATAATCACTATGACTTTGACTTTCAACAATCAGCAAAAGGAAATGGAGTTCCTGATAGTACCTACTGTGACAACCAACGTAATATGCGGAATGGACTTTTGGCAAATCTTCGGTGTAAAAGTATGTGCTGAACCTATGGTCAACCAACTCAGCTTAGACGAGGAGTCAGAAGCCCTGCCTCTTACTCCAACCCAAAAACAGCAACTCGAGATCGCGATATCGGCTTTTCCTTCATCAGAAAAAGAAGGCCTTGGTACAACCACTTTGATAGAGCATCATATAGACACTGGCAATGCCACTCCAGTAAAGCAACGGTATTATCCCATATCGCCCGCGAGAGAGAAAATACTGTGCGAAGAGATAGACCGCATGCTAAGCTTAGGAGTGATCGAAGAGGCAAAAAGTTCACCCTGGTCATCCCCTGGCGTTCTGATAGTCAAGCCAGGAAAAGCAAGGTTTTGCCTAGATTCGAGGAAGTTGAACGAATTAACCGCCAAAGACGCGTACCCCATTCCAAACATAGACGGTCTGTTGTCCCGATTACCACCTGTTAATTGTATATCAAAAATTGACTTGAAAGATGCCTTTTGGCAAATAAACTTGTCCCTAGAGTCTCGACCAAAAACTGCGTTTACTATACCCAACCGACCATTGTATCAGTTCAAACGAATGCCGTTTGGACTGTGCAATGCGCCCCAAACCATGTGTCGGTTGATGGACCAAGTAATTCCTTACCATCTCAAGACGCATGTGTTCGTTTACTTGGACGACTTGCTCATAGCGTCACAGTCATTTGAGGAGCATATAACCCACTTAATGGAAGTCGCATGCCAACTTAGGAAAGCCGGCCTGACGATTAACATAAAGAAAAGTAGTTTCGGCTTGCGTAGGGTAAAGTACTTAGGCTTCGTGGTAGGCGATGGTTCCTTGTCCGTAGATGCCGACAAAGTACGGGCCATTGAGGAGTACCCAGTCCCTAAAACCGTTCGGCAACTTCGGCAATTCCTGGGAATGAGTGGGTGGTATCGCCGCTTTATATCCGAATACGCTAGCCTGACTTTTCCGCTGACAGAGTTGTTATCCAAAAAGAAAAAGTTTATATGGAATCCCGCCGCACAGGAAGCGTTTGATAAGGTTAAGCAAAAGCTTACTGCAGCACCGCTTTTAGTACATCCAAACTACGATAAGCCTTTTATTGTACAGTGCGACGCAAGTCAGTGCGGTGTCGGAGGCCTTTTAGCTCAATGCGATGAAAGTGGAGACGAACGACCCATCGCTCATTTCTCACATAAGCTAAACAAGGCGCAGAGAAACTACACCGTCACTGAGCTAGAGTGCCTCGCTGTCGTGCTGTCCATAAAGAAATTTCGGCCATATATTGAAGGGCAAGAGTTCAAAGTGGTGACGGACCACGCCAGCCTCAAGTGGCTTATGAGTCAAAAAGACCTGAGTGGAAGATTAGCGCGATGGGCTCTTAAACTTCAAGGCTTCACTTTCACGATTGAGCATCGTAAAGGATGTGACAACAAAGTGGCAGATGCGTTATCTCGAGTTTACGAGGGCGAGGAAGCTAGTATAGAGGAGTTGAGTGTGGATGTTTTGCCAGAAATAGATATCGAATCAGAACTCTTCGAAAGCGACGAATACAAGACCCTGAGAGACAAACTTGTTCAGTCCAATATGCCCGATTATAAAGTGGTTGACAAGTTTATTTACCATCGTACGTCTTTCGAGAACAGTGAAAACGCGGATGAGGACGTGTGGAAGCTGTACGTTCCAACAGGGCTACGAAAAGACGTTATGTATTCAGCACATGATTCACCCACATCAGCTCACGGAGGCGTTGCCAAAACGTTGGAGCGCATACGTAGGCACTTCTATTGGCCAGGTATGGCGACAGAGATCCGCAACTATGTGCTTTCGTGTAATTTGTGCAAGACCTCCAAAACTCCGACATACGCTCTTCGTACGCCAATGGGGCAGATGGTTGAAACAGAAAGACCTTTTCAGAGATTATACGTGGATTTGATAGGTCCGTTTCCTCGCACCAGAAAGGGCAACACAGGTATCTTAATAGTATTGGATCATTTTTCAAAGTTTACATTTTTAAAGCCTTTGCGTAAATTTACATCCACCCTAATAATCGAATTTTTAAAAGCTAATATCTTCGATTGCTTTGGAGTCCCAGAAACCGTGGTGTCCGATAATGGCAGTCAATTCACCAGTAAGGAGTTTACCAATTTCCTTACCAAGTGTGGAATCCGACACACACGGACTGCAGTATATTCACCACAGTCCAATGCTTCAGAGCGCGTAAACAGGAGCATCAATGAAGCGTTGAGGTCTTTCGTACGTAAAGATCAAAGGAGCTGGGACCTTTACATTAGTAGCATCAACAGTGCCTTACGAAATAGTTTACACCATAGCGTGGGTCAATCGCCCTACCATGTTGTGTTCGGGCAAAACATGATCACTCACGGAAGTGATTACAGACTTCTTAGGAATCTTGGGTTGCTGGCGGAAGGCTCTGTTAAATTACCAAGGGAAGACGAATTTGCTATTATTAGAGAAGCTATTAATGCAAAGCTCAAGCAGGCATACGACAGGAACGTTCGTTCCTACAATTTACGAGCCAGAAAGAGGGAATTTCAGGTCGGTCAGGAAGTTGTACGCAGGAATTTTGTCCAGAGCAACCTCCAGAAGCATTTTAACGCCAAACTTGCACCAAAAGGCATTAAAGCTAAGGTTGTAAAAAGACTAGGCAACGCTTATTATGTGTTAGAAGATGTGGGTAATAAAGGCACAGGAACCTATCATGTGAAAGACATTTGGTGAATTTCAAGGCTGGAAATCGAGTCCACTTCGATTAGACTCCAGAATCAGATGTATACTTCCGCAAAGCATCGTATAGCATCTGTCTGGGCGGGGGAGATTGTGAGGGGTATCCAAAATTTAACTGCTGGGTTAATTGAGAAGGTACAGTTGATCAGCTCATTTTCTTACAAAGAAGACGAGACTGATAAGCTAACAATAACCATAACGGGAGGCGGATTAGCAGACATTCGATATAATTTGCATATTGACGATCACGCCATTAATGACGTCATGCTACTGCACAACAGGTTTTTTTTTTTGCGAGTCTCTCTTTTGTGCAGCGCATTGCGATCATCTTGAGTACATATCACGTACCTCGTGCAGGGACAGTCATTTTGGGGGTCGGTTGAGTTGTCTGGTCTAGTCGAGCAGGCAGTTCTTAAGCAACCGCGGAATACGCAAAACGTACAAAATCTTAGTTAAAGATCAAAGTGATCTGACTGCCAAAAATAAAATAATTTAGTGAGGGCATCGGGAAAAATTGGGCTTGATCCAGAAAGTGTGTGAACCGTGCAAAATAAAATACCCGCTAAACTTTCCAAAATTTATGTGCAATAATGCGGCTGCAAACCCGTCACAAACTATGGTTAACTAAATAATTCCATTTCGTTTCCCGCGGAACATTCCCAAATAAATGTGCCTCACACGTGTTAGCGGAAGTCCTACCCGAACTACCCATGAACTAAAAAAGTGATCACAACTCCTTTAGTTCGTTTATTTCGAGTCGAAAACGCCAGCCAATGCCACACGAATTTTGCTAATTCCCGATATTATCGATACCGAACGTTTTCAAAAGCCAAAATTTGGTTCCGATAAATCAAATATTCGATATGCTACAAGCATTACCACGAAACAAACTCAAACCATAATGATCGCCAGAGGAGAGGAAGAGAGGAGGAAGTAACCTGCAGCAACCAAAATTCCCCAGGAAGAGGAACACAATTTTTATTAAATTTAAGAAACCAAATCAGTGAATTAGAGTTTTCGTGTCTATTAATTGCGAATAACGTAAATAATAATTAACATATTTTCTTTTGTGCCGGTGTGGTATACTGCGAGAAGAGGGTTAATTGTTCTCCAACCATGTAATTTCCTTCATACCGGCAATATTCGATCCAACACGTCGAGTCCGCTCGCGTAAATCTATCTTAGCATAGATTCGTTAAATTTATTAATGAAAGCATTCGACCTTAAATTAAATATTAGTTAAGGGCTAGGCCCAATAAATTTGATGCGAAGCATTTTTAGGTAGAAGCAACGATGGTAACAGCACTATCAAACGTTACAACCATCGTATCATGCAAATGAACATTCGCTAACCGTCGAACATACTTGATAGCAATTGACTTCGTCGGCTACGCTGGGCCCAACGTCGCGTCGCTGCTGCAAATCAACAAACGTAAGTCTTTCTAATATTGTGCATATTATCTGTTTATATATATATACACGTATGTTTGTAACTATTATTGCCACTTAAATTATCCCAATTGACTTTAGGGAAGAGTATGATAACACTGTTCCCACTTGCTTCTAGCTAAGATTGTTTTCTTTATAAAGTTTTTTTTTTGTTGCTCGGAGGGAAAACTAGTTTTTTTTTCTCTTCACAGATTTAAATAGCAAAGTTAAGGTTAGGGTGTACTAGAATACCTAGATTACCCACATAATTGTTCGAAGGTTAGACATAAAGTACTTTCAAATTGAATAACTTTTACCAAATGTAAACTGAATTTTGTATAAAAGAAAAAATTTTTTTTTTTGAATGAATTACAATGGAATTAAATATTGTTAAATTAGACATAAAAATGTGGTAGTAGTTTATTTGGGCTATAGGGGTTGACGAAACATAGAGACATGTCCTGATGAGGTGAGTAAAAATAACAACATGGGTTAACGAAACATACTACAATCTCGTTAACAGGAAGGGCGGGTTTAGATGTCGGGAGAGTTTCCACCTTTTCATCCCCACATACAGAGTGTTGGTGTGCTATGAATACCTTAGTAGGATAGGACGGTAATACGTTCTTCGATCGACGTACTTTTCTTTGAGACAATTCCCGCTGCTTTTGTATACAATTTTTTTTTTTGTTGTGCCTAATTCCGTAATCCTGCATACATTTAAATCATTCGTGTATAGCTTTCGCTGATCGCATCGAGGTAAGCCCACGCCCACTGTCCCTGAGCCACGCTGAAGCACAGCTAGGTATGCAGATCTACCTTAGATGTGGTCACCTACTTATTTTCCCTTTTATCAAGCAGCTGTTATAGGAGAAAGCCGTTACATATTTCACTTAAAAACTTAATTTATTTAAAATTTAAACTTAAGAATTGACTTTGTATCTGCGTAACCTTTAAAGTTCTGTTTAGGGCAACTTTACCTTTGGCATCAATGGAATCACTTCTTGCTGTTGTTGTGCTGTCGCTATCATGAGGTGATATCATGCTTGGCCGGTCGACCAAGCATGTCAACCATACGTTGCTATGCAGTGGGTGGTAAAAAGGTTGAAATTCTTGTTTTCGAAAAAGCGTTGCAACTTCGTCAATTTTTAACATCTTTCAATAAATAAAGTCTAGTTTTACTCAGAATTAATAGTAGAACAATAATATTTATTTTAACTAAAGCATGTTAAAGAGAGTAACTATGGCCTTACCGCGGTATGGGGCTCTGCCGCGGCGGACGACACATTCCCCCTACTCTTCCCTTGACCCTAAACTGGTTTTGCCCGGCGAGGGGTCGTACGAACAAGATGATAAATAATAACAAAAACCCTAAAACTAAAGATACAACTATGTATACTGCACAGCAGAGGAGGAAAATTCTGGAGCAGGCGAGAACGCAGCGTCGGAGGACAAACTCCATTTCCTTATCAGCCGAGAGATCGACAGCGATGGCAACTACTGGTCGATTAGCTCTGGATAACAAGGGGGCAATCCCCAAAGTAAGCACCGGTACAAACACAGTGAAGCCAACAACGGCTGATGCTAAAGTCCTAGTAAGTGCCGGTACCGAAACTAAGTCTTTAACGTCTGTGGCAGTGGTCTCACGACCTGGCCCCAGAGATCCAAATAAGGGAACGACCGCGATGGCAACTACGGGTCGAAATTTACACCAAAAGACATCTCCCAGTCGCTCTGAGTACTTGGACAAAAAAGCGGCCGCGAGGATCCTGAAGAAATACGAGGGTATTTCACAAGAGACGCTATCGCCGAATGCTAGAAAGACGGTGGAGATGGCTGAAGCTATCTTACAGAACTTCTAAAGCGACTACGCGCCAAAGAAGGTTAATGGAAATCCCTTCAAACGCCAGAGATCGGACGTGGATTTAAAACCTCACCCGAAGCGGCAGCAACACGCCCCCGTAGTGGGTAAACTCAGCTTTGCTGAAGTAACTAAGGATAGGATCCTCATAGGAGTCATTGACCGAGGTAACGAAAGCTGGGCCATCCCTAGGGACCAGTGGCGGTACGTCCGGAACGCTATCGGTAATGCCCTTCTCGACATTATGGATAAGTCTCCGGGTGCCACGCCGATGGGTTCTGATGCGGGATGGCACCAGGGCCGCATCAAGGTATTCGCTTGCGAGGATGCAAAAACTGTTGCACTGTACAAGGCAGCAGCTGCAAGACTGGGTGAGATCTACCAAGGGGCAAGAATCGAGGTTGTCGACTGGATGGACATCCCGGCTCGGCCAAGGGCAAGAGCGTGGATTCCTGCTATCCCTGCTGAACCTGAGAGAATTCTGAGGATGCTGAGGATCATGAACCCGTCTCTCCCGACGCAGGACTGGGGTGTCAATCTGGTCGAGGATGCGGTAGGGCCTGACAGGCAAGTGGTCTTCACCTTGACTAAGGAAGCACTCGGGCCCCTTAAACGGTGCAATGGACGAGTGCACTACGGCATGGGTCAGATCGTGATCCAAGTATACCGCGGCTATGCACAGCGCGCTGCTATTTCGGCTGCACCGGAGGGCTCGGACATCGCAGTGCCGGTAGAGGAGTCGGAGATGTCCGACTCGGAAAGTATGGTATCTGCCACGTCAAATGGCGAAGGAGCAGTGAACAGCTCGGAGATGGGAGACAGCCTGCTGGACGGGGAGGACCTCAACGTCACAGTGATAGCAGCTAGTCCTGAGCGCACCAATGTCAATACTGCCACAGTAAGTAGGATCTCGGCTACGCCAAATCGTGGTCTGAACAAATCGTCGTTTAAAGATAAGCCTCCAGACGAGGTGGAACTCTACGATACGGCGGTGGCAGGGAAGTCTGAGCGCTCTCATGTTGGTGGTGATTCAGATAAACCTGCACAAATCTAAAGCAGTCTCGGCTGCTTTAATCAGTCGTCTCTCTAAAGGCGACATAGATGTGGTCCTCACCCAAGAACCCTGGGTCAACAGCTCAAGGATTTGCGGTTTGGGATTAAGGGTTTTAAGCTAATCCAAGCCAGCGAGGGGGCAGGGTTAGAGCCTGTATTCTGGTTAAGTCTGAGCTAAATGCTTTTCTCTTGCCCAACTATACCAATGGTGACGTTACAGCTGCCAGTTTAACAGGCGACAGTACCAGTCTGACGATGGCATCGGTCTATATGCCCTACGACGCCGAAGAACCTCCGCCACAGAGGGAGGTAAAAGACCTGATGGCAAATTTTTCCATGGGTCATCTTATTATCGGAGCTGACGCCAATGCTCATCACGTCCAGTGGGGAAGCTCCGATATCAATGCTAGAGGAGAGTCGTTGTTTGATTATTTGTTAACAACTAACCTGGTAGTTTGCAACGTGGGTCAGAAAATGGCGCATTCTCGATGAACACTCATTCTCCGACCACCGGTACGTAGAATTAGTTCTAGACTTTTCTGTTGAGCAGCCGGTTATGAAACGCAACCCACGTAACACTAACTGGCAGCTACACAATGAAATACTATCTAGGGACTTGCCAGCACTGCCCCCACAAGTCCCCTCATCAGTAGGGGAGTTGGAGGATCTGGTAAAGACCTTTACAACGGCGCTCTCGAATGCGCTAGAGCAGGCTTGCCCAGTGCCAAAACCACGCGGTAAACATAGGCCGCATTGGTGGTCCTACGACCTAGACTCGCTCCGTAAATCATGTAGGACACAATTCAATAAGGCCTTGGCACGGAGAATCAATGGCTCGAATATAAAGTTAAACTCAGGGCCTACAAAAAAGCTCTGAGGCACGCGAAGAGAGTATCGTGGAGAAATTTCTGCACTGGGGTCGAAAATGTCGACGATACAGCGAGACTTAGACGAGTGCTCTCAAAAACTCAAACAGCCACAAGCTATTTGCGCAAACCTGACGGATCCTGGACCAGCACGGAGAAGGAAACCCTAGAGCTGCTCTTGAATACGCACTTCCCAGGGAACTTGCATGAGGAACCCCTAGCACCTACAACAAACCTGGGTGTACACATACCCATCACGGAGGAAAAGGTTAGGTGGGCGGTTAAAAGCTTCGAACCGTTCAAGGCTGCCGGGCCAGATGGGATTATTCCCGCACAACTCATAAACACGCTGGAGACATCAGCCAAATGGCTGGTATTTCTCTATACAGCCTGCCTGGCTCTTAGCTACATTCCGTGCTCCTGGAGAAGTGCCACGGTAGTGTTTATTCCTAAGGCGGGGAAGGCGTCTCATTACGAGCCCAAGGACTATAGGCCGATCAGTCCCTCATCCTTTGTGCTCAAGACCTTCGAGAGGATAATAAATGACTACCTCTCCTCTACTCTTGATAGCAACCTGATCTGTAGCTACCAGCATGCATACACCAAAGGGAAATCTATAGACACTACGCTTCACAGCCTAGTTTCTGTTATTGAAAAATCGCTGTATGAAAAGGAGTACTGTCTTGTGGCCTTTTTAGATATTGAAGGAGCCTTCAACAACATAAGCCCTGATGCTATAAACACCGCTTTAACAAGTCTGGGCATAAGCAGGTCTCTTATTGGACTTATTGATCAACTGCTAAGGGGTAGACGAATAGTTTCATCACTGGGCTCGGTTGACTTATCACGCTATGTCACAAGGGGAACGCCTCAGGGTGGTGTTCTCTCCCCGCTTCTATGGAACCTCACTGTCAACTCGCTGCTGCGAGACACAAGCTGGGGGGGCGGGAAGGTAGGGGCATATGCAGATGACTTAGCTATAGTATACAGGGGCAAATTCCCAAAAACCCTGTGCGACTTGATGCAAGTAGCACTGAGAGAGGTTTCCTCATGGTGCTCGCGCTGCGGACTGAGCATCAGCCCGGGAAAAGTGGAACTGGTCCTTTTCACCAACCGCTATAAGATACCACCGCTAATACTACCAAAACTGAATAACGTGCACCTGAACTTGGCTGACAAAGCCAAGTTCTTGGGCACAGTTCTGGATAGGAAACTAACCTGGAAGGAGAATGTTCTTCAGCGCCAGAAGAAAGCGTGTATTGCACTCTACACGTGCAAAAGAGCCATTGGAAAGAAATGGGGCTTAGCCCCAAAATATGCAAATGGATCTACACTGCAATCATTCGACCAATCATGCTCTATGGAGTTGTGGTATGGTGGCTTGCGCTGAGCAAGGCAACAAACCTTAATCTGCTAGGTAAAGTACACAGATCTTGCATGATCTGTATAAGCGGTGCGTTAAGAACAACGCCCAATGAAGCTCTCCAGGCCATTCTTGGCATTTTGCCACTCGATCTGGAAGGGCACCGAATAGCAGCAGCATCGGCTCTGCGTCTAAGGGAAACGTCCGTCTGGGGCGCAAGCACTACTGGACACGCCTGTATTTTGGGATCCTATAGCTTTCTTCCGCTGAGCACAGATCGCTGTGCGACCACAACAGTCGGAGATAGCGGTTTTAAAATCAACATTCCCAGCAGGGAAGAATGGGAGAGCACGGATCGGAGTCCCGTCACTCATGGCGGCACTTCCATTTATACTGATGGCTCGAAGTTAGACGGCAGAGTTGGGGGAGGGGTTTATTCAAAGGATCTGAACCTTGAGCTCTCCTTCAGACTACCTGATCACTGCAGTGTCTTCCAGGCTGAAGTATCAGCAATCATGGACGCCGCGGCTTGGATAGGCCAACACACTATCAGACAGGACATTTTTATATTCAGCGACAGCCAGGCGGCCATCAAATCCCTTGGCTCTTACTCGTTCAACTCTGAACTGACGCTCAGCTGTCGTCGATCTCTACAAGAGATGGCCCAACAGAATCGCGTTAACCTCACATGGGTCCCGGGGCATAGGGACATTGAGGGAAATTGTAGGGCAGACGAACTTGCGAGGCAGGGCACGACCAAGCAGGTTCTTCGCGATAAAGAGCGCTTAGGTATGCCGTTTGCCACATGCAAGCTTATGCTGAAGGAATACACACTCCACCAAGCCAACGAAAGATGGCTGCAATCTCCAGGATGCCGGATATCTAAAGAAACCTGGCCGAAATGGGATCATAAAAGATCAAGACAAATTTATGCCCTAAGGAGAAGAGAAATCTCCATATTAAGAGGCGTATTAACTGGGCACTGCCTCATTGGTAGGCACGCAGAAAGACTTGGTGTGCCCTACCGACGATGCTGTAGGAGTTGTAAGGATGATGAGGAGGAGGAAACGGTGGAGCACCTCATCTGCAACTGCCCGGCTTTAAGTGGCGCGAGAACCCGTTTTTTGGGAGTTCCCTTCCTGGTCAGCCTACGCCAGGTCACGGAGCTGGACATTAAGGACCTGATGGCCTTTACCAAGTCATCTAAATGGTTCGAGGAGGAGTAACGGTGTCGGTCTAGGAGGGTCAGTCCCGGGATTCTGCTATGTGGAGAATTCCGTTAATACCGGGATTTTCCATATGGCAGGGTCCCGGAACTGACTTTCCTAGTGTTGGTGGTATCACAACGGGCCTTTTAATACTGGCCTAGGTGTGCCTCTGCGGCAGCCACTTGAACCTAACCTAAAGCATGTTTTTCGAATTGTACCAAAAAAATGGTGTCAAACTCGAAAAAACGAAAAAATTTTACGAAAATTTCAGATTTAGGTGCAAAAATTTCTTCTTATACCAACAACCTGCTGTTTATATATTAAGAATACTATTATTTAAATTTATAAAACCGTTGGAAAAATTCAAATCGGTTCAAAAATAGCCCCTCTGGGAATTTTTATGTGCCGACAAACATGAAAAAACGGGTTTTAACGATAAAAAAAATTTGATGGTACAGGCGATTTTTCAAATACCGTTTCGTGTTACACTCGACTAGATAAACAATCTTAGCTAGGTCGCTTGATGAGCGTCTTTATTTTTTTTATTACTTGATAATACATTTTTGGGGAATAAATTTAGTTCAAGAACGATGCAACTGCAAGAGGGCTGCAAAAAAATGGATGTAATATTCTAACTTTAAAACATAATGCGGCGGACTTATCGTAATCATATTTATTAAGTCTATTCTTTGCAGTATTTAATGTCAATTTAAAAAAAAACAAGCAATTTTATGGGACTTTTGATTAAAATGAACTGATGCAAATATTGAAACTTGCAATATTTTACAATTCCGTCGTTATTGAAACAGGGAAGCGAAATATTGGTGACAATAAACGAAATTTTACACAAACAAAGTTACCAGCATTCCGACTAACAAAAGGGTCGGTCAACCAACCCAAACAGCGGTGTTTGGCTACATACACCCGCATGCCTACTTATTAGATCATCCGATGCAGCGGACATACCATAAAGAAGAGAAGGAAAATGCATTGCTAGCATGGCAAGAACAATAGGCGTTGGGAATGCAGCTAAATAAACAAGTAACTAATACATCTTCTTAATATCGCATATAAGGTCCTTTCTAGCGTATTGTGTGAAAGACTGAAGCCCATCGTAGACAAACTGATTGGACCTTATCAGTGTGGTTTTAGACCTGGTAAGTCTACCATCGACCAGATTTCACCATACGCCAAATCCTGGAGAAGACCCATGATAAAAGAATCGACACACACCATCTCTTTGTCGATTTTAAAGCCGCTTTTGACAGCGCAAAAAGGAGTTGCCTGTATCCGGCCATGTCTGAATTTGACTTCCCTGCAAAGCTTATACGGCTTTGCCAAATGACGTTGAGCAATACCAATAGCTCCGTCAGAATCGGGAAGGACCTCTCTGAGCCATTTGAAACACAACGAGGCTTCAGACAGGGCGACTCCCTTTCGGGCGATTTCTTTAACCTGATGCTGGAGAAGATAATTCGAGCAGCAGAGCTAAACCGCAACGGTACAATCTATTACAAGAGCGTGCAATTGCTGGCGTATGCCGATGATATTGATATCATTGGAATTGACAACCGCGCCGTAAGCGCGAGGACAAGACGATGTATTTGCTGTCATCAAAGAAAGAATCGGCGCACCTGCGCCTTGGCAGCCATGTCACTGTTGATAGTTACAAATTTGAAACTGTGAGGGACGTCGTCTATTTGGGAACCAGTATTAACACCGAAAATAATATCAGTCTAGAAATCCAACGGAAAATCACTCTTGCCAACAAGTGCTACTTTGAACTGAGTAGGCAATTGAGAAGTAAAGTCCTCTCTCGAAGAACAAAGATCACGCTCTATAAGTCTCTCATCATACCTGTCCTGATCTATGGCTTAGATTCATGGACAATGTCAAGAGAAGATGAGATGGCCCTTGGAGTATTTGAGAGAAAAGTTCTCCGGAAAATTTACGGTCCTTCCCGTGATGCCAACGGCGAGTATCGAAGGAAATTTAACGATGAGCTGTACGAGCTTTACGCAGATCTGACCATAGTCCAGCGAATTAAAGCCCAAAGGCTCCGCTGGCTGGGTAATGTTATGCGAATGGACAAAGAAGCTCCAGCACAGAAGGTTTTCCTATCGTCACCTGAATTCGGCAGCAGAGGAAGGGGGAGGCCTCGACTGAGATGGAAACAACAGGTGTAGGATAACTTTAACTCCCTTGGGGTTTCCAATTGGCGTCAGTTTCCGCTAAAAAGGCCAAAATCGCTTAGGCGGTTAAGCGCCAATAAATGATGATGATGAACTAATACATATTGATGTCGATGTCACCAATATTTATGTCGACAGCAGGCCCATAAACTATTGCAATGGGTACAAAAACTGTTAGAATGCATGATCCAAATAATAAATATTCAAATGTCGCATATATACCCAAGGACGTAGAAATTAAGTGAATGATGCGCCGTTAGGATAAGAAACTTAGTTTTAAGCATTATTATTGTAAACTGGAAGTTTGTCTGTGCGCAAAAATAGTATAAAAGGCGATGATTTCAATAGAATAATTGAGTCGTTCGCGGAAAGCTAGGCATAGTAGTCAGGGCTCTCAGTGGTGGTTTTCACCTCCGCTGACGGGTGGGACAAGCAGGAGTTTTCACCTCAGCCGTCTTTTACTTTAGATTAGGAGTTTTAAGATGTACTCAGTGGTGGTTTTCACCTCCGCTGAACGAAGGCCAAGCTGGGGTTTTCAACTCAGCCGCCTTTATTGTTATAGTAAGCGGTGGTTTTCACCTCTTCCGCCTGTATCGTAGTTAGTAAACTATTTCTAAGATTGTAGAAAACATTTTGCGAAAAGAGGACAAGGATCCCAACAATAAGCTAATGAAATTTGAATTTTAAAATTGAATAAGGGTCTTATCATTTGAAAGGAACCTTGTTAGGGAATTTTATTTTTAGAACCCTGGACGGACTGGGCCTACCTCAGCTTTAAAA
The DNA here is from genome assembly GCA_964058755.1 of Campiglossa producta. Taxonomy (NCBI): domain Eukaryota; kingdom Metazoa; phylum Arthropoda; class Insecta; order Diptera; family Tephritidae; genus Campiglossa; species Campiglossa producta. Next base: position 60,849,897 of record CAXKVI010000004.1, on the reverse strand, counting down.
GGAAAGTCCGTCACAATTGCCAATATGTGATAAAAGTATATTAAAACAATTAAATTATTTTAAATTAAGAAATTCTATCGAGCTCTTGGCCTAGAGCTCGATAGAATTTCTTAATATACTTCAAAATAAAGGCCGACAACAAATAAAAATAATTATTTTAAATTAAATTAAAATATATCTGGGACAATCCATATGAAAACGTCTAATTCAAAAAGCTGGGTAGTCTCGGATTTCGCTCAAACTTTGAGGGACACTTCTTTAGAGTCCTAAAGGAACATATTGACACACATTTATTTTTTATAACCACAGGTTTCGGACTGGTCAAGTTTCAAAGTTTGAAAAACGTCATATTTAGGCCTACCCTATTTTAGCTGTAAAAATGTTTCCATTAGAGATATCTTTACATTCGATAACGTTTTAAAGGTAAAAGATAGTATTTTGTTTAAATATGAATATTAAATCATATAGCGAGTACCTGGTAGTAAAAACCCGGTACTGAAAATACGTATTTTTTTATCGATTTTCGTCAACTTTAGCCGGCTCTGGCGTCTTTACTGTTTTAAGCAGCCACTCAATATTTGTCAGAAGTTAAGGGTACATATCCTAGAAGAAAACACACTCCTTATAGATAAATTATTATCTCGAGATAAAAATACGAAGATAAAAATACGAATTTCTCATGGACTCTAGTCCTGACCTTTGGCTTCAAATACCTCAACATTTCGTTTTGTTATTTTCATACTAAGGGAATTTTCTGAGGGATCACCTAAACCATAAAATTTTTTTTTTTTAAGTAAATTTTCGTAAAATTTTTGAGACTTTTTTCAAACAACTTTTATATAGTCTGAAATCCGACGCGTACAACTTTCCAACAAAAAAAAACCGCGTGCAATTATCATAACTCTTGAACAAGGTACAGAAATTTGAAAATAACTTATATAAATTTTGTACTATTTCAAGGAAGAGATTCATATAATGCCGCAATTAATTTTTAAATATATGTAAATAGTTTAGTAGTTACGCGTATTGCACGCGGTTTTCTTTGTTGGAAAGTTGGAAGCTTTTTTTTGGTTTAGGAGGTCCCTCAGAAAAACCCTTAGTATGAAAATAACAAAACGAAATGTTGAGGTATTTGAAGCCATAGGCCAGGACTAGAGTCCATGAGAAATTCGTATTTTTATCTCTTGATAAACATGTCCGTTTTCGAGCCTGAAAACCATGATTTTTGAAAATTGACAAATTTCGAGATAATAATTTATCTATAAGGAGTGCGGTTTTTTGTCCGATGGATGGGTTAATTTCTTCTAGGATATGTACCCTTAATTTCTGACAAATATTGAGTGGCTACTTAAAACAATAAAGACGCCAGAGCCGACAAAAGTTGACGAAAATCGATAAAAAAATACGTGATTTCAGTACCGGGTTTTTAATACCAGGTACTCGCTATATGATTTAATATTTATATTTAAACAAACTGCTATCTCTTCCCTTTAAAACGCTATATCGAATGTAGAGATATCTCTAATGGATACATTTTTACAGCAAAAATAGGGTAGGCCTAAATACGACGTTTTTCAAACTTTGAAACTTGACCAGTCCGAAACCAGTGGTTATAAAAAATAAGTGTGTGTCAATATGTTCCTTTAGGACCCTAAAGAAGAGTCCCTCAAAATTTGAGCGAAATCCGAGACGCAACGATTTTTGCTAATATTAGACGTTTTCATATGGATTGACTCATCTAATTACTTTAAACGAGCTATTATTGTATATTTGTATACTTGTATATTTGTAATTCACCCTAAATGTATGCTACATAAACTATTGCAAACACTACATAAACACACATTACCATTGTGTATCAATACCAAGTGTAAACTCTTCTGCATAGACGTCAAAATTCCAAAATGAGTTTAACACCTGTTTGAGATTGTGGTTAATAACAAATGTGATATCATAGACATAGTCGTGAAAACTTCAAAGTGAGTTTAGTCACCTGTTTTTAATTTGCTTTTTTGTCTCAGTTCTTTCCATCATCCCATCTCTTTCTACCATTCGGTAAAAGATAGGAGACCGCCATGTTGATGTGTGCAGGATTTTAAACAACGCCATTTGATTTTCTGTTATTCGGTGCTGGCGACATTTTAATATGTGCAGGATGTAAACAAACCGACATTTTAATGTGTGTTGTCAAAAGAAGAGTTCACACTTGGTATTGATACACAATGCAGATTACTATACATAAAAAGAAGGTATATGAAAAATCCAAACTGCATTTTCAAGAGAAATAGTTGCTCTTTTAGAAGATATATGCAGGTTTAAACGCAAATAAGTTTTCATTAAGTAATAGAGTAATGAACATAGCAAAAAATGCGTTTTTTTCACTTTGGGCATGAATATCTCAAAACCCCGAACCAAAAATTTGAATTCAGATTCAGATACAGCGTGTCTAAAGCCCTATATACACTTATTTTTGAGCGTGAACGTGGGTGAGCGTGAACAATTTTCTTTTGTGTAATATGTTGATATTACTCCACTTTTCCAAAAAAAATCATCCGTAAGTGGATAAAAAACTAAAGTATCTTTGATATTACTGCATTTAAACTTAAGTAAAAGTGTTAAATATGCTTTGAAATGCATATTTTACTATCTCACAGTGAATTGTGTGCGAACGCAAAGGGACACAAACCCTTCGCAAGCGAACGCAAAGGGACACAAACCCTTCGCAAGCGGGGACACAAACCCTTCGCAAGCGAGTGTTGAAATTTTGCAATTACCACGTCAAACTGTGATTTTTTTTTTACATTTTTTGGAGAGTTGAAGTCATTTGACTGACGTGCGTGAACGCACAAAAGAATTGATTTGGAATTCTTTTCCTTTGCGTACGCAATAGAAAGTCTCCACTCATTCACGCTCACGTTCACACGGAACTGTATGAGGGTCTTAAGAGCTTCAGAATTATATTACTTCATTTCTGGGTCTCCCCTTTTTTTTTGAAATTTTTCCGGCCTGTGTGTATTATGTGTATTTCTAAAAACTCATTTTAGCGTACACTTATTTTCGTGTATGTATGTATATTTGCGCTTAATGATAAACAATGAAATATGTATTTATGCATTTTTTTAATTATGTTCTTTTGATTACTTTGTGTGAATTCGTAGCATTTACTACAAACAGAGATATATTTCTATATTTGACTATGAAAGCGCGTTGTTTACAATTTTTTTTTTCAGTCACTTCGCATTTTTCCCATACAAAAAAATGGAAAAAAATACACAAACAAATTTTTTTAAAATCAACGCGTTTTCAGAGCTTCTTGAGATTTGCATTTTGTTGGACTAAAATTTAATGGGCTACAAAACTGCATAATCAGATTTTTTCTAGAGAGCCCTGGTCAAAAGTTCAAAATCTAGGCCTAAGTTTGCATAGTTTTTATGAATTTTGTGTAAAGCTTTAAGAAGCCACTTTAATGGCAAAATGTAATATGAAACAGTGGGAAAATTTTTTTGATTTTATTTTACAAAAACGAGATATGTATCTTAATATTAAATTCGAGGGGTCTATCAATTCTAGTTTGGATTTTGCAGACCTTACCTTAGTATAAATTGAAAAAAAAACCATTGATATAAACAAAGACTTACCTAAATTTTCTACTACCCTTTTCTAGTATTCTTGCCTCACACAATAGTATGCTTTTGTTATTTCCCGATTTTGGTTCGAATTTGCCAAAATTCAAAAATCAATATGGGAATACATACATATTCTTGAGGGAAATTTATTGCTGAATCCGAAATCAGAATTCAACTACAGGACGAGGTGCGACCTTAGCGCCGCAAGAAATTTCACTACCATCAGGGCAGTGGCGTGCCTACGTGTTTCAATCAAGGCAAGCCCCAGTCCTTATAACCCCAACAAAAGCACATACTGCTGCCAAAGAACATTTCAGACGAAGAAGAAGAGTTCAGGATAGATATTTATCGACTTTTGCACACGGGGAAAAACTTAAACATTTAGGTTTCTTGTTTTGCAGATTTTTAAAGCTTTTCCAATCCAAGGGAAAAGGTTTACTTGCACTATTTCCCATTTACATACATCGCAGAAGCCAAGGCTCACTTGCACAACGAAAATTTATATTTTTAACTCAGAGTTAATGTCAATTAACTCTGAGCTAAAAAGATAACTCGGCGTCGTGCAAGTGGACCTAAGAAACCTAAAAAATATTTTTTATATTTTATAATGCCTAGCAAAAAAAAAAAAATATTACAGCAATCACCACTATTGAATTCTTTTTTTCTACTTTAAAATATGCGCCAATAATTTTTGAGTAGAGCTCTTTGCACATTAACATTGTAGATATGTATGTATATACATATCAAATACATATCCAGTTTGGCTTTAAAGCTTATAGTAACAACAGCACGAAGCTGGCTTCGTAGTTGCATACAAAATTTCTTCTAAATTCAAAAAAACTGTAGCTTCAAAAAGACATTTTAGTAAGGGATTTGAAAGCCAGGTAAAAGCCAATAAGTAAAAGCGAGATGGCAATCACCGCCTAGGCGGTTAAAGGCTATTTTAAGTAAGCAAGTAAGAGATGCCATCATATGCGCTGAAAAAATGTTATGTTAATTGTTTTGCTATCAGCCGACAGATGGCAGGAAGAGCTTTATTTATATGTTTATGCTATTGGCAGTTAGTGAAACCAAATGTAAACGTTAAAGAAATTGTTACGATACATTTTTGAAACATATTGTAGCTCATAGAGGATTAGCTAGGCAAGCCGGGCTTTTCGGCTTATATGGAAGGCACGCCACTGCATCAGGGATAAGTAGATATGGATGTGCCATTTGAAGGCTGTAGAGCTACATTTTCGCAGAGAAAGCATCTATGAATGCCTACATGACACTTTGTTTTTTCTTTGTATTTTTCTTCTATTTTTACATAGAAGAAATCAAATCACGAAAACAGTTTACAAGAAATACCTGAAAAAACTGGGAAAATTCGTAGTGTCATTTCAGTGTAGACAGTTTTTGTGGGAATTCAATTTCCTCTAAAAATATAATCCTGAAAGTGTTTTTTACATGAATGGCTAGTCAGCTGTATACCAAAAATGAGGTAAGGTCTACAAAATCTAAGCTAACAATGCTATCACAATTCTGAAAATCAATAAAATTTTCCAAAAAAAAAAAAAAAATTTGTTTAGTTGTACAAGTTATTTTATATGTCCTTTATTAAGTTAGACGAACAATTTTAAGTACAGTAAGTTTACTTTATTTGTTACGTAGTAGATATAACGATATGACTCGCTTCTTACACGTCAACTTAACTATTGAATTCCTCAACCACCTTACCTAGCACCTAGCACCATTCTTTGCCTTTTGATGTTGTTGGTCGATAGAATAAGGCGAATGAAGTTACGGTTTATTATCATAAAAAATACCAAGCAATCGTGCGATCTTTGTAACAAAGCAACGTAGCAACAGAGTGCATTGATATGCTGGTTTTCCGATCATACTCTTGCTGACTCTCATCTTCTGTGCGACGATGATAATTATGCTCATAACGATCATGATATGTGGAACTAAATTAGTGCAAGCATAACCCAGCATAAAACATAGGCGGATTAGCACGTTTAATAAAAATATCGCTGCACATTACGGTAACTATCTCCCATCTCAAGTTCAAAACGTCCTCGGTTTGTTAAACTGTTTTTTCTTCGCTCGCTGCCTTGTCGTATGCTGATTTTTGAATTCGATTGGCGGTGAAGGTGGTACTAGTGCAGTGGTTTATAATATGTCAAACAAATTTACAAAACTTACAAAATTTACAAAGCTTAGAATATTTGAGTTAACATTACAGGTATTGAAAGTATTTGGATTATCTTAATTGTCATTTCCAAATCTAAGCTACTTCTAATTACAAATTTTTTTTAAATATTGCGATCATTCAAAACATTAGCAGGTGGTTTTTTAATATTATTTTCACTTTGTGTTGTTGCCAGTGTATATCGCGATAAACTCAAAAGTAATTTTATTGAAAATAAACGGAAGTATATTTTAACGGAGATTGCTCTTATGGATTCTTTTGCCGTCCATTATAACTGCAGTGCCAAGATCTCTATCGATAATTTTTTCAACGAATACCTTGTCAAACTTATTTCCCAGTCTTTTATTTCGCCTTAAAAAAAACTCTTTCTCCTGGATTATAAGTTTTTATTGTCTTATTTCTATTATTTTTTTGGAGAGTTTTTTCCTGAGTCCCGATCAGCTTTTTTCTTACATCGCTCAATTTTTCATCAGAAAAATTATGAAATACATCAGTTGGCCTAGCTCTAGTCACTGAATGTATGCTACAATTATACTTGTATGTTGCCAATAACACCAAATCGATGGTTTCTTCTATATGTTGCTGTTCTTTCATGCAACGCGCTATTTCCATTAGTGTGGAGTGGAATCTTTCCACTTGACCATTACTCTCACTATGAAGAGTTGGTATGAAAAATTGATCAATCGAAAAATTGTCCCTTAGAAGGGTGTTAATTGTGTTCGATTGGAATGCCTTTTCGTTATCGGAAATTACGGTTTTAGTGTTGTTGAATACTATTAAGATTTCTAATAGAGCGTACTTTATATCGATGGTTGATCTCGAGGTAATAGGTTTTACACAAGCAAATTTGGAAAATTTGTCCACACATGTCAGAAAAAGTTGTTTGCCGGTCATAAAAATGTCCAAATGAAGGATTTCTCCTGGGAGATGCGCAATTGGAGTCTTACCAATACCAGGATCAGGTGGTTTTCTTTGATACTTGTTTTCCAAACATATTTTGCAGTTGGAAATCATAGTTTTAAGCATTTTTTTATGTTTGGAAAAAAGTAATCTCTGGATATTTGGCTAAAATTTTCATTTAAACCGCGATGAGCTCGATTGTGCTCTGCTGCTATGGTTTCCATCTGGTTGTTGTTGTTGTTGTAGCGAGGTGTAGCCCTGCCTAAATGTCAGACAGGGTCACCCCGAGTGTATTGCTCTTGGCCGGGTCGATATAAGAAAACGGCCCGGGTCGTTTCGGCACGATGGGTACAGCACAAGTACTGGTACCGTTCTCGTAGAACCGGCAATACAAGAAACTAGCCGTGAAGGCTATGTAGGTCATTTAGCGTTACCCAGGGTGCACCAACTGGGAGGCGACCTACTTTTACACCCCATCTGGTCCTCAGTATTTCAGTATGGACAAATTTAACGCCTGGAAATGCTAATATTAATGGGTTTTGTATTTCAGCCAAAGTTGGAAGATCGCAATGTATCGCATTCATTACCTTACCAATACTTTTTAGGTATTGTATCAGCCTTTCAACTGAATCGTACGAAACCGTATGGCGAATTAACTTTTGAAAAAGAATTTTTGTGGATTTGGTAAATGTATTAGATTTCGATATTAATATTTGGTTCTTAAATGGATTAACCGGGGACTTCAGAGTTTTAATTGTACTAGTTAAGGATATTTCACTGTACAGGGTTTCGTCAGATGATATTGTTTCATTTAAGTTGTTAGAAAACTGTCTTGACAGTGCATCTGCTACCTTGTTATCTTTTCCAGGTTTAAAGTGAAAAGTTGGGGAAAATTCTTCAACAAAGGTGCGCCATCTCTTCATTTTTGCATTCGGATTTTTTTCTGACATCGCAAATATGAGAGGTTGGTGGTCAGTAAAAATGTGTATATCCTTAACGCCGTGCAGGTAATGCCTAAGTTTTTTCAATGCCCATACAATAGCGAGTAGCTCACGCTCATTGGTTGCATAATTCTGTTCGCTGGCGGAAAGGGTTCGCGAAATCATTGTTATTGGACGTCCTCTTTGAGACAAAACCGCACCTAGCGCTTCACAGGAAGCATCCGTGGTAAGCTCAAAGGGTTTATTATAATCGGGGTATTGTAAAAGGACGTCTTCGGATGCTAAAATCTGTTTTATTCTTTCGAATGCCTGTAGTGCCTCTGGACTGAAATCTATTATCACTTTTTTTGAATTTCTCGAACCGATTTGTCCATTTTCACCTCTTAGGTAAACTGTTAAAGGTTTTATGATGGCAGCGTAATCCTGTACAAAACGTCTGTAGTATCCCGCTAAGCCAAGAAACGAACGTAGTGCCCGCAGAGTTTTAGGGGTTTCGTAGTGAAGGATGTCATAAATTTTGTTCGGGCAAGTTTTGATTCCATTTTCAGAGACTTGAAATCCCAAAAACTCCACTTCAGTCTTGAAAAATTTCGCCTTCTCCGGCGATACTCTCATACCTGCCTTTCCAAGTTTCTGAAGGATACTGTGGATGTGTTCTAAGTGAGACTGTCCATCCGGCGAATATATTATTATGTCATCGACATAGACGTGACAATACTTTCCTATCACTTCGCGTAAGATGTCGTCGACGGTCCTTTGAAAAATACTCGGGGCATTCCGTAAACCAAATGGCAACCGGCAAAACTCGTACTTTCCATTATTTATATTAAACGCGGTTTTTTGCCTATCCTCCTCTATCGAGCGTCGCAAAAAATTTCGAATTACCTAAATTAGATAGAATTATCGATGTATCCGGTATGGGATATCGATCCGGAATTGTCCTTTCATTTATTTTCCGGAAGTCGATTACCATCCTTAATTTCGGTTTACCGTTTTCATCGAAACCCTTTTTGGACACTACATGCACTGGGGAATTGTATGGAGCACACGAATGATACCATTTTTAAGAAGAGTTTTGATTTCGTTATTGATAAATGGCGCTACGGGTAGCTCTTAGAATATATCGGCTCATTTGTGTTTGTGCGAATTCTGGCCTTCACGGTCGTATTGTACGGAAGCGATATATTAGGGTCAGCAAAGGCAGTGATGTTTTTATTAATAATTTGGCGAAATTGGGTTTGGTACTATCTTCGATAGTTATCATATTAACTTCATCACACGAAAGAAATTGTAATTTAACTTTACCATTACGATAAAATAAATACCCTTCAACGGTGTCAAGCTTACCTTCGATTTGTCTTAGGAAATCGTAACCTATTATACCATCGAACGTACTTAAATTTGGAAGTAAGTAAAACGTTGAGGTTTTGTCTAAAATATTAATAAAGCATTTTTTATCAATTACATTTTCTCCATTTATCGACTTTAATTTAAAGTTTTTTTCCAGAGGCCTTATTCCTTGAAGGAAAGAGAAATGTTTTATGTAGTTTTTCGATGTGCCAGTGTCAATTAAAAGACAAGTCTTTGGGTCTAGCTGAGAATAGGATGTCACACAATGGGCGACGAAGTCCTGATATAAAAACGCGTAAGGCGTTTTCTCTAGCGCGTTCGTTTAAGGCTGCTGCGATATTATCATTCACACAGAAAAATTTCTTACATTTTTAGTTAACATGATTCATGTTAAATCAACATGAACACCTCTTGTACGTAAAACAAAAACAATTTCGGAAAATCAACACGAACATTTTAACATGAAGCGTATGGTTAAAATAACATGAAATACTTCTTCATTAGAATTACATTAGTGTGTATCCCTTACACTAAATTCGGTTTGTTTTAATATGAACAAGTGTTGTTTTCGAGCATCATCTGTTCCCCATCAAAGCTTGTGAACAGAATTGTTCTCAAAAGAACAGAATTTAAGTCAGTGTGTAGATACCGACTTGATGAAAAGTTGTATATATTATAAATAATTAATATATTGTGAAATTTGTAATTTCTTAACTTGCGAATAAGTTGTGAAGTTTTGCAAAAAGTTTTGGGTAAGTAATTTGTGTTGTTTTTCATATTTTGTAAACGCTTCCTGCTAAAACACGTCCAAAAATGTCGGGGTAGGTTAAAAACAACGCACACTATACATAAATACCATGGAAGCGTTTTAGGATTATGGATACCGGGTAGAAAAGGCGTCGTTTGATACTTATCCCTACACTAATTGGACGTGTGCTACCAGTTTTACAATCGCTTGGATAATTTAAAGAGCTTTCAATGAAACAATTTTTATTTAATTTTCAGATTGGGGCTTGTTGTTGCTGTTTTCGATGCAGAAGTTGCCAATGATTGGATTAAAATAAGTATATGTATATGTATGTACATATGTGTACTTTTATTATTTAAAATGATGATCGTGTTAATTTAACATGATGATCGTGTTAATTTAACATGCTAGATCGTGTTAATTTAACATGATGATTGTGTTAATTTAACATGATAGATCGTGTTAATTTAACATGATGATCATTTAATTTAACATGATAGATCGTGTTAATTTAACATGATAGATCGTGTTGATTTAACAATAAAACATGTTGAATTAACATGACAGATCGTGTTAATAAATTATACAAGCATTATATTCTTTCATACCTGAAAATATGTATGTTAAAGGTTTTCGATAAATGAATTAACTAAATAAAAATTATTTAAAAAATCAAAAACAAGGTGTTTTATTTTAAGGGTTAATTTAACAATAAAAACCTGTTAAATTAACATGATAAATCGTGTTAATTTAACAATAAAATCCTGTTAAATAAACATGATAGATCGTGTTGATTTAACATAACATATCGTGTCAATTTCACATGATAGATCGTGTAAATTTAACAGGACGAAAGTGGTATTTCAACATAGTATAGTGTTAATTTAACATGTCTGATCGTGTTGATTTAATAAGAAAAATAATGTTGTATCAACAGGAAATCATGTTGTTCAAACCTTTGTGATCATGTTAAATTCACACTGTTCCTTCATGTTGATTTAACATGTAGGAACAGTGAAACAGTAGCTTCATGTTAGAACAACATGAGCGATAGTGTTGAAAAATAATAACCTGAAAAAGTGTTAAAAAAGTGTTGATTCAACATGAAAATTATTCTGCGTGTTGTGACTCATAATTTGCTTATTTATTATAAGGGACAATTGCTTTTCAACCTTGTTGTAAAAGTCTGGAATGGTGGAATTACCCTGTCTCAGAATGCTTAGCTCATTTTCCAAAACATACAGGGGTCTCTTATCTGAATATTCTTGGTCTAGTCTGCTCATAATCGCTATGAAATTCAGTACGGTGTTAAACGATGCTAGGGTGGAATTAGCAGACTCAGTAATTTTGTTTCGGAATATACCCATGGCTACGTAATACCTCTCTGAACCCTCTTTGTAATAGTTCATGGCGAACATAGCGGAACCCCGCCATGCAGGATAAGAGGTAGGATCGCCCTTAAATTCCGGCAGAGATTTTATTAAATCGAGGCTTGCATTATTTTTTGTAATGGACGGGTTTATTGAAACAGGCAAATATGTTTCAACACTTGGTGGTTGAAGGCGGCTGAGAGCTAACTGTAAGCTATTTAACTGTTCAGTTAATTCCTTCTTCGTACTCTCATTTGTCTCATTAATTATTGCTATAATTTGTTCCGGAGTTAAACTAATTTTTCCAAGACCAACAGGTTTTTGTAGAGGCTTATTTAAAACAAAGACCACAATATTTTGAGGGAAATCGATTTGAAAAGGTTAACCCACGCTGCCCCTTAAATGCGCACTTATAACACAAAAAGTTTAATTACTTAGATTTTTATTTAAATATATTATTTAAATACATCCAATAGCACATTTGTTATTTCACAGAAAGAATCCACAAAAAAAAAAAAAATTTAAAACAACGTTTCAGTTAAATAAATCTTTTATATTTTTATTCATAAAATTTTAATAGTATGCTTTAATACGCGCAACGAAAACTGCTTGCAAATAATTTAGACTGTACTTTAATTCCAGTTCTTATTTTTTTCAGCTTATTTTTTCTGAAGGAGATATTGATAAATATTTGAGATGGTTTAAACTTTTTACAAAGATCCTTTTTAAAGGAATTTAAATTTTTTCAAGAAACGCGTGGTTCAATATCAATATAAACTTAACACAAAGTTTTTGTAACACCTTAATTTGGGTTTTAATATGAATTTTGCTTTCTCAGAGAAATTGTTTTTATCCACTTGGAAATATTTTAACTAATCACTTACAGTTTCCTTTTTAATAGACTTAGAGAAAGTGTTATCAGCTTCTCAGGGATCCTCAGGTCCTTTTTTTGAGCCTTCGAGTTGGGCGCCCAGTTATGTTATATGTCCTTTATTAAGTTAGACGAACAATTTTAAGTACAGTAAGTTTACTTTATTTGTTACGTAGTAGATATAACGATATGACTCGCTTCTTACACGTCAACTTAACTATTGAATTCCTCAACCACCTTACCTAGCACCTACCACCAGACTTTGCCTTTTGATGTTGTTGGTCGATAGAATAAGGTTTATTATCATAAAAAATACCAAGTAATCGTGCGATCTTTGTAACAAAGCAACGTAGCAACAGAGTGCGTTGATATGCTGGTTTTGCGATCATACTCTTGCTGACTCTCATCTTCGGTGCGACGATGATAATTATGCTCATAATGATCATGATATGTGGAACTAAATTAGTGCAAGCATAACACAGCATAAAACATAGGCGGATTAGCACGTTTAATAAAAATATCGCTGCACATTACGGTAACTTACATAACTTACTAATCCCTTGGTGGAGGCTAAAATTTCTATTCTTTCTTTATATGTATATTAGAGTGGTTCACAATTATGGACTTTTTGGAAATTCCAAAACGCTACCCCCAATTATTGTTCCTTATGACAAAAAAAGAGGCTGCTATTTTTTTTTTTTTAAAGGTGCTTTAGAGGTCGCGCTACTCGTTTTTATAAAAAAAATGAGATGCTTGCAAATTTTACTTAATTTTAACATGTTTAAGTGCAGTAAAAATTTGCGTTTTTGTGTGTTGTTATTCTGTTTTCATTGACGAATATTCCTGCAATTCAAAAGCCTTCTTGGATGAGTAGAAGGGGTTTAACTCCTGAAAGTATGTTTCGAAATTGAAAACGGTGCAACTAAAACGCCTACACTGATCTCATCGCGCATTGGTTTTTTGGATATATTTCGCATCTAGATGGTTTATGACAGCGCTGATTATGAATCCGATGTCAGTTTTTTTAAATTCAAAATGGCGGGTCCAATATGGCGGTGATTTTTTTGAAAACTAATTGGTGTTTTTTGAAACTTGGTACTCGGGGGTTTATGCGTTGTCTGATTACGAATCCGATATCGGTTTTTTTAAATTCAAAATGGTGGATCCAATATGGCGGTGCATTTTTGAAAACTAATTCGACTGTGTGAAACTCGTCACTGATGGATTTATGACATCGATTTATATGAACTAGTATCGCTTGTGATCGAAAATTCGACCAATAAAAACCTTAGAGGGTCGTGGGGTCGCTAGCCCCGTACCCCCATCCTTAAATTTCGGAGACGCCCCTGAAAAAATACCGCCTATACCTCAGTTTTTTCAATTTTCTTTCCATCGGTCAAACGGTTCGCTCACAGGAGGTTCCTAAAGGTTTTCATGTGGCGAATTTATTGACATCGGCATAGGAAATGCAAATTTGCAAAACTGGCATCTTATATATTATATATTAATATATATAAAAGAAATATGCACCGATGGAAAGGAAATTGAAAAAACTGACGGTATATTTTTAGGGGCGTCCCCGAAATTTAAGGATGGGGGTACGGGGCTAGCGACCCCTCGACCCTCTAAAGTTTTTATTGGTCGAATTTTCGATCACAAGTGATACTAGTTCATATAAATCGATGTCATAAATCCATAAGTGACGAGTTTCACACAGTCGAATTAGTTTTCAAAAATGCACCGCCATATTGGATCCACCATTTTGAATTTAAAAAAACCGATATCGGATTCGTAATCAGACAACGCATAAACCCCCGAGTACCAAGTTTCAATAAAATCCAATTAGTTTTCAAAAAAATCACCGCCATATTGGACCCGCCATTTTGAATTTAAAAAAACTGACATCGGATTCATAATCAGCGATGTGATAAACCTTCTAGATGCGAAATATATCCAAAAAACCAATGCGCGATGAGATCGGTGTAGGCGTCTTAGTTGCACCGTTTTCAATTTCGAAACATACTTTCAGGAGTTAAACCCCTTCTACTCATCCAAGAAGGCTATTGAATTGCAAGAATATTCGTCAATGAAAACAGAATAACAACACACAAAAACGCAAATATTTACTGCACTTAAACATGTTAAAATTAAATTAAATTTGCAAGCATCTCATTTTTTTTTATAAAAACGAGTAGCGCGACCTCTAAAGCACCTTAAAAAAAAAAACAAAAAAATAGCAGCCTCTTTTTTTGTCACAAGGAACCATATTTCGGGGTAGCGTTTTAGATTTTCCAAAAAAAAAAAATTTTTGAACCACTCTAATGTTTATGTTTTGATCACAGTACGTACGATGTGATTTAAAAAAATTATAATTAATAAACAAACAGTAAAAATAGTTAGCGAAACATTTTTGTCCCCTCCTAGCGATCACTACGCTTGCTTACGAAAAAAGTATAATTTTTTTTTGCTAAATCCTCATAATTTTCTGAGATCGTTAGATTAGTTGTATACAAATTAATATAAAAAAACGAATAGCGACGATATACCAACAGGTTATCATAACCCCTAAAGAGAATTTTGCCGAGCTTCTCTTCCAACTTGTAGTGTGCTGCTTTGATTTCTTTTCCCACAATTTGGGAACTACGCCAATGATAGGTACGAGCAAGACCTCTACGATGTCATTTAAATTAAAAAAAAACAGGACAAAGTATAAGAAAGTTATAGCAAAAAAACTCGATTCAGCGTTTTTTCGTGGATGCTTAAACAAAAAAGTTGAACGGAAAACTTTTTTCGACACAACTTTGAAATTAAGGCACACAATGAATATTGTTTTCGATGCAACCTAATGTACATATCTAAGTGAAAAACGCTCTTTATTTTTGTACCACGCTTATAAACCACATATTGATGAACATAAAATAAAATTTGGATAGAAATTTTATGAAGTTTGATATTTTCGTAATTCCCTCCTCCCCCATCGCAAAAAGCTATCTACGCCACTGATATGAAAGACACCGAGGGCTGAAACTCGCCTTTATAATCGGTTGCAAATGGGTTGGCCACTACTTTATATATTTTAACATATACTGTATACGGGAAAGTTAAGGCTTGGTTTCCTCGAAAAGCGGTACCGCTATGTAACGTTCGCTATATAGCGGTAGCTAAAGAACTGTTCAACCAAAATTGGTACACGCAAAACATCTTATATCATTAAAACCAATATTCGCGGGAAAGTGGTTAATACTTTAATCAAAAGAGTGATTCTGAAGCTATGAAAAAAAGTGAATACAAATTTTATATTTCATTGCTATATATGAAGTTTCGAGCATGCCGCTTGATCGACGACATCAAACGTTGAACATCCGGTGTGGTCACTTTGGCATCAAATTTGCTCCACTTAAGACTCTTTGATTCAGCTTTATTGATTAAGCCTCCACTCCTCCTTAATTTGTATCTAACAATTGCCCAATATTTTTCGATTGAGCGGAGTTGCGGACAATTCGGTGGGTTCAATTCCTTTGGCACTATATCGCCAATTTTTTGTTTGTACCAACATTTTAACCAAGGACTGCCCTCGGGTAATGGAAACTCTCCAAAACTTTACTACATACCGGTGACGACGTATAAACGGCAATATGCAATTCTGTAGACATTCTTTAATATACAATTCAGTGGTCATTATTGTTGATGTCACGTACAATTTTAAGGCCACAACTGCATATTGCTTGCCAAATCATCACTTTTTTTTTTTGCAAATTTGTCAAAGCTTAGAGTTTCTTTATAATGTTTTAATACCCTACAAACAGTTGTTTTTTGATACTTTATAGCTTTCGCTATTTTATTTCTTAAATGTGTACCAATTTTGGGTGAACAGTTCCTTATGCTCACCGTCATTAGCAGCACCGCTTTTCTGTAAACTTACATGCAAGAAACGGTGACTTCAATCCATTTGAAATTGCAAATTTGCGGCCACTTTTCTTTTTTTCTCTTCTATATTTTTAAAATATTTGTTTTGAAAACGATTAATTGTTGTTTTTGTGAATGAATTTGAAGAATTTTATTGAATTGACACCGCTATGACAATGACGGTGGGAAAAAACGTTGACGAAAAATTGCCACCGTCATGACGGCCGCTATGTTTGAATGATTGTCGCTATATTATTTATGAGAATGAAGTCGTTTTATCTTATCACCAAGAAGTGGTTCTACCGAAGGGGCGACATGTTTACTTTTTGTGAGTGTTGCCGAATCTGCTCCAACTTTTTCAACCTTCGGTTCGCTTCCTTTTGCGTTATGTTTGTCTACAGTGACTTCTTCTATGGTTATGAGAGGTTCACTTTGCTCTTCAGGAGCAAGGTTAAATTTAAGGACTTTTTAATGCGGCGGCCCAAGCTTTCGATATTCTGTCCCAGCTTTCCGCTTCATGTCGGTTTTCTAGAGCATCTTCATTCGGCTCTTCTTTTTGCTGTATTGTTTCCTCCTCACTTTTAATTTTAGACAGCTTTTTGTATACTTTATTTTCTTTCTCACATTCTATATCAGATTAATGTGATTCTGATATGGCTTCACATGCTTTCAATAAATTTTTGTATATTTGTTCATATGATTCATATGAATCTTCCCTTTGTAATGGGGTAGTCACTATTAGTTTAAAGAGCAAGACAAACTTTTTATTGAACTCAACTATAAGGTTTTGATATTCACTCTCTAATTCCGTATCAAAGAATTGTAAGCTATGGCATAATTGTACATATGTCTTCAAAAAAATATATCGAACATTACATTAAATTCTGCATTGTCCTCAATTTCGGGTTTGCCTAGCAGTCTTTGACATAGAGTAATTTTTCTTTTCAACATCATTTTATGAGTTGCTCCTGGCTGAAGACCCGATTAGACCGAAGTATTATAATATATTTTTTCTCATGTTCATTTAATATCTTTTGGTACTGAATCTCCAACTCTGGGTCACACAATTGGTTTGTTCATCAACCTTTGAAGGAGTTGCATCTTTATTCTAAACATTTTTTGTATTGAATGCTTTTGTTCGCAGACTAGCTGGTGATTAGTTATGCTGGCCATACTGAATCTTGAATATTTCTATTTCTTATAGCTCGAAATAATGTGAGGAGGTATATTATACCACAGAATGTGGTCTTGCCGGGGAAACTAAATGCCTAGTTAGCATATAGGACTTTTATTATGCCTGTCAATAGCAGGGCTTTTTTATTTGCCTGTTTTTATTATAGGCCTTTTTCAGCACCTAACTTGTAGGGCTTTTTTTCATAAATTCTTAGACTTGTTATTCTCCAAAGGAATCGTTGGAGGCAATTGGTTTGGTCGCCCGGTTGACCCTGCTGTGCCTCTAGTCACAGCGGGCGACCAAACCAATTACTTTAACGATTCCTTTGGAGAATACCAAGTCTAATGCCATTTTCTCAAGTAAACTTTAAAATTTATCTGCACGATAAAAAGAAATTTCATACAAATTGTTTGACATTTTGTATGAAAAAATTTTTTATCGGGCAGATAAATTTTAAAGTTTACTTGAAAAAATGACCATAAGAATTTATAAAAAAAAAGCCCTACAAGCAGGGTTTAAAATGCTTAAGTAATATTAGCAAAAGCACCGAAAATTTGCTGATGCTGTGCTTTGGAATTTGTAATGCTTGAAAAGCGGTATATTTCCTTTTGCTTCTGCTTGAAAAAAAATCAACAGCAAAAGCAGCAGCATGACCAATGCTTCGAAGCAAACGACTATTGCTGATGCTTGCTGATCGAAAATGAAAAAAGCAGAAGCAATATAAAGCTTTGCTGCTCCTGCCATATTTGATATTTAATAAGATTATTGAATAATAATTGTGTTTCCCACATTTAATGTTTCTGTAGTTACCGAAAATACTATTAAATATATCGTTACCTTAATTCACAAAGGCCCTAATTGACACATTTTTCGAAAATGACTTTTTTTTACAGATTTAAGAACAATATAGGAAAATACACACTCACAACTAATTTTAAGGAGTTACTAGCAGTAATAACGGAGATATTCCAAACTTACAAAGCTATATTTGCATGTGTTCAATGTAAAAAAATTTTGTTTTTTGCTTCTCCTGTACAATTTTTTTTATGCCTACAAGTTAGGTGGTGAAAAAGCCCTATAATAAAAACAGGCAAATAAAAAAGATCTTTTCATCTAATCTAATCTTGGCTTGCGTCATTTATTGACACTTAACCTACTAAGGGATTTTGGCCGTTTCGTATCAATGCACGCCAGTCATTCCTGTTTAGTGATAACTGACGCCAATTGGAAACCCCAAGGGAGTTCAAGTCATCTTCAACTTGTTGTTTCCATCTCAGTCGAGGCCCCCTTCCTTTGCTGCCGAATTCGGGTGTCGATAGAAAAACCTTCTGTGCTGGAGCTTCTTTGTCCATTCGAATAACATGACCCAGCCAGCGTAGCCTTTGGGCTTTAATCCGCTGAACTATGGTCAGGTCTGCGTAAAGCTTCTACAGCTCATCGTTAAATTTCCTTCGATACTCGCCGTTGGCATCACGGGAAAGACCATAAATCTTCCGGAGAACTTTTCTCTCATATACTCCAAGGGCCATCTCAACTTCTCTTGACACTGTCCATGATTCCGAGCCGTACATCAGAACTGGTATGATGATAGACTTATAGAGCGCGATCTTTGTTTGCCGAGAAAGGACTTTACTTCTCAATTGCCTACTTATTCCAAAATAACACTTGTTGGCAAGAGTGATTCTCCGTTGGATTTCTAGACTGATATTGTTTGCGGAGTTAATGCTGGTTCTGAAATAGACGAAGTCCCTCACCGTTTCAAGTTTCTAGCTATCAACGGTGACTTGGCTGCCAAGGCGCAAGTGCGCCGAATCTTTCTTTGATGACAGCAGATACTTCGTCTTGTCCTCGTTGACCGCAAGACCCACTTTTTTCGCTTTCTTATCCAGTCCAGAGAAGGCAGCGCTTACGGCGCGGTTGTTAAGGCCAATGATATCAATATCATCGGCATACGTCAGCAATTGCACGCTCTTGTAAAAGATTGTACCATTGCGGTTTAGCTCTGCTGCTCGAATTATCTTCTCCAGCATCAGGTTGAAGAAATCGCACGAAAGGGAGTCGCCCTGGCTGAAGCCTCGTTTGGTTTCAAATGGCTCATAGAGGTTCTTCCCGATTCTTGGTATTGCTCAACTCATTTGGCAAAGCCGTATAAGCTTTGCAGGGAAGTCAAATTCAGACATGGCGGCATACAGTCAACTCCTTTTTGCGCTGTGAAGCAGCGTGAAAATCGACAAAGATATGGTGCGTGTCGATTCTTTTATCATGGGTCTTCTCCAGGATTTGGCGTATCGTGAAAATTTGGTCGATGCTAGACTTACCAGGTCTAAAGCCACACTGATAAGGTCCGATCAGTTTATCTACGGTGGGTTGTTGTTGTTGTTGTAGCGAGGTGTAGCCCTGCCCAAATGTCAGACAGGGCCACCCCGAGTGTATTGCTCTTGGCCGGGTCGATATAAGAAAACGGCCCGGGTCGTTTCGGCACGATGGGTACAGCACAAGTACTGGTACCGTTCTCGTAGAACCGGAAATACAAGAAACTAGCCGTGTAGGCTATGTAGGTCATTTAGCGTTACCCAGGGTGCACCAACTGGGAGGCGACCTACTTTTACACCTAGAAAGAACCTTATATGGGATATTAAGAAGACCATATCTAATATCTTTAAACGAGTTAATCTTGTATATTTGTATATTTGTATTTTTGTATGTTCGGACTATCTCGAGAACCGATTGACGGATTGGGATGAAATTTGGCACAAAGATAGTATGATGGATTCTAAGACTACCCACTTTAGGGTTGCCACTTGGGGCGGTTTACAGGGTTGCCACCTATCCCTTTTTTTTTAATTATGGAGCAAGATATGCCAATATGGGTATCATATGAAAGGTATTTTCGGCGAGATACCAACTAAAATATTTTCAAGTAGAGTTGCCACCTAGGGTTGCCACCTTACCACAATATATTTGTATATCCGGTACTATCTCGAGAATCGCTTGACCGAATTGGCTGAAATTTGGCATGGTGATAGTATGATCGATTTTAAGACTACCCACTTTAGGGTTGCCACTTAGGGCGGTTTACAGGGTTGCCACCTATCCCTTTTTTTTAATTATGGAGCAAGATATGTCGCCGACATACCAGCTAAAATATTTTCAAGTAGGGTTGCCACCCAGGGTTACCATTTTACCGTATTGTAATTGTATTTTGTATTTTGGGATCATATTTGGATATTTTAGGATTATTTTGAGAACATCACTTTGGGATAATTTTGGGGCTTGCTTGAGATCATTTTGGGTTCAATTTCGGATTAATTTGGTACAATTTTGGGTAATTTTCGGTTCATTTTGGAGCCATTTTTGGATAATTTTTGTATCATTTTGGGATAATTTTTGGGTTACTTTGGGAACATTTGGGGGTATTTTTGGGGTGGTTTTGGGATTATTTTAGGATATATTTGGGATCATTTTGGTGTATTTTTTGGATCGTTTAGTGTGTATTTAAGGGTATTTTTGGGGTAATTTGGGAATTATTTTTGGACCAATTTGGAATAATTTTAGCTTCATTTTCGGATCATTTTTGGGTCGTTTTGGGTTCGATTTCGGATCATTTTGGGAACATTTAAGGGTCTTTTTGGGATCATTTTAGGATTACTTTTGGATTATTTTAGGGTCATTTTGGGATCATTTTGGGTAAGTAAATTTAGCGCTAAATTGATAGCACCGAGCAAGCTCGGTCACCCAGGTACTTCTACATAAGAGCTGATGCATGCTTTTTACCAGCTCTTCGCCTCCGTGTTTGAACAGCTCGGCGGGTAGTCCGTCTTTTCCAGCCGCTTTGTTGTTTTTGTGCCGGGATATAGGTATCCTCACTTCATCATAGTCAGGTGGTGGGACGACTTTTCCATCGTCAGGGATTGGGGTATCGGGTTCGACGTCTTCCTCGCAATTTAGCAGTGAGGAGAAGTGCTCCCTCCATAATTTAAGTACACTCTGTACGTCAGTTACCAGGTCGCCATTATTACTTGCCCCGGTCTGAAAACCTTCCGTCATCCGCCGGATCTTTTCACAAAATTTTCGGGAATCATTCCTATCAGCCAGCATCTCAAGCTCCTCACACTCACGCCTTTCGGCCTTACGTTTCTTTTTTCTGAAAAGGCGTCTCTCTTCTTTCTTTGCCTCACGATAGCGTTGCCATACACTGCGAGTTGCGCCCGTTCACAACGTCTCCCAGTATGCAGCGTCCTTTTTTTCCGAGGCAGTGCTGTATTCCTCATCGTACCAGTTGTTCTTGCGGGCTCGCTGAAAACCTATAGTGGCCTCTGCGGCGTTACGTAATGAGTGAGAGATATGCTTCCATTGCTCGGTTACATCGTTAGCTCGAGAATAGCTCTCCGATAGCAGGTCTGAGCGTCGAGTGGAGAAATTATCAGCTGTCTGTGTCGTGCGCAGCTTCTCGACGTCAAACTTTCCTTCGGTTACTGTGCGTACTTTCTTCTCTGAACAGAGGCGTGTGCTGTTGGCTGCAACAAGATAATGGTCTGAGTCGATATCTTGACCACGTAGGGTACGCACGTCCAGAACGGTGAAGCTGTGTCTGCCGTCGATCATGACATGATCAGTCTGGTCTCTTGTTCTTTGATCAGGGGACAGCCAGATGGCTTGGTGTATTCGCTTATGCTGGAACCTGGTACTACTGATGACCATATTGCGGGCAGCGGCGAAGTCAATCAACCTAGTGCCGTTGGGGTATGTTATATCGTGGAGACTAAATTTTCCAACTCTAGGACCAAAGGGTGAACACTAGTACTTGGCGGCGAAGTCTCTTTCCCACCACGAATCCTACACCACGCGATTTGGCGCGTGTCTGGCCACTGTAGTATACGTCACAAGGTCCGATGGTCGTCTTTCCTTGTCCCGTACATCGCATTTCCTGCAGGGCGGTGATGTCAGCCTTTACGTTAGCGAGGACATCAACCAGTCGGGCAGCGGTACCTTCCCTGGAAAGAGTCCGGACATTCCAGGTACATGCCCTAATATCGTTCTCATTGTCCTTTGCTCGTTTTGCCGGGTCGTCAACATTAACCCTAGAATCGTAATACAGTTTTACCCTACGTTAATGCTAATATACGTAAATTTTACGTACTACACCGTTTGAGGCAGTAATTTTAGATAAATGTTTAATAAAAACCTGTTTTTCTTTTGTGTTGATTTTATTAAATGAAAGTACAAAGTTTTTTTGTTTTTAAAACTAAATAATAAGAATTTCTACATACATCCGTCGAATATTTTAATTTGATGCTCACCACACAGGGCAGCTTCATTATGTATTCAAAAAGAGGTAGTTGTCCGCCTTTTTTTTTTTAAATAGTTACAAAGTTTTAAGTATAAAGGTTCGCCTTTTGGTGAAAAAGTTAAAGTAATTGCGTTTTATTAGGTTTATCACAGAAACTGTTCTTCAATTGTATAGAAAGTTTGGATAATAATACATACGTTAGACATTTCTGTCCAAATATGCAGACACAGGCATATTTGTTTGCATGAAATTCAAAAACAAGCAAAAGTGCTGAGTAGCGAGTGCGTCATATTTTGCTCGCGGCCGTCAGTAAGTGTGCCGTCGCTGGCGTCAGCATTGCAACCGCTAGTGTCAGCAGTTGCGACACTTACTGACGACCCAGAACGGTAAACTGCTGACTAGTGACCTAGCATTGCAGAAGTCAAAAGCAATGCACTAGTCAGCATAATTGTAAGACCAAAATTGTATATAAGCGAAGAAATTAAAATAAAGAATTGAGAAATGCATGACCAGCAACCCTAAAGCTTCTTTAATCATATAGCGCAACTGCTTCATCGCCATTTCTCCCATCGCCGTAAATAACCAGGTTCAAGTGCCTGAAGTTATTACTTTCAAGTCTTGGTGCCACTGCCTTGACTAACCCACCATACAACCCAAACTCCTGGTGCGACCACCTCGAGTCCTATTATTTGTACGTGGTTTGGCACCTAAGCCATTCCACTCGATCCTTAACTCAGGACGGCAAATCAGCCGCTCCATACAACTACGTAAAATTTACGTACACACTTTTTTTGTAAGAACGATAAAAGCGAACCAGGAACTGACAAATGATTAATTATTCACTTTTTAATGAAACAATAAAATGAAGTAAGCACTGCCGAGTGCTCACAGCTATACGGAACTGCGGTAAACTGTAACGGCACTTTTTATGAGACATACACGTAAAATTTACGTATATTACCATTCTAGGGTTAAAGGGGGTTCTCATCCGAGGCTTGATTTTTCTTTTCATTGGAATTGGTTTTTATGTGGCGGGTCCCAAACCCAGCGCACAACCCGTTTTCGGGGTTTTGGAGTAGATTTACACATTTATGTAGCGAGCCGCTTGTTCCAAGACAGACGCCCGCTTGCAGCCGCGCCTCATGGTGTACAGACGCTGCGAAAAAGACCTCGCTGAGCCCTTAAACCAAGTACGTCAGAGTAGCCCCCTCGGGGCTCCCTCTCTTTCTGCCGCGAGCCTAGGTAGCTCACGTTGCCCAGAGTGTACGAACGAGGATGCAAGAGTCGGGATTGAGCAAGGTCATTTCTGCCATGAGAAGCTTCTCAGCAAAAACTCATTTGCTTTGCAAGTGCAGTTCGGAGTCGGCCAAAAATTGCGGGTCCAACCAACTTGTAGGAAAAAACTCAAAAGCAACACACCACAAGTTGGAAAGAGAAGTTCGTTTCGCGTAGTGCCGGTTCTGCGAGAACGGTACATGTACATGTACATTACCTTTCGTACCGAAACGAACCGGGTTGTTTTTTCATCGACCCGACCAAGAGCAATACACCCCGAAGTGACCATGTCTAACGCGTCACGATTCCCTCCCCCCTAAATTTGTCATCCCCGGAACAGGCACTAGCAGCAGGGCTTCTCCTTATTCTCTTGATCCGGGCTGGCATTGAGCCAAATCCCAGTCCAAGTGAAGGGTTCTGCTACGTGTGCCGGAAAAAATCTATCTACACCAGACACTCATTTAGTCCAGTGTGCGTACTGCAAAGGTTGGCTACACAAATCTAGTTGCGCCGGAATAGATCCCAAAACACACCGGCCCACTAGTTTCTATAAAAGTTTTGTGGCGCCCTGCTGTTCACGTCCCAGGACGTCTTGAGGCAAGCGACACTCCAGCGTGGCACTGTCTCCTTCTACAAATTCAGTCTCCACGACTCGCAATCCATATATTGCTCAACAAGCATCAACTCATAGCTACTTCTTACGTAGCACATCGGTCGATGCTATGAGCACTGTTGAGCTTCAGTCCCTGCCTTAAAACGCCCCACTCACTTCTTCCGGTACTAGCACGAATTTGAGTCAAGTGCATCAGCTTCTGGTCCCTCACACTTCGTGCACTGTATGTCGGCACAGGATATATTTGTCGGTGGCATCGGTTAAGTGCAACTCTTGCCTTGGCCAATGTCACCTACCATATGGTCCAGGCTCGCAAACAGAAATCTCGGAACTGATGGGTTCGTCGCACCATGTTGTCGAGCTGCGCAGCCCACAACGCCGACCGATTCACCCTCGTATCCCAACGAACGAAATCCGTCGGCTTCAGGACTGCGACGGAGATCGCGACCTAGCCTACCACCATCTAGGCAACTAAATTGCAACGACATACATAACTGGTAAGATAGCCGAGATAACCAAATGTATGCAGCTGCATAAAATAAAAAATCGCTGCAATCCAGTAGACGAAACTTGGCTCTCACTCGGATCTCTGAGCGAGTAGGTGCTACTACGTTCTCCGGCACGACCGAACGGACGGTGGGGGCGGTCTCGCGATCATAGTCCACCAAACAGTGCAGTATAGGGACTTTATAATCACCACCGACCAAAGAGACTCACCTTTAGAGCTAATTAATATATAAATCCCCCCCGTCACCTGCTGTCCCAGAAGTTATCGCCCTGACCTTAGTGCGTTTCTTTGTGGCGAAAACCATATCATCATGGGCGATTTCAATGCCCACCCTATGTATAATGGTAAATGGCACTCACGCCTTTCTGTAGATAGCAGAGGACGGGGATTAGCCGAGCAAATTGACGCTTCCACTTTCTGCACTGTGAATTTTTTTTTTTTTTTTTTTTTAATTAACAGCACTAACTTGCACCCGATGGTCGCTTTGGCATTTGACCATCTGCCCATCATCCTTTCCGTCGACCGTGCCTCGGATTTTATAACCTCGGAGAAAAGATACGTGAACTTCAAAAAGGCTAACTGGGTTGGCTTTATGGAATTCACGGTGAGCTCCTTTGGTGATCTTCCCATTCCGACTGATATACACGTTGGTGAGTGTAAAATTCGTGAGGTCATAAAAAAGGCTACAGCCCGCTTTATACCAGAATAAAAACACAAGGCCGAACTTCCCAGCTGAGGCCGCAGTGTTGGCCAACGAACGTGACCTCATACGCAACATTGACCCTTCAGATCCACAGATTGGTGATCTCAACGCGGAAATCAGACGGCTTGTTAACGAACACAAACAAGCCAAATGGGAGGAGCACCTCAGGTCTTGTAACCTCTCTACCGGTGTTGGGAAATTATGGTTCACAGTGAAACCCTTGTCCAATCCTACGGGTCCGCCAAAGAATGTCGACATCACCTTTGGTGTCCGATTTGGAAGACTCGTCACTCCCCCCTGTCTTAAGCGTTGGTCCGCCAATTATCTCAGTAGTCGCCGGTCGTCTGTTGTATTCAGGAACAAAAAATCAAAAGCTAGGAAGATCAAACAAGGGGTATCTCAGGGCGGTGTCCTTTCCCCGTTATTGTTTAACTTCTATATTTCGAAGTTTCCTCCTCCACCAGAGTGAAGTGGTTATCTCCCCTCTCTTGTCGAATTCTTCGCCGCTCGGAGCTTGACATTGTCGCCAACAAAGTCCTCGGCGACATTATTCATGACTACATCTATGTAGGCGATCACAAAATACCTACTGTCGCTCACCCCAACATCTGAGGAGTGACTTTCGACACCATGCACACTTTCGTTGCCATCCAGCTGGAATTGTCTCTAAAATACAGAGCCGCAACAAAATCCTCAAGTCACTAGCCGGCAGTACTTGGTGTAAAGACACAGAAACGTTGTTGGTAACTTACAAGGCAATTGGTCGACCGATCCTGAACTATGCGTCGCCGATATGGTCGCCGGGGCCTGTCAAAACACCGCACTCAGAACCGCTACGGGGTGCGTCCTTATGT
The DNA here is from genome assembly GCA_964058755.1 of Campiglossa producta. NCBI lineage: Eukaryota > Metazoa > Arthropoda > Insecta > Diptera > Tephritidae > Campiglossa > Campiglossa producta. The sequence continues at coordinate 60,823,574 of CAXKVI010000004.1, read as the reverse complement.
CTCCTAGCAGGTGCATAATGAAATGCTAAACAAGCAGTACCTGTTGAATTGCTGTAAACCGCAGCACCCCAATAGGCAACTGTTTGAGCTAACTCCGCCTCCTAGGACCGTAAGGACGCATCTAGGTAAACATTTTGATGAGATCCGGCACTTTATAACAACGCCGTTTGATCCAGAGGTGCATAAGCGGGCCTTTAAGCATATCCATGACACGTCTGTTGACCACCAGGTCACGCTCTGTCCGGTGAATGCAGTTTTGCATGCCTCAACACCACGCATTTCTGTAGAGGAGCGTCATCTTCCTCGAGAGACAAGGGTCACCCTGGCTCAATTACGCTCTGGATGTTGTAGTAGATTAAACTCCTACATATACAGACTGAACCCTGACGTGCCGAATGAATGTCCGGTATGCGGCTCGTCCCCCCATAACACCGACCACCTATTCACTTGCTCTACGGAGCCCACTCGTCTAACACCCATCTCCCTTTGGTCCAACCCCATTGAAACAACTAGTTTCCTAGGACTCCCGTTAGAAGATATTGATGACAATTCAAGCTCGGCAAAAATCTCGTTAGAGGTTATGATAACCTGTTGGTATATCGCTGCCATTAGTTTTTTTTTTAGTTAGTCAAACTTCGAATAATTAAAGTTTCAGCTTGCTGGGAACGCCATGGGCTTCCAGTTTTGTATATTTTGTTTTGTTTCATTTTTACGATGTCAAATGGCATGCACAGTCTCTAACGTTAGAGAAATGTTCGTCTTTACCCTAGTCAACTAGGGTAATTCTCTATCTATTTTCTATCCGAAGGGGGTGTATGAATTAGCCCCCACTGAATTAACCCCCACCGGGCAAAATGACTTAAACCCCACCAATGTCTCAGTGAATCTTTTCCACCAAAAATGACAGAATCCTCACGGAAAAAAATGAATTAAACCCCTTGAAAATGATTTTATCCCCACCAATCGAAATGAATTAAGCCCCACCAAACGTGGGGGTTCTTACATGACAGAATCCCCACGAAAAAACGGAATTAATCCCCACGAAAATGGCTTTAGCCCCACTTTACTTCATTTTTAATTTATTTTGCTTTCGTAAAAGGAAAAATTCCCTTCTTTTATTTTACAATTTACAAATTATGGTTTCTCCTTTTACGAAATGTGCGCTATTACTCATTTTAACTTTTCGTAAAAGGAAAAATCTTTGACAATTCAATCTTAATAGAGTAATTATTAAAAACAGTTCTGCGTATTCTGCTTAAAAATGAATATGGAAAAATTGAAACAAATAGAGAGTAATCGTATAAACGCAAGGAAGATCTTACTAAATAAAAACGATATTATAAACTTTTCTCATGTTCCTGGACTTACAATTGATTCTTTTTTGGAAAAAAAGTTATAAGGCGCAATTAATAGTTTGTGTTTTTGCTTTCGTTAATGGAATCAGCGAGTCGCAACTCTTTCACCTAATACGATAAAAAATATCAGATTTACTCTTATGGCTTGAAAATTTTCCAAACGCTCACAAGTACTACAGCTATAATGTTATACTTAATCAAATAGTTTTTTTGTAACGACTTACGAAAGTATGGAGAAAGAAAGCAAAGAAATTAAATAAAATTTGGAAAGTATTATATTTTTACGTTGCTAACTGCTTGTTTTATTTTTATAAAAGATCACGGAATTAAAATGGATTAAACCCCACGAAAATGATTTTATCCCCACCAATCAAAATGAATTAAGCCCCACCAAACGTGGGGGTTCTTTCATGACAGAATCCGTACTAAAAAAAAAAAAATGAATTAATCCCCACGAAAATGACTTTAGCCCCACTTTCCGCCATTTTTAATTTCGTTGTAAAATTGGTGGGGCTTAAGTCATTTTGCCCGGTGGGGGTTAATTCAGTGGGGGCTAATTCATACACCCATCCGAAGGTAACAGTAGAGAACTACACTAGAACTCGATTCGAGATAGGTTAGAGAACTAGCCAAACGGAGAGCATTTTGCACCATTAGCAAATTCAAACTAGAATCCCATTAGAGAATGAGAATGAAAATTCGACTCGAAAACTAGTGAGTGCAATTGTTGCAATTTTTTGAAAAATTTATGTTTTAGGCATATAACTTGAAACTTTAAAATTTATTATAATTATGAACCCAACCGAACTACTTTATTTAGCGGTTTTCGGTTCGGTTCATACATCTCAAAAAAATGGTTCGGCTCAATGACCGAAAACCACTGTGGTTGGGTTCAAAAACCGGTTCGGTGCAGAGCCGGTTTGCATTCCTGATTGTGGGTAAGGGAGAACAAACCTTGAAAAGTGAATCAAAATTATGCATATGTACATATAACTACACCAATTTCGTCAAATAAAATTTTTGATAAAATCTCTATTTATTAAAACGGTAGGTAGTACAGGTGTTATGTATTTAGTTAATATATTGTGTAACATTAAATCAAAATTTTTCGGAATTTTTTTTTTTAATATTTGCTTAAGAAAATAGGCTTTCATTGTTAAGTTGTACTTTTAAATCAGCATAGAAGCTATCCGCCGCCACCACCACCAGAAAGTTCGTCCTCATACTGTTTACGGAAACAATCACCAACTGGGAAGAAATCCCAACTACGCTGCTGATACATATTCCAAACATAAGTCTCTTGGCCGGTATATTCTGTGTCTGGTTTATTGATAAGATGCATTAAAAAGAACATGTAATTTGCTAAATTATGCTCCTTTTGCACGTGGGTATCAAAACCGTGGGGCACAATATCGAAGAAATCTTTACCCATGCCACATATAAAGCAATTTGATTCCATATTTTCTTTTACCGATTCTAGTTGATCACGTAACTCACCAAAAGCATCTATAATCAAACCTTGAATAATGGCCAACAATATAATAATAACAAAAAAGAAGAATGTGATGTCAAAAATAATACGATAAACTTCATAGTCATCTCCAACTGGATCTCCAATCTCATCACCAATACCTCCGCCTGCTCGCACTCCTTTGTATAAATGGAAAACAAAGCAAGTTAACATATCATGACATTTTTTGTCAACCTCCTCGTCCTCCTCTTGTATATAAAATTTACGGAAAAAGTTAAAAGCGATTACTGTATATATATATACAATTATTGTAAGGAGCATAACGGTTAAAACGAGTTGCTTTCCATTGTGTGTGACGGATTGCAAAATGGTGCGAAGTGTTTTAAAACCTACGGCGACATCAAGCAAATGTGCTGCGAAAAAAAAGTTATTGAAATTGCCCATTACTGAGAAAGAGAAGTACCACAACGAATAAAGGAAAGCATTGTCCGTAAATGTAACACCAGCTTTCCATACTTGATATCGCCAGTCTATATTCATTATATATTTGATCAGACCACCTTCTTCACTCTCTTGTGACATGAATGCGTTTTTTTCCATACCGAGTAGATTTGAAATGGAATCAAAGTCATAGGTTTCACTATATTTTTGTCTGACTTTCTTTTTAACGAACTTATCCCAATAATTTACTGGGAAAGATTTTGCTGATATTACTAACTTGTCCCAATGTGATTTGAAATCATCATCTTCCGGTTGATCAGCAATGAAAAGGCCATCAAATTCCAATCGGCGAGCAATTTCCTTTTCCCTTTTAAATATTGCCAATGGCACTTTTAAATGATAGTAAGCAATTAGCATAGCTAGTGAAACCAAGCTGTGTAATAATGCAGCAATTCGTAAAACATGAGCCATATAGAAAAAATCTTCATCGACGTGAACCAGTTCGGGTATATCATCTTCACTATCTTCGGCGTCCCCAGAACCATCTCCTGATCCACCGCCAAATCCAGATGCTGCTAAATTGGCACCAGATCCTGAACCGAGAATCAGTTCATCATCACCTGACGTTTCTTGGTCATCACCAAATGATGTTACTTTATAGAAAAGAAGCATAAAATTGATGCTGAAAGCCAATACCAGTGCTACATATTTCAGGTTATAAAAATTTCGTGCAAGAAAACTAACAGCACGGTGTGCGTATTGGGCAAAATCAATTTGATGAACGGCAGGCGTCTCCTGAGCAGTTGCTGAAGACTTTTTAGCTTCAGCTTCAATGGAAGCCATAGCTGCCTCCTGCGCTTTTTGAGCTTCCTGCCTTTCTTGTGCTGCTTTTTTTGCAGCCTCACCGCCCAATAAATCAACAATGGAAATTGGTTCTTGTAGTTGGTACTGATCGCTTTCACCTGACTGATCAATACCTACGCCTGCGTCCTCTGTACTTGATTCGCCGGGTTCATCTAATAAAGAGCTTCCGGTTCCGCCGGAGGATTCTCGCACTGTTATTTTATATTGACCATTTTCTTCCTTGTTCAACTCTACCGGTCCGGGTGGTTCTTCAATTGGCAACGGAGGCAAAGCTTTAGCAAAAGGTTCTTCATCGAGCGGTGGAGCTTCAACTTCTTCAGGTGCTGGCCCACGCATTAAATTCATAAGAATTCCGAAAATGTAGCGAACTACACAGAAATTGCCATATCCAGTGTAGTAGAACATGTAAAATATCAATTTGAAGAATCCTATAATTAACTCCGGTACAGACTTCGTTTGCATTACACCCATTTGATGTTTTATATTGGAAGGGCTAAGCATATGTACGGCAAACTTTATACCATCTTTGATAGCTTGTATGGTGCGACGTATAGGATCCCGCGCAGCTCTTTCCTCTTCTTCTTCGCTCATATACGAACTATAGGCAGTATCCCGCTTTACATTACTACCACCGTCATCTGTAGCCATCAAACCAGAAGCGTGTGTCATTTCAAAAATAGCATCTTCACAGAAATTAACAAAAGCTTCCAGTTTTTCTTTGTCTCCTCCTTCAGTTACTATGGAGTAGAAGAATGCGCGCTTGGACTCCTTGATCTGGGGCTTTTCCCATTGTTCAATATTTGAATCCTTTATTTCGAAATAAACACGTTCAATTCGTTTAGAACTTCCTAAGATCTCAATTCTACCCAAGAATGGCTCAAAATAATTAAGCACAGAGCCAGCAGTCTCCAAGAATCTGGCTAAGCGTGGTTCATTCGGCATATGCTCACTTAGATTAGTCAATAACACAGCCAGGTTGAAACCGATCTCCTTTGATGGCTCGTGGAAGCGATCGACAAATGCACTATAGTCGATTTTGCCTTCATGATTACGTTCACAACATGCCAACAGAAAATCCATCTCTTCTCTGTTTAAAATATCCAAAATCAACATATTAAAAACGGCATATATGTATGTACATACGTATGTACATTAGGGTGGTACTTATAATCAAGTGTACTATTTTTTCCAGTCTCACCCCCTAGATAGGTTGCACCACGGTCAAATATATCCCACATAAATTTTTATCCCCATTTTAGATGGTTTAGTCGTGTCGCATAGGGTCAAAGTTTAGATATCCCTATGGAGATTGGTTCCAAAATTTGGTTGTGATCAGTGGCGTGCCTACGTGTTTCAATCAAGGCAAGCCCCAGTCTTTATAACCAACAGAATCTAAGAAACTTTAAAAAAATGACAGCACCTACCACTATTGAATTCTTTTTTCTACTTTAAAATGTGCGCCAATAATATTTGAGTAGAGCGCTTTGCACGTTAAAGTTGTATATATGTATGTACATACATATATATACATATCTCATTTTCTTCTTATCGTATGTTTGGCTTTTATCGTTTATGGTAACAACAGCCAGAAGCTGGCTTCGAAGTTTTATATAAAATTACTTCCAAGTTAAAAAAAAAAACAGTTGCTTCAGCACACAGACTCGACTGGTTTTAAAAGCCCGGTAAAAGCCAATAAGTAAAAGCGAGATGGTCATCATCGCTTAGGCGGTTAAAGGCTATTTTAAGCAAGTAAGTACGAGATGGCCATCATAGGCGCTGAAATATTTTTATGTAAATCAGCCGACAGGTGGCAGGAAAAGATGTGGGTATATTTTTATGCTTTTAACAGCTAGTAGGTAGTAGGTGGCAGGCAGTGAAATAAAAACTGGATTAAGAAACCAAATGTAAACGTTAAAACAGAAATTGTTACGATACATTTTTGAAACATATTGTAGCTCATAGAGGATTAGATAGGCAAGCCGGGCTTTTCGGCTTATATGGAAGGCACGCCACTGGATAAAATTATCTCCCTACAAATAAGGGCCACCCTAATGTACATATTAGGGTGATTCAAATTTAAAAAACTTTATTATTTTTTCGGTCTTATCCCCTGAAACCTTAGGTATTGATGAGAAAATAAGCCTAGCAAAAAATTAGCGCTCTAACTTAACCCTTAGGGCTGGCTATTTTTTCGCCCTTTTCCATACATTTTGTATAGGAAAAGATGGCATTTTTTTAAGTGAACTTTCTTTTAATTTTTGAAACTTTTCTTAAAATATTTTTAAATACTCTTAAAGTTGAATGCTAAGCCATGTGCTTATCTTAACAATTAAAATAATTTAAGCCATTTACAATTTACTAGATTTTATACGTGTTAATACAAAACTCAGTCATTTTTAAATGGCTGTAATTCTTTTAATAGTTAGGATAATCACACATGGCCTAGCATTTTGGAAGTTCCAAAGTTTCAACTTTAAGTTAGAGCGCTAATTTTTTGCAAGCCTTATTTTCTCATCAATACCTAACTTTTTAGGGGTTAAGACCAAGTCGACATTTTTTTTGAATCACCCTAGTACATATGTATGTATAATAAAAAGTATGACATACATAGTACTTATGAGTTATATACTTAAACTTACGGTGTGTAATTTTTTGACTGTTCCATTTTATCTCTAAAGTCCTTAGGGGTTACCCAGCCTTCATTTTTAATGTCGATCTCAGAAAAGCTTGGTGATTCAATCAAATCTTTTAATTTTAAAAACATATCGAAATATTTTAAAATTAGTTCCACATTTCCCGCTGACTCAACCAGAGTATCCACCATTTGTTTTCCAATAGTACCTGCACAAGAGCAAAAAATATATTCTAATTAAACCATCTCAAACAAACTGGAAAGTACCAAGACTTCGATGTGCTTTTAATAATACATTAAGGGTACTCATGTAATCGTGTATACAGCGCGTAAAGCTCGTAAAGGTATAAGTTTTCGAGATGCGTAAATGAACTGTCAAAATTTGTATGGAGCGAAGTTTACACAAACTTCGTAAATTTATCCACTGATTTCAGTGCGTAAATGCTCGTAAACTCAATGCTGTAAAAAAAATGCAACCTTGCAAACACAACAGCTCATAACTGTTCGTTGAAAAAGATGTAAGCAAACAGTTTTGGCCGACAACTGTTCTTAAGTGTATGGTGATATGAATCAACGAACGCTTCACAGCCAAACTTATTACTACCCTGCAGTCAACTTAACTAGTTTTATACTAATCAAATACCAGTCAGCTAGGCGGCTTCAACTAGTTCGAGTTCTGTAATTTTTCCATATTAGCAACTGGTATTTTTAACACGGCGATGTCCTACGAGATGGCAATTGTCCTTCTCTGCATCAGCACCATACCAATTGGCTGACTAGTCAGCCTCTGCATCAGGAATATACCAGTTGATATACTTGTTATTATACACATCAGTATCATACCATTTAAGATACTAGTTCGTATATACGTCAGGATCGTACCAGTTGAAAGAATAGTTCATATATACATCAGAATCATACCAGTTGGCAGACTAGTTCATATATACATCAGAATCATACCAGTTGAAAGACTAGTTCATATATGCATCAGAATCATACCAGTTGACAGACTAGTTCATTAATGCATCAGAATCATACCAATTAACAGACTAGTTAAAAAAATCATCGGAATCATACCAGTTGTCATACTAGTTCATATATGCGTCAGAATCATACCAGTTGATATAGTAGTTCATTTATGCATCAGAATCATACCAGTTGACATATCAGTTCATTTATGCATCATAATCATATCAGTTGACATACTAGTTCAAACTTGCATCAGAAATATACCATTTGACATACTAGTTCATATATGCATCAGAATCTTACCAGTTGACATACTAGTTCATATATACATCAGAATCATACCGGTTGACATACTGCACAGTCTATGCGGCAGGACATACTAATCATTATGCCCATTCAGATCGTACCACTTGTCATACTAGTCCACGAATTTGACATTCATTCCATTTGGTATACTAATCGGTCTATGCACCAGTATCATAGTCAGCCTCTACATCAGCAATATACCAGTTTATTCTTTAGAAAGCAGCGACTATTTGTATTTACTCAAACACGAAAAAGCATCTGTGAATTACAAGGTAAAAAAGAAGCAGTTACAAGAGAAAAAGAAAAGCAATTGTCCTCTTCTGCATCAGCACCATACCAATTGGTATACTAGTCAGCCTCTGCATCAGCATTATACCAGTTGATATACTAGTTCATACACAGCCAAAAATGAGCTAAAGGCTCTGAGTTCGATTCTCGGTAAAGTTAACACAAGTTTTTTTTTCTATATTTTTTAAATTATGTTGTTTATTGTATTTTTAATTTAATTATTGAATTCTACTTGCAATGGCTCCTTTCAAATTCCGCGTTCGTCAAGTTTGATTATATAGGTGAAGGCCCAATTGCATTCAACTTTGTAGGATCCACTTTCATACAAAGTTTTTTAAACGTAAAGCGAAGCGAAATTTTTGCAAATGCTCAAAAACGAGGCGCGCATTTGTCAAAGTTTTATGTAATTGGGGCTTTGGGGTTGTATTTTTAGGTAAGGTAAATTAAGGTTAAGTTAGTCGTCCACTGCGGAGTTCCGGACCCACATATGATATATAGATAAAATTAAGTCTTATTTTTACATCAAAAAGAGTCAAAGTAAGACTGCTTTCATGCTGGGCCATACACTCGAGTTAAAGGAGCATTGGTAGAGTTAATTTATATTATTGTTGTCAATATACTCAAGTTTATGCCGCAACGTAAAAAAAATGGCGGTTATATACCAACAGGTTGTCATAACCTCTAACGAGACTTTTGCCGAACTTCTCTTCCAACTTATAGTGTGCTGCTTTGATTTTTTCCCTATGAGTTGGCGGGACCTAGTTTTTTTTTTAATTTAAAAATCTGTGACTATTCAAACAGTTGAATGCAGTTAGGTTAGGTTAGGTTAGTGGCTGCCGCAGAGGCACACTTAGGCCAGTTTTGAAAAGCCCGTTGTGATACCACCAGCACTAGGAAAGTCAGTCCCGGGACCCGGCCATTTGGAAAATCCCAGCGGTCTGGTTTAGACTATCCAGGAAGGGAACTCCCAAAAAGCGCGTTCCCGCGCCGCTTAAGGCCGGGCAGTTGCAGATGAGGTGCTTCACCGTTTCCTCTTCCTCATCATCTTTGCAGCTCCTACAGCATCGTCGATAGGGCACCCTTTCTGCGTGCCTACCAATAAGGCAGTGCCCAGTTAGAACACCTATTAATATTAAGATTTCTCTCCTTCTTAGGGCGTGAATACCTCTAGATCTTTTATGATCCCATTTCGGCCAGGTTTGTTTGGATGTCCGGCAACTTGGGGATTGTTGCCACCTTTCGTTGGCTTGGAGTACACACTCCGTCAAGCCAACGAAAAGTAGCAACAATCCCCAGGGTGCCGGACATCCAAACAAACCTGTCCAAAATGGGATCATAAAAGATCTAGAGGGATCATAAAAGATCTGAATGCAGTTACAGAATTTCCATTTGATTTTCAGAAAAATACAATTGACATTCAGAAAATTACAATTGATATTCAGAAAACTTTCTGAATATAAACTGAAAAAGGTGTAGTATGATTTCAACCCGAGTTTCATACATACTTGCATACTAGTACGAACCAGGATTTTTCTGAGTAGTATTATTTCGCCCAGCAAATTATAGTTGTATACTAGTATGTTTTCTGATTAGATTGGCATTGATTGGTTTAAGGGTAATCAGCAAAGAACTAGTATAAAAACATCCATAAAATGTATAGTAAACGAGCTAGGTGTCTGCTGAGTAGTTTGGAATTGATTAGTTTGAAGGTAGTCAGAAATTAACTAGTATGAATACACCACAAAATTTTTAGGCGTAGAACTATAATGTTGCTGAGTAGTTTGGCATTGAATGGTTTAAAGCTAATCAGAAATAACTAGTATGAATACACCACAAAATGTACAGTCAATGAACTACATTGTTTGCCGAGTAGTTTGGCAATGTCTGGCTTAAAGGAAATCAGAAATGAACTAGTATGAATACACCACAAAATGCATAGTCAATGAACTAGAATTTTCGCTAAGTAGTTTGGCATTGAATGGTTTAAGCTAATCAACAATGAACTGGTATCCATATGCCACAAAATGCATAGTCAATGAACGATATTGTTTGCTGAGTAGTTTGGCCTTGACTGGTTTGAAGCTAATCAGCAATGAACTAGTATAAATACACCACAAAATGTATAGTCAATGAACTATATTCTTTGCTGAGTAGTTGGACATTGACTGGTTTAAAGGTGATCAGAAATGAACTAGTATGAATACACCACAAAATGTATCGTCATTGACCTATATTGTTTGCTGAGTAGTTCGACATTGACTGGTTTAAAGGTGATCAGAAGTGAACTAGTATGAATACACCACAAAATGTATAGTCATTGAACTATATTGTTTGCTGAGTAGTTTGGCCTTGACTGGTTTGAAGCTAATCAGCAATGAACTAGTATAAATACACCACAAAATGTATAGTCAATGAACTATATTGTTTGCTGAGTAGTTTGGCATTGACTGGTTTAACGCTCATCAGCAATGAACTAGTATGCATACGCCACAAAATGTATAGTCAATGAACTAGAATTTTCGCTGAGTAGTTTGGCATTGACTGCTTTTAAAACTAATCAACAACGAACTGGTAGGCATATGCCACAAAATGGTTAGTCAATGGACTAGTATGTTTGCTGAGTAGTTCGGAATTTGACTGCAGGGTAATTTTGCGTTAAGCGAACGTAACTAAGCACTTCTGACTGACAAGTTTACAAGGCCGGTGCGTTCATATAACAGGGTGCGTAAACGTATAAAAATACACATTTCGTAAACTTCTACGATTACATGAATACCACTATTAAATACTAAGCGTTTAAGGCGTTTGATCTCGTACGTGTTCACGCTTGCATATGTATAAATAAGCGTGTGTGAATTAGAGGTATACGCCGGCAAATTTCGCGGCGGCGGCGTGGAGAAATTTTTATAGCGGCGTGGGTAGAATAAACAAATGTTTTCTTTGAATTTCAAGTGTTGAGATTGTTATTGTTTTTAAAATGTGTCAAAAATTTGCCCGCTTTTACACTAGCAAATTGGTTGAATTCAACTCAGGCGCGATATATGCGAGAAGAGGAAGCCGCTCACCTTCCGCGTCTATGTCGCGGAAGAATTGAAAGCAATACTAGACAATAGGACAGAAAAGGTGATGAAACCTTTTTTATATCAAGTTGGTTTTAAAAAATTACTTAGTATGTATACTCAAAATATTCAAATTCTGTACTTTTTGTTGTTGTTTTTAACCCAACTATTTACTCAATGTCATCTGAAATCATTATCTTATCATTATATTACTTAAAATATAGCTTTTTACACTTCAGTAGTTTGCACGCTTTATACTAAAAATGAGATAAGTTCGATGTTCTGGAAAATAGTAGCAGAAAATTTTTTTCTTTTCTTTTGGCCCAGTCTAATGTACATATCGCACGTGATTTGAAAAATACGGATTTTGCAAAAATAAACGATTCTAAGGCCAACAAGCGGAAAAAATAATGTCGAGAGGACTTATCCGAAAATAAACTGTCAAAATTTGGCTGAAGTACTGATTGGTTTTTGAGTCCTTCCGTTACACCAAAACCGAGTACAAGTTTTCACTACAACTTCATTTGCCATTTATTTTATAGGGAGAATGAAGAGTCATAAATTTATATTGAACCCTAAAATTAAAGGCGGCTGCTGTGGTGTAGTGGTTGTGCCCTCGGCTACTACACCAGGTATTCGTGTATCGCAACTCAGTAAAGGCAACACCAAAAATTATTTAGAAAAGTTCTTTTAAACGGGGTCGCCCCTTGGCAATGGTTTGGCAAACTGCGATTGTATTTTTGCCATGAAAAGCTTCTCAGCAAAAATTCATTATTTGCAGGTGCCGTCGGAGTCAGGAAAAACCTGTAGGTCCAGCCAATTTGTAAGAACAACATAGTTTTGAACGAAGTCGAATTCCCTACAAAATTTGCATTGACCAAAATTTTCTCAGACGAGAAAGCGTTCTAGTATTCTAGCTTCAAAAATTAGCATGTTTTTTCGATTTCCCATTTCTTCTTTCAAAAATTGTTAAAAATGCATCCATGTACAACAAAGATAGATACAGATTCATAAAGGAAATTGAATGGGCTCCACAAATGGTTATAAAACTTTTTTATGTAAAGTTACTTTTTCAAAACTTATTTGGTATTAAAAAAATCATATTTCTGTATTTTTTTGGTGTTTTTGATCCGATTTTTTTAATAGATATTCTACAGATTATTTATCATTATATGATCAATATTATAACCAAAAATACACATTTCTCATATACGTTCAAACACATTTTTTTTCAATATATGCTTTCTCTGCGAAGGTGTAGTTTTACAGTCTTCAAATGGCGCAGCCACAAAAAAAAAAAAGTTGACGGATCTGTGAACTCAATACATAAATTTGCATGTATATTGGCGAGCTAAATCCAAATCTGTGATCAGAATTAGCCTAACAGGTCGCAGATTTTCTCTAAGCTAACAAAACCATCACAAAATAATATTGGACTTTTTTGCAAGGTAAGGGCCGAACCTTGGACCCGTTGTTAAGTTCTGATATCGAATTCGGACTCAGCAGCCAATTTCCCTCAAGAATATGTATTTAGCTTTATTCGATGTTAATTTTTTCATGTTTCGCAAATTTTCAACCAAAATCGGCAAATCCAAAAAATAAGTCAATGTTTGAGGCTAGAATACTGGAAAACAGCTAGTCTGAGAAAATTTCAGTCTAGGCAGCTTGGTAGGGAATTCAATTTGCTACAAAAATATGTTCAGGTAAATGGTGTTTTTCAACAATGATTTGTCGTTTTTATACCAAACTACACTGAACCAAAAAAGTTCATGTATCCAATGAAAAAGTACATAGATTTTAAGAATTGTTCGTTAAAACCTCTCCAAAGAACTTTTTCGTAGAAATTTACGAACATTTCCTAGAATATAAGCACTTTTTCGTAAAATATGTAAACAAATCCACAGAAAGCATGTATTCATTCATAAATTGTAAGAAAATTTTCTTAGATTCTATGAATTTTTTCTTATATTTTAAGAAAAACCAGCGCGAACTTCTATGAAACTTTGTTCGTAAAAAACATGTACGTTTTTGGTTCAGTGTAGCTGACCCGGCAGACGTTGTCCTGCCACAAATTTATTTCCCTGTATGTTTCTCTAACCCGATCCCTATATCAATTTTAATCCATATCCCTATCTCCTTCGTATAGGAAAACCACGCCTCCTTTTTCGTTATCCCCAGTTTTTTTGGAGGTGGCAGGGATTGATCTTGTATAACTCCTCATGAAATTTCAGTGGTCTAACCTAAATACTTCCCGAGATATGGACTATGAAGTATTTCATTCGTATGGGAGGTGCCACGCCCCCTTTTTCGTTACCCCCAGTTTTTTTTTGATGTGTTAGGGATCGATCTCATATAACCCCTTACCAAATTTCAGTGGTCTAACCTAAATACTTCCCGAGATATGGACTATGATGTATTTCATTCGTATGGGAGGTGCCACGCCCCCCATTTTCGTTACCCCCAGTTTTTTTTTTGATGTGACCCCTTACCAAATTTCAGTGGTCTAACCTAAATATTTCCCGAGATATGGACTATGAAGTATTTCATTCTAATGGGAGGTGCCACCCCCTCTTTTTCGTTATCCCCAGTTTTTTTGAAGGTGGTGGGAATCGATCTCATAAAACCCCTTGCCAAATTTCAGTGGTCTAACATGAATACTTTTTTTTTCTAAAATTTGGCGACGGCGAGTACCGAAGAAGATATAATGATGAGCTGTATGAGCTTTACGCAGACGTGGACATAGTTCAGCGAATTAAAACCCAGCGGCTCCGCTGGCTAGGACACGTGGTGCGAATGAACGAAGACGCTTCGGCCCAGAAGGTATCTTTATCGGCACCCGCCGGTGGAAGTAGAGGAAGAGGGAGACCACCACTTCGATGGCAGGACCAAGTAGAGGCAGACCTGCGAGCACGCGGTGTCTCTAATTCGCGCCAGTGGCTCAACAAAGAACCGACTGGCGTAACATGTTGGACGGCCAAAATCGCCTAGGCGGTTAAAGGCTATTTTAAGTAAGTAAGTAACATGAATACTTCCAGAGATATAGACTATGAAGTATTTCATTTGTATGGGAGGTGCCACGCCCCCTTTTTCGTTATCCACATTTTTTTGGAGGAGGTGGGAATCGATCTCATAAAACCCCTTGCCAAATTTCAGTGGTCTAACCTAAACACTTCCAGAGATATGGACTATGAAGTATTTTATTCGTATGGGAGGTGCGTCCCATTTTGGTTAACCCCCAGTTTTATGGGTGAGAATGGTGTTGTTATCCTATAGCTCTGTACCAATTTCCAGGTCCCTGTGATCTTTAGAGATATTCACCTTGGAGAAAAAAGTTTGTATGGGAGATGCCACGCCTCCCCAATATTTTGATCTGATTTTATAATATGGCCTGCGCGTGGTAATAACAAAAAACACTCCCCAAAGGAAGTATATGATTTGGTTCAGCCGTTTTCGAGTTTTAGCGTGACGACTGAACACCATTTCATTTTTATATATCTGTGATCATAAGCAATAACAGCCTAAGCCGACTTAAGAAATTAGACCAGTGTAGCATGACAGCTAAGCAAAATAAAATGTTCACACAATATTAGTAAAAAGTTCAATATACTTTTGGCAATAACTAGGCCAAAGTACTCAAATCAATTTAGCTTGCGCTGCACTTCTCCAATAACATAAACTCGATTGAACCCATATACATACATTTATGTATGCATGCACAATAACGTAGAGTCATAAGCATGACTAACAACTTAGAAATGTAAGTTTGTAAATTAGATTACTTATAAGGTAGATTGTAAGCTTATAAAAGACAGCGATGAGCCGAATAAATCATTCCAATTTTAAGACTCAACTCTTGTGTTTTAATTGCGGAATCTTGTGTGGCATTTTAATGCTCACGCAGATGCGGCTGAAGAGCTAAGATAATACTTGACATACCCCAAACATTACATGGCGATCCTGCCAGCCCAAACCTAGATCCTCCCAGCTCAAATCTAGTTCCTGCCAGCCCAAACCTAGAAAATCCCAGCTCAAATCTATATCCTGCCAGCTCTATCTAGATCCTGCAAGTTCATTATGCTATTTTATGGAAAGCTTTCACATATGAAAATGAGTAAATTAATCAGTTTTTGATTAACCATTTTTAAAATTACTCGAGTAATGCTCGTTTTGATTACTTATAATTTTGATTAATCAAGTAATCGATTAACTGAATAAAGGCACAGCCCTAAAAATAATGTGCAGAACTACAGCGAACAATTAATATCAGTAGCGGGCAGCAAAAGAAGGAGCTGATAACCAAAATAAAAGATCTGCGCAAAAATGGATGGAATCCAGAAACAATAACAAAGCAGCAGCACCAAAAGGACCATTAGGAAATTTATAGTAAATTTTAATTTAATTTAAGTAAAAAATGAAAAAATTAAAAATATATAATTATAATTATAAACATATTTCACTTTGAAATGGACAGGAAACCAAAGTGGTTCAATTAAAATCCTATTGATAGGGACGAAACTAAGCTAATAAAAATACAAAAAAAAATATATTTTTTTATCATTAAATTAAATAACAAGAACTAACAATAAGGAAAATTGTTTTTCTCATTCACATTTTTTTTTTCAACCGTAACTTCCCAAAAATGCCAAAAGTTTTCATCCAGAAATGAATCAATGGAAAGAAATCCATGACACATTACTGGAAGAAAAAATTAAAGCTAGTAAATCATACAAATGTATAAACAAGAGTATTCCCATAACAAAGAAACTATAGTAAAACATTTGAACATAATCTTGGAAGCCCTTAATAATACTAGACAGGTGATCAATGCAGCAAATCGCATACTTACCATATAACACCAAAAAGAAGCTTATCAACTTTTCAGATAAACTCGTATCTTCAGTAGCTAGACACAATATAGAAGTAACAATACCAACCACATTAGAGGAAAACCTGCAAGTTGATTTTGACGTACTGCTATCAGAAAATGTTCGAAGCCGGACTCCATCACCCTCTTTAAGTCAAGGGGAAGATACCAGTAAAGTAAAAATCCCAATCATAAACGTCACAATGATACAAACAGTAGTCGAATTCATTAAAACGGCCTCGTCAGTACTCCCAGAGTTTGATGGGAAGCCAGAAAACTTACACAGTTTCTTAGATGCCCTCGATATACTTGATCAAATCAAGGATGAGCACGAACTTTTAGCAATAACAATGATAAAGACCAAACTAAAAGGAACGGCAAGAAATTTTATCAGTAATGAAAACACGATTGGACAAATAAAAACAAAGCTCAAAAGGGCGATAAAAGGTGCATCGGTAGAGGTTTTAACCGCTAAACTCCTAAACGTTCAACGACGTAGTAAAACGGCTAACCAATACATAGCGGAAATAGAAAAAATTACCAAATAACTAGAAGGAGCATATATCTCGGATGGATTAAACCCAGACTTAGCAACGAGATATTCTACACAGGCAGCCGTCAAGGCAACGTGTAAAAACAGCTCCAACAAAAATGTTAAAATGATAATGCAAGCAGGGACGTTCACAACAATGAATGATGCGATCTCTAAGTTCACCAACAGCTGTACCGAAATAACAGGCAGCTCGAATACAATTTTGAACGTATGACAACAGAGTCAGTACAGGAACAATTTCCGTGGAGGATGCCGAAGTAACAACTATGAAAATTACCAAAATCGGAGATTCAGACCACAACCGAGATACAACAATAACTCGAGGTCGTACAGCAATTATAACAATAACCGAAGAGGGTCACAAGCCCAAAACTGCAATAGGTCCTACAACCAGACCCGTAATGTGCGCAGCTGCACCCAGACGGAAAACCAGGAAGCTCCACTTCAAAATTAATAGAAAGAAAAATATGTGTACTGAACCTAAATCTAAACAACTATATATCCACAACGACATCCC
Organism: Campiglossa producta; assembly: GCA_964058755.1. Classification (NCBI taxonomy): domain Eukaryota; kingdom Metazoa; phylum Arthropoda; class Insecta; order Diptera; family Tephritidae; genus Campiglossa; species Campiglossa producta. The sequence goes on along the minus strand of CAXKVI010000004.1, from coordinate 60,806,255 downwards.
TAAACAATTCGATTTCAAATTTTTTAATTGATACGGGAGCAGACATTTCCATTATGAAAATGCATCAAATTAGTAAAACGCACTAAATTAATAAAGAACAAATTACAGATTTAAAGGGCATTGGTCAAGGAATAACCAGCACATTAGGCACAATTAAAGCGGATTTAAAATGTGATGACCTTCTAATTTACCATAAATTCCATGTCGTAGAAGACGACTTTCCAATCCAATGCGACGGAATAATAGGACTAGATTTCATAAAGAAATACAACTGTATCTTGGATTATGGCAAAATAGAAGACAAATTAATCCTAAGGCCATATGATTTCCCCCAAACAATAACAATGCACCTAACAAATTGTCTGTCTGTCAACACACTATCCCTGCTAGATCTGAAGTCATTAGACAAGTCAAAGTAAACACCGATAATAAAAACATCCTCATACCACACCAACAATTATCTGAACAATTTTCATAGCAAACACCATCACAAATAAAGACCAAACTTTTGTTAGAATTATCAACACAGCACATAAAAACACAACTATTCAAAATTACAAGATTAATACCGAAAATTTAGACGATTACACACTAATTAAAACAAACACACACAATAAAAATTGCAAGGATACAGAGAAATTAAAAAGATTAACAAAAAACTTTCCACAATTTATCAAACCTCAACTAACAACACTATGCACAGAATTCATAGACATATTTGCACTAGAAACAGAACCAATTTCCTCTAATAATTTCTATAAACAAAAATTACACATGAAGGATGACACCCCCGTCTACATAAAAAAATATAGATTGCCACAACACAAAAAGAAGAAATAACCCAACAAGTAACTAAGCTAATCGAAGATGACATAATAGAACCTTCTATTGCAGAGTATAATAGCCCAATCTTATTAGTCCCTAAAAAATCACTCCCAGGCAAAACAGAAAAAAGATGGAGATTAGTGGTAGACTACAGACAGGTAAATAAAAAGCTAGCAGTAGACAAATTCCCACTTCCAAGAATTGACGACATTTTGGATCAACTTGGAAGAGCAAAATATTTTTCAAGCCTAGACCTTATGTCAGGTTTTAATCAAATCGAATTACACCCCGACTCCAGGTATATAACCTCATTTACAGCCGATAATGGCACATATAGATTCAAAAGACTACCCTGTGGATTAAAGGTAGCACCGAATTCATTCCAAAGAATGATGACCCTAGGTAGGTAGGTAGGTTCAAGTGGCTGCCGCAGAGGCACACTTAGGCCAGTTTTGAAGGCCCGTTGTGATACCACCAACACAAGGAAAGTCAGCCCCGGGACCCAGCCATATGGAAAATCCCTGAGTTGTTGGGATTTTCCACATAGCAGAATCCCGGGACTGACACTCCTAAACCGACACCGTTACTCCTCCTCGAACCACTTAGATGACTTTATGAAGCCCATCAAGTCCTTTATGTCCAGTTCCGCGATCTGGCTTAGACTATCTAGGAACGGAACTCCCAAAAAGCGCGTTCTCACGCCGCTTAAAGCCGGACAGTTGCAGATGAGGTGCTCCACCGTTTCCTCCTCCTCATCATCTTTGCAACTCCTGCAGCATCGTCGGTAGGGCACACTTAGCCTTTCTGCATGCCTACCAATGAGGCAGTGACCGGTTAATACCCCTATCAATATGCAGATTTCCCTCCTAGTTAGGGCATAAATGCGTCTAGACCTTTTAAGATCCCATTTTGGCCAGGTTTGTTTCGATATCCGACACCCTGGGGATTGCAGCCATCTTTCGTTGGCTTGACGGAGTGTGTGCTCCTTCAGCATTAGTTTGCATGTGGCAAACGGCATACCTAAGCGCTCTTTATCCCGAAGAACCTGCTTGGTCGTGCCCTGCCTGGCAAGCTCGTCTGCCTTACAGTTTCCCTCAATGTCCCTATGTCCCGGGACCCATATGAGGTTTACGCGGTTCTGTTGGGCCATCTCCTGAAGAGATCGACGACAGCTGAGCGTCAGTTCAGAGTTGAACGTGTATGAGCCAAGGGATTTGATTGCCGCCTGGCTATCGCTGAAAATAGTGATATCTCCTCCGATAACACGTTTGCTTAACCAGGCCGCGGCGTCCCGGATTGCCGAGACTTCCGCCTGGAAGACGCTACAATGATCAGGTAGTCTGAAGGAGAGTTCAAGGTCCAAATCCCTTGAATAAACCCCTCCTCCAACTCTGCCGTCCAACTTCGAGCCGTCGGTGTATATGGAAGTGCCACCATTTGTTTCGGGACACCAATCCGTCCTCTCCCAGTCTTCTCTGCTGGGAATGTTTATTTTGAAGCAGCTATCCCCGACTGTAGTGGTCGCACAACGATCTGTGCTTAAAGGGAGAAAGCTGTAAGATTCCAGAATACTGGAGTGTCCAATAGTACCCGCACCCCAACTGGAGGTTTCTCTTAGGCGCAGAGCCGATGCCGCCGCTGACCGAAACCCTTCCAGATCAAGTGGCAAAATGCCCAGAATGGCCTGGAGGGCTTCGTTGGGCGTTGTCCTTAGCGCACCGCTTATACAGATCATATTGGATCTATGGACTTTCCGCAACAGATTCAGGTATGTTGTCTTGCTCAGTGCCGGCCACCATACGACGACTCCATACAGCATGATTGGGCGAATGATGGCCGTGTAGATCCAACTGCATACTCTAGGGCTGAGCCCCCATTTTTTGCCAATGGCTCTTTTGCATGTGTAAAGAGCGATGCAAGCTTTCTTCTGGCGCTGAAGAACATTCTCCTTCCAATTCAGTTTCCTGTCCAGAACTATGCCTAGAAACTTGGCCTTATCCGACAAGCCCAGGCGCGTGCCATCTAGTTCTGGTAGGTGATGACCCTAGCAATCGCAGGTCTCAAACCATCCCAAGCATTTCTCTATATGGATGATTTAGTTGTATTAGGATGTTCTGAAACCCATATTCTGAAAAATTTAAGAGACGTGTTCTCCACTTGTCGAAAATACAACCTAAAATTACATCCAGAGAAATGCCTATTTTTCAGCCAAGAAGTAACTTATTTAGGACATAAATGTAAAAAAAAGGGAATATTACCCTACCCGAGCAAATTTTAAACAGTCCAAAATTACCCAACACCAAACACAGCCGATGAAGTTAAGAGATTCGTAGCTTTCTGCAACTATTACAGAAGATTCGTACCGAATTTTGCAGAACACTCACGAAAATTAACTAGACTTTGCAAAAAGAATATTTCCTTCGAATGGACAGAAGAATGCCAAAAAGCTTTTGTCTACTTAAAGGAAGCATTGATTAGTCCAAAACTTTTGCAATACCCAGATGTCGATAAAAAATTCTGCATAGCAACAAACGCTAGTGGGTACGCTTGTGGGTCCTTAGCCAAGAACATGATGGCAAACAGTTACCAATTGCTTACGCTTCTAGGTCCTTCACCAAAGGTGAAATCAACAAAGCTACAATAGAAAAAGAATTGGCCGCAATCCATTGGGCCATAACCTTCTTCAGACCATATGTTTATGGCAGAAAATTTCTAGTTAAAACTGACCATCGTCCTTTAACATACCTATTCTCGATGAAGAGCCCTTCATCTAAGCTGACACGAGTAAGACTCGATTTAGAAGAGTACGATTTTGAAGTGGAGTATATAGCCGGAAAAGAAAATCATATTGCGGATGCATTATCCCGCATAACAATTACAAACTTAAAAGATATGTCAATTGAAGCAAGTAAAATATTAAAAATAACAACAAGATCAGTAGCGAAACAGACCAGCAGTAATGCTGAAAATAAAGAAAGTCACAAATAGAACCCCAAAGAAGACATGCCGAGCTCGTTTTCACTCCTCCGAAATTATATTTCAAAAACGGTAAGAAAATTTGTACCACTTTGGATACAAGCAACCTAATTGTTGAGGATAAGATTGACTTAGGACAATTCTTTACCAGGCTTGAAAGAGAAGCCGGCAATTTAGGACTTGTACAAATACAGTTGTCCTTAGGGGACAAATTGTTTAAAAGAAATTATAATGCAGTAGGCAAATTTATAGAAATGGGTAACAAAATTCTCAAAAAGCTAACAATCGCTCTGACCCCAGAGGTTATATATGTGACAAATCCCGGGAAAATTAAAGAAATTCTGCACAGATATCATGACGAACCTATTAGTGGTGGCCACTCAGGAATAAATCGCATGACAGATAAAATCAAGCAGAAGTATAGCTGGCTGAATATGAAAAACGACATAAGAGATTACATAAAAACTGCATCCACTGCAAGCAAAATAAGACCAATAAGCATATAAAAGAACCAATGACAATAACGGAGAAACCTCCGAAGGCATTTGATATTGTACAAATCGATACAGTCGGACCATTACCGAAATCGATAAATGGAAACGAATATGCAGTTACCATCATATGTGATCTAACCAAATACTTGGTAGCGATCCCCGTTCCAAGCAAACACGCAGCAACAGTCGCTAAAGCCGTGTTCGAGAACGTCATTTTGATTTATGGACGCATGAATACAATAATGACAGACATGGGCACAGAATACAAAAACAACTTATTCAAAGAACTGTGAAAATTATTAAAAATTGAACATAAAACTTCAACACCGTATCATCACCAAACTTTGGGTACTGTAGAACGCAGTCACCGGACATTCAATGAATATATACGTTCATACATATCCAGCGACAAAGATGACTGGGATGAATACCTCAGGTATTTCACGTATTGTTACAATACGGCGCCATCAACCACACATAAATATTGTCCATTTAAATTAATATTTGGGAAAAAACCACCGAATTATGAATTTTTAAAAGAAAATAAAATCAGCCCATAATACAACCATGAAGCTTATGACAAAGAAGTAAAATATAGACTTCAAATAGCACAGCAAAGGGCTAGGAAACTAGTCCAAGAGGCTAAAGAAAAACAAAAAACAAATTATGATAAAAGTAACTATAGTAAGGAAATAAACATAGGAAATTTAGTATTAGTTAGAGAAGAAGCCTCCCATAAGTTATAAAATAGATATGACGGATACTACAAAGTTAAAAATATCGATGAGCATAGGAAATAGCATTAAAAACAATAAAGAAATTATAATTCATAAGAATAAACTTAAAGCAACATAACTACACTAGTAATAACAAAAAAAAAAAAACAATAAACACTCATCTATCCATTTTGATAAACAGACACACAAACAAAATACAACATATCATGTTCAAAATACAAAAAAAAAAGTCAGTGCAATAAAGACACATGTAAAACAAATGTAAACAAAATAAAAGAAAGAAAACCTTTTCCGATGGCATAACATTAACCATAAGCTAAGTGGGTCAAACATTTTATTACCTCATAATAGAATACTCATACATTAACCAAAATGTATGAGCATTCTTTTAAAGAGAGGAGGTGTAGCATGACAGCTAAGCAAAATAAAATGTTCATACAATATTAGTAAAAAGTTCAATATACTTTTGGCAATAACTAGGCCAAAGTACAAATAACATAAACTCGATTGAACCCATACACATTTATGTATGCATGCACAATAACGTAGAGTCATAAGCATGACTCACGCATTCTTCTGGAAGATATCTCTCCGGCTTACGTTCATTTCTCACGGGAACAGTCCGGGTCACTATAAAGCTAAGGGTACACCTAGCGACGCGACCAAATATTCTTTGCATGTGTTCTTATGGAGCAGACTATACCCAGCGACAGCAGCACCACGCGACACGACGCGATACAACAATGTTCATCAAATAGGCAACTATTTGGTCGCGTCGCGTCGTGTCGCTAGGTGTACCCTTACTTAAGACTTCACCAACAGATGTCGGCGCGCTTTCACGTAGATCCGTGGTATACACATTATTAAAACAAAAATACCCAAAGTATTTTCGTTTAATACCAAATTTGATTAAATCAATTTTAAGGCTACAATGCTTTTTTTTGATTATTAAAAAAGATATATGCATTCATGATAGTAATACGAAAAAAAAATTAAAAAACGACGCAACTTCTTAACATTTTAATGCGTTTAGTATGAAACCAAAAAAAAAAAAACGATCCAATTTGAAGACTGCGCTGAACCACGCAGCTTCGACAAAAACCAATTCAACACAGAATGAAAATATGGAAAATAAACAAAAATGAGCTATAAATTATGGTGGAATTAATAAGATATAAATATACGCCCCCCTAATATTTTGTTTTGATTTTAATACATGACCTGCGCGTGGTAATAACAAACAAACCCCCCAAAGGAAGTATATAATTTGGTTCAGCCGTTTTCGAGTTTTAGCGTGACGACTGAACACCATTTCATTTTTATATATATAGACTGGAGGTTAAGTATGTAAAATCTAAACTAGCGATGATAGACTTCTAGACTTTAATTTAAAAATGTGAAAAAATTACAGTAATTTTTGTTCATCTTTCTTAAAAAGAAAACCAATACAATTTTGAAATAAACGAAATTTTGAATTTTTGGCTCAGTCTAATGTACATGAAATTAAAGACTTTTTATTTCAAAGTAGCTTTTAGTCCGGTCAAATTAGCAATTTTAAATAACAAAAATTCCGACAGAGCAAATTTTTGTAGAGTTTACCCTCAGAAAGAAAACTGCAAGGTCGGGAAAAAAAATTCAAATCTGAACCCACACTATGCCATTTCCACATCCTATAAATAGCCCACACCGTCTAAACAAAAGAAAGAAAAGATATCCTCGCCAGCGTCCTTCGCCGCCACCGCGGCGCCGTCATTGAAGCCTTTCGGCGGCGGCGCGGGAAAAGTGACTCTAGTCGGCGGCGGCCGTGGCGTTTGTCAGCGGCGTATATCTCTAGTGTGAATATGTGAGTGCTTGTTGACGGAAATAGAAAAAACACACATGCATAGGTACATAATATTTAATACAAGCCGAGTTTTCGTTTTCCCGACTTCATGAAAAACGCTGGGTAGGTCGTCAAAATACATGGGAAACAACAACAAAAAATAACCTACCAAGTTAATATAAGCGCCAGTGTTGCCAGGTTAGCCCTTTCGAGGCTAGATTTAGTTTTTTTTGTCTTTTAGCCTCATAATTTTCGGTTTAGCTTCGTGGTTTTTTTCTAGCCTTTTTTACTCAAAATGTTACTTTTACTAATTTGTATTTAGTTTTTTGGTATTACAACTCAGTAATGCAGAGGTTGAACGAATTTTTAGTGCCATGAACATTTTAAAAACTAAGCAACAGATTAAAAACCAAAATGCTTCATTCGCTGCTTAACATTAGATGTTCATTAAAACGCGTATCCAAATGCTGTGATGATTTTGAAATTTCTGATGATCTCACCTCTATGGTAAATGCACGAAATTCATACGAAACCTCAAGCTCTTCTGGTTCATCAGACGAAGATGATATTATATAATTAATTAGTTTGGAGTGATGTTTTGTTCTAAGTACATATAAGTATTTATTTAAAAAACAAAGTAATGTACTAGTCAAGAAAATGTGCCTGATATGTGCTCATACATGAATAGTTCCTTTAAGTAATGTTTATAGTTTTTTTATGCAAATGAACAAAACTTAAATAAATAAAATTTTAATGAATTTCTTAAAAAAAATGCTGACTTTTTTAAGCTTCTTTTTTTAGTTTCAGCCTTTTCTAACTTTTTTTGTTTGCCAATCTAGCTTCGTTTTTCTTCACTACCTGGCAACACTGATAAGCGCGTTGAGTGGAAAGTGCTAATGCAATAACCGACCTTATGACCAGAGTTGTGCAACGTTGAAAAGTAAAAAAATAGTATCATTGTGAATGGGGCACTGGAAAGTGCAAAGTAAAATGTCAGAAGCCTGGAAATTTCAAAAAACCTCAAATGTTTATTTTCAAAAAACAGTGAACAGAATACAAATTTTAAACAGTCAAAACTCTTATTCAAAACTCTCTGGCGGGATCTGCTGAATAAAATGATTAGGGAGCGGCCCTGCAGTAACCAACTAATTTCAGTTTTTCGATTTTCTTTTGTTTTTATTTTTTGTTTGCTATTTTTACAAAAATATATGTCAAACACAATTGAAAAGGGCAACACCCAAAAAAACATCGAACAAATATTTCTCCGGCCTTAGAAGAAAATGTATTATAAACATAAAAATATAAAAGTGTGCCATTTTTTTTAAAGTAACCTAATACGAGACAGAAAAGTATGTGAAAGTTTATTAAGATGAAATTTAAAAAAACTCCCAAACTAATACCTATTAAGGGTCAAATACTGGTTCCCTATGTACAGTCACTTCTCAGAGCAGAAAACCCAGGACATCGCCATGGATCTCTGCGCAGTGGAACCACCCGGGGTTTTACCTCGGCCAAGGACTGTCACTTTCAATGTAACCCTGTTTAGTATGTTTTGTCCCATTCTGAAACTATCATCCTCCCTCCTTGCAGCAGGGCTGCAAGATATTCTATTGTTACGGGCGGGCGTTGAGCCGAACCCCGGACCAAAAGAATGGATATGCAGTGTCTGTTGCAAAAAGATATATATTAAACGGTCGCATTCTGTGCAATGCTTCTCGTGTAAGAGATGGCTCCATAAATCTTGATGTTCAGGGCTTAACCTTAACATCCACAGACCCCGTACTTTCTTTAGTACTTTCGTGGCCCCTTGTTGTTTGCGCCCTCGGGCGTCCCGCGGTAAGCGCCGTTCAAGCGCACCCCTACCGCCACTTTCTAGTAGCAATACTAATAGTAATAATAATAATGTCTTAACGACTAGCAGCACTTCTGCTATACCCGCCACACAAACTCCAGACTGTTGCTCGTGTCTTATGGCGTCAACATCACGCGCAGTAGCTCATCACTCTCGCTCCCACAGGATCAGTTTAGACATGAGCAACTCGGAGCACCAGTCTCTCTCTGTTTCTATGTCATACCCCCCCCCCCCCCCCCCCCCTCCCGTTTAATTTCTCACGTGAGTCAGGATCAACATCTTCTCGCACCTGTCTCTACGTGTACTGTTTGTCGGCAAAGATTATACACGCTCGCGTCATCGGTCAAATGCAATAACTGCTTAGGCCAATGCCACGTACATTTATGCTCTGGGCTCGCTAACAGGAACCTCTGGACGGATGCGTTCATCGCACCATGCTGTAACACACCTCAACCTACGACGCCAGCCAACCCGGTTACACCGGGTCCACAGCTAACTAGGCTGAGGCACAGTCTTGGTCTTAGCCTACCAACACCTGGGCGAGCACATCCGTCTCTCACGCCTATGGTTAACTCGACATCGACCCCACCGGCGCACTTCCAAATCTTACAGCACAACTGTAACGGATTAACTGGTAAGATCGCAGAGATAACTAATTTGATGACGCAATATGACATAAAACTTGCCGCAGTCCAAGAAACCAAGCTCAGTCCTAGGTCGGACCTCATTACCTATGGCGGATATAACATTTACCGGAAAGACCGTCATAGAGTAACAGGAGGTCTGGGAGGTGGTCTAGCGTTCATAACGCACAACTCTGTACAGTATCATATATTTGATACCGACATCGAAGGAACGGATGATATCTTAGAAAGCCAAGGTATTACTATCCGTACAGGAGATGTCGATCTGCAAATCATTAATATCTACATACCCCCTGTCTCAAGTTGCCCCACCGGCTATCACCCCGACATTAGCTTGCTATTACGAGGAGATAACCGCGTGATCCTGGGCGGCTTCAATGCGCACCACGACATGTGGCACTCAAACTTGCCAGCAGACAATAGGGGGCATGTACTTGCAGAACAAATAGATGATACGGCTTTCTGTACATTGAACGGAGACGCCCCAACGAGAGTATCGGGTAACTGCTATAGTTCGCCAGATATTTCTATCGTAAGTGCAGGACTATTGAACAACACCAATTGGCGACCCATACTCACGTTGGCGTCTGACCATCTCCCAATAGTCATTACCATCGAACGACCGACGGACTTTATTACACCTGAGCATGGTACATATATTAACTTTACCAAGGCGGACTGGGACAGTTTTCAGACATATACGGACGAATCCTTGGCTTCTCTATCCATTCCTACGGACGTACGCAAAGGCGAACGAGACTTCCGCAACATCATTGACTCGGCCTCTAAACGCTTCATTCCTGCGGGTCGAATATCTCAAATAAGACCAAATTTCCCCGCGGAGGCAGCGGCCATGGCTAGAGAAAGAGATGAAGTGCGAAGTCTCAATCCCGCAGACCCCCGTATAAAGGATCTCAACGCGGAAATTCGTAGGTTGGTCGATAAACATAAACTGGCCAAATGGAAACCACACCTAGAGCAATGCAACCTCTCTGATGGTGTTGGCAAATTATGGACTACGGTCAAAGCTCTATCTAATCCAACGCAACACAAGGATAAAGTAGATATTACTTTCGGTGATAGGGTGAAGAAGGGCCCTAGGGGATGTGCGAACTCCTTCTGTAGACAATTTGTACTACATTCCCCTCCCGATAGAGCTAAACGTAGAACCATGCGACAGGCGCGTAAATATAAAAACCAAAATACGCCCATTGTCATCACTGCCTCAGAGGTCAAGGAAGCCATCAGACAGGCTAAGCCCTCAAAATCCATCGGCCCCGACGGCATTGCCATGAAGATGCTGAAACATCTAGGCCAGGAGGGACACAAATACTTAGCGGCTCTATTCAGTCTTTCACTGAACACTTTCGTCATTCCTGAAATATGGAAAAAGGCGAGAGTGGTTCCATTACTAAAACCTAGAAAACCGGCAAACATAGGCGATTCATATCGTCCTATATCACTTTTGTCACCGGTAGTGAAGACGCTAGAGTCCATTTTGCTCCCGTATTATACTGCAAATCTGCACCTGGCTAGTCATCAACATGGCTTCCGTACGCTACAGAGCACCACCACCGCACTCAATGCCATTACAACTCAAATAAATAGCGGCCTAAATCAAAACCAACCAAATCACAGGACTGTGTTAGTGGCACTTGACCTGTCGAAAGCTTTTGACACAGTCAACCATGCCACTCTCATACAAGATCTGTTTGAGACACAGATACCTGATGGTTTAAAGCAGTGATGCTCACACGCATACAATGATATTTTGCGCTTGTGTTAGAATATGAGAGAACTCTCTCGTACACCCGAAAAAATTAGCCAACTACATTTTTTCAAATCAGTTAAGCACGGTTTAATTATATATCCAAATTTTTGTAAACGATAATATTATATTAATAGTGATATGTACTATGAAAAATGTATGAATAAATAGTACCAAAAATTTTCTTAAAAAAAAGACCAGGTACTCATGACGCTTGTTGTATAAATATAACGCTGGATTCATGCATTTCATTTCGTTTCATTTTATTTTATTTTATTTTTTATTTGAATTTATTTTATTTCATTTTATTTTATTTTATGTTATTTTATTTTATTTTAAGATTTATTTATCGGAATATGTATCCATGTATATATCTATACGAAAATTTGTTGTTATGTATTAGAAAGCACATACATATGTGCAAAATTTTACAACATTGGAATGGTAATTCAGTGACTATAGTCTCTATATTATTTTATTTTATGTTATTTAATTTATTTTATTTTATTTTATGTTATTTACATACATATATTTGCGATGTTTCGCTGAACAGTCGTCAAACAACTGATTACAAAACATACATATGTACCTTCTTCTCGCAGTGCATAGAGAGTGCTTGCCTTGTACGTGTGCGCTTATCGGTGTGAGAGCAATAAAACTCTCCGCACATGTGCTAGCTTTTGAGCGTCGCTGGTTTAAAGAGATGGACCGCTAATTATTCGAGTGGACGGCAGGCGTCGGTTAACTTTAGAAACGCAACATCTAAACCTAGACGTATTAGACAGGGGGTGCCACAGGGTGGAGTCCTATCCCCGACACTGTTTAACTTCTATCTATCGAAGATGCCACCACCACCAGAGGGCGTCAACATCGTTTCATATGCCGACGACTGTACAATAATGGCGACGGGGAAGGGCCCCTATACTGATGAACTCTGTTCGAGAATCAATGGTTACATCTGCGACCTTTCCAGGTTTTTCACTGAGCGAGATCTGACAATATCTCCGACAAAATCAACGGCGACGCTTTTTACGACATGGACGCACCAGGTGAGAAATTAATTAGACATTTTCGTTGATGGCACTAAGCTACCAACTGTCAGCCACCCAAAGTTATTAGGGATGACACTGGATAATACTTTCTCATTTGCTGGTCATGTGTCTGCAATGGTCTCAAAGGTACGTGGTCGCAACCAGATCCTCAAGTCACGTGCCGGCAGTACTTGGGGAAAAGACAAAGAAACGTTGCTGACTACATATAAGGCCATTGGCCGACCAGTCTTTGACTATGCTGCGCCCATATGGTCGCCTAATGTACATAACACCAACTGGACGAAGTTACAAGTCTGCCAAAATACTGCCATCAGAAATGCTACGGGATGTCTCCTCATGTCTTCAAAGTCTCACCTCCATCAGGAGGCAAAACTGCTCAATGTAAAAGAGCATGCGGAAATGCTGAGCAGGCAATTCCTTCTGAACTGCCACAAGCCAGCACATCCAAACCGTCATCTTTTGGACATAGATCCGCCCCCGAGAGACATAAGGAGACATCTCCGTAAGCACTATGATGAGATCCGGCATCATATTACCTTGCCGTTTGATCTGCAGAATCATAAGCGGGCTCTAACCGACATCCACACCGAGTCGGTAGACACTTTTGTCGGATCTCTACCTGCGAATCCCGTTCTGAACAGTCCTCCACCGAATATTGCTGAAGAAGAACGCACCTTACCAAGGGAGACAAGAGTGACCTTGGCACAGCTTAGGTCTGGATATAGTGTAAGGTTAAACTCCTACTTATCCAGACTTAATGATACAATCTTAAATACATGCCCTGCATGTGGTACGACCCCCATGATACTCTACATCTCTTCAATTGTTCATCTGAACCTACTCTTCTAACCCCTCTGTCCCTCTGGACAAACCCTGTTGAAACTGGGGAATGCATTGTTAACAACAACAACAACAACAACAACAACAAGGATCAAATACATAAAGCTTTGTTAACCTCGCCTGACATTTGCAACCTCAAAACTTTGCGTTCAACTTCAGAGGTATGCTGCAATGAACGCTTCTCTTTTATACATTTGTTTTCGTTATTTATTTCTTTGCATTCAGAGTGTTTTGGTTAATTTATTAATTTAATAGAGAAAAAATGAATTAATTATTATTTCCTCCAACTTTTTATTCTTAAATTAAAGCAAAGTCATCAACATCTGATTGTCAAAGCAGGCAAAGCAAGCAAAATTTGAGAGTTTGCCAAATTTTTACCTTGCTTCAACTTTGAGGTCTTCTATTTGCCATGCTTCGTTTAAATACGTATACTGAACTTTTCTGTCAAAGTCAAAGTTCGAGGTAAAGCCAAAATAAATTTTTATGTATTTGACCCTTTAGAAACTTATCTTTTGATGTTCCGGATTATAATTGGCCGTGACAAACGTAAAATGACAGCTTGACGGGTATGTAATAAAGCTTGATTAATAAAGCAGTTTTTTTTTACTTTACTTAAGTTACTTTTAGATTTGAACAGAGGTCGAGTTAAGTTACTTTAATTAGTTGCCACAGATATTCTGCAACTATTGGGAACTTCAAAGTGGTCAAATTGATCTCCAACATAATTTTTACTTATTCTCCAGCCTTGGAGACATACCAACCATACAAATTTTCAAACTACATATAACAAAAAATGAAAGTTGTACGAACTAAATACAAAGAAACAAGTATGAAATTTATATTTATTCATGGTGTTTTAAGCTTAAATTCATATTAAGTGCATTCATACGTACCAAGTATATAATTTTATTTGAGGACTAGTTGAAAAGTATTTTTTCATCAACTTGGCAGTTTTGGCATATAAAAAATGTAATTGTTGTTAAGAAAGCCATGATTCTCAAGTTGGGGCGATGCTGAGAAATAACCTCTGGTCACTGAGAATCAATCAGTTCTGAACTAGCGCGTAAATGTTTATTGGGCAATATGTTGTTTTTGATTTTGTTATTTATTTTTTATTAGAATTTGACAAATGTGACAAATTATTTTGGCAGATAAAGCCAGTGTTGTAAAGAGTAAATGAAATATATGACAATTAAATATAAGCCAGTAGAGCGTTTTTCATGAACTCGGGAGAACGAAAACACGGCTATATTTACATTTTATGTAAATATATTAAATTTTTATTCATTCATTAAAAAACCAATTCATTAAAAAACCAATTCTCAACCGATTTAAAAATTCTCAACGGTTTTGGGTAGAGAATTGTTGACACTTTCGAAATATGAAAAAAAGTATGATATGTTTTTTAAGCCAGAAGTTGAAATTTTTGGAAATTTCATCCGGTTTTCCGGTTCTGACGTCTTTTTTGGCACTAATTGACAATGCATGATATTTTTTGGTTATATATAAAGTTAGTGGGGGTCGTTCATACATTTAAACACGTTTGGGGCACTCTAAATGGGTCAACTTAAGATTCTTCAAACTTTGGCGCTCAAAGTCAAAAGTACAAAGTCGGGACATCAGATTTGGTTTTAGAGGTATGCTTCCTTCGGCAAAGTATCATATTTTTATCAATAAAATACGATTTTCCTTGTCATTTGGGTGATTTTCAAATCGACCCGCCTTCTTACACATAGTACCCCTGTAGGGTGCTGGAGCCAAAAAATTAGATTTTGAATTATGCTACATATCTTGAAAACTTGAAGTCATTTCCAAAAAAAAAACTGGTATAATTAAGTAGTGAATGCCTCTCAATGACACATGCCCAACAAGGTTCATTCATTGTCAATTAGTGGCAAAAAAATTACGTCAAAACGGGAAAAACCGAAAAAATTTTCAAAAAATTCAACTTCTTGCGTGAAAAACATGTCACACCCTTTTCAAATGAACATAACACTATCACCTTTATCGCAGAGTTCGCCCGGAAAAACTTTCGCCTTCACTTTTTGTGTTCGGGCGAGCTGTTTTCGCCTATCGACAATTTCGCCCAAACAAAAGTTCACTATTTCTATTTCGAACTTTTTGCAATTTATCAATTTTTGTAAACAAGCGTACATTTTCTTCAAATAAAATTAAAATTAGGCTTAAAAATATTTGGAAACATGTATAGTGTTGCCCTTAGGTTGTTATTAAGTAGTGAATGCCGAATTGTTGATTAGCATCCGATCGTTGCGGACGTGTTTTTCGAGCTCTCTGTGATTTCTTGTTTATTCTTCTGATTTTGTTATTTAACTACCTAATTATTCTCAATGGATAAGTTTTGTGGAGAATGCGATAAACTTTTCGCGCGAAATGAGCCTCATATTGTGCCGTGCAGTGGTTTTTGCAATAAACTTTTTCATCGTGCTTGCTGTGAGGGTGGTGTTGCTCAGTGCGATGTTGATTTGTTGTCAAAAAATCGCCATATTAACTACTTTTGCTCTGAATGCCTAAATGCGTATGAAAAGCTGCGCAAAGCCTACGACACTGTGTTGGTTTCCTACAAAGTTAGTTTGAAGTCCGCTCTGGCTGCCATTGACTTAAAATTCAAGGATTTATCTATACAAATAGCAGATTTAAAAAATGAAATCAAAACTAATTTTAATTCCAAAGAAGTGCATAATAAAAACAATGCTAAATGCATGAAAGTGATGACTGATAGTGTTAATGCTATAAAAAGTGTTGTTAGCTCAATTAATGGCACGAACACTTACATTGAGCACAACAGTCGCCCACTCACACCTCTTGGTTTGTCGCTTTCGCCTACTAACCTTCAGCCTTGTGTGCAATGTAGCTTTCTCACCGCCCGATCATCTCCATATGCTAATAATCTTGCTGTAACTAACAGAACATCAAATCCAATTTCTTCTTCGCTTGCTTCTGCTAATGCTATGCCTTTATCTTATGCTCAACAGCTGGCAGTCCCGACTGCTGTCTCAACTAATACTATTAATACTACTACTAATACATATTGTAACCTGGATAAGAATTATACTAATTCGGCTGACGCTCGCACTGCCAATAGCTCTGCCGCTGCTTTTGATGTTAATGCCCAAAGCATTATCAATGCTGCTGGTAGCTCTGCTGACATTCAAATAGCTGCTACTACTACTGATGCAGATTGTAACTTGGATATCAACGATACTAATTCGGCCGACGCTCGGTCTGTGGCTGTCTCTGCTGCTACTGCTGTTAATGCCCAAAGCATTATCAAGGCTGCTGGTAGCTCTGCCGATATGCACTTAGCTAGAAACTCTGCTTCTGTTCCTTCTGCTTTTAATGTTAACCATCAATTCATTTCTAATATTGCTGTTAACCACCAGAACCACAATAATATCAACAGTAATTTCGACCAGACCGACAATCGTATCAATAGTGGTGCTGTTAATAACCTAAACAATAATACTGCTGTTAGTTCTGGCTCTTTTCCTGCTGTTCACGGCCAGAGTGGTGATAATGGTAATAATACTGAGCGTCACATCCATCGACAAACAAACAACTATAGGAGAACATTGGTTTATGGTTGCAACGACAGCACTGAACTTGAAGCAGTTTCTTTATGGAAGTGGGTACATGTCTCCTCGTTTAAGCCTACAGTTTCCGAAAGCAACGTTATCGATTTTGTTTCTAAGTATGCTGGGATTGACCGCACGTATATTTCTTGTCGTAAATTGGTAAAAAAGGGTGTTTCGGTGGAAAGCTTAGAAAGCGTCAACTTTAAGCTCGGTGTTGCATCAGCCTTTTACGACCGTATTTTAAACCCAACCGTTTGGCCATCTAACGTTAATGTGCGGCCCTTTCAATTCCACCAAAGCCACAATAATGACACATAGAACACATGTATCTCGTCGCATTTCTGTGTCTAATTCTTCTTTAAAAATCTATTTTCATAATATGGGTGGAATGCGTACTAAGTCTAAGGACATCTATATAGCTACCTCGCGCTTGGATTACGATGCTTTCGTCTTCGTAGAAACCTGGCTCAATGCTGATTTTTTCGACGAGGAATATTTCGACCCTAATTTGTATTATACATTCCGTAAGGATAGAGATGCAGTTAAAACCGGTCTCCGGAAGGGAGGTGGCGTTCTCATTGCCTTGAAGCGATGTTTCCGTGTGTCTGTACATCAACTTATGCACAGTGATTCCTTAATTGATCAGTTGTGCGTCAAGATATCCGGATCTTCTAGCTCTACATTCATATGTGTGTCATACATACCCCCAACTAGTTGTGACAGCCTATATAATTATCACATAGATAACATCGTTAATCTGTATGAAACAAATTCTCATGCGACTTTTTGCGTTCTTGGTGATTTTAATATGCCCGATATAGTTTGGTCTGACCTTCAAAAGGATGGTCTGTTGACTCCTACTAATGTTACTCGTTCTTTTGAAATGAATGTTATAGATAGTACTCTAAGTTGTAATTTTATTCAAATTAATAATGTTTTCAATACGCTTTCTAGATTACTTGATCTGGTTTTTGTCGACGAAAATTCAATGGTTAGCCTCTCTGAGAGTTCCCCTCCCCTATGTTCATCCGATAGACATCATGTCCCGCTCGACATTTATATTCATAATTTCGATACCTTTCCCGTTTCCTCTCGCTTAGAGAACTCATCTTTAAATTTTCGCGCTTGTGACCTTGTCGCGCTGAATGATTCGCTTTTAGCTTTAGACTGGGAGATAATACTTTCGCCGATGGACGTAACTGATTGCTTTGACTCTTTCCTAACTAAACTAACTGAGATTTTTCATAGTGTTGTGCCGATTTTTGGCGCCAAATTACATAAACTTCCTTGGTACAACCAAACTCTTAAAAATCTTAAAAACAAACGTAACAAATGTTATAAGTTGTATAAGTTAAATACTGCAAACGCCATCCTCAAAGATCAATATTTACTTAGTGTCAAACAATTTAATGTCCTAGACAAATTCCTTTACAATCGGTACATTGGTAGGCTTGAAACTGAGCTCAAGACGAATCCAAAAGCTTTTTGGAACTACGTCCGCGGTAAACGTGGTTCTTCCAATATACCGATTTGTATGAAGTGGAATGGTATATGTTCTCAATCTCCTAGTGAAACCGTTGAGCTTTTTGCTGAGTTTTTCAAATCTAATTTTGATGATGCTCTTGCTCAGAATGATGATTTTCTACGTGCGTCTCCTTTTGAGCTTCTAGACTTCGGATCTGTCACTATCACTCCAGAAGACGTGTGTAAAGCCATGCTCTCACTGAAACCCTCGCTAAAGTGTGACAGCGATGGCCTTTGCGGCTTTATCCTGAAGCACTGCTGTTTTCCCCTATCCTCTCCTCTTTGTCACATATTTAACTTATCCCTGTCCTCTGGGACTTTCATTAATAGGTGGAAGGAGTCTACCATCACACCGATTTTTAAATCTGGCAGCAGGAATGATGTCGCTAATTACAGGCCTATTGCTAAACTTACTTCGTGTTCAAAGCTTTTCGAAATGGTATTAAAAGAAAAATTGTCTTTCGTTACTAAAAGCATTATTGAGCCGCACCAACATGGGTTTGTCGCGGGGCGTTCCACCGTTACCAATCTGGCACATTTCTCTGATTTCTGCATCTCTGCTTTTAATGATGGCTACCAGGTCGATACAATCTATACCGATTTCTCGAAGGCTTTTGATAAAGTCTCTCACCAAATCTTATTATCTAAACTCGAGCATCTTGGTTTTCACTCAGTGTTTTTAAGTTGGCTGAAATCGTACTTGTCGAATAGAACTATGTATGTGGAAATTGAGGGATCTATTTTATTGCCACCTCGGGTGTCCCTCAGGGTAGCATTTTAGGCCCTCTTTTGTTTATTCTATTCATAAATGATATTGGCTCCTGCTTTAAATTTTCTAAATTTCTACTTTACGCCGACGATCTAAAAATTTATCGTAGAATAAATGGTCCGTCCGATTGTGCTCTTTTGCAACATGACCTTAATAAACTCGTTGATTGGTGTCTCGCAAACAATCTCCACCTTAACGTTGATAAATGTTTCCACATGTCTTTCACAAAGTCTTCCACCACCCTACCATCATCTTATGAAATTGCCGGTGGTCAATTGGCCTCAGTCATTGAGATTGTTGATTTAGGGGTTGTTTTTGACACAAAGTTTTCTTTTGTCAATCATATATGTTACATACTTCCAAAGGCATACTCGAATCTCGCTTTTCTTCGAAGATATGGCAAAGACTTCAAGGACCCGTATACAAGGAAAGCTCTCTACATATCTTTGGTTCGTTCGAGACTAGAATATGCCTCCATTATTTGGAACCCCATTTATAACTGTCACTCGGCTAGGATTGAAAGAGTCCAAAGGAAATTTATGCGGTTTGGCTTAATTTCCCTCAACTTTGAGGTACCACTTCCTTCTTACTATTCTCGCTGTTTGCTTATTAACCTCCAACCCCTGTTTACCCGAAGAACTCTGCATTTACTAATGTTTGCCTATGATATTATAGTTGGCTCTTTAGACTGTCCAGACCTCCTTGAAAAAGTTTATTTCAATGTACCTAGTAGATCCCTACGATCGTTCTTACTTTTTTATTTGTCTGCCCCTAGGGCGAATTATTGTTATTTTAATCCATTATTTCGTGCCCTTATTGAATTTAATAAGCGCGGGAGGAGTCTAACTATTGATTTTTCCCTGCCAAAAGCCTCTTTCAAGTCTCTTATTGAATTAAGTTTTAATGTAGTAAGTACTTAAGTATTTACTTTTAGTTTTAATTTCATGTATATAGTCTGTAAGATGAAAATCATAGACTGAATAAAGAATAATAATCGAACGCGAGAATACGAATCAGAAAGCAATCCGGAGACAATTAATTGCTAGATACTCTTGCCAGCCCCTTGCCGCCAATGAAGCAAAAATTTGGAATTCCACCAATTGTTAATTTGAGCGCTTGTCTACGTTTTTTCGCAGAGGCAGGGCCGCCAAGAGGGGGGGGGGACAGGGGGGAAACCCCCCAGGCCCGGCATTTTTTAGGGGCCCGGGAATTTGAATAACTCGGAAAAAATTAACAGCGCCGCATAATTCGATTATTTTTGTACAACACTTGTCCCATATTCGTTCATGCTTGCCCTATAAATCGCAATTTCACCACGCAATATTGGAATATTCTCACCATACAATGACTTCTTATTCCAATAGCAACCATACAATCTATCCGAGTTTCCGACCGTAGTTTGTGTCTACGCTTTTTTTTACTTTGTTTCCGGTAAATATATAAACTAAACAGATAAAATAAGATAAACAAGATAAAAAGTGCACAAACTAGCTTCGTCGTTATTTCGAATCAAATCGCACACTGTTGCCAAATTCTGTAATTAAGTACCAAAGTAGGTGGTTTTTTTTGTCGTTTATTTAATAATCTTTTCACACAGCTCAGCTACTGCGGAACGGAAATTTTTCGAACTAAGCTTATTTAAAACTAGGTTACGAAATAATTTTGAATTTCATACTATCAATACCATAAAGCTGAACTACAAATGTATCCTTAACGAACCAAAAACCCTTATTTGAAAATATGGAGTTTTTTGAAATTCATTAAGAATAAGTCGCTTCGAGTTAAGAATCTTTGCATATGATTGCTAAGAATTTTACTCGCTTGTCAAGTTTGTTTTTGCTCTTGCATTGAAACTTTTTCGTAGCAAGTATGAGACGGCTTTGAATAAAAAGGGCATATAATTTTGTATTTTGACAGAAAAATATGTGACGCTAGAAAGAAGTGTCTCCAATTATTTAACAGTTTTCATTGTGCAGATGTGTTTATAATTTGAAAAAAGTTATTTTATGTTGTAATGCCGATATCGTTGAATTAAAGTTAAAAGCTGATATGTGAAGCATACGAAGTAAAATATATTTTTTAAATTGTTATTTTCTTTGTTAACACAATGAACCTGCGTTTTGAACATCTTGGTAATTTTTTGGGTTTTTTTTCAACAGCTTGGTAATCTTCTCTTTTAGGCCTTTGGCAACCGAGTACATAAATTCCGTGATATTTCAGCATCATATTTTCGATAGTTTAGAAATCAAACTTAGATTTCCTTGGAAATTTGATTTTTTAAGGAAAATTAATTGAGTGTGTTTATCAGCTCAGTATGCTGCAAGTGGAGTAATTAGTGTGTTTTTAGTGAGTGAAGACAGAACTTAAGCAGAAAGTGAAAGTGAAAAAGAGCCAATTTCTGACGGAGAAGATAAGGCTATAAAAACAAATTCACCAGACGCATCACAAAACGATCAACACTATCTCTACGATTACGATAATGGAACCTTAAAAACCGAGTTTGTGCCGCCCGATATAGTAAACGAAGTCGTTCGTCGTGGTCACGCGAAAATGCCTGCTTTTTTTCCACGTGATCGATTAAATGAGCCATTTCCGCTCTCGCTCCTATACATAACCTTCCCTAATGGTGAAATCGTCAATCGCGATTGGTTGGTATGGAGTAGCAGCATGGATGCATTTTACTGTTTACCTTGTCGATTACTAAATACTAATGCTAAATAGTTCTAAGCTTTGTAGTCCAGAAGGATATTCGAAACATCAATCATGGAAAAAATTGTATGACAAACTGCCAGGACACGAAAGAAACCCCGATCACGTTCAGTGCTTCCTTCAATGGCGCTCAACGCAACGTCGTATCCAGAATGACAGCTCACTTGATACACTTCTTGATGAGCATATTATCAGCAAAACTAAAAAATGGCAAGAAATCTTACAGCGGATTCTGCACACATTTTCCTTGGTGAAAGAGGATTAGCTTTGAGAGGTGGAAGCAATCTTGTAGGAGAACCAAACAACGGTAATTTTTTGGGTATCCTGGAGCACATCAGCTATTACGATCCAATACTTCGCGAGCATTTGGAAAAAGTTAGATTCGCTCAACA
Source organism: Campiglossa producta (assembly GCA_964058755.1). NCBI lineage: Eukaryota > Metazoa > Arthropoda > Insecta > Diptera > Tephritidae > Campiglossa > Campiglossa producta. Next base: position 60,784,258 of record CAXKVI010000004.1, on the reverse strand, counting down.
AGAACACAAACGTCTCCAAGTGCATTATCTTTCTGCATCTATTCAGAATGAGTTCATAGATATTTGTGCTCAACACGTAATTTCAGTAATATTAGAAGAAAGAAAGAAGGCCAAATACTTTTCTATTATCGTCGATGCTACGACCGATTCGAGTAATGGCGAGCAAAACACTTTTGTTTTGCGATACCTTAATTTTAACTCTTTGAAAAAGACTTTTACTATCCAAGAACGATTTCTGTGTTTCGTCGATTACACTAAAAAAACTGGAGCAGAAATCGCCAATTTGATTTGTGATACTCTGGAAAAATATAACATTCCTTTGAAAGAATGTTGTGCGCAGGGATATGACAACGGTAGTAACATGAAAGGTGAAATTAATGGTGCACCAAGTCATATTATCAAGAAAAATCCGAAAGCCGTTTATTCGCCCTGCGCCGCTCACAGTCTGAACTTGTGCGGTGTCGTAGCTGCAGAATGTTGTACAGCCTCAATCACCTTTTTCGGAGTGGTTCAAAAGTGTTTTAACATATTCAGCAGTAGTGCAAAACGTTGGGAAATTCTCAAAAAACATGTACCAGGATCACTTCACAAACTCTCAGACACAAGATGGTCTGCAAGAATCGACGCAGTCAAATTCTTTGCAAAACATCTCAAAGGATTGCAAAACGCTCTAGAAGAATTAACTAAATTCGATTTGACTACAGAAACTAGGAGTGATATAAACGGAGTCCTAATGTACATAACCAAGTTTGAGTGTATCCTCATGTCGTCGATTTGGTGCAAGATTTTGAGCTCCATCAATGAAAGGAGCGTTATTCTACAAGGCACAGACGTCACTGTCGATATTGAAGTAAAAAATCTTGACAGCTTACTCTCAGATTTACAAGTCATTCGTAACCAATGGGACAGCATTTTGCGTGAATGTGAGAACGTAGCCAGCGGATTAGATGTTTCAACATCCTTCCCTTTAACCAGAAAGAACAGACTCCGAATATCTTCAGATGAACATCAACGAGATGCCATAACTGATTTCAAAAGGAACACATTTTTAGTCATAGTGGATTCAGTGATTTCAGGAATTTCTCGTCGATTTGAAGGCATGAAAAAGCTGAATACAACATTTGCTTTTTTATGGCAATTCCCAACGATGGAAGAAGACGAACTTCGAAATTATGCTACGATTTTTGTGAAAGTACATGAATTTGACGTTAAAAAGGGTTTAGAAGATGAAATAATCCATTTGAAACACATATACGAAACTAATTTTGAAATAGCCCTTACACCATTCAATTTGTTGAATGCAATTTTTTCTCAGGATTTACAAACGCTTTTTCCAAATATTTGTATCGCGCTGCGTTTATTTTGCACAATACCTGTCACAGTTGCTGGTGCTGAGCGCTCATTTAGTGTTCTTGCGAGGATAAAGAACTTTCAGAGCTCGTGCTCTGCACAAGATCGTGTTTCTGGGCTAGCTACTCTTTGTATAGAATCTCGTTTAGCAAGGCAACTAGACTACAATGCTTTAATTCGGAATTTCACCGCCAAAAAATCAAGAAAAGTTAATTTATAAGTTTAGCCACATATGTATAAAACCTTCTTGTATACATGTATTACTTTTAAATAAAAAATGAGTTCACTAAAAAAAAATTACTTCATATAGGGGGCCCGGAAATTTCGATCCCCCCGGCCCCGGAAATCCTGTCGACGGCCCTGCGCAGAGGGAGGACATCAAAAAGGCGTTGGCAATGACCATGAGGTTGGTCTTAGCCAATCTTCCTTGAACGAGTTCTTTCAGAAGTGCGGAGTGTTTTGGAGCCATTGTTTTGTCCGCAATGGATAAATTGACCTACATCAGAAGAACAACGCCAAATTGCACGCGACTTTTATACGAAATTTGCAATACCAGGCTTTATTTATTGATTTACTCTTAAAATTAAAAATATATTTAATTAGAAGAATATTTAATATTTGAAACAAACAATTGCTTTTTTTGTTTTACTCTCGATCGCCTGCAAAATAAAAGTGAATAGATTTGGAATTTGCACCTATTTATTTCGACCGAAAAAAGCATTAGCAATAAGGCGGAATTTTTTTCGAACACGTAAATCTGTTCGGTATTATCTGCGATAAGGCAAAGAAAAAATGTGAATATTTTCGGGTGAAAACAAAAGGGTGTATATATATTTCGAAATTGTTAATAGTTCTCTACCCAAAACCGTAGAGAATTTCAAAATCGGTTGAAAATTGGATTTTTAATGATTTTTTTTAAACGAAAATTCTGAAAACACGGGTTTTTGGCCTTAAAACCAGATTTTGGCGGTGTTGCAAATCTTATGAAGGGTGTTTCGTGTATAACTCGACCAGATGAACAATCTCTACTAGGTCGCTTTAAAAGTGTATTCAATTCTTTTTTGTTGTAGCACTAAGTCGTCGTAAGGGGCGACTAATATGCACATAGGTAATGACGTGCTAAATCGATGGTTGATCTACGGTATGATGCCTCCACCTCTCATTACCCATCTTCTCCTTCCTCATGGATGGAGGGATGACTTAACCTAAAATGTTCCAAACAACAAAGGTCGCGCGTAGTGGGAGAATATACTGCAGAGGCAAGCAATGGCACAAATGCGCCCAAGTGGCGTAGCATTGTTGTGAAGGAAGAGCCTGCGGAAGAAGGTGAGCTCATGCAGCTCGGCAGCCGTAAGATCCGTGGGGACCAAAACAGAGTAAGAGCAAAATAAAAGACAAATTTTCACCTACACAGCAAATCAACATTTAAATGCCAAAGTACACCAGACAACTCGCCACCGAGGCGTAAACCCAAATAAGGTGTGACCAGCCGATCACCAATTGGTGATGAGCGGAAATGCAGGCGTGCGCATAGTAGGTTTAAGTCCGGCGAGGCGGAATAAATCGTAAAAGTAGAAGACAGGCACGGTCACACCATGGATTCAGAAAAGGTTCTGCGGATCAGAGTCCAACGCGAAAGCTTAGCCGAGCTAATGCACAAGCTAGCCTTCTGCTTCCTCCAGATCGTCCAGCTCAGACCAAAGGCCACCTAGATTGCACAAACAAAAACTTAAAGTAAAGCGCGAAACCGTAGTCCCCAGCGTGGTCCAACATCGGATCTATCGCCAGTTAAGGATAGAAGCTCCAAAAAACCAAGTGTATCACCTGTGAGAAAGAGTCTCTGGGATTCAAATAGTGAATCGCCGCCAAGACGTGACAAGCAAAGTCCAAAGAGACGGGATAAACGTAGTGCATCCTATCCGCGGACTTATCACCTAGAAGTAAAAAAACCAGGCGTGCAAAAATACACCGCTCATCTTTTTTCCAGCGTTGAAAATTTCAAAATTATTGATTGGTAGCATGATTTTTATTCAGTTTACATAACTCCAGTAAAAGTCAAATGGCTAATGCTTCCGTTAGCACAGACTTGGACTTAACATAACTTGGTTTCCTTAAAAAAAACGAGAGAGCTCAGCCCGTTTCAGATAGTTATAACATTTTACCCTCTCGAGTAGACTATTTAAAGTTTCAATATTCTAAGCTTATTCTCAATCAATATATATCAAATACCTAAAATAAAGTATAAAACATTGTGTATCAATACCAAGTGTAAACTCTTCTGCATAGACGTCAAAATGAGTTTAACACCTGTTTGAGATTGTGGTTAATAACAAGTGTGATATCATAGACATAGTCGTGAAAACTTCAAAGTGAGTTTAGTCACCTGTTTTTAATTTCCTTTTTTGTCTCACTTCTTTCCATCTTCCCATCTCTTTCTACCATTAGGCAAAAGATAGGAGACCGCCATGTTGATGTGTGCAGGATGTTAAACAACGCCATTTGCTTTTCTGTTATTCGGTGCTGGCGACATTTTAATATGTGCAGGATGTAAACAAACCGACATTTTAATGTGTGTTGTCAAAAGAAGAGTTCACACTTGGTATTGATACACAATGGTATAAAACATGTTGGGAGAAAATTTTTTTATTTTTTTGGTTGGCCTAATATGAATTTAATTTATTTGACAGTTGGTTTTCCGGCTGCCATATTAATTACTATTTAACATCTATGGAATAGTTGCCCTACAAGACAGATGACAATCATTTGATGTAACATTTGATTGTCATTGCTGTAAGCTAAACGATCATCGCTTCAATCATTTCACACGAGGAATAAGAACAAGTTGATGTCAACAACTGTGTCCGTGTGGGTTTTTGTCTCCCTCTAACACATTACTATTAAAATATTTATTTATTTTTTTTTATTTTTATTAAAATAAAAACCTGCTTATTTATTGAAACTTTCAACGCCGTGGTGTAGCGGCTAAGTGTTCGGCCTTCTACACCAGGTCGTGACATACCACAAGTTGGAAAGAGAAGCTCGGCAAAAATCTCGTTAGAGGTTATGATAACCTGTTGGTATATCACCGTCATTAGTTAGTTCATATAAAATAATAACGTACAACTCAATATTAAAAAAATTATATCTTAAAAACTAATTTTTTACTCCTGTGTACGCTCACGCTGCAGCCGACTTTTTATCAGACAAATGCGAGGGCTTTCTATTTTAACGGACGGCATCGTGGGAGCTCATTTAAAACACATGTGTATGGATGAGTACTTGCAGACAGACGACAAAAGTCGGGTTACAGTGTGGGCATAGGCAAAGGCTCATGGGCAATGAGTAGCGAGGAATCTCTCCAACTTCTTATGGACGCTCACTTCCCTGACGTCCCTGTTTCACAGGACCGCGACGCCTCATTGCCCACAAATGTGGGCGTGGGGGATGGCCAGTCATCTCTCTGGATGAAAGCCAACTTGTTTGGGCCATTCAACATTTTAAGCCTTACAAGTCACCCGGGCCTGATGGCATAACTCCTGTGCAACTACATAGATCTTTATGGATTTCTTGCAGCTGGCTGGCTCCCATCTACGCCAACTGTTTGAGGTTAGGCTATATCTTCGCCTCTTGGAATATGGTCAAGTTACCTTTATTCCAAAAGCGGGGTGGTGCTCTCATGTATCTCCCAAGGACTTCAGGCCAATAATTCTTTCTTCGTTTCTTTTAAAAACGCTAGAACGCCTGATTGACCTGCATATACGCAGTGGGGTCCTTAGGGAGTGTCGTTCGGCATCACAACATGCTTACTGCAAAGGCAGATCGACTGAAACGGCGCTTCATTCAGTTGTAAAACTAATAGAGGGGTCTTTCCAACACAAAGAGTTCGCGCTGGAGCCTTTCTGGACATCGAAGGAGCGTTCAATAATGTTTTGCCATCTGCCATTGTACGGGGACTAGCAAGTTTGGGAATCGAACCGAGTTTGATAGAATTTATCAACAGATTACTTTGTGGCAGGATTGTCAGTCATAGCCTATGCTGACGAGCTAGCCATCCTCGTCAGGGGAAAGTTTCTTAGTACCGTTAGAGATGTTCTGCAGGGGTACCTGGGTATTGTGACAGAGTGGTCCGAATCCTGTGGACTGGCTGTCAACCCGAGTAAAACGGAACTAGTCATCTTCACCAGAAGGTATAAGATTGATAGCTTTGCACTATCCTCCATTAGGGAAGTACCATTGGTGCTTTCCGAAAAGGTTAAGTACCTAGGGTTATTCTGGACAGGAAGCTGTCATTGAAGCTCAATGTAGAGGACAGTGCCAGAAAAGCTTCGGTCGCTTGGTATTGTTGCAGAGGAGCCATTGGCAAACGCTGGGGCCTCTCTCCAAGGGTGGTTTATTGGTTGTACGAGATGGTGGTGAAGCCTATTCTATTTTATGGGGTATTGGTCTGGTGGAGTGCATTACACAGCTTTCGTCCTAACAGAACATATTACTGTGCGCCGACTTCTGCTCCGGCGAAGGGCTTTTCGACTCACATACCCTCAAGAGACGAGTGGACAGGCGGTGAACCTACCTGGGGGGCGGGTCTGGTGAACCTGTTTACGGATGGGTCAAAGCTGGATGAATGTGTTGGGGGTGGTGTTTTCTGCCAGGAGCTTGAGATCAGCAGGAAATTCAGGCTACCTGATCATTGTAGCGTTTTCCAAGCTGAGGTTGCCGTCAAGGATGCGTGGGATGCTGTCCAGTGCTTTCACCGTGCATGAGTTCTCCTCCGATAGTCAAGCGGCAATTAGGGCGCTGATTGCGCGCAATGTTCGATCGAGGACGGTGAGTGACTGTCTGGAATCACTTGCGGTTGTGTCCAGCTACTTCAGGATATAAATTATTTGGGTGCCAGGCCACTGTGACATTTCCGGCAATTACCATGCGGATCACTTGGCCGGTTAAGCAAGCGCTGGCCTGATACCACCTCTTGTAAGGTATCGAAGTCCTTCTGGCCAGTGGTTGACTCCAGGCGATCAGCGGAATTACTAGGGTTCTCTAAGGTACATCTTTCCATGCGATTTGTTATGTAATTGCGAGTTAGTGTCACCGTTTACAACGTGGTATCACAACGTACCATGTAAGTCTCCAAGTGAGCGGTCCTCTCAGTTGTGGCTGCTACCACCTTACCTGACCTAACCTAATCTGCATAAAAAATTGAGGAAGTAGATTTGTCGACCAAACAAGTCCCAAAACCGAAAAAAATTTTTTTTCAAAAAACTCTTATCGCCAACGTTTTTAGCGCATAATTTTGAGTGGGACAGGATATATAAGACAAATTCGTTTTTATCGAAAGGATGTTTGCATGTATACTGAAAACCCCTTAAAAAAAACAAAAAGCGGAAGGGTCGATTTTTTGACCAAAACACTCCCTAAAACCCAAAAAATATTGTTTTTTTTTTTTTCAAAAAACTGTTATCGACAACGTTTTTAGCGGACATTTTTGGGTCGGACAGAGTATACATGAAAATTTTAAAATCAAATGAAAGTTTGTTCAGTGGGTCATTAAAAAAACCTTAAAAATCAAAGTCGAAGAAAATTCTAAAAATGAAATTTCGCAGGCTCAACATTTTTTTTGGGGTATGCGTAGTGGAACTTTTTTTCCTGAGCTCAAAACCTATCGAAAAATCTATGCCGCTATATCGGTTAACTTTCGTTCATACAAATCGACCCAGCCGACTACATACATCTATATCTATATCTATATCTATATCTATATCTATATCTATATCCTTATCTATATCTATATCTATATCTATATCTATATCTATATCTATATCTATATCTATATCTATATCTATATCTATATCTATATCTATATCTATATCTATATCTATATCCTTATCTATATCTATATCTATATCTATATCTATATCTATATCTATATCTATATCTATATCTATATCTATATCTATATCTATATCTATATCTATATCTATATCTATATCTATATCTATATCTATATCTATATCTATATCTATATCTATATATCTATATCTATATCTATATCTATATCTATATCTATATCTATATCTATATCTATATCTATATTTATATACATATATAAAAATGAAATGGTGTTCAGTCGTCACGCTAAAATTCGAAAACGGCTGAACCAAATCATATACATCCTTTGGGGGATTTGTTTGTTATTACCACGCACAGGTCATGTATTCAAATCAAAACAAAATTTTAATAGTGGAATTCAGTAACTTTAAACTACTGTAGTGGAATTCAGTAACTTTAAACAATACTATGAAACGGGTTGTTAGCTTAACAATTTCGTTGTTTGCACTATCGATTCGGTGATTCAGTGGCATATGCAGACGATTTAGCCATTGCATACAGGGGAAAATTCCCACAAACTCTGTGTGACTTGATGCAAGTAGCACTGCGTGAAGTCTCGGCATGGTCCTCTCGTTGCGGACTTAGTATCAACCCGAGTAAATTGGAACTCGATCTCTACACCAACCGGTACAAAATACCACCGCTGAACCTACCAGAACTTAATGGCGTGAGCCTGAACTTGGCTAATAAAGTCAAATTCTTGGGCACAGTTCTGGACAGGAAGTTAAACTGGAAGGAGAATATTCTTCAGCGCCAGAGGAAAGCGTGTGTTGCACTTTACACATGCAAAAGAGCCATTGGCAAAAAGTGGGGTCTCAGCCCCAAAATATGCAGATGGATCTACACTGCAATTATCCGAACTATCATGCTTTATGGAGTCGTGGTGTGGTGGCCTGCGCTGAGCAAGGCCACAAACCGGAATCTGTTAGGTAAAGTCCATTGAGCTGGCATGAAGCTCTTCAGGCCATTCTAGGCATTCTGCCACTCGATCTGGAAGCGTACCAGGCAGCAGCGGCGGCGGCTCTGCGCTAAGGGAAACGTCTGGCTGGGGCCCACGCACAACTGAACACTCCAGTATCCTAGGATCTTACAGTTTTCTCCTTCTGAGCACAGATCGATGCCACAACAGTCGGAGACAGCTGTTTCAAAACAAACATTCCCAGCAGGGAAGAATGAGAGAGGATGGATCGGTGCCCCGCTACTAATGGCGGCATTTCTGTTTACACTGACGGCTCGAAGCTAGACGGCAGAGTTGGAGGAGGGGTTTATTCAAGGGATCTGGAACTTGAGCTCTCCTTCAGGCTACCTGATCACTGCAGCGTCTTCCAGGCTGAAGTCTCAGCAATCTTAGATGCCGCGATTTGGATAAGTAAACGCGCTATCGGCGAAGACATCGTTATTTTCAACGACAGCCAGGCGGCCATCAAAGCTCTTGGCTCTTATTCGTTCAACTCTGAACTGACGCTAAGCTGTCGTCGATCTCTTCAAGAGATGGCCCAAAAGAACCGCGTGATCCTCACATGGGTCCCGGGACACAGGGACATTGAGGGAAACTGTAAGGCAGACGAACTTGCCAGGCAGGGTACGACCAAGCAGGTTTCTTCGGGAGAAAGAGCGCTTAGGTATGCCGTTTGCCAATGCAAGCTAATGCTTAAGGAGTACACACTCCGTCAAGCAAACGAAAGGTGGCAACAATCCCCAGGGTGCCGGACATCCAAACAAACCTGGCCGAAATGGGATCAGAAAAGATCTAGAAGCATTCACGCCCTAAGAAGGAGAGAAATATCCATATTAATAGGTGTTCTAACAGGGTACTGCCTTATTGGTAGGCACGCAGAAAGGCTAGGTGTGCCCTACCGACGATGCTGCAGGAGCTGCAAAGATGATGAGGAAGAGGAAACGGTGAAGCACCTCCTATGCAACTGCCCGGCTTTAAGCGGCGCGAGAACGCGCTTTTTGGGAGTTCCCTTCCTGGATAGCCTAAGCCAGATCGCGGAACTGGACATAAAGTCATCTAATGCTATGGATACACACATGAAGATTACCTCCAATAAATCTTGTTTAATCAGATCCAAATTTTACGCTGATACACACGAAATTGAAGATTACAATCGGCGCACTAGAAGGCTTTAGTAGGTTTAAAATTAGATGTCGCTCTTTTTTGGTGACTCTAGTGTGCAGTAGCGGTAAACTCGTTATTTTGGTAGTTGTCCTTGCTATTTTTGTTTATTTATCGATGACAGTGGCGGTCAAATCGTTATGATATATGCTCAAATCTTCTTAATTTTTGCGAGTTTATAATGAAGATTATGCTCAAGTTAACTCCCAAACGCGGAGTTAATTCGGAATTTGCGCTAATGTATCAGCCGTATAAGTGGTTCGAGGAGGAGTAACGGTGTCGGTTTAGGAGTGTCAGTCCCGGGATTCTGCAATGTGAAGAATCCCAACAACTCAGGGACTGACTTTCCTAGTGTTGGAGTGTGCCTCTGCGGCAGCCACTTGAACCTAACCTAACCTATATAAGATCAATCCCTGCCACCTCCCAAAAAACTGGGGATAACGAAAAAGGGGCGTGGTTCGTCCTACACGAAGGAGATAAGGATATGGATTAAAATAGATATTGGGATCGGGTTAGAGAAACATCCAGGGAAATAAATTTGTGGCAGGACAACGTCTGCGGGGTCAGCTAGTATGTATATTAGGGTGATTCAAAAAAAAGGTCGACTTGGTCTTACCCCCTAAAAAGTTAGGTATTGATGAGAAAATAAGCCTTGCAAAAAATTAGCGCTCTAACTTAATCCTTAGGGGTGGCTATTTTTTTCGCCCAAAATGTATGGGAAAAATGGCATTTTTTTCACAGTGAATTTTCTTTTAATTTTTGAAACTTTTTTCAAACATACTCTTAAAGTTGAAGCTTTGAAGCTTCCAAAATGCTAAGCCATGTGCGATTATCTTAACTATTAACATAATTACAACCATTATCGCATTATCGCGACCTGAACTGTGGTAAAAATTTCAAGACCCTATCACAACAGGAAGTTGGTTTAAAATCGAATGCAAAAATCCGCTCACAAGAACGACGAAAGCGACCTAATAAAAACATTTTAATAATAAAAACGTTTCAGTACTTTTTTATCCCATTATATTTCATTTATAATTTATTATTATTTATTTATTATTTATAATTATTACTTGTGTTTGTCTTTTTCCAAATGGCCATTCAAATTTTTGACAAGTTTTGAAAACGAAAACGTGAATTAGAACAAACATATCTATGCCTAGGGCCAGATTACGCGAAATGGCTGATCTGAGTAACTGTCAGTCTAGGGCGCTTTTGTAGGTAAGTAGTTTTTTACTACAATGGTTAGTCAGTTTTACAGTCGTTCTGAAAAATATAATTGGTTAGCTCATTAAAAATCTCAACAATTGAAATTATGAAGTTTTTAAATTCAAAGAAAACATTTATTTACTCTATCCACGCCGCCGCCGCCGTACAATAATAATGTATAATAAGTATACATATTCTCTTATAGCAGTGGTGCCCAGAAAATTGTATATGGAAGTGTTAATTACAATCAGTGGCGCACACAGAAAAATATTTGGGGGCTTTCAATATCCAACAGAAAATAAAAAAAAAATACTCAAAACTCATCCATAAAATTTTTACTTAAATTTCTGTTTGGGGAGTGGACCTACATATGCACACATTAAACAAAGGCACCAGTGTTGCTAGAATTTTTTCAGTAATTCGGCTAGATCGAGCAAAAAACGGCTTAAAAAAAAGATTTCGGTGAAAAAAATTATAATTTTGGCCGGAAAAACGGCAAAAAATTTTTAATCAACTTTTCACACATTTTATTCGCTTTATTTCATTAAAACATATAATATAAATATTTTATAATATTAAGTTGTTTGTACTCTTTGTTTGTACCCCTAAATCTAACAGTTTTATTCGTTTTTTTTTGTCATTAAAACAAATAATATAAATATTTTATAATATAAAGGAGCATTTTCTCATCAAGCCTAAAATATTAAAGTTCACTCTAAACAAAAATTTTGTATGAAGAAACTAAAGTTTACTTCAGAAAACGGCTCCAATTTCATAACAATAAGAAAGTTTCGTATAGAGATGCTTTGCATCGGAATATACAGAGTTATAATAAACATAAATAAAACTTACATTTATTTTTGTTACTAGCAGGGAACCTGACGTTGTTCGGGTTGGATCTGTATTTTAGGGTGGAACTAAATAATTTCTTTTTGAACAATTTTTTCGCTTTTGCCAAACTTATTCTCGGGTCGAATACCTCTTCATCAACCTCTGTTCCTTCGCTTTCTTTCCTATGTCATATTCCTTTCTGTCACATATGTTTGGGTTAAGCTCCTATCTCTATTGGCAATTCCAGTCTAGTTTTTCCGAAATACTTCCTTCCTTCCATCTCCTTAACCTCAGTACCTCATCTGCTAGTACTATGATACCCACCCTCATTGATAAAAAAATAGAGACATTCCCTACGTCACTTTCAGTAATTTTTGCCAAGGAATTTCCAATGTGCAGACACAACTTTTCTAGAGTCTCATCAAAATCCGTTTCTTAGTTTCCGAGATCCTTACGTTCAAACGGACAAACAGACAGACAATAATTCTAAAAATGGTTCAGATGGACCAATTCATTGCATTTTCTCTTTATTTAAGCTTAAACTAAAAAGGAATTCAAACATTTTAATAACCCCGACTTTCAGGCGTATGTTGCAGACTTTCAGGCGTGGGCGATTTTTACTACGATGTTTAGCTGTGAAAATCAAGTAGGAGGTGAAATTCTGGGATCTAGCCAACATTGCACCAATTGTAATAGTTAGGCCGAGCAGAATTCATGGGTGTTGCCACTTATGGCGGTTTAAAGGGTTTCCACCTATCCCAACTTTTTTTAAATATAGAGCTAGATATGCCAATATGGGTATCAAATGAAAGGTATTTTCGGCCGTATTCCAAATATGACATTTTCACGCAGGGTTGCCACTTGAGATTACCACCTAAACGCAATTAATTTTTTTTTCGTATATCTCAGGAACTGCTTGACGAATATGGATAAAATTTGACAAATAGACAATTTGATTCACTATAAGATTATATACATGGGCGCTGCCACCAAGAGTGGTTTTTCAGGGTTGCCACCTATCCCAATTTTTTTAAATATTGAGCTAGATATGCCAATATGTTTATCAAATAATAGATATTTTCGGCCGTATTCAAAGTATGACAATTCCAAGAAGGGTTGCCAGTTAGGGTTGCCACCTAACCGCAATTTATTTATTTTTTCGTATATCTCAGGAACTGCTTGACCGATTTGGATACAATTTGACACATAGACAACTTGATTCATTCTAAGATTATATACATGGGTGCTGCCACCAAGGGTGTTTTCGAGGGTTGCCACCTATACTATTTTTTTTTAAATATAGAGCTAGATATGCCAATATGGGTATCAAATAAAAGGCATTTTCGACCGTATTCCAAATATGCAATTTCATGCAGGGTTGAAACTTAGGGTTGCCACCTAAACGCAATTAATTTTTTTGTTCGTATATCTCAGGAACTGCTTGACGGATTTGGATACAATTTGACATATAGACAACTTGATTAATTCTAAGATTATATACATGGGTGCTGCCACCAAAAGTGGTTTACAGGGTTGCCACCTATCCCAATTTTTTAAATATAGAGCTAGATATGCCAATATGGGTATCAAATGAAAGGCATTTTCGGCCGTATTCCAAATATGACATTTTCACGCAGGGTTGCCACTTGAGATTACCACCTAAACGCAATTAATTTTTGTTTTCGTATATCTCAGGAACTGCTTGACGGATTTGGATAAAATTTGACATATAGACAACTTGATTAATTCTAAGATTATATGCATGGGTGCTGCCACCAAAAGTGCTTTACAGGGTTGCCACCTATCCCAATTTTTTTTAAATATAGAGCTAGATATGCCAATATGGGTATCAAATGAAAGGTATTTTCGGCCGTATTCCAAATTCACGCAGGGTTGCCACCTATCCGCAAATTATTTCTTTTTTCGTATATCTCGTGAACTGCTTGACCGATTTGGATAAAATTTGGCTTATAGACAATTTGATTCATTTCTAGATTATTTAATGGGTGTTGCTACCTTGGGCGTTTTACAGGGTTGCCACCTATCTCGAATTATTTTTTTAATATTGAGCTAGATATGCCAACATGGGCATTAAGCTGTTCCTTATATCAACTTTTTTTTAGAAAATATAGGGTTCGCCGGGCGGAATATGATAGATTTTGCTCTAAAAATAAGACGTGCAAAATTTCACTAGAATTGGATATTTTTTAACTTGCACGTTGCATTTGAAAATTTTAAAAACCATATGCATTCAGGGTGCAGTAGATTATATATGAGCTTTGCGAGGCATCAGTTATTTAAAAAAATAAGAGGGTTCAAAACACGGTTTGTTCTTACAAAAAAAGGTCACAATTCCGATGGTTTGCATGTTTATTCGAGCAAATATAACTGGATCACAAATTCCAACTTTTTTCTGCACCAGAGACGCCATAGTGAAATTCCTATGTAAAATCACCTCCTAATTCCGAAAATCAAAGTTATTTTTACTTGAATGGTACCGTTTTTGAGATATTTACGATTTACCGTTATTTCAAAAAAACAAAAAAGATGGCTCCACTTAATCGTTTATATCTCAAGAACAAATTGAGCTATTCGAAAACGGTTTGAAAAATTTGAAAGCTTATAAAATTTACTATAATCAGTACATACAACACTTTTTGCTAGGTCCTGCAGATTCAAACATAGTGAACAATCATTACGGATTTTTTAATTTTTTTTTGTAAAAATATAAAAAAATTTGTACTTTGCGAGGAAGCATCTCGAAAACTTTTTGTTTTTTAGCAGATATTTCCCCCCCCCCCTCTAAGCTCTGTTTTATTACAAAAAAAAACAAGCTATCAGTGAACAAAATCGATGAACTAATACAAAAGTTATAAGCATTCAAGTAAATATATCCATTTAATACTTAAGTACCCTACAAATAATAGCATATGTACATATGGTTCTGTCTTAACTCTTATTTAGATTAGGATTGGTTTCTCTTATGAGAAACCAACAGTAGTCGCCCATCATAGCGACATCCCAGAATCCTTGATACCGACTTTCAATCACTTTCATTTGCTGGTGAAACCTTTCGCCATGCTCGTCACTTTCGTCGCCAAGATTTTGCGGGAAAAAATTTAAGTGGGAGTGTAAGAAATGAATTTTTAAAGACATATTTACTCCTGAAAGAAAATAAAAAAGTAAATTAGATAAATACATAAGTGACACATTAGTATATAATTTTCTTAGGCTGGATTTATCTTTCAATTCAGAACAAATTTTTTGTTTATATTTTTCCCTTTCTTGTTCGTTCGGAACTGGACGATGAATTCAGATTTATGGCTATATATTCTCATATAAATTTATGTAATATATAATTTATTATAATATGTTTTTTTATTTACCCATTTCCGCATAGTTTTTGATTAAGTCGTTCACTATCATCTCGTAGTTAGGACTTTTGTGTTTGCCTAAAAAAGAAGTAACGACCTTTTCAAAAGAATCCCACGCTGCTGCCTCCACTGGTGACAATAGTTCTTTGAAATGGTTATTGGTCATCATTTTCCTTATTTGCGGTCCCACAAAAATCCCTTCCTTTATTTTTGCTTCTGAAATCTCTGGGAAGATTGTCTTCAAATGATGAAAAGCTTCGCCTTCTTTGTCCAAAGCCTTCACAAAGTTTTTGATAAGGCCGAGCTTGATGTGGAGCGGAGGTAGAATTATTTTTTCCTTCTTTATAAGTGGAGAGTATTTTATGTTATCTACCCCAACTTGAAACTCGATTCGTTCTGGCCAATCCTTTATGATGTAGTGGTCTTGACGAGCTCGGCCATCCCATTTGCATAGAAAGCAACAGTATTTTGTGTATCCACTTTGTAGACCACATAGCATTCCAACGACTTTAAGATCGGCACATATTTTCCAATCATGTTCTTCGTATTTGATTAACTTGAGCAATTTTTGCATTATCTCATATGTTTCCTTCGTATTTACTGCATGCGCGATCGGGATAGATGGCTTTTGGTTGCCAATATGCAATAATACGGCCTTTAAACTTAATTTATTGCCGTCTATGAACAATCGCCACTCTTTTGAATCATATGGTTCACGAAATTGTTTGAATAGACCAACAATGTCTTTGCAGTAACAAACACTGTCCTCCTTCGTATAGTACTTGGAAAATTCTTCGTGACGAGTTCTATAATATGTTACCTTAACATCGGATGAAACAAATTTAAATTGTTGCATTCGAGAGGCGTGTAGTTCGGCCTTTTCCTTTGACAATTCCAAATCCCTTATCCAATCATTGAGTTGTGCTTGTGACAAAGAATTTCTTTCGTTTTCCGTTTGAAATTCAGTACAACATGATGCCGCGTAATCAGATACTACTGTTGACAATGAAACTGGAGCCGGAACTAAAGTTAAATTTGATTCTGGCAATGTCGCTTCTGTTGAAATTAGTTCTGGTAATGACACTGTAGATACGCTACTTTACTTAGATAGGTTACTTTTCTGGACTTTCCAACCCCAAGTACTTTTGTAGTACAAATATAGCAGTCCGTTGAATGGCAAGTTGGTTCCCTCCACTTCATTGGTGTAATAAATTTCACACGTCGCCTAAATAGATAGTTTCAGAAATTAGTCAGCTATGCATTAAAAGGGAACAAATTCCTAATTTTTACAACGTACCTTTTTGTTGCGGTTTCCGAAGAAATAAATTCGACTCGGCATGTGGTGCACACAGTGTTCGGTGTCCATGGTTTTTAGGCTCAATTCCAAAACACTTATAGTATGTAACTTTCAAAGGATTTGAAAACACACGTCTCATACTTTTAACAATAAATTGACCGCAGATGAAACAGAACATATCTGGATCATTTGTACACTCAAACTCTCGCGCCCTTTTATTCATTTTTTATTTTTAAGTAAATGACGGGTTATAAACTGCAATTATAAACTGAACAGTATCCGGCGAGCCTTGCAGATATTATGAAGGAACAAGGCGCATGTACTCTTATTTATACTTAGATCCAGTAAAAATTCAAGCCTACCTAAACAAAAAGGTTCCCTAGTTCTACAAAGAAAACACTACCTGCCTCAAAAATATGCTCTTGTTTAAAATGTACCTAGGTTTGAGAAAACGACACTAACAGCTTTTTGTATCTAATAACTCTTCGAAAATCTACCTGCTAACTAACTGATATACGAATACTAACACATATGTACCAGTAGGGTACTTAAGTATTAAATGGATATATTTACTTGAATGCTTATAACTTTTGTATTAGTTCATCGATTTTGTTCACTGATAGCTTGTTTTTTTTTGTAATAAAACAGAGCTTAGCTTAGGGGGGGAAATATCTGCTAAAAAACAAAAAGTTTTCGAGATGCTTCCTCGCAAAGTACAATTTTTTTTATATTTTTACAAAAAAAATTTAAAAAATCCGTAATGATTGTTCAATATGTCTGAATCTGCAGGACCTAGCAAAAAGTGTTGTATGTACTGATTATAGTAAATTTTATTAGCTTTCAAATTTTTCAAACCGTTTTGGAAGAGCTCAGTTTGTTCTTGAGATATACACGATTAAGTGGAGCCATCTTTTTTGTTTTTTGAAATAACGGTAAATCGTAAATATCTCTAAAACGGTACCATTCAAGTAAAAATAACCTTGATTTTCGGAATTAGGAGGTGATTTAACAGAGGAATTTCACTATGGCGTCTCTGGTGCATTTTGGCTGTAAACCAGTGATATTAGATACATTATCTAAAGACATGCTTTTACTGGTACAGATTTTCAGAATACAGTTTAAAAAACTATATCGTTATTTTACTATTTTCGATATTCGATTTGCTTCGATGATAGCATACCTATTTTTATATCCAGCGTACTAGTACTAGTACAAGGGTATCATAATTTTGTCCACAAAACGGTACTACGTAACGGCACAAAATAATCGATAGATATAGTGTTCCATATATGAAAGTTCTTAGGTTGTCTGTCTGTCTATACGTCTGACCGTGTACAGGATAACTTGAGTAAGAATTGAGATATTTGCATGAAATTTTGTATACAGGTTACTTTCTGGCCAAGGTAGGCGAAATCGGATGATAACCACGCCTCCTTTTTCGATATCGAATTCAACTGGTCGTAACTTTTAAACTGATTAGGATAGATAGGCACAAAGCATACTAGTATCGTTGGGAGTATACCTGATGAAATTGGATAAAATCGTCCACCAACCACGCCCACTTTCGATATCGAAAGCTTCGAAAATCACCTAAATTGATATGATTCGGTAACCGAAATGGCTAAAATGATATAGTTTGGAAGGATGGATCTCCTAGTCATTCTATTATGATTTTTTGACAAATTTTTAAAAGTAGGCGTGGCACCGCCCCTTTTCAGGAAGGCATATTTGAAAATACGGGTCATAACTTTTAAACTGATTACGGTAGAACGATGAAATTTGGCACAAAGCACACCAGTATTGTTGGAAGTATACCTGATAACGCTCACTTTCGGTATCGAAAACTTCGAAAATCACCTAAATTGACATAATTCGGTAACGGAAATGGCTAAAATGATATAGTTTGGTAGGATGAGTCCCCTAGTCATTCTATTATGATTTTTTGATAAATTTTCAAAAGTAGGCGTAGCACCGCCCACTTTTAAGGGAGGCATTTTTGAAAATTCGATTGTTCGTAACTTTTAAACTAATTACGGTAAAACGATGAAATTGGTATACTAGCATAATAGGGAGTATACCTGATGTAATTGGACGAAATCGCTTCCCAACCACGCCCAATTCCGAGCTGGAATATTTTGCAAATTATATGAAAACTACCGCTGGGTATTTAATGTTCGGTTTACCCGAACTTAGACTTCCTTACTTGTGTTTTCAATAAAACCAAGCTTAACGTAAAAAAATATTTGTAGAAGAAAAATCAGTGGCAATTCATCCATATACATGAATATCTTGTTATTTTTTGGCTGTAAACTAGTGTTATTATTGTATTTTTTTATTATTATGGGTAAAGACATTTGAAGTGTGCGCAAAATTTTTTTTTTTTTTTTTTCAAAAACCCACCGATTTTGAAACTTGTCATTTTATTGGATAGTGGGCAAGACTCAAACCTCGTGCTAAAAATATTTCGTCAAAATTCGTGTCTTTGTTAATGTTATTGGGGGTTGAATTTTTTGATAATTTTCTGATCATGATAATATTGAAAAATTATTTTCTCATAATCTACGGCAGATAAATCAATGAATTTTTGTTTTACTTACAGATATTTGTTTTTACTATATTACAAGTAATTTTATGCCATCTTATTGTTTAAACAATTATACTTTAAATAATTATTTTTTAAACAAATAAATTTTTTTTTTTCGTTCTACACGCTCAAAAAAATTTCAAAATATGAAAAATAACGCGTAAAATAGTCACCTTTAATAATCAAAAAAAAAAAAATGTTGTCCCTTTATACCATTCCAAAGATATTGCAATTTTTGTCACCCCTTGCGATCAAATTGTTCAAATAATGATATTTTAAAAACATTTTTTTAAACAAATAACATTTTTTTTTTCATCATCATATATTTTGACGATTTATTTCATTTAGTTTCCATTCTAATATGTTTCTATTAAAAAATGTAGTAATTTTTTTAAAATTATGTTGCAGAAATTTCATCCATACATAGCGTTACAAACCAACTTTTTTAAGTTTTTCGAAGTTAGCCTCCAAAACTAAGTTACTGGCTTTCGAAGTTCGATGTTGGATCCTTCGAAAATTTGGTTTTCTAATTGTTTTGTTTAAGAAATTAAAAAAGACACTTTCAAATAAAAAGGAAGTGCACCAATCAAGTAAGAGGAGCAAGAAGGCCACGCCCACATTTAACCTTTTTCAATTTTTTCACATTCTGCTATATGTAGATATGTATGTATGTTAAAATTTAAATTAACTTGATAACCACGACCAATGTAGAACACTATTGTTCAGCGCACCACCCAACGGTCCATGAGAGCTCAAAGGATGCACAGTAAAAATAAAAGTCTAAATTTAATACCAACTAGTATGTAACCCCCGATAATCGGGTGTGTTTGCTTATTACCCCTGCACTGAACCAAAAAAGTTCATGTATCCAATGAAAAAGTACATAGATTTTAAGAATTGTTCGTTAAAACCTCTCCAAAGAACTTTTTCGTAGAAATTTACGGACATTTCCTAGAATATAAGTAGGTACTTTTTCGTAAAATATGTAAACAAATCCACAGAAAGCATATATTCATTCATAAATTGTAAGAAAATTTGCTTAGATTCTATGAATTTTTTCTTATATTTTAAGAAAAACCAGCGCGAACTTCTATGAAACTTTGTTCGTAAAAAACATGTACGTTTTTGGTTCAGTGTGCATTGCTTTTGTAGTCAAAGTAGCGCAAAATCTTATGTACTTACATACATACATATTTACATTTTTTTCAATGTTTGTCTATTTCGACCAGCGGTGGGCATTTTGGTTTGTGTAGGTGCATTGGTAAATGCGAGAGTAACTTTGATACAGTGGTGCTAAGAACAAATTTTTCGCGTCAGTTGCTTAACCGACAGCAAGGTAGTAACAACATGAGCGCTTTAACGCAAAATTTTTATGATACTATTTATGCGCGCTAAAAATGACTTCCAAACATTTTTTTTATGATTATTTCTTACTTTCTCCAGAGAACAGTAATATCTGCTTCACATTAACTGACATTTCGCTTCTGAGAATTTATAACTATTTTTTAATTTCAAATGAATATTGGGTAATGCCACATTTAAACAGACTTTCAAATGTGTCAATCGTCTTGATTTTTTGCATCTCTTTAAGTCTGTTTTCAAACTTGAAAAAAAAAAAAATTAGTCTCCAGTAACTGCATGTGTCCATTGTTTATTTTAAAATATAAATACTGGTAATTAGGAGTAAGTTTGGTAACTTGATTTCAGAAATCAGTGACAATAAAAGAGTTTAAAAATTAAAAACTTGTTTCCTTTTCTTTTAATTCAAATTAAGCTCATTTGAAAGATTACTTAAATCAAAAGGAAAAGCTTAATTTAAAATAAATTCTCTATCTGGTAAGTCTTGTGTTAATTTTTTTTTTCCTTTTTTATACCTTCTCTTTCTTTTTATTCCTCTTCTTTCTGCCTATTCCCTACTTGGATAAGTTGGATAAGTTTTCAAATAAGCAAGGGTTTTCTTTCTTTCACTTTCTTTTCCTCTTATCTCGTTTATCTATCATTTATTTATTCAATACTTAGGGCCACTTGCATAAAAGCCGATTAAGCCTAATCGGTGATTAACTTGACAGCTAACCATACAAAATACGTCAATTAAACTCCGGTTAGTCGTTATCAGCTTTTATGCAAGCGGCCCTTAATGAAGTTCCCATTTATTTTTTACTTAGTTAGCTCCCTTTAGATCGAGGTGTGTGATATGGAAAACTTACAGGCGAAAGAAAATCATCATCATCATTTATTGGCGCTTAACCGCCTAAGCGATTTTGGCCGTTTCGTATCAAAGCACGCCAGTCATTCCTTTTTAGCGATAACCGACGCCAATTGGAAACCCCAAGGGAGTTCAAGTCATCCTCCACCTGTTGTTTCCATCCCAGTCGAGGCCTCCCCCTTCCTCTGCTGCCGAATTCAGGCGACGATAGGAAAACCTTCTGTGCTGGAGCTTCTTTGTCCATTCGCATAACATGGCCCAGCCAGCGGAGTCTTTGGGCTTTAATTCGCTGGACTATGGTCAGATCTGCGTAGAGCTCGTACAGCTCATCGTTAAATTTCCTTCGATACTCGCCGTTGGCATCACGGGAAGGACCATAAATCTTCCGGAGAACTTTTCTCTCAAATACTCCAAGGGCCATCTCATCTTCTCTTGACATTGTCCATGAATCTGAGCCATACATCAGGACAGGTATGATGAGAGACTTATAGAGCGTGATCTTTGTTCTTCGAGAGAGGACTTTACTTCTCAATTGCCTACTCAGTCCAAAGTAGCACTTGTTGGCAAGAGTGATTCTCCGCTGGATTTCTAGACTGATATTATTTTCGGTGTTAATACTGGTTCCCAAATAGACGAAGTCTCTCACAGTTTCAAATTTGTAACTATCAACAGTGACATGGCTGCCAAGGCGCAGGTGCGCCGATTCTTTCTTTGATGACAGCAAATACTTCGTCTTGTCCTCGTTCACGGCAAGACCCACTTTTTTCGCTTCCTTATCCAGTCCAGAGAAGGCAGCGCTTACGGCGCGGTTGTTAAGGCCAATGATATCAATATCATCGGCATACGCCAGCAATTGCCCGCTCTTGTAAAAGATTGTACCATTGCGGTTTAGCTCTGCTGCTCGAATTATCTTCTCCAGCATCAGATTGAAGAAATCGCACGAAAGGGAGTCGCCCTGTCTGAAGCCTCGTTTGGTTTCAAATGGCTCAGAGAGGTCCTTCCCGATTCTAACGGAGCTGTTGGTATTGCTCAACGTCATTTGGCAAAGCCGTATAAGCTTTGCAGGGAAGTCAAATTCAGACATGGCGGCATACAGGCAACTCCTTTTTACGCTGTCAAAAGCGGCTTTAAAATCGACAAAGAGATGGTGAGTGTCGATTCTCTTATCATGGGTCTTCTCCAGGATTTGGCGTATCGTGAAAATCTGGTCGATGGTAGACTTACCAGGTCTAAAGCCACACTGATAAGGTCCAATCAGTTTGTCTACGATGGGCTTCAGCCTTTCACACAACACGCTAGAAAGAACCTTATATGCGATATTAAGAAGACTAATTCCGCGGTAGTTGGTGCGGTTAGCGGGATCGCCTTTCTTGTGGATTGGGCAAAGCACACTTAAATTTCAATCTGAAGGCATGCACTCGTCTGACCATATTCTGCATAAGAGCTGATGCATGTTTTTTACCAGCTCTTCGCCTCCGTGCTTGAACAGCTCGGCGGGTAGTCCGTCTTTTCCAGGCGCTTTGTTGTTTTTGAGCCGGGATATCGCTATCCTCACTTCATCATAGTCAGGTGGTGGGACGACTTTTCCATCGTCAGGGATTGGGGTCTCGGGTTCGACGTCCCCCTCGCAATTTAGCAGTGAGGAGAAGTGCTCCCTCCATAATTTAAGTGCACTTTGTACGTCGGTTACCAGGTCGCCATTATTGTCCTTACAGGAGCTTGCCCCGGTCTTAAAACCTTCCGTCATCCGCCGGATCTTTTCATAGAATTTTCGGGCATCATTCCTGTCAAGCTCCTCACACTCACGCCTTTCGGCCTCACTTTTCTTTTTTCTGAAAAGGCGTCTCTCTTCCTTCTTTGCCTCACGATATTGTTGCCATACACTGCGGGTTGCGCCCGTTCGCAACGTCTCCTTGTAGGCAGCGTCCTTTTTTTTCGAGGCAGTTTTGCATTCCTCATCGTACCAGTTGTTCTTGCGGGCTCGCTGGAACCCTATAGTGGCCTCAGCGGCGGTACGCAATGAGTGAGAGATATGCTTCCATTGCTCGGTTACATCGTTAGGTCGAGGATTGCCCTCTGCTAGCAGGTGTGAGAGTTGAGTTGTGAAATTATCAGCTGTCTGTGTCATGCGCAGCTTCTCGACGTCAAACTTTCCTTCCGTTACTGTGCGCACTTTCTTCGTTGCACAGAGGCGTGTGCGTATCTTGGCTGCGACAAGATAATGGTCAGAGTCAATATTGGGACCACGCAGTGTACGCACGTCCAGAACGGTGGAGCTATGTCTGCCGTCAATCAAGACATGATCAATCTGGTTTCTAGTTCTTTGATCAGGGGACAGCCATGTGGCTTGGTGTATTCGCTTATGCTGGAACCTGGTACTACTGATGACCATATTGCGAGCAGCGGCGAAGTCAATCAACCTAGTGCCGTTGGGTGATGTTATATCGTGGAGACTGAATTTTCCAACTGTGGGACCAAAGACTCCTTCCTTGCCCACCTTGGCATTAAAGTCGCCGAGCACGATTTTGATATCATGCTGGGGGCAGCGATCATAAGTCTGTTCAAGTTTATCGTAGAAGGAGTCCTTCTCTGCGTCGTCCGTCTCCTCTGTCGGCGCATAGGCGCAGATAAATGTTATGTTGAAAAACCTCGCCTTGATGCGGATCGCAGCGAGACGCTCGCTCATAGGAGTGAACGCTAATACTTGGCGGCGAAGTCTCTTTCCCACCACGAATCCTACACCACGCGCTTTGCCGCGTGTCTGGCCACTGTAGTATACGTCACAAGGTCCGATGGTCGTCTTTCCTTGTCCCGTCCATCGCATTTCCTGCAGGGCGGTGATGTCAGCCTTTGCGTTCATGAGGACATCAACCAGTCGGGCAGCGGTACCATCCCTTGAAAGGGTCCGGACATTCCAGGTACATGCCCTAATATCCTTCTCGTAGTCCTTATTTCGTTTTGCCGGGTCGTCAACATTAAAGGGGGTTCTCATCCGAGGCTTTATTAAAATTTTCAGTGGACTAAATTTTTTTACGTGGCGGGTCCAAACCCAGCGCACAACCCGTCTCCGGGATTTTGATAAAAAAATATTCACACATTTATATAGCGAGCCGCTTGCTACAAGACAGACACCCGCTTGCAGCCGCACCACGTGGTGAACAGACGCTGCGAAAAAGACCTCGGTGAGCCCTTAAACCAAGTATGTCAGAGTGGCCCCACCGGGGCTCCCTCTCTTTATGCCGCGAGCCTAGGTAGCTCCCGTTGCCCAGAGTGCACGAACGAGGACGCAAGAGTCGGGATTGAGCAAGGTCACTTAGCAACCACACTCCATTACACTCCAAAGAAAATTAAATTACGAAATAACAAATATAGGTCCTTTCTCTTCTATTATATTGCAAAATCTTCCGTTAAATTATGTTTAAGCATTTATTAACGCCTAGGCATAAAAACTCTATTTATATAATATGATTGTCAATATGCTTAGTTCTCACAATTTGACCTAGCTCCATAAGCGATTAATGTCAGAATTTTCCCCCGTTCTATCAAAATTTACTTCTCCCTTTATAACCTCCTTTTTTATTTATTTGGTATTTGTTTCCTTTAGGGGTCAACTGCTAATAAATTAGATACAATTATGGGAGATAGCTCAAAAGATGGGTTTTGGCCTCAGGATCACGAATTCGGAAGCGCCTTTTCAATTTTTTGTTTAAGTGAAAAGTTATGATCAAAAAACCGAAAAATGACCCGGGTCCGGTACCAAAAATGGGGCGGAATCCATGGTATTTATGTGTGAAACACCTTTATGAGTTGGAGGCTTTCGGCCGCGCTCATTATAAATAACCCTGGGCTACGCCATCCCAAGTCCGGGTGTTTGCCTGAACCGTGGCTAGCGCCACGGTACGCGTTTTTTTCGCACGTTTTTAGGTACAGCCTAATAAAATTACAACAGCCACATGAAAACTTGCAACTTTTATTGCAAATATCTCTTCAGAGAAGCAAAATATTAAAAAGGCGCTTCCGGATTCGTGATCCTGAGGCCAAACCCCGTCTTTTGAGCTAACTCCCATAATTTTAGCTGATTTATTAGCAGTTCACCCCTAAAGGAAACAAATACCATTTATTTTTCATTTTTACCGCAATAAATAGTTTACAAATATAAAATATGACATCCTTTCTAATTGGCAATTGAAGATTTTCATTCAACTACACTTTTTCCCGTTTTCGAGTCGTTTTTCGCTGCACAATTGTATGTCAGCATCGTTTCTTGGCGTAAATCCTGGGAACAGCTGTGTACCTGCCCAGGAACTCGTTTACGTACTTGGCAGCACTGCCAAATGCTGGGCTGAGAAATTTGACAGTAAAAGAGTCGCTCATCAATTGATCCATGCCTTTGCTGTCTACGCCAAGACTGGCATGAAAATGATTTTTTAACACCACTGTGGCTAATTTGATTTTTTGCTCTCAACAGCAACTGAAATGAAGAGCGTAAGAATACATGTACACACACGCACACATGCGTGCGGCTCAATTGAGTTAGGAATGCCCATGCTTGATTTCGACTGAAATCCAAGCGAGCATTGTATGTACATATGTATGTATATACATTTACAAAGCATGTTAATAGTGCCATATAAAGAGCTTGGGTACAAACTTTAAACGCTAATTTCTCATGAACAAATTAACCTATTGGAATTGTTATAATTTTTTTCAAACATGCTCATGATAAGCTTTCATCTGATATACATTTCGTTTATATACGTATTGAAGTTTAGTCTAGCTAAGCGCCGTGTTTTAGAATAATAATATAGATTTGGTGTATATATAGCAACGCCGAAAAGTATTAAATTAATACCATTTTCCGTTTAATTGAGAGAAAGAGTATTATTTTGATATAATTTTAAGACTATTTGGACTAATTTAATTGCCGAAATTGAGAGAGAGAGAGCGATTTAGTATTATTTTGATATTATTTTAAAACCATTAGTCCAAATTTAATTTCCAAACTTTTTCATGGTCTTAAAATAATACTATTTGGTATTACCCTTTCCTATCCCAGTACAAAAATGTATCCACGAAGTTCTCTTCGCCTGCCTCAGAGCCTTGTAGTTTATCTTTATATCCGAGTCTTTGAGTCTCCTTGCCAAGGCTCTTGGCCTTATTAAATTGTTTCCTCCAGGACTTTCTGAGCGATTCCAGGTCGTAGGACCACCAGTGTGGCCTATGTTTACAGCGTGATTTTGGCACTGGACAGGCCTTATCGAGGGCATGTGAGAGCGCCATTGCAACCACGTCCTCCGGCTACGTGCAGGACATACCACCACCATACCAGTCTTTGGGGATGCCTATAAGGATGCGGTTTTTGGTTACTTCAGCAAAGCTTGGTTTTCCCTCTCCGGGGGTGTTCTGGTGCCGTTCGGATGGGGTTTTAACTTCCCGTCCGAACTCTGGCTTTTGAAGGGACTTCCGTTTAACCTCTTTAGCGCGAGGGTGCTTTGGAAATTGGGTATTAGAGCTTTTGTTACCTCCACCGTCTCCCTGACATTTGGCGACAAAGGTTTCGCTTCTACCACCCATATTTGGGAGGCATTCCAAAATGACCACAAAATGGCCCCAAAATATCTCCGACCACAAATTACAACAAAATATCCCCGAAATTAGTCCAAAATGACCACAAAAAAACTCCAAAATAACCCCAAAATATTCCCAAAATGACACCAAAATAACAACAAAATATCCCCGAATTAGTCCAAAATGACCACAAAATAACTCTAGAATGATTTGAAAATATTCCCAAAATGACCCCAAGATATTCACAAAATGACCACAAAAATGACACCAAAATATTCCAAAAATTAGTCCAAAATAACCACAAAATAACTCCAAAATGATTACAAGAGACCCCAAAATATTTCCAAAATGACCACAAAATAACAACAAAATATCCCCGAAATTAGTTCAAAACGACCACAAAATAACCCAGAAATGACCACAAAATGACACCAAAATATCCCCCAAAATGACCCCCAAATGATCCCAATATGACCACAAAATCGAATTTTTCCTCCTAGTCACCACTCCACTACAACCATCACCATCTTCCTCAACGGCCAACAGACAACCTCATAGGCAAATTAATGGTTGCTTCGCGTGAGTTATATGGAATGCCCCCTATACCGTTCGGGTTGAGGAAAAAGGGAAAATAAGTGTATTTTAAGATAGACTTATTGGCCCAAAATAAATACGTACATTTAGTTGGTGCTCACTCAGCACTCCACATAATATCGCCCACACATCTAGTAGAGTAAACATAATACATACTTTGTTGTAGCCAGCAAGATTAAGCCTTGCCTATGGTTTCACTTGAGAACCATACAAATATAATAACATATATAACATAACATAATTCCAGTTAATGCCTCTGCTTATGTTGTTCTGCAGAGGCATACATATATACAAATGAACATACTTATTGGTGTCCAATTCTGAAATCCAAAAGATTCTTGAATGAAATAAGAGAACCAAAAAGGTACAATAAACAAATAACGATGACTGCAACTATGTTGCAGCCAAGTAAATAAGTGGGAATGTATGGGATGCTGAGTAGGGCAAATAGATTGGGTACATATGTACATTTTAAGATTTTGTATGTGCTTAGGTTAAGCGATAGATTTTAGGAAGTTAAAAAGTTAGTTGTCGCTTTGGACTTGAAGCGGTGATTCACGTCACTCCTAATTTAATGACGGTATTAAATATTAAAAAAATATTAATTTTTATTCAAACTAAATATTTTTAGTTAACCAATAATTTATCATTTTATAACGGAAAAAATACCGTAAGTACCCTGCCCAGCGTCTGACTACCTCACAGACGTAACTCGTGCGCTTCGAAAAGAAGCGTGCAATAAAAAGCGTTCAGCAAAGCTGCTGCCACAAAATGCCCACCAACACAAAAAAATCTTCGTTGGACAGTTCGGTTGCGGATTGCGCGCACTCTTTCAACATACAGTTCCCATCGGTCCCATGTGTGCTAAAAAGTTATTCGAGGTCAAAGGTCAAAATTTTAGATTTTTTGTACTTTTCTCAAAAACGAATAACTTTTTAGCCCAAATGGGATCGGTGAGGACTTTTGTAGTTTTATTCCTGGGGATGTACCTAAGCTCCTGACAAGAAATTTGGCTGTGTGGGAATTTTCGTTATATAATATAAACTAAACTTACCGGACTATGATATAATGCATGGAGAAACGGTGGCTCTAGCTCGATAACTATAGGCTTTACAAAAATAACTATTTTCATTGTCGATGGGGAACTTCGTGACAAATAAACAGTAAAAGAAAATGTTTCTACGCACACTAAAGTTTTCGAGAAAAATCCTGAAAAGTCCATGCGTTGAATACAGGGATGGGCAATATTTTATTTTTGAGTGACGAGTGACGAAAAAATAAAAAAATTAATTTTTATTCATTATTCAAAAAAATTTGAGAGATGAGTGACCAGCTATTTTTATAAAAAAAATCAAAGTGATGAATAACAAGTTATTTTTATTTCAAGCGATTCTTGAACAAAATGACTTGTTATTCATCACTCAAAATTTCTTTGAATAAAAATAGCCGGTTACTCATCACTCAAAATTTTTTGAATAATGAATAAAATTTTTTTTTTATTTGAATAATTTTGTATTCAAAATGGCTCAACCCTGGTGGAATATACATATCTTCATACAATTTCCAGAGCTAATTTTACAATCACGATATCCTAGAACTGGTTACTCTTGGAGAAAAAATGGTAGGACTATATTTGCAGATATATTACGAGAAAAATACAAAAAACCTGAAAAGTTTACCCGTGTAACTTTTTTAGCAGACCGATGAGGACTTTTGAGGTTTTCTTTCTGAATGTGAACCTAACTGTAACTATGCAAAAATTTGGCTCTGCGGGAATTTTATTTTATTTCAAATGTCTATATTGACCGGGCTATAGATGAGGCTGTGTTCCAAATGATCGAAGGCCGTGTGCAGAAATTCCTCCACGAAGTTCTCTTTGCCTGTCTCAGGGCTTTTTTGTAGGACCTTAGTTAGCTTTGAGCCAGTCGAGCCATCGAGGCTCCGTGTCGAGGTGTTTAGTCTTATTAAATTGCTTCCTGCAGGTTAGCTTTGTATTCGAGCCATTGAGGCTCCGCGTCGAGGTGTTTAGCCTTATTAAATTGCTTCCTGCAGGTTTAAGGAGCGAGTCCAGGTCGTAGGTCCACCAATGTGCCTATGTTTTCCGCGTGGATTTGGTACTGGACAAGCTTGTTCTAGGGCATTTGAGAGCACCGTGGTGTATGTCGTTACCAGGTCCTCCAGCTCCTCAACCGATGAGGGGGCTTGTGGGGGTAGTACTGGTAGGTCTCTTGCAAAAATTTTATTGTGTAGCTGTCAGTTGGTATTGCGTGGATTGCGTTTCATAATAGGTTGCGAAAGTCCAACACTATTTCTATATATCGGTGGTCGGAGAATGAGTGTTCTTCAAGAACACGCCATTTTCTGACCCACTCATAAGCGCCTTTTCTAAAATACATGAAATACTGTGCCTAGAAATTAATAACTCTTTTTGGTATGAAACGTATCGCATACGTTTATAAACGTTACCGAAACGGTACCAAAAGTACTAATTCATTTCATCTCTAGTAACAGGCGAATATGTAGCTCGGGGATTGCCCGAACTTCTAACTCTCAATAAGTCCTACCGCTTTTGAAATGTTCCACCAAGATTTGATATGAAAGGATGTCATTAAAAGCAGACATTAATTTGAATCATATAGAGCTACTATACGTATACATACAATGGTGGTCATATCATTTGCAACCGATTATAACAGCGAGTTTCCACCCTTAGTTAAATTTTGCTTAATTTTGTCACCTTTTCAAGCTTTACTCAAAAATCATAAAAACTCTGCAAAATTTGGCCTAAATTTTGAACTTTTGACCTGGGCTCTCGAGAAAAAATCTGAGTAGGTATGCACATTTAATTTAAATATAAAGAGGTAAAAGTCCCAAGTCCTCCTAAAGCGTGCAGATTTTTGACAATTTTTTTGTGTATTCTTTCTCCATATAACGAAATAATAATATTTTTTTTGTATGAGAAAATTGCCGAAGTTTGCACGAAAAAAAATTCAAAAATCAGCGCGTTTTCGGGGGACTTGAAACTTTTGCCTCTTTATATTTAAATGAAATGTTCTACAAAACTGCATACTCAGATTTTTTCTAGAGAATTTAGGCCACATTTTGCAGAGTTTTTATGAATTTTACGTAAAGAGAAGCGACTTAAATGGCACTCATTACAACATAAGTGGTATTTGCAAACAAAATTAGTTAAAATGTAATTTGAATGATATTAAGGGTTGAAACTCGGAGTTATAATCCGTTGCAAATGATATGGCCACCTCTGTATGTATGAACATACACAAAAGATATTTCACTGAATTTTTTCTATATAATCTAGTTTTACCAAAATTCTTTTTCGGGAGTAATAAATGCAATAGAACAAATATAAGAAAAAATATAAATAGCTTGAGAGTTTGTCCAACAGTTTTGCGAGGCCGTTGGCTAACTTTCAGCAATCAACGACTTATAATGTAATTTTCAGCCAATTTCTACCTTTGAACGCCTTTTGCGAGGCTGTACAAGGCGCGCGGCCGTCGGCGCCGCCACTGGATAGAGGGGTTCGATTGGATAAGCAAAGCTGGAGATTTTTCGTAAAATACAAAAATGGTGTTTTCTCACTTTTTTAAAAACGATAACTTTGCGAAATCTCAAAACCTATAGCGAATTTTTGATTTTTCTCTTCAGAATCGTTATCTGCACGTTTTTTCACGTAATTCATGTGTACCAAGTTTACGGCTATTAATGTTTTTATATAATCTGCTGCACCCTGAATGCAGATGGTTTTTAAAATTTTCAAATGCAACGTGCAAGTTCTAAAAGTTATCCAACTCGAGTGAAATTTTGCACAGCTTATTTTTAAAGCAAAATCTATTATATTCCGCCCGGCGAAAAAATTTTTTTTCTTAAGGAACAGCTTATTGGGCATCAAAGGTAAGGTATTTTCAACCGTATTCCAAATATGATAATTTTAAGCAGCTGCCACGTAACCGCAATTTATATATTTTTTCGTATATCTTGGGAACTGCCTGACCGATTTCGATAAAATTTGGCATAGAGACAACTTGATTCATTCTAGGACTCTATACATGAGTATTGCCCCTTAGGTCGTTTTACAGGGTTGCCTCCTATCTCAATTTTTTTTTTAAATATAGAGCTAGATATGCCAATATGGGTATCAACTGAAAGGTATTTTCGCTCGTATTTCAAATATGACAATTTCACGCAGGGTTGCCACCTAACCGCAATTATTTTTTTTTTCGTATATCTCGGGAACTGCTTGACCGATTTGGATAAAATTTGGCATATAGACAATTTGATTACAGGGTTGCCACCTTTCTCGAGTTTTTTTTAATATTGAGGAATATATGCCAATATGGCTATCAAATGAAAGGTATTTTCGACCGTATTCCAAATATGACAATTTCAAGCAGCGTTGCTACCTAACCGCATTTCACTTAATCTTTGTTATCTCGTTCACTATTTCGATTGCCTATTGACCGATTTGGATAAAATTTTATTACAGTTGTAGCAGTTATTATATCATTGTAAGATAAATTACTTTATCAATTTGTACTTTTGTATGATATAGTGTAGTGATCTTTACTTCAATTGTTAAAATTCGTTGGAAATGTGTCCATTTATATTTTTGATTACATAAATATTCCTATGTACATGTACATTAGGGTGATTCAAATAAAAAAAATTTTTTTTTTTTTTTTTTTTTGTCTTACCCCTTTGGGTGTCTTTTATGGGGGTGTTCGCGCCTTGTACACACCAGCGCCACCTCAAACCGCCGACTCGTAGGTGCATGCACCCTCCTCCTCCAAGTGGGGGGGAGCCTCCACGTGGTGACACCCGGTAACGCTTCGACGGCTAATTCGAGCGGCGACCTCTCCCCCCCCCCCCCTCTTACCTGATTTTCCTTCCGCTACTCGTAGCCTCTATCACAGTCCACTCCCTCCCCTTTCCTATCTTCCCTCCTTGAAATGGGCTGGATCAAGGTGTCATACGACCCGTGCCGAGGATCAGCCTGGCTGGGGGCCCTAAAATAGCCCAGTCGCTAACGGAGTGCTTCGGATACCTGGCGACCTCCGATTCTAATTAGCCTTACCCTGGGTATGCGGATCTCTGCCCAGGGTGGACCTTCCCCTTTCTCCGCAACTCGTGGGTTCAAATATGAACAACTTTCCCAACAACAACAACAAAAATAAGGAGTCTGGGTCTCCTCAAAAAAAGCCAACAGGAGTTCGCTCCGTTAAAAAGGTCACGGCCAAGCCGGACCTTAGTAAAGCTGAGAGGACTCCCCAGCGTTTCATTGCTGCTGCTGCAGCTCGACGTAGTAGGGCCGAGGGTAAAACCGGTCTGAGTAGTCCGATGATTGGTGCCTCCTCCAGGGGTTCCGATCGGGAGGCCAAAAACGAGGCTATCAACCCCGTAGCCTCCACAAGTGGTCTTGCCTTTCAGCGTAAAGCGTCTGGTGAGCCCTTGGCTGGGGGCTCCAGGAATGTTGGTGCTGTCGTTAGGGTCGAGGACCTGGCGGGCAGGCAATCCACCAAGCCCAACCACAATGACAAGCGGTCGGCAGCCCGGATCCTGTTTAAGAACGCGACCTCACCGATAAGGGAGGAAGACGTTTCGGCAGAGGCCTGGGCGAAGCTCCAGCGCGATCTTGCGTGGGCTCGGCGGATATTGCCGGATTTTAAGGTTGAGCTGTATGGCGCTAACAACAAGGGGGAAACCTCAAAGCGAAACCGATCGCTGGAGGAAACCATCCCTACGGCACCGAAAAGGGCCAGAATAGGAGGACCGACGAGGTCCTTCGCTGACATTGCCAAGGATCGCAAGATCATTGGAGTAATAGATGAGAGCAACGTAGACGGCAGGATCCCCAAGCAGCAGTGGAAGTGGATCAGGGCCGCGCTCGCAAAAGTGGCTGTACAGGTCAAACGTGACAACCCTGGTCCTCCATCCAACTACGCCGATGCGGGTTGGTACAAGGGCAACGTGAAGCTGATCGCTTGCGATGACAGCAGGTCCGTGGACCTGTACAAAATTGGCATACAGCGCATGGGAGAAGTCTATCCCCCCCCCCCCCCCCCCCCCAGTGAAAATGATATGGAGGTGGACGCGGATGACAGGCAGTCAGTGGCGTCTGACACAGGGAGTGGGTTCGCGTTGTCCAGCTCGGACGGTGGCTCGGCTCTCAGGAGACTCTACTCCGAGAGTCAGCTTCTGAGCGACGGCGACTCGGACGTGACGCTCACAGAGGAGAGCGCTAAAAAAAGTGATGAGGGTCCTCCAGATTAATCTCCATCACTTTCTTAATTAATAACAGAACTTTTTTTTTTTGTCGTTTTAAAAATGTACTGTATTTACGAAAAGTGTCAAATAAAAAGCGAATCCGAACGCTACGTGTCTTGCTGGCTCTGCGATGCGCTTGGTCATATGAAGTGCGCAGGGTTGACAGGTAGGATTGTAGATGCCATAAATGATAACAAGGGTGTTCGTTGGTCATGTGTAAAATGTAGATCAGCTGAAATTGATCTTTTCAAGCTTTTTAGGGAAACTCGAAATGCGTTTTCTGAAATCGGTAAGGAGTTTTCTAAAATTTCCGTGAAATTTGACCATTACGAAAAACTTTTTAGGTCATTTAAGTGTTTAGATGGTTCTCCTGTTGTTGAAAAAAACCTTTCGAATGATTTAAATTATCGAGAACCTAGTTTGCCTGAGCCCCTGAATTTAAACCCTCCCCAGCTAGGTCTCCAATCGCAAATGTTGGAATTAATCGACTTGGCCTCACCCAGTCCCCAAGCAGTAGTTCCGTCAACTTCCAAAGAAGTAGTTCCGTCAACTTCCAAAGAAGTAGTTCCGTCCACTTCCAAAGAAGTGGTTCCGTCCACTTCCAAGGAGGTGATTCCGTCCGCTTTCAAAGAATTGGTTCCATCCGCTTCCAAAGAAGTGGTTCCATCCGCTTCCAAGGGGGTGGTTCCGTCCACTTTCAAAGAAGTGATTGCGTCGACTTCCAAAGAAGTGGTGCCGCCTACTTCCAAAGGAGTGGGTTCATCCACTTCCTTGGAAGTGGTTCAGTCCACTTCCGAGGCCCCAAATCGAACCCCTGTACAACAAAATACTGCCAATTCAGTTCAACCAACGGCTACTAAGCTGGTTGTGGTTCCACCGCGAAATCGATATTCGTGTCTAGATTTCAGAAAGACACTTCCGTCAACGACCTTAAGTCTTACATCAAATCGAAAATTAAGGCTGAGGGTTTAGTAATACATAAGTTTAAATTTAATTATGAGCGAAAAATTTCTTCATTTAGGATTGATGTTTTTGATGAAGATTACGATGTGATTTTGGATCAGTCGTTCTGGCCCCCTGGTGCTTTTATTCGCGAGTTTTCGCCTAAGTCAACTGCGAACGACCCAGATGCTGTACAAATTCCTCGTCAGAATACTGATCCAAAAAACTAATTCTAAATTCTTTCTTGAATATCTATTATCAGAATGTTAGAGGTTTAAATACCAAATTAACTGATTTTTACTTAAAAACGATCAATTGTAACTATAGAATTATTGCTTTCACTGAAACTTGGTTAAAACCACATGTCTTTGATTCCGAAATTTTTTGTGATGGTTATCAGATTTATAGAAACGATCGCTTAGACAGAACCGGGGGCGGGGTCCTATTGGCTGTACATTCTTCAATACCATCTGAAGATGTTAATTTACCTTATATTGAAAACATAGAATTTAAATGCATACGTATAGGAATTGGCACAGGCCATATTTATTTAGCTGTTAGTTACATTCCACCGTCATCTGATTTATCAGTGTATATGCACCACATTTCACTTATAAAAACTGTAAGTTCTTTGATTAAGCCCGTGGACTCAGTAGTTGTTTTGGGTGACTTCAACCTGCCACACATCTCGTGGAGAATAATTGATGGCAATATTGTCCCAGTGTCATCTAAGTTGTGTAATGAGTTTTTGGACGAAATGACCAACCTATGTCTTAGTCAGATTAATGTTATTCCGAACAAGTTAGGAAAAGTCTTAGACTTGGCCTTTGTTGATGACTTGTCTAAATTCACTGTAAATCGATGTGATCCTTTAGTTCTTCCCGAAGACGCTTACCATCCATCTTTTGAAATAGCCTACGAAATCATAAACTATAATCGCGATTGTATTACGAAACCTTATGACTCTATTAAAACTTTTGATTTCTCTAGAGCCAACTTCAAAAAGATAAATAAAGAACTTTCCAAACTTGTTTGGCCTCATTACAATGAGGACGTCGAGCGAAACTTATCTCACTTCAATAGTACCATATACAGCCTCTTTGAAAAGTTCGTACCAAAGCGCATCTGTTTACGTAATGATGAGCCAATGCAAGTCTGGTGCACTAAAGAACTCAAATCTTTAAAAAATCGAAAGTCACGCTTCTTTAAACTATACAAAAAAACTGGTTTACACTCTGATTATGTACAATACTCTGTTTTGCGCCATAAATATTTAGAATTGAATAAAAAGTGTTACAATGCTTACTTATGTAAAATTAAAAAGAACATTATTTGCAATCCGAAGACATTTTATGGTTTCGTAAACGCTAAACGCAGGGTAAAAGGGTTTCCTTCATCTATGAAATTTAAAGATAAAATCTCTAGTGACGACCTAGAGATTGCCAACTTCTTTGCTCAATTCTTCAAGTCCAATTATTCTTCTGGAATAAATTTATCATCTAACGGATACCCTTATGAGTGTAATGGGGTGTGGTTGCTGAGTGACCTTGCTCAATCCCGACTCTTGCGTCCTCGTTCGTGCACTCTGGGCAACGTGAGCTACCTAGGCTCGCGGCAGAAAGAGAGGGAGCCCCGGTGGGGCCACTCTGACATACTTGGTTTAAGGGCTCACCGAGGTCTTTTTCGCAGCGTCTGTTCACCACATGGTGCGGCTGCAAGCGGCTCGCTATATAAATGTGTGAATATTTTTATCAAAATCCCGGAGACGGGTTGTGCGCTGGGTTTGGGACCCGCCACGGAAAAACTTTATTCCAATGAAAAGCAAAGAAAAGCCTCGGATGAGAACCCCCTTTAATGTTGACGACCCGGCAAAACGAAATAAGGACTACGAGAAGGATATTAGGGCATGTACCTGGAATGTCCGGACCCTTTCAAGGGATGGTACCGCTGCCCGACTGGTTGATGTCCTCGTTAACGCAAAGGCTGACATCACCGCCCTGCAGGAAATGCGATGGACGGGACAAGGAAAGACGACCATCGGACCTTGTGACGTATACTACAGTGGCCAGACACGCGGCAAAGCGCGTGGTGTAGGATTCGTGGTGGGAAAGAGACTTCGCCGCCAAGTACTAGCGTTCACCCCCGTGGACGAGCGTCTCGCTGCGATCCGCATCAAAGCGAAATTTTTCAACATAACATTTATCTGCGCCTATGCGCCGACTGAGGAGACGGACGACGCAGAGAAGGACTCCTTCTACGATAAACTTGAACAGACTTATGATCGCTGCCCCCAACATGATATCAAAATCGTGCTCGGCGACTTTAATGCGAAGGTGGGCAAGGAAGGAGTCTTTGGTCCAACAGTTGGAAAATTTAGTCTCCATGATATAACATCCCCCAACGGCACTAGGTTGATTGATTTCGCCGCTGCTCGCAATATGGTCATCAGTAGTACCAGGTTCCAGCATAAACGAATACACCAAGCCACATGGCTGTCTCCTGATCAAAGAACAAGAAACCAGATTGATCATGTCATGATCGACGGCAGACATAGCTCCACCGTTCTGGACGTGCGTACCCTTCGTGGTCCCAATATCGACTCGGACCATTATCTTGTTGCAGCCAAGATACGCACACGCCTCTGTGTAGCAAAGAAAGTGCGCACAGTAACGGAAGGAAAGTTTGACGTCGAGAAGCTGCGCACGACACAGACAGCTGACAATTTCTCCACTCGACTCTCACACCTGCTATCGGAGAGCAATCCTCGACCTAACGATGCAACCGAGCAATGGAAGCATATCTCTCACTCATTACGTACCGCCGCTGAGGCCACTATAGGGTTCCAGCGAGCCCGCAAAAACAACTGGTACGATGAGGAATGCAGCACTGCCTCGGACAAAAAGGACGCTGCCTACAGGGAGACGTTGCGAACGGGCGCAACCCGCAGTGTATGGCAACGCTATCGTGAGGCAAAGAAGGAAGAGAGACGCCTTTTCAGAAAAAAGAAACGTGAGGCCGAAAGGCGTGAGTGTGAGGAGCTTGAGATGCTGGCTGACAGGAATGATGCCCGAAAATTCTATGAAAAGATCCGGCGGATGACGGAAGGTTTTAAGACCGGGGCAAGTTCCTGTAAGGACAATAATGGCGACCTGGTAACCGACGTACAGAGTGTACTTAAATTATGGAGGGAGCACTTCTCCTCACTGCTAAATTGCGAGGGAGACGTCGAACCCGATACCCCAATCCCTGACGATGGAAAAGTCGTCCCACCACCTGACTATGATGAAGTGAGGATAGCTATATCCCGGCTCAAAAACAACAAAGCGCCTGGAAAAGACGGACTACCCGCCGAGCTGTTCAAACACGGAGGCGAAGAGCTGGTAAAAAGCATGCATCAGCTCTTATGCAGAATATGGTCAGACGAGTGCATGCCTCCAGATTGGAATTTAAGTGTGCTCTGCCCAATCCACAAGAAAGGCGATCCCGCTAACCGCACCAACTACCGCGGAATCAGCCTTCTTAATATCGCATATAAGGTTCTTTCTAGCGTATTGTGTGAAAGACTGAAGCCCATCGTAGACAAGCTGATTGGACCTTATCAGTGTGGCTTTAGACCTGGTAAGTCTACCATCGACCAGATTTTCACGATACGCCAAATCCTGGAGAAGACCCATGATAAAAGAATCGACACACACCATCTCTTTGTCGATTTCAAAGCCGCTTTTGACAGCGCAAAAAGGAGTTGCCTGTATGCCGCCATGTCTGAATTTGACTTCCCTGCAAAGCTTATACGGCTTTGCCAAATGACGTTGAGCAATACTAACAGCTCCGTCAGAGTCGGGAAGGACCTCTCTGAGCCATTTGAAACCAAACGAGGCTTCAGACAGGGCGACTCCCTTTCGTGCGATTTCTTCAACCTGATGCTGGAGAAGATAATTCGAGCAGCAGAGCTAAACCGCAATGGTACAATCTATTACAAGAGCGTGCAATTGCTGGCGTATGCCGATGATATTGATATCATTGGCCTTAACAACCGCGCCGTGAGCGCTGCCTTCTCTGGACTGGATAAAGAAGCGAAAAAAGTGGGTCTTGCGGTCAACGAGGACAAGACGAAGTATTTGCTGTCATCAAAGAAAGAATCGGCGCACCTGCGCCTTGGCAGCCACGTCACTGTTGATAGTTACAAATTTGAAACTGTGAGGGACTTCGTCTATTTGGGAACCAGCATTAACACCGAAAATAATATCAGTCTAGAAATCCAACGGAGAATCACTCTTGCGAACAAGTGCTACTTTGGACTGAGTAGGCAATTGAGAAGTAAAGTCCTCTCTCGAAGAACAAAGATCACGCTCTATAAGTCTCTCATCATACCTGTCCTGATGTATGGCTCAGATTCATGGACAATGTCAAGAGAAGATGAGATGGCCCTTGGAGTATTTGAGAGAAAAGTTCTCCGGAAGATTTATGGTCCTTCCCGTGATGCCGACGGCGAGTATCGAAGGAGATTTAACGATGAGCTGTACGAGCTTTACGCAGATCTGACCATAGTCCAGCGAATTAAAGCCCAAAGGCTCCGCTGGCTGGGTCACGTCATGCGAATGGACAAAGAAGCTCCAGCCCAGAAGGTTTTCCAATCGTCACCCGAATTCGGCAGCAGAGGAAGGGGGAGGCCTCGACTGAGATGGAAACAACAGGTGGAGGATGACTTGAACTCCCTTGGGGTTTCCAATTGGCGTCAGTTATCGCTAAAAAGGAATGACTGGCGTGCTTTGATAGGCGACGGCCAAAATCGCTTAGGCGGTTAAGCGCCAATAAATGATGATGATGATGGATACCCTTATTTACCACACTCCATTAACTCAATCCATGTTCCTCATTTAAACCCAGAAGATGTTTTATTACACCTAAAGGCCTTAAAGGAGTCTTTCAAATATGGCCCCGACTTAATCCCGACATGCTTTCTTAAAAAGTGTGCTGAATACATCTACCAGCCCTTAACACAGTTGTTTAATCTGTCTTTACAGTGTGGGATTTTCCCAACTTCATGGAAAGAATCTTTTCTTATACCTCTTTATAAAAGTGGGAGCAGGTCCTGCGTAGAAAATTATCGAGGAATAGCAAAGCTCTCCGCCATTCCCAAGTTATTCGAAGCCATCATTACCAATTATCTAGCATTTTCGATCCCAACACTGATTGCAAGTTCTCAACATGGATTTTGTAAAGGCAAA
The DNA here is from genome assembly GCA_964058755.1 of Campiglossa producta. NCBI lineage: Eukaryota > Metazoa > Arthropoda > Insecta > Diptera > Tephritidae > Campiglossa > Campiglossa producta. The sequence goes on along the minus strand of CAXKVI010000004.1, from coordinate 60,744,788 downwards.
TCAACCATAACTAATTTACTTGAATTCACTACCTACGTCTCGAATGGGTTTAGAAATAATTTAAGCACTGACGTTATATACACCGACTTTAGTAAAGCATTTGACAAAGTTTGCCACGCTTTACTCATACATAAACTTGATCTCATAGGCTTTCAACCTGGTTTTACTCGTTGGATCTCCTCCTATCTTTGTGGTAGAACACAACGTGTAATTTTAAAAAATACGTATTCAAATGCCATTGATGTCTCTTCTGGTGTCCCTCAGGGCAGTCACCTTGGCCCGGTTCTGTTTTTGCTATTCATAAACGACATGTGTACAACAATTAAGTACTCTAAAATCTTGTTATATGCTGACGATGTGAAACTATTTAAGTCATATGCGTTGACGGAGGAACGTTCTTTGCTTCAAACGGACTTAGACCACTTAGTTACTTGGTGCAACGTAAACTATATGCCGCTTAATCTGGCAAAATGTAAATTCATGTGTTTCTCTCGTGGAACTCTTCAACCAGCTTCTTATTCGATAAACAATTATACTCTTGAACACGTTAATGTTTTTGTTGACTTGGGTGTGATGATGAACTGTAAACTTAGTTTCAATCCTCATATCGAGGCTACTGCCAATAAGGCCAGAGGTGTTTTAGCCTTTGTGAAAAGGTGGTCAAAAGAATTTAGCGACCCTTATATTACTAAGACCCTTTTTACTACATTAGTTAGACCAATATTAGAATACGGCTCGATTAAATGGAATCCGCGTTATCAAATTCATATAAATAAGCTAGAATCTATTCAAAAACAATTCTTACTTTTTGCATTGAGAGATCTACGATGGGATCCTTCGTGTAACCTTCCTCCTTATACTAATCGCTTGAAACTTATCAATCTCCCTACCCTTGCTAGCCGTAGAGAAATGCTAGGTGTAATATTCATGTGTAAACTCCTAAACGGGTGGATTTCAAGCCCTCCTCTTTTGAACGAAGTTAACTTTAATGTTCCCTCACGAGCCTTAAGACATTTTAAACCTATTCTTCTGAAGCAATGTAGAACCAACTATCAATTACACGAGCCGTTCCAGTGTTTGTGCGAAAATTATAACTCTCATTCAGACACTTTTGATATTTCGGACTCGCTTTTCATTATTAAAAAAACTATCCTATTCTCTCTTAACAATTGATTTCTACGTAGTATCAATTTATGTATTTTTATTATCTATTTATTTTCGTATTACACTCAGCTGATGAATTTTTCTCTGTAGCTGAGCAGTTTGAGATCTCGACGCTTAACAAACCTCCGCCTTTCAAACACTCGGCAAATTTAATCCGCGCGTTATGCGGATGCGCCCCTCGTGTCGGTCGGGCGGGATGGTGGGTAAAATCCGTTGGGCATAATAATAATAAAGCTGCTTCGGCCGCACTACTACTGCAGCTCTCAAAAGGCGCAGTAGACATTGTCCTGGTTCAAGAGCCATGGATCACTGGAGATAGGATCTGTGGTTTGAGGACCCCTACTTACAAGCTTTATAGCGCAACAGGTAAAGGTAAACTTCGAACTTGTATTTTAGTTAAATCAAATATTAACGCTCTTCTCTTACCCCAGTTTAGTGACGGAGATCTGACAGCGATAAGCGTCGAGGGGCTAGGTAGAAGTTGCAGGTTCGCATCATTCTATCTAGCTCACGATCACCAAGGACCACTACCATCAAACAACTTTAGAGAGTTCGTGAGTTCCACAAAACCACGGGACGATATCATCGTGCTAGGCGGCGACGCTAATGCCCATCACAACCAATGGGGCAGCACTGACACAAATGAGCGAGGTGAGTCACTCTATAACTACCTACTAGGCACTAACCTAAGTATATGTAACACGGGGAATGAACCCACCTTCGTAACAAGAAACCGAGAGGAAGTCCTCGATATAACGTTGGTCACTGACTCTCACAGTCACCTCATAGAATCATGGAGGGTGTTAGGCGAGCACTCCTTCTCAGACCATAGATACATTAGCTTCTCCTTAGTAGATATACATACAAGTCCGAAATATATACAGAATATTAGAAAAACAAATTGGGGTTACTACCAAAAGCTTATTCGCAAATATTTGTCAAATCAGCTGGTAACACCTAGAAAGGAAGAGGAGCTAGACGACCTCGTCAGCTCCTTCAATCAACACTGCAAGATTGCTCTAGACAAGGCGTGTCCGCCTAAAAAGTTAACTGAAACCCACAGATCACCCTGGTGGTCGTCCGATCTAGATAATCTCAGAAGGACATGTAGGTCGGCCTTTAACAAAGCCAAACAGGATGGTAGCGCAACATCCTGGGCACTTCACAAAACTAAATTAAGTAACTACAAGAAAGAAATTCGCAAGGCCAAACGGGCCTCCTGGGTGAATTTCTGCAACAATATCGAATCAACATCTGCAACTTCGCGCCTGAGGAAGGTGCTCTCAAAATCGCCAGCTACACTGAGCCACATACAAATGCCGGATGGGAATTGGACCGATTCGAGCACTGACACAATGAATCTGCTTCTGGATGCTCACTTTCCGACATGCACAGTCACGGCTACTACTACGGTCGGGAATGAAATGCTTTCGGATCAGCTGATAAAGGAAATAACCGATGATAAAAAGCTGGACTGGGCCTTGGCCAGTCTCAAGCCCTACAAATCGCCAGGACCGGACGGAATATTCCCGGCCCAGTTACAACAAACAGCCGAGCTTATTAAGCCCTGGCTGAAGACCATGTTTGTTAGTTGCCTCAGGCTCAACTATGTACCTGCATCATGGAGAGAGGTTAAGGTAGTATTTATCCCAAAATCCGGGAAACCATCCCATTCTAAACCTAATGATTTTAGGCCAATAAGCCTATCTTCATTTCTACTTAAAATTATGGAAAGACTTTTGGAGGACTATGTCAGAAGATCGATAGACTCAACTCACATGTCGCGGGCTCAACACGCCTATAGTAAAGGTAGATCGACTGACACTGCCTTGCATTGTCTGGTATCTGTTATAGAAAAGTCAATTGACACAAAGGAATATACACTTGTGGCTTTCCTTGATATAGCAGGTGCCTTCAACAACGTTCTACCGGAAGCCATCACCTCGGCGTTAACGGGTCTGCGGGTCGATGCCTGCCTTGTGGAGTTTATCCGCAAATTGCTTATTAGCAGACGGATTACAACGGAGCTAGGCGGTAATTCGGTTCACAGACTCGTTAACAGAGGTACCCCGCAAGGAGGTGTTCTCTCTCCGCTCCTGTGGCTGGTTACTGTAAACCAACTTCTACGTCTCATGGAAGCTGAAGGCTACCAAGTGATCGCGTACGCCGATGACATCTGCGTTATCATTCGGGGAAAATTTCCTCAAACCCTCTGCAATTTAATGGAAAATGCTCTGACTAAAGTATGCGACTGGGCGAACGCTTCAGGTTTGGAGGTTAACCCCGAGAAAACCGAACTTGTCCTCTTCACTAGGAGGTACAAAATACCGAACTTAATACCACCAAAAATTGGGAATACAACTTTAGTACTCAGTGACAAAGTCAAATATCTAGGAGTTATTCTAGACAGGAAACTACTCTGGAGCGACAATATAGCGGAACGAGTTAAAAAGGCAACATGCGCGTTGTTTACTTGCAAGAGAGCAATTGTATCGTGGGGGTTCTCTCCCAAAGTGGTGCACTGGATATACACAGCTATTGTTCGTCCAATTTTACTGTACGGTGTGCTGGTCTGGTGGCCGGCACTAACCAAGAACACGTACCTCAAGCAGATACAAAAAGTCCAAAGGAGTTCAGAACTCTGCATAACCGGGGCCCTCGGCTCCACTCCGACAGAAGCACTCAACACGATGCTGAATCTTCCACCACTCGATCTGGTGGCTAAAGAAATGGCTGTGATTACAGCTCTGCGACTAAGGGAGACCGACGTATGGAAGGGCGGTACATGTGGTCACGCCACAATTTTAGGCTCCCATGCACCTGTGAGCATACCATTACATACTGACTATTGCACGCCAAGCAACGTGTTCGTTAGGAACTACGAGGTGAAAATACCCACAAGGCAAGAATGGGATTACCGACCGCATACTGTGCGGAATGCCATGAACATATTCACCGATGGCTCTAAGCTTGAAGGGAAGGTGGGTGGAGGTATCTTTTCACCGGACCTGGGACTAGAGATCTCCTTTCGTCTTCCCGACCACTGCAGCGTGTACCAAGCAGAAATGCTGGCAATACACGGTGCAGTGAAAAGCCTAGCGTCTACGCCCCAAAACGGCAAACGGATATTTATCTTCTCAGATAGTCAGGCCGCGCTAAAGGCACTGAACTCATATGTCGACAACACAAAGTCGCTAACTGAATGCCGCAGATCTCTTAACGAGATGGCTCAGCACTTCAGTATCAGCCTTATTTGGGTACCTGGTCACAGGGATATTGAAGGCAACTGTATAGCGGATGAGCTGGCCAGAAGAGGTACCACCACTCATCTCCTTCCAGGAAATGATCTGGTAGGCATTCCCATGGCATCTTTCAAACTCCGAGCTAGCACAAATACCTTACAAAGGGCAAATGAGCTCTGGTCAGGTCTCTCGACGTGCGAGATGTCAAGGCTAACTTGGCCTTCGTACAACAAAGGACGCACTAACTGTCTGCTGTCACTTAATAAATCCGGTGTCTCATCACTGATAAGGGTGTTAACAGGGCACTGCTTAATAGGCACACATGGTGCTAGGATGGGCGTAATAACTCACGATTACTGTCGCAGTTGCAGATGTATTGAAGAGGAGGAGAGTGTTCAACATCTGCTGTGTCATTGTCCTGCACTCAGCAGAAGACGATTGGCTATTCTCGGCCAACCGTTCATCGATGACCTCACGGAGGTTTCAAAAATGGATATTAGGGCTCTATCGAAATTCATTGATTCCACGAGCTGGTTTGATCCTCTAATCCAAGTGTGAGAATGTGAGAGTGTTGATGTTTGTCTCTCGGATATGGGGTGGGTCTTAAGACCGCATAGGGTATCACAATGGGCCAACTTGACTGGCCTAAGTGGTGGGCAGGGTCCTGCACTCTGTCCTGCCCTCGCAACCTAACCTAACCTAACCTTGTCTTACCCCCTGAAATTTAAGGTATTGATGAGAAAATAAGTCTTGCAAAAAATTACCGCTCTAACTTAACCCTTAGGGGGGCATTTTGTATGGGGAAAAATGGAATTTTTAGAAAGTGAATTTTTTTTAATTTTTGAAACTTTTTTCAAAATATTTTTACATACTCTTAAAGTTGAAGCTTTGAAGCTTCCAAAATGCTAAAATCTACCATCTCATACCTGGCATTTTACAGTGTCCAGGCATCCACCTAAACGTACAGTGTAAATCGAAAATATTTTTTGATTTTTTTTTTTCAAATTTTTCTTATTTTAAATTTTTTGAATATTTTTTTTCTATTTGACTTATATACTGACAAATATTATATTGCTTAAAAACTTCAAAATAAAATCAAAAGAGAGAACGGTTATACCTGTAGTATTTATATCATGGATCTTATGTACTTTCCCTATATACATACAAGTGACTTGTTGAAAATTTAAGTTTTTTTGAAATGTAAAAAACTGAATTAAAATATCATTGAGCTGAACGGACGGTTTTGTTTATTATTACGGCATCCTACACAGTGTTATTAAGCTTCATTCTAATTGTTTCCACCTGGGTGTTGGCACTTGCGGTGTGTTACGAGTTGCCAGCTATTTGATTTTTTTGAACATCTCTTTTGGAAAGCAAGTTCGGTCCCCCAGGTACTACAACTTTTCCAGCAGTACTTTCGAAAGCATCAATTTGATTTTAGAAAGCATCAACTGTACTTTAGAATAGTCGAATGTACTTTAGAAAGCATCAAATGTACCTTAGAAAGCGTCAAATGTACTTTAGAAAGCGTCAAATATACTTTAGAATAATCAAATGTACTTCAGAAGTCATCATTTTGATTTTAGAAAGCATCAAATGCACTTTAGAATCATCAAATATGCTATAGAAATCATCAAATGTACTTTAGAAAGCGTCAAATATACTTTTGAAATCGTCAAATGTACTTTCGAAAATTTCTAATGTAGGGAAATTGATAGTGTCGAAAATACATTTGACCATTTCGAAAGTACATTTGACGCTTTCTAAAGTACATTTGATGCTTTCTAAAATCAAAATGATGACTTCTAAAGTACATTTGATTATTCTAAAGTAAATTTGACGCTTTCTAAAGTACATTTGACTATTCTAAAATCAAATTGATGCTTTCGAAAGTACAATTGGAAAAGGTGTAGACAATTGTAGCAAATTATTTTAGTAGTTAAAACAGTAATTTTAGCTGATTTTTTAAGTTGTATGCCTAGGTGCTCATAAAACAAGCAAGCAAAAGTCTCATTCTCATTTGTTATTGTCATGCTTAAAATGCCTACGCTTCGAATTTTGAAGAAGCAATATTTTGGGCTACCAGGCAAACATAAAAATTAGGCAGCGAACGACATTTTGCTCAATTTGAAATGTTTTTATTTAATTTTTCACTTAAGTTCGAAATTAAAAATTCGATGATTTTTGGCAATTTCTCAAACATTTTCAATGGTGCATTGGATCACTTCGATGCAATTGCATCACAAAATCGTTTTTACCTTCCAAAACGAACGACCCCAAAAGCTTCGATTTTCTCAAATTTTTTCTCATACTTCATACAAATTTATAAGCCAAGAGGTTTGAATAAAAAGGCCATTTACCAGTGAAACTTGCATTCAGAGACCAGGGGTCTGTATTTATACCCAGCTGAACTAGTTTCGATTGGAACCGCCTTTGTAATTTTATTGATAAATCTTTTTCAGTCTTTCGAGACAAAAGTTTGACTCATTTGGATCTACATACGTCTCGAATACTTTTTGTATGGAGCGTGATGCACCATAATACACAATATTTCAGTGTATTCATTATATTTTCAAAACATTTAAATTTGAATTCGAGTGTACCACACTGAGAGAAATGCATTGAATGTTGTGACAATATCGCTATTGATAGCGACGAGTTTGATGCAATATTCATTCAGAATGAGCGAGTTATCAAATATTATTTGCTCCCAATAAAAAGTAAAATGACATCTCAACCATTTCGATATGATGTACTATTTTCTATATTTATGGATAGAATGCTAATATATTTGAACGGCACGTCAATATCTATGGTCGTGATATGAATTTATATTGTCGGTATATCCATATCCATATTTACTGCATAGTAATAATGGTAGAGACAGCGCATTAATATATACTAGTATATCCCGTGGTCGAAATTCGACCAATTTAAAATAGTTGAACTTATTCAAACATCTGATCAACTTTTTGTCATTAGCTGCCTTTAGGCCCGTGGCCGAACCTCGAACAACTTAAATGTATACATTAAAAACTCATCTATAGGCAAAATGAGGCCATCAAAGAATTTTAAAAATTACAGCAGCCCTTTCCAAAATTATTTATGGCAAATGCCATGCAAATATTCGGATTTCGAGTTTTTAATTTGCACTTGAATAATCGGATGATGAGATTGTGCTTAACAAATAGCCACTAATTTATGCGATCGTTTTGTCTCAAACGGTAGAAATCACTAAAATTTATAGAAGTAATCTACCGAAGTCCGATAAATAGACTACTGTGTTTGAAAATATTTCGCAACTTCGATCTTATATCATCAAAAATTAGACAAAAAAACCCAAATTGAATAAGCGGTTATCGCATTTCTATAATGGGTGGTATGTATGCATATGCTTTCCGTCAACTAAAAATATTCAGCAATTTTTTTCTCGAAAATAGATATCACAAACATAAAAATTTTAAAAAAGTCAAGATAAGAAATTTTTATATATTAAAAAAATAAAAACAATTTTCAATGACCAAAAAATAAAAAAAAATTGGCCGATAGCTGTACTTGAACCATTAACCGCTCGACCACTACCCCCGACGCTTCCCACTGGGCTATCGCTTTATGTACAAATTGATTGTCAGATAACCAATTCAAGTGGCATGAGAAATTTTCATTCGCTTATTACAGATAAATGAAGCAGGATTGGTTATATATTAGATAATTGTGCACTGCCTTAGAGGTATGCCAACAAATCCATATGCATTTCATAAATATTTATGCATATTTAGTATGGGTTTAAGCTTGGCAAATATTTATATGTAAAATTTGTTAGCCTATTAATATAATAGATTGGCGAAACATAAATTTTTCTGGGACGCATAATCATAATAGTTCAACAATTTTTACTATGGATTTCCTAATAATATTACAACTTGTTGGAGCGTTTTTTTTTTAATTCAAAATTTTTTGAATTTCTTATGATTGAACATTTTTCTAAAAATTTTATAATATGCCGTAGCCGAATGGTAGAATACTGGGCTAACGTACCAGAGGAGCAGGGGCCGATCTTACTGAAACCAGATGTCGAATTATATAAAATTTTGTTTTTTTAAACTATTTAGAATTTATCAATAGTTTATATGGATACCATTTCAATAGTGATTTATCAAAAAAGAATTGATGAAACATCCATATTCTTTGATGGGACAGGATTATCAATTTTTATTTAAAGTGATATCAATAATTATGGATGTTCCATCTATAGATTTCCCTCCGTGCAGTTATGTCAAAATGGTGTTCTGAAATTACCATTCATTTATATTACTGAATCCATGCCAATTTGGATTTTGAGCATAATTACGAAAACGGAACCAATAATCAAGCTTTAAAGCCTAAAGTCAGAGTTGCAATATAACTTATTTCTTTATGAAATACTTACCGTTAACAACGTTTCCCTCAAGCATGGAAAGCATCATTGTAATCATGTCCTTCTGCAGGTTTAGCAGCTCTTTAAGCAAATCTACTTGGCTCGAATGTTTTGACAATTTTTCTTGCATGTGTGAAAATAGGAAAAGAAAACCACCAACAGCGTCCCACAAACGAGAATGCGCCAGGGCTTGTTGATTCAATGTACACGGACCTTGTATAACCTCAGTTAAGGTGTTAAACACTTGACTAGCCACACCGATTGCTTTGAAGAAATTAGCCTTTCCAGCTGGATCTATGATTTCTTTACTTGAGTAATGCCAATAAAAATCCATTATAGACTCCTGAAGTCGCAATAAGTAATCAACGGTACAGATGACAACATTGACTGTAGTTGTGTTTCCCGCTTGAGTTCTCAAATAATTTTGCCAGTCTATAAATATTTTCGAATTTAAATAAAATTTTTTTCTCTAATTTCAGTTTACTTACCTAAATTGTGACCTTCGCATGTGAGTTGAATAAAACGGAACAGGGCACATGTGAACTCTGCATCATGCATGTTTTTCTCTCCAGCAGCTCCTTCCGATCCCACGCCAAGACCTGCACCCGCACTTGGAATGTACTCTTTGTTGCAATGTTTTTAATTGTGTATTTAGGGTTGGGACGGTAGGGAAATGCGTGGTATATTTTTTTGTTTGTTCGTCAAATCAAATGCCAGGACCAAGGTGTGAGTGGATAAAATGTGCAAAACATACGTATTTGGTTTTCAAATTATATAATACTATAACTGTATGTATGTTTGTATGTATGTAAATCCTAATGTGTGTATGTACATTAGGGTGGTCCCTATTTCTGCCGTCCTATTTAAGAATGTGGGTTTCTACATATTTTTTCGTCTTGAAAATTCGAGTTTATTCCTGCAAAAATATTTTTTAACTTGCATATGAATATAAAGTTATTGCTAAATTAAATTCTGTCTTTTGCAGTATCTACGTAATTTTTCCACAAATCCTAATAAAAAATGTGAGTATCTACAAAACTTCCGCCGTATCTACACTTTTAATAGGAAACCAAGTGAAATAAGAGCTATTCCTATTCAAAAACGACGTATCTGCTCTGTCATTTGTAGATACTGCGTTATTAAAAAGTTTTCTCAGACTTTTCATGATAGGTTTCCTACTATTTTACATACAAAATATGCAGTACCTGATTTTCAAACAAATTTTAAGTTGAATGAAATTTAGCATCTGAATTTCGCATACACAGAAGCCGAAATCAATGTTTTTTTTTTTGCATAAATAGAAAGATCTGGTTGTGATCTTTCTAAAATGGTTACTTTTGATTTCAAAACTAACATGCGCTGAAAAGTCCAGATACAAACACGTTTTGTTCAATATTTCGATTTGAGCTAGAATGCAGATACCCACATTCTTAAATAGGACGGCAGATTTGTAAGGAGACAATTTTATCGTCAGATTTTCAAAGGTTCAACCCTAAATCGATAGTAATGTAGCCGAAGATATCACACATACATTTTGGTCGCGATTGGGAACGATTAAGGAGTATCGCACAAGGGTGAAAGATTGCCCCATGGAGACTAAAAAAATTTAAACCTATTTTTTTATCTAATACTTAAAATCGATAGCACTCTGGTCGGAGATATTACATACAAAATTTGGTTCCGATTGGAAGCGCCTAAGGCGTGTCGCAGGGGGCTAAAGTTCAGACATAGGTGTTTCCAATCGGAATAAAATTTTGTATGTGATATCTCCGACCATAATGTAAAAGTCGTTGCCGTGTGCAGACGTGCTTTTGATAGCTCCGCACAGAGCAAAAAGTCACATAAAATGCCCTGTAAATCAGAACAAAGTTTAGCGGATTTCTCTACGATATTTTTCCAATAAGATGCCCGTCTTATTATGACTGGGTGTCTCTTTTTAATAAAACTGAGTAGGTAATCACATAATATTAAGATTTTCTTTTTAATATTTCAAATAAAAAAAAAAATATCTACACTACCATGCCATCGTACTCGTATACTTAACTTGCCAACGTCTAATTACACCTTTCTTCTTTTTGCCTCACCACATGTCCACTTGCCTTATTGCCTTCACCGCTAATCGAACTAAGAATTATTAACTGCTGAACGGAGATCTCTACCGTGATGCTATCGTGTACTTGTGCTTGGTAGCGCCGAATTACACATTTGAAGAAGGTATACTTATATGTACATATGTTGAGACGTTAATAGCAAAATTTGAATTAATAAGGGATCTTTTAAAAATAAATAGTTTTCCTTTTTAATAAATTCAATATGAATCAAGTGAAAATAAGAGGATGTTCTCATTAATTTACTTTATACAAATTTTCTCATAAAAGCAAGCAGATTTCTTCTAACAATTGGACGTTTTTGACAAAAGTACATAAAAAATTCATAAATAAGAAGCTAACTCCTTCTTTTTAGCCGATTTCCTTTTCAATAAATTTGAGAAGAAATTCAAGCTAAAATCTAAAAGATTTCCTAGCACAAATTTTTTCAAATTTGTCCCCACTCGCTCTCCCCGGCCAAAAAGATTTTTTAGACGTCGATCTCTTTGATTACAGGTGAAATTTTTGGCTCTGTGCGCGGATTTAATATAAATCATAATGCCTGATTGTTGCAAGTGTACCTACAAAAAAATCCTTAAATGCAGACCATGTGATTTGTGGTTTCAGCCGATCCAAAATACATATTTAATGTGCTAAATTAAATGTCAAAAGTGTTAATATTATTAACATTAAGGATAATATTAAATTTTTATGTGACAACTGCAATTGTTTCCTATCAAAGTTAAGAGAAGCTGATACTGCTGATGTGTTGAAGAGTATAAACACTCTCAGCAGTTTTTTGCAATCGCTTAGATACTCTTAAATTCTACCTCAGCTGAGGGTTCAGAGGGTCATAGTTACAAGATCGAAGACCAACAAGGGCACTGACCTCAGGGTAATCAAAAAACATGACATTGCCCAAACATCGCGCCAGTCTCAGTCTTTGCCAGCACCAAAGAAAAACGATGTCATTGCTAAGAGTGTCACCTCGGACTCTCATTTATCGCAGCCAACGAATCTACCTGCTGATAAAGACATTGCACTTCATAACGGCACTCTCGGGCTTGATGCTGCCGCGGCAGTTATCAATACTAACAACACTACTACTGTGCACTCGACTGATGATAATGCAAACGTTGGCATTCAAATAGACAACGTTGTTGATACGCAAGCAATTGCAATTGAGAATGTGCCAATCTCCCTCTCTACTATTGTTGCTGCTCCCGTGACAGAGCCTACTCATCATAATTCATCGTCACATGCAAACATTAGAAGAAAACAAAATGTTGTAGTTTTAAATGAATGTGGGGGTGAGTTAGATGTTTCAGTGCGTATGAAATGGTTGCATCTCTCTTCATTTAAATCAACTGATATAGCCAATTAAGTTGCATATGCAAGTTAACATCAAAGTCATTTCGTGTGTGAAGCTAACGAAAAATGATGAATCTCCGAAGAGAGTTAATTTCAAACTTGGTGTCCAACCACCTCTTCACAAAAATCTCTTAAATCCAGAGTTATGGCCTGCGGGTGTAAAAGTACATCCGTTTCGCTTTTTTCGAAGAAAGAAAAAAACACCCAACAAACAATAATGTACCAATATCAGCAAGAGCGTTATAATTGTGGCAACTTTAAGATTTACTATCAAAATGTTAGTGGTATGCGCACAAAATCAACGAGCGTTTATCGTGACCTCTCGTTTCATGAATATGATATTATAGCAATTACTGAAATTTGGATAAATGATAATTTTTCTTCGTCGAAGTTTTTCCTTGAATTCTACCAGGTGTACCGCTTGAATCGCTGTCCGATATCAACTGGTCTTGACAGGGGCGGTGGAGTATTGATTGCAGTACGAGCGGACCTCTCGAGTTACATATATTGTTACTTTAGACTTAAGCTATACTCAAATGGTGACATTTGTGCCAAAATAGAATTTTCAACCAGGCCTGCATAATAACGTTATTTTTATCAAAAAAAAAATAAAAATATTTTGTTTTCAATTCGTTATTCAAAAGTTTAAACGTTTTTAGATCAACGAAAAGCTTTTCTTTTCATTGAAATCAAAATCAAAATCTCAAAAATTTTGTTTATTTTGATTGTTTGAGTTAGAGTGTATTTTTCCATACAAAAAATGCTCAAAAAAATACTCAAACTTCGAAATATCAAATAGAAACGAAAATTCTTGATTTTATTTGTGATGCTAGCGAAGTAAAATTTTTTTAAATATTTATTTTTGATAACGTTACTTTCAAAAAAATTTTGTTTATTTTGTTGTGCAGCCTTGTTTTCAACATATAAATCACAATTTCTACTACACCATTTTCACATTAAAATAAGAAACTTTCAAATGAAAATCAGATTTGTCAGTTGAAAATGAGAAAATATCATTTTAAAATGAGATTTATTAATGTAAAATGAGAAAATTTCATTTTAAAATGAGAATTCTTCATTTCAAAACAAGATTATTCACTTGAAAATGAGAAAAGTTCAACTCAAAATAAGAAATTTCATTTCAAAAACAGATTAGACAATTTAAAATAAGAAAGCTTCAGTTTAAAATAAGAAACCTTCATTTGAAAATCAGAATAGTCACTTTAAAATAAGAATATTTCAGTTCAAAATAGGAAAACATCATTTGAAAATAAGAAACTTTCGTTTTAAAATGAGATTACTTAACACAGCTACTGGGCGTACACAATGCTGATTGGGTTATAATTTGCGGCAGTGCCCCATGCCACTCTGGAATAGAGAACGCTGCAGCTGCTCATTCAGGTGGAAGGTCGGAACTGTTACGCCTAGGCCCATTATCCGATGATGAGTCCTGTGGAAACCATTTGGGCTACAATAAAAATGTACGTGGAGCGTCACATGACCATGCCCACTAGGGTGATTCAAAAAAATTGTCGACTTCGTCTTACCCCCTAAAAAGTTAGGTATTGATGAGAAAATAAGCCTTGCAAAGAATTAGCGCTCTTACTTCACACTTAGGCTATTTTTTTTCGCCCTTTCCCATACATTTTGTATGGGGAAAAATGGCATTTTTTCAAAAGTTCAAAATATTATTAGATACTCTTAAAGTTGAAGCTTTGAAGCTTCCAAAATGGCTATTAAGATAATTACAGCCATTTGAAAATGGCCGAGTTTTGTACTATTGCACACACATACACAGTAACACGTATAAAATTTAGTAAATTTTAAATGGCTGTAATTATTTTAATAGTTAAGATATTCGCACATGGCTTACCATTTTGGAAGATTCAAAGCTTCAACTTTAAGAGTATGGAAAAATATTTTCAAAAAAGTTTCAAAAATTGAAAGAAAATTCACTTTGAAAATACCGAAAAAAATAGCCACCCCTAAGGGTTAAGTTAGAGCGCTAATTTTTTGCAAGGCTTATTTTCTCGTCAATACCTAAAGTTTCAGGGGGTAAGACCGAAAAATAAACCAAATTTTTTTTATTTGAATCACCCTAATGCCCACTATTAAAGACCAAAACTGGACATGGCTAAACGGCCAATAACTGGAGTTGATTGCGCGCGAACCTTTTCATACTCTTCATCTTTTAATGCAAGTACTGTAGCTTTAGAAAATATTCCCTTAATCAATTAAGCTGTGGTGATAAACTTAATACAAAAAATATATCTCATTTTCAATTGAAAATTTCTTTTTTTCGAATGAAACTTTCTGATATTGAATTGATAGTTTCTCATTTTTAAATGACATATTCTTATTTCAAAGTGACTATTCTTATTTTCAAATGAATCTAAGGAATCTTATTTTAAAGTGACTATTCTAATTTTCAAATGAAGGTTTCTTATTTTAAACTGAAGCTTCCTTATTTTAAATTGACTAATCTGATTTTGAAATGAAGTTTTCTTACTTTAAACTGAAACTTTCTCATTTTAAATTGACTATTCTGGTTTTCAAAAGAAATTTTCTCATTTAGAGTTGAAGGTTTCTCATTATAATGTGAAAATGGTGTAGTATCGTACATCCCACCGAACAGTAATATTGAGGTTTATGAAAAACATTTATTTAATTTAGAATTCATAACGAATAATGCTAATCAATTGGATGGAATAATTTATCTTGGCGATTTTAATCTAAGTAATATACAGTGGTCTCCTGAAAATAATATATTACTACCATTTAACATAAAGTCTGACATTGATTTATTAGTAACCAGTTCACTATTATCGTAGAATATTAGATTAAGTATTTATTTCTGTCGAATTGAATGCATCTTGTGAGGAGTGTCTTTCTCCTATATCGATTAAAATACATCATCATTCCACACTCGAAATTGATTTCAGATTCTATTTATTCCAGAAAGTGTCGAAAAGTTACAACTTTGTCCGTGACTATTGTAATTACAATGTGGATGAAGTTGACGCATGTATTGAACAAATAGATTGGTCGTTCTTGAACACCCAGAGTGAGCCTGTAACTTCGTACAACTCTTTTTGTCTGCGAATGTCTGATTTAATTTCCAGTTTCATTCCGATCAGGAAATTCTCTCCTAGAAATAAGCCACCTTGGTTGAATGCTAGGTTATGCCAATTAAAAAACACCAAAAGTAAAGCGTACAAAAGATTTAGAAAACGCCAAAAGTAAAGCGTACAAAAGATTTAGAAAATCGAAGCAAGTTTCAGATTACACTGATCAACAGAGATTTTGGTGCCGCTAAATGTAAAACTGATTTCAAGTATATTCGGTAACCTGATAAAAACTGTATACTTACTTTTTTAATGCTACGTATAGTTTTCAAGATGCTATTTTTACTAGGTTAAGGCATGTATTGCGCCATAACTTTGTTTCTGTTTATGCTATCAACACAGTTTTGATGTCGTTGAAAAGAGAACATTTTCCGCTTCTATCAGTATACAAGTGTTAGTGTATGTTGATTGCATGGATGAAGGGGGTATGTCGCATTTTGAGTGAAACGAGAAAATCGGCCTTAAAGTTTTGCTTAAACATTTGAGGTTTTTTGAGTTCATTCTACTACTTACTAGCAGGCGGATTACAACTGAACTAAGTGGAAGCTCGATTCACAGACTCGTTAACAGAGGTACGCCGCAAGGAGGTGTTCTCTCACCGCTACTTTGGGTGGTTACCCTAAACCAACTTCTACGCCTCTTGGAATCGGAAGGCCACAAGGGGAAAATTCCCTCAAACTCTCTGTAATTTAATGGACACAGCCTTATCTAAAATATGTGACTGGGCAAAGTCATCAGGGTTAGGGGTTAACCCCGAGAAAACCGAACTGGTCCTCTTCACTAGAAGGTACAAAATTCCGGACCTTACACCATCAAAAATTGAAGGCACTACTTTAGCATTCAGTGATAGTGTCAAATATTTAGGAGTTATTCTAGACAGGAAGCTACTCTGGAGTGACAATATAAAAGAAAGAGTTAAAAAGGCAACGTGCGCGTTGTTCTCTTGCAAGAGAGCAATAGGTGTTTCATGGGGGTTTTCTCCCAGAGTAGTACAATGGATCTACACAGCCATTGTTCGCCCGATTCTACCCTATGGAGTGCTAGTCTGGTGGCCTGCTCTAACTAAGAGTACGTACCTCAAGCAACTACAGAAAGTACAAAGGAGTTCGGAACTCTGCATAACTGGGGCCCTTGGGTCCACCCCGACGGAAGCTCTCAACGCTATGCTGTATCTACCACCGCTTGACCTGGTGGCGAAGGAAATATCCGTGATCACAGCTCTGCGAATAAGGGAGACCGGCATCTGGAAAGACGGACAAAGTGGGCACACCTCAATCTTGGGCAATCACGCTCCGGTTAACATACCACCACATACTGACTACTGCGCGTCAAACAACGTGTTTGTCAGGAACTACGAGGTGACAATACCAACTAAACAAGAATGGAAAAACAGGCCACATACGGTCCGTGGCGCCATCAACTTTTTCACTGATGGTTCCAAGCTTGAGGGGAAGGTGGGGGGAGGTATATTTTCACCGGATCTGGGACTAGAGATCTCCTTCCGTCTTCCCGACCACTGTAGCGTGTACCAAGCGGAATTGCTGGCAATACACGAGGCGGTGAAAAGCTTGGTGTCTATCCCTCAAAATGGCAAACGGATTTACATCTTCTCAGACAGTCAGGCCGCACTTAAAGCCCTGAACTCATGCGTCGACAATGCAAAGTCGTTAACTGAATGTCGCAGATCTCCCAACGAGATAGCTCAGCACTTCAGTATTAGCCTTATTTGGGTACCTGGACACAGGAATATTGAAGGTAACTGCAGAGCGGACGAGCTGGCCAGACGAGGTACCACCACCCATCTCCTTCCAGAAAACAGTCTGGTAGACATACCCATGGCCTCTTTTAAATTTAGTGTCAGCACAAATACAATTAATGCAGCAAACAAGCTCTGGACGGAGCTCTCGACTTGCGAGATATCCAGGCTAACCTGGCCTTCCTATAACAAAGGACGTACAAATTCCATGCTGTCCCTCAACAAACCGAATATCTCAACCCTGGTAAGGGTCCTAACAGGGCACTGTCTTATAGGCACGCACGGTGCAAGAATGGGCATAAGGTCGAATGATTACTGTCGCAGCTGCAGATGTACTGAAGAGGAGGAAAGTGTTCAGCATCTGCTGTGCCAATGTCCCGCGCTTAGCAGGCGACGGTTGGCTATCGTCGGCCAACCGTTTCTCGAAAACCTCGCTGAGGTATCAAAAGTAGATATAAAGGCGTTATCCAGGTTCATTGACTCCACGAAGTGGTTCGATCCCCTGCCCTGGGTGTGAGTTGGATTCTTCCTTGGCGTCGACGGCGGCCCGGCCGTGTGAGTCGACTGGTCCCTTCCAGCCCTCTGGAGATCATTGTACTCGTTCAGAGGTGCTTGTTTAGAGCACCACGCCGAGTGCTCTGATCTCGTTTATGGATGGCGGATCAGTTGACTATACGTGGTCGGGCGGTTGTTGGCGCTAAGGAAGAACCCTCCGCTCGCACCTCTGAGGCATAGAGGTGGGTAGAGACCGTATAGGGTATCACAACGGGCCTTCTTAATTGGCCTTAGTGTCGGGCAGAGTCCAGGTGCTCTGTCCCGCCCTTGCAACCTAACCTAACCTAACCTAATATACATACATACCTGTCAATAAATATTACTTTATATTGACATATATAACAAGGGCCAGCCTTCTCTTTTTATTTGTCATTGAATCTATTACACTGCGCAACACGAAGAAAATACCTGGGACGAGATAGCATTTTTCTGGTAGATCTCTATGAGATAAGAAGAACTGCGTACAAGAAATTTGCCGGACACCCTCAAAATCTTGAGTTAGGGGTCAAAACCGGGTTTTCGTACCTTTGCACACTTATGACCCTGTATCTTAGGTGTATGGATGTAACAGCCTTGGATCGCGTCAATATGGATGTAACGTGTAACACCCCTATTATGCAAACGTCCCAAAAGCTTAGGCCCCTGTTATGGAATTGACGTTTTTCGATTTTCATGCAATCAAAATTTTTGCAAACATGTCATGAAAACTAGTTTTCACATATACAGTTTTATATATCAGGGGTGGTTTAAACCCCTAAACCACCCCCTGGCTGCGCCTCTGCTTAGGGTTCCTAACAAGAAGATTTGACTAATTAATGTATTCAAAGGGAAATCTTGCAGAAAACGAGCTGATTTCTTAGGGTTCCAAACAAGAAGATTTGACTTATTTATGTTATTTTTAAGATGATCTTAGGGTTCCAAACAAGAAGATATGACTTATTAATGTTTTCAAAGGGAAATCTTGCAGAAAGTGAACTGATTTCTTAGGGTTCCAAACAAGAAGATTTGACTTATTAATGTTTTCAAAGGGAAATCTTGCAGATAACTGTTTATTATTATTAATAAGATGATCTTAGGGTTCCAAACAAGAAGATATGACTTATTCATGTTTTCAAAGGGAAATCTTGCAGAAAACGAACTGATTTCTTAGGGTTCCCAACAAGAAGATTTAACTTATTAATGTTTTCAAAAGGAAATCTTGCAGAAAACGAGCTGATTTCTTAGGGTTCCAAACAAGAAGATTTTACTTATTAATGTTTTCAAAGCGAAATCTTGCAGATAACTGCTTATTATTATTAATAAGATGATCTTAGGGTTCCAAACAAGAAGATATGACTTATTAATGTTTTCAAAGAGAAATCTTGCAGAAAACGAACTGATCTGTTCCTAACAAGAAGATTTGACTTATTAATGTTTTCAAAGGGAAATCTTGCAGAAAACGAGCTGATTTCTTAGGTTTCCAAACAAGAAGATATGACTTATTAACTGATTTCTGTATAATTGTATTATAAATAAGATGATCTTAGGGTTCCTAACAAAAAGATTTGACTTATTAATGTTTTCAAAGGGAAATCTTGCAGAAAACGAACTGACTTCTTAGGGTTCCAATCAAGAAGATTTGACTTATTAACTGATTTCTGTATAATTGTATTATAAATAAGATGATCTTAGGGTTCCTAACAAAAAGATTTGATTTATTAATGTTTTCAGAAGGAAATCTTGCAGAAAACGAGCTGATTTCTTAGGTTTCCAAACAACAACATATGACTTATTAACTGATTTCTGTATAATTGTATTATAAACTAGCTGGTACCCGCGACTTCATATGCGTATAATTTCTGCTTTTTTGCAGCTGGGTTAGCAAAGAATAAAATCCAACAAAAAGACTGGAGCTCAGCACTTAATACCTATAATGTACTAACATATATTTTTGTGGAAATATTCGTCGATACCTCCGAAACCGGTCGAGCTATCGAAATTTCAAGATATCTCCTAAACTATTTCAGACATTTCAATGAATCACATCGCATATTATAGTACTCATTGACACCTTTCGTTGGCCACCCTTTTTGTGCTAAGAAATTTTTGGTCACCCCTGGTTCACATATTGGGCGATAACCCAAAACCCCGTTGAGATATCGCAAAAAATAATATCCCAAACTTTAAGTTGAGCGTCTAGCAATGCAATGATTCAATTCCATTCAGTACTTTTAGAGTGTTACGACCACAAACATGCAGACAGACATGGTCCACATATTGGGCGATAACTCCAAAACCGGTTGAGATATCGAAAAAGGTAATATCTTAAATTTTAAGTTCAGCCTCGATGGTTCCTAACAAAAAGATTTGACTTATTAAGGTTTTCAAAGGGAAATCTTGCAGAAAACGAATTGATTTCTTAGGGTTCCAAACAAGAAAATTTGACTTATTAATGTTTTTAATGGGAAATTTGCATCATCATCAGCACACATCATGTAGAGCAAATCTGCTGGGAAGCAGAAGTGCACGATGGCTCGATGGTAAATACCTGTGTTCAGCATTCAATATGTGGTTAGTTCGATTCGCGGTGGAGGCAATATAGCAAGTGTGGTAGGCAATGTGAGGAAGAGTGCGGTGAAATAGATGGCTTCAGGCAATATAAAAACGCAACATAAGAAGGTAAAGGCAATACAAGAGAAATCTAAAATTGATCGTAACTGATAATCTTTGGTTCTCGAAGACAATATAAGAACTCTGAAATATAATTTTTATTTATTTGTCATCACTTTGTCTCTCTTCTTCCTAGACAAAAATTGTAGGAAATAACTCTTAAAAACAATTGTCAAAATACGTAGTGTCATATAGCGTTGGAATATTAAATTGAAACTGAAACAAATAAATTTATAACTTCCTACTCAGTTTTACTAGTTTAAAAAATTACAAAAAAAACGGGTTTTTAGTTATTTTTCTTAATCTTACATATCGTTGCTCGGCGCGCAATACCCGTATATACTTACTGCCTAGGACTCATCGGCATTAATCTATTTACGTCGAAATTCCGCTGTTTTTATCAACAAAAACAAATTTTATTTGAAATGAAGCAATGCAAAAACTTTTTTTTTTTTAATTTATTTTTTTAAATTTGAGTGAGTTTTTTTGGTAAGTTGTTGTATGTACATTAGAGTGGGTTGATTTGTAGGGAAGGAAAATAATTAAAAATCGCCATCGCGGAAACTGTTCTACGGGTCATTTGAATCTACTTTGCTGAAGAAACTTTAGGTTTGAAATTGCGTTGAAGTTTTATAGTTAGGTAATGAAAATTTTTGTATAAGACATCCCTGCAGCGAAACCTCAAACTAGTCGGAAAAAATAACCCACTGCGGGTTAGGGGTTTAGAATATGCCCGAGGTAGGCATACCGGTCGTAAGAGGCGACTAATATGCACATAGGTAATTGACGTGCTACTCGATGGTTGATCTACGGATATGATGCCTCTCACCTCTCATTACCCATCTTCTCCTTCCTCATGGATGGAGGGATGCCATGACCTAGAAGGTTCCACTGGTCATACCAAATCGCTACCACGACAGTCGGGCAGTACCGCAAGGGAGTACCGCAGCGTACCGGGGTCATATCCGGCCAAGGACTGTCAACTTCGGCATCACTCCCCAAAACCTTCGGGGAGTGTTTTGTTGTTAACAACAACAACAACAACAGTCAGAAAAATATTAGTATACAACCAGGTATAAAACCGATTGAAATAAAGTTCCGGTTTCGGTTACGTTTTTGTAACGTGTTTCGGTTTCGGTTCCGGTTTCGTTCTTCAACATTTATTTCGGTTTCGGTTACGGTTTCGTTCCGGTTTCGGTTTCCAAATAAAAACACCAACACAAAAAAATTGTACTACTAAAAAACTCAAATATGTAACTAAATGCAAAATAAGTCTGAATTTTCTCCAATATATAGTAATAAATATTACTTCCGCTATTTATGAAAAAAAAAAAATTCTTCAAATTAAGTTTAAAAAATTAACTCTACTTTTTCTATTAGAAAAATGTTAAAATGGAACGTTAATATGAGTAGGGTTGCTAGATTCTGAAGTGGAAAAGGAAGGACTTTTCTATTTCGATACAAAAAAAAGAAGGACACACGTATAAAAAGAAGGACGGTTTTTTTTGGACAATTTATTAGGGCGATTCGCTAAGTCTTGCCAAATGCACGGATTGCACGAAATGTATGAATCCTACGCCAAAATATGCAAGACTACGAGAGCACCCCTCACTAAGTTTGCTGTAACATCGATAACAAACGTCAAAAACTGAGCAAATTTTTACTAGTTTTCTGAAAAAACGTTGGCGCTGACAATTACTTTTACTTTTTGTGAGAAAAATGAGAGGATTTAGAGAAATACAGGGTTGCCTTCTTATTTCCTACAATTCTTGCACTAAAATATACATAGTTTAGAGCTTTGTATAAATTGCACGGATTGCATATATTTTTTTGCGTGTATTTTGTTGTTGTGACTTTACAATGCGTGCAATCCGTACAATCCATGCATCGTTTGCAAGACTTGGCGAATCCCCTACTGTTCTAAATTAACAAAAAGCGAACATACATTTATTCTCATATTTGAGATCGTTTTCAAATATATTGTAGGTACAAACAAGGTAATCTACGATACCAAAAGACGAAGGTTAATGGTAGAAATGCATTTGATATTTATGAAATTTTTAAAGACTGAGAAATTCCCAAACAACAACAAATGCGAACATTTTTTCTAACTGCTCTTGTTTGGCCTTTCATATTAAAATATTTTTAGAAACATTAAAAATCATGGTCGACCAGAAAAGAGAAAGTTCTACATCAAACATATATAGTAGAATGGGCCAAAAAAAAAGAACTTTCGTTTTTTTCAAAAATTAAATTGATTTTCTTTTTAAGAAAGGTGAAAAAAATTTACTGTAATTTTTCAGATTTTTAAATTAAAGTCTAGAGGTCTATCATCACCAGTTTAGATTTTACAGACTTAACGTCCAATTTGGTATAAAAACGACAAATCACTATTGAAAAATACCATTTACTTGAACATATTTTTGTAGGGAATTGAATTCCCTATAAAAGCTGCTTAGACTGAAATGTTTTTTGGATTTCCCGATTTTGGTTGAAAATTTGCGAAACATGAAAAAATCAACATTGAATAAAACTAAATACATATTCTTGAGGGAAATTGGCTGCTGAATCCGAATTCGATGTCAGAATCCAACAACGGGACCGAGGTTCGGCCCTTACCTTGCAAGAAAGTCCAATATTATTTTGTGATGGTTTTGTTAGGTTAGAGAAGAACTGCGACCTGTTAGGCTAATTCTTATCATGGATTTGGATTTAGCTCGCCAAACTACATGAAAATTAATGTATTGAGTTCACAGGTCTGTCGCCTTTTTGTGTTTTTTGCGGCTGCGCCATTTGAAGACTGTAAAACTACACCTTCGAAGAGAATGCCTTTATTATGCAAAAATATGTTTGAACGTATATGAGAAATGTATATTTTTGGTTATAATATTGATCATATAATGATAAATAATCTGTAGAATATCTATTATAAAATCGGAGCAAAAACACCAAAAAAATACGGAAATATGATTTTTTTTTTCTATTTAATACAAAACAAATTTTGAAAATTTGTAGCCCACTCTATTTCCTTTAAGAATCTGTATATTTCTCTGTTGTACATGGATATTTGCATTTTTGATAATTTTTGAAAGAATAAATGGGAAATCGAAAAAACATGCTAATATTTGAGGGTAGAATACTAGAAAACGGCTAGTCTGAGAAAATTTTGGTCAATGCAAATTTTGTAGGGAATTCGATTTCCTTCAAAAGTATGTTCAGATAAATGATGTTTTACAACAATGGTTTGTCGTTTTTATACCAAATGTCTGTAAAATCTAAACTAGCGATGATAGACCTCTAGACTTTAATTTAAAAATCTGAAAAAATTACAGTAATTTTTTTCACCTTTCTTAAAAATAAAATCAATATAATCTTTGGAAAAAAACAAATTTTTAATTTTTGGCCCAGTCTAATATATACATATATTTACCACGTATTCACATTTAAATGCAAAGAAAAAAAAATAAATGCATAGATAATACAACACTAAAAATTTCTATAATTGTTCATGAAAATATAGATGAAAATACATTAAAATTATGCACTTAAAATTTTGAGCAAAACTCCAAAAAAATTCGCGAAAATCGACGAATCTCATAAAAAAAAAAATTTTAGATTTTTTCGAGTATGCAGTTTTGTAGCTCATTTCATTTTAGAATAACTAGATACTAATCTCAAGACCCTAGCAAAAAAAAAGGAAAAAGAAGGACATAAGAAGGACACAACTTAAAAAGAAGGACATTTCTACACTTTTTCTTTTGGAAGGACAGGGAAGGACGTTGCAATAAAATGAAGGACATGTCCTTCCGAAAGAAGGACGTCTGGCAACCCTAAATATGAGTGATGCTTTCTGAGACGGCGACTAAACCTTTTTTTTCGGATATCGTAAATTTTTTTCAATGGCTTCATTCGCCTATAGTTCAATTCTTTCGGAATTTTGATATTGAGGTCAAAAAGTGTCTTGCTTAACTGACTTCCATGAAAATTATTTATTATTTAAAATAAAATGTGTTCACAAAAAAATTCAAAACCGTTTGGAACCGGTTCCGGCGTTTGAAACGGTTTCGGTTTCGTTCTTTTTCAGAAAAAAATAATGGTTACAGTTTCGGTTTCGGTTTTGAAAATTGAATCGGTTACGGTTACGGTTTCGGTTTCAGTCCTTGGTATACAACTATAATTTTCTGGCAGAACTCATACTAGTCAGGAAATATCCATTTCATACTAGTATACAACTAGAATTTTCTGGCTGAATTCATGCTAGTCAAGAAATATCCATTTTATACTAGTTACAACTAGAATTTTCTGGCTGAATTCATACTAGGAAGGAAATATCCATTTCACACTAGTATACAACTAAATTTTTCTGGATGAACTCATACTAGTCAGGAAATATCCATTTCATACTAGTATACAACTAGAATTTTCTGGCTGAAGCCATACTAGTCAGGAAATATCCATTCCATACTAGTATACAACTAGATTTTTCTGGATGAAATCATACTAGTTAAAAAATACAAAATTCATTCGTTTCGTTTGCTTCTATTCCTCTTATTATTCACAGATGCTTTTTCGTGATAGGGTAAATACAAAATAGTCGCTGCTTTCTTAAGAATAAACATGAAAGTAAAGGCAAATGGTAAAATAAAGGGTAAGTCATGAAAATTCTGGTTGAAACCATACTAGTCCAAGTTCAATGCCTTTTGGACTAGTATGGAACTAGTATATTTCATACTAGTCCTTTTTGGACTAGTATGGTGACTAGTTACATTTATGGAAATCATACTAGTCTAGGTTGAACTAGTATGGGACTCGTATTTTACAACTAGTATAATTTTAGTACATCATGACTAGAAGATGACTGGTATGATCTGGTCAATTGACATTTCGTAGGACATCAACACGTAAAAATACCAGTTGCTTATATGGAAAAAAGACAAAACACTGAATTGTTGGGCCCGGTGCACCAACTAGTTGTGAAGTAGTTTTCAAGTAGTTGCTTTCGATGCACGGCTATTACACTTAGGGAAAAACACCGTTCTAAAATGCAGCACCACAGGTCTCAATTTTAGATTTTCGTGTTCTTGATTTTTTGGTTTTAAAAAAAAAATACTTGTTCTTGAAAAACTATACGGAAATTCTCATTGATAAAATTAAGTGCATTTCTTCTTAATTTGCTCGCGATTTCTTTTTAATTGCGTTATAAGAACAACTTGATATTTCCGTAGAAATGTGGAAAAAAGTAAAAGAGGGGAAACTCTTAATTTTCGAAGATTTCTCTCTGAAAACATTAAAAAGATTTTCTCTACAATAATGTGAATCACATCTTCTTAAAAAAAACTATACATTGTTGACATCATTTAGAACACAGCTGTAATTAGACGCTGGCAAGAATAAATACATGATGGCCTGATAGTAAACAGCTGGGTTTAGCATTCCAAAAATTGTAATTGCGATTCTCGGTGAAGGCAATATCATTTCTTTTTTTTGAAATATTAAAAAGAAAATCTTCTCAATAATATATGATTTTCCTTTGAAAACATTAATAAGATTTTCTCTGTAATAATATTTGGTTTCCGTTTGAAAACATTAATAAAATTTTCTCTACAAATATATGAAGCATATCTTCTTAAAAAAAATATACCGATATCTTATAATTTTTGTTCTATTTTATTATGGTGATTTCGTTTCAACAAAAGAATGTGCCCTTGCACGGCGAAAATTATTGTGAATAACATCATTGTAAATAAATTTGGCACTTTTTGTTTTATTTCCTCTTTTGTCTCTCTTTCTAACATTCGGCAGAAGGTAGAAGACCGGATGTAAATAAAATGTCGCAAAAGGTAAACAAATCGCACTTGTTGTTATTCACAATGAAGTACATCGTGCAAGGGCGTTTAAACGAAATCACCACTAGGTACTTTTGGCTCTGTGTACCATTAGGCTATCGAATACTTATGCTGACAAGCGTCTGATTACAGCTTTGTTCTAAATGCACTTCGCTTTATGCGTGTTGTAAAATTACCTCTTCTGATGTAGTTTTACCACTCCCAATTGTAATTTTTCGAATAAGCGCTCAAATTACAATTTGTGTATGTAATTTTAATCAAAAAAGTTTGTAAAATCTATGGCTACTTTTACGTTCGAGTGTTCTAAATTGGCCTAAAAACTTGAATTACTTCATTTACTGTAGTAAATTCGAGAAAAAAATGTTTATTTCAAACAAAAATTACAACTATTATGGTAGCAATACAGTGTGGCCGTTGGGGACCCTAAAGGGTCAATATGACCCTTTTTTAGAGCCAGGACCCCGGACCCTACTTTTCCAAAAAAGTACCACTTCTCGACCCTTTTTTAATATTCGTGACTCTTTTTGACCCCTTTTCACTTTCAAACTGCAATGAAATGCATTTTTGCCGTTTCTTTGTTAAAAACCAAAAAAATCTCCTTGTTCCTTTTTTACTCTTATATCGGGAACTCTTGCGGATTTCCAAATATCTTGCCTAACTGAAGTCTTACTACTGGCAACGCTGTATCAGGTGACAACTCCGTCATATGTATGTATACATTAGGGTGATTCAAATAAAAAAGTTTCAATTTTTTGGGTCTTACCCCCTACAAAGTTAGTAAATGATGAGAAAATAAGCCTCGCAAAAAGTTAGCTCTGCAACTCACCCCTTACTTACTTAAAAATAGCCTTTAACCGCCTAGGCAATTTTGGCCGTCCCTTAGGGATCGCTTTTTCGCCATCTCCCATAATTTTTTTACGGGAAAAAATGGAATTCTTTTCAAAGTGAGTTTTCTTATCATATTCGAAACCTTTTGCAAAAACATATCCTTAAGGGGGAGGTTTTTAAGATTAAAAAACTTTTTACATTATGCGATTATCATTACTACACGGTTAAAAAAATGAGCCTAAATTTTAAACCCGTCTAAAGTTTAAGCGATTTTTTAAACTTTTTTGGAATATTTTAAACCTTCCAAAAGTTTAAAAAGAATTTCAATTTGTTTTGGTTTCGATTTAAGATCAAAATGAAAAAGCAGTAAAAAGTTTTTGTTTTTTGGTTTGTTTGAATGTTATTGAATTTCGCCCACAAAAACTATATGTACGGCATAGCTCAGCGGTAGAGCAGTCGGCTGTACTCCTGAGCGCTTTCGTTCGAATCCAGCCAAGTGCCACATTTTTTCAATTTTATTCTATTCTTAAAACTTTTTGGTTTTAAAATTAAAACTTTTCGGTTTAAAATTAAAACTTTTCGGTTTAAAATTAAAACTTCTTGGTTTGAAAATTAAAACTTTCCGGTTTAAAATTAAAACTTTTTGGTTTAAAATTAAAACCATTTCGGCCTACAACTTTTGTTTTGTTTTCATTTATTTTTGAATTGAATTGAGTTTTGCCAACAACATTTATGTGTGCGATGTAGCTCAGTGGTAGAGCAGACGGGCATGATGCGGGTAGTCTTGGTTCGAGTCCCAGCCAACGGACAAAATATTATTTTTTCCTTAGAAAATTGTTAAAACATTTGTGGTTTAAAATTGAAACCCGTTTCATTTAACCAATTTTCTTGAAAACTGGACTAGTTGAAATTTGAAACCAAATTTGGTTTACTCATATATGTAGTCCAAAAAAGTTTAAAATTTAGTTTCAAATTTTTAACCGTGTATTAAACTAACTACAGCCATTTAAAAATGTTTATATTTTGTATATGTTAATTGCAATAGTACAAAACTAATCATTCAACATCAAAAAAAATGGAAAAGGCTTATGTAAATGTGTTCCTATCTAAAAAAAGAGGGGACCCTTTCTTTGTGCTGGGACCCTTTTTTTGGAACCTTTTTTAATTTCTTCAGCGGCAACACTGTAGCAATATTAAACGGAGTTTTTAGAGTGTATGATTTTAGTGCAGCTGTCAATTTAGTTGTGATCCCTTACAACTCAGAAAAACCAGAAGTAGTCAGAAACAGCCCGAAGTTACTAGCAACAAACTTCTTACTTTTTAGTGTTACTCTACTTTTTTTAATTAGAAAAAAATTGCATTTTCGTAAAAATTATGTTTATTTGTATAACAAAGTTATTTCAAAACAGATTTTTTTTTACTATAAGCTCCTAAAATTAATTCGTTAGTAAGTTTTTCACTTAGAAAAAAGTTACAGAGGCCGCGAAGTAGTTTATAAAAATAACAAAAAGCAAAGGCTCAAGTATATTAAAAAACAAGTTGGATTGGTGTGTATTCGGCCGTGCCGAGGTTTAATGCCTTTCATGGACATGAATCACGATTTTCATTGCCCGATTATTAATTGATAGATATACAGCTCAAGCCCAGTTTATCGGAGCAATCGGCTATTTGGGCACACTGCTCCTGAATGAAGAATGCGTTGGCTGAAACTGACACCAAAATCTGAAAACACCACATCGTCTGGGAGGTTGCTGTTATGAGGAGCTAGTTTGGTTTGAAATCCTGGTGGATCCTTTTTGGAAAGTATGCACTTTTTTTTGCATTTTTATAGCATATGACACTTTGCACCCAAAGGATTAATTGGAAGGAAACAACTCACACAACAATTAAAAATGCCAATTGACGGTTCTATCTATTTAATTAAAAGATTTATAGCCACCAAATCGGTTTATGGGGACAATCGATTGTAACAAGATCGGATTAATATAACATATACATATCTCCCATGTTATATTAATCGGATTAATTTAACATATACATACATATCTCCCATGTTATATTAATCTGATCTTGTTGGTTCCGATTAAACACATATAAAATGGCGGCCACACGCCAGATATGTACCTCTAAAACGGAGGAGCTAGTTTGCGTGCGAACAGATAGAAGTACATGGCTTAATCGACTGAGCTTATCGTTCTGATATTAAGGTAGGTATACTAATTGAAAGGTCCATATCTCCTTCTCCTCATACCTACTTAGAAACATCGCGCAAAGTTTCATATTCATGAAAGGTATAAAAGTGTATGATATATCTAGAAATACCTTCTGCTTTCGTATTACGCTCGAATGCATCCAAATCCAATACACTACAAGAGTTCATAAGTCCTGCAATGGATGTAAAGAATCCTACATCCTTTTTCTCCTTAAGATGGTTTAGCATTCCCATTTGAATATCTATGTTGCCGCCTCGGAGTATTGCTATACCCAAATTTAAAGTTGTCATTACCATTTCCGAAGGAACACCTTTTGAGGCGGATATGTGAAGGAGAACCATTTCAGCTACCCCGCGATTTGAAAGACGTGCTTGGTGGAACAAAAGTTTTTGCTTTTCCATTTCTTGTTCCTGAAAACCAAAAAGTGTGCTTAATCATTATCCAAGATATTCAAATTCTTATTTTATTCTTACTCTTAATAGGAATATATCTTCCACCGAGGGAAAAATAAACAATACAAGAGAAATGTGTACATTATAATATCGCTGGCTTGGTGAGCAAATGTCGTAAGTCCATTTTTTTTTTTAAATGAGATTTTAATGCAAAACGATAGTACAGTTATAAATACATCGTTTTGCATTAAAATCTCATTTAAAAAAAAATGGACTTACGACATTTGCTCACGAAGCCAGCGATATGAGGCCCTCAGTGCAATGACGGATTAACCTACAGCTCTAACTAAATGTGGCTTTTGTTCTTTTTGTTTGTTGTTGCATCCTTTGATTTTTTGTTCATGAACAACTAATGACACTATAGTGTATAATCAGACTCATGACTTCCCCGTTTGCTTACTATTGGCTCATAACGTCACCGACTCATCGGCCATGGTTGCCCCCAGAACACATTTATTTTAAGCACACAAGCGGTAAAAGTAGTAGGAGTATGGTGGCAACTTATGACTTAGCAATCAGCTGATTCTGTCACAGACAGACAAATTCATTCTAACGGTATAGCTTTTGACACAATCTACTTTCTTTGTTTCATGGGTAACGTGCCCATACGTTCGGATTTGGGCGGGATAGTCCCGATTTGAAGCTGTCTGCCCCACTGTCCCCTAAGAGACTGTAAGTGTCCCGCTTTCGCGAAAACTAGAAAATAAATCTTCCAGTTTTTGTAGAAACGTCTCAGAATGTATAATCCCAACTTATCAATCCGGCATGAGAACACACCATAAGTGGAGAAGTATCGAACTCACTACCAGCACTACGAAAAATAAGTTGAGAAGTATGGAAACTACTGCCAGCACAAGAAAGAATTTTTTGATATACTAAAAGGAACGTGTAACGATTTGCATATTAAGTTTGTAAAATTAAAGTGTTAAACAATAAAGTTAAACGTCAACCAAACAAGATTAAGAACCCCGAATTTTCATTGCAACAAGTTTGCACATAGTTATGGTGGCCCATGAAGGGAATTTCTTAATACAAACGTTTTTCATACCGTATTGAACACGAGGCGTGTTAACAGCAACAAATTCTGCAAGTCCAAAGTTCATTATCACTGGAATTACAACATTTGACCGCAGTAACACCTTGAATGTCACTGCATTTAGTCTTGTATTGTTTAACACTTACTTATCACGAAGTACAACAACTATAACATTGAGATCGGCATCCAGAACACATCCTTGGCAATTTGTCTATTCCGTGAAAACTGGCAATTGGACGAGATCGCATGTTGAAGGTAAGGTAAGGGTAAGTGTGGGCATTTGAGTGTTTTTAAGCATTAGTTAGAATCAAACAATTAAATTACCAAAAACATTACTATGAGTTAGTCAGGGGAACCTGCAGCTTTGATAAAACTGCAATAAAATCGTTTAACGGCACTGTCCAAAACCTTGATAAATTTCAAAAAGGACGCGGTTGGGCGTAAGAACGCTGTATACTTCCAACAGCGTTTGAAACGAGTTGACGAGTTGAACCGGGAATTTTGTGCAACTCATAATGACATCGTTTGTTCTGATAGTGACCCCGAAGATGAATACTTAAAAGAAGATTTATCATCACGGTTTGAAGAAGCTCACTTAGAGGTAGTTTGTGCACTTACACAACAACGCGATGAGCTGCATCCACCTAAACAGGAGCTGGTGGAACCAAGTCGCAGCAACAATGAATCAGTGATTCACGCACATTACACATCATCTATTAAATTCCCCCGGCTACCCATTCCAAAATTTTCTGGAAAGATTACGGAGTGCCCTAGTTTTAACGATTCGTTCAACCGGTTAATCCATGCTAACTCTGAGTTAAATGACATTCAAAAATTCCATTACTTAAAACAGGCTTTTCCAGTTGACCGCGATACCGATATACATCAGATGCTGCTTACAGAGGTTAATTACAAAGTAGCATGGGAATGTCTACTCAAACGGTATAACAATCCGCGTATTCTTTTCTCTCATCACATGACTACGCTTTATAATTTAACCGTACTAGCACGAGAAACTTCTGATGCGCTAAAGGCAATGCTTAATGCTGCAAATGCTTGTATTATTGAATTCAACCGTCTGAAACTTCCAATTACACAGTGCGATCATTGGATCACCCATTATTTAACTACAAGGGTACCCAGCGAAACTCATCGGGCATGGGAACGGCATTTGGGGTGCAAGACTGACAACCCAACGTTTTCGGAACTCCAAGAGTTTTTGACAACTCGTTTATTCACCATCGACGCTATCGAAAACCGCAACATGGCATTTGATAACTCCTCTTCACGCAATATCGCTAAAGGTACTAAGGATTCAACAAATTCCAGTTCTCATTACCCGAAGTCTGCGATACCGGCGCAAAGGGTCAAAAGCTTACATGCATCGACTAAAGTTGACCTAAGCAGAGAACAGGCGTGTACCCTATGCAGTCAGGCACATATTCTACGACGTTGTCCCACATTTCTTTCGAAGGATTGCTACGAACGAAAAGACATAGTCGATAAGGCCAAGCTTTGTCTAAATTGTTTAAGCACATCTCACATACTTTCACGTTGTACCAGCAGTAAAAACTGTTTCCAATGTGGCCAACGGCATCATACGTTGCTACATTTTCCGGTAGCATCAAAGTCATTCAACACACACACACCAAATCAACTAGGATCAAACCATTCACCAGCATTCGCACAAAGTCCACACACCCTTCCAAGGGCCAACACACTGTCTCCATCAGCAGAGGTCTTTGACCCCAAAGTAGTCACAAATGCTCATGCCAAGGTTGTCATACACTCAACCCAATTTGATCAGGTGCTAGTTGAAAGGTCAGCAACACGAGTACTTCTAGCTACCGCTTTAGTATCGCTACGCAACGAGGCCAACGACCAATCCACATTAGTGTACGCGCTCATCGATCAAGGGTCGGAAGGGACTCTCATCTCGGAAACTGCCGTTCAGCGAGGGGGTCCAACGTAGTCCTACCTCAGCAGACATATGTGTGGTAGGTCCCAACATATCCAGTTATTCAAAGGAAAGGGTTAGTTGCCTTCTTCAATCCTGCTACGACGAGCACTTCACCGCTCCTGAATGCGTATGTCCTAAAACAACTCACAACGCAGCTACCAAGTCAGCCAATCGTACCGCCTTCGTTAACTCATTTACAGGGGCTCCGATTAGCCGACCCTATGTACTATCAGCCGAAAAAGATTGATCTTATCCTTGGAGCTGAAATGATTGCACAAATTTTGCTACCGGAGACTCGGATCGGTGATATGGATCAACGAATAGCACAGCACACGCACTTTGGCTGGATCCTTTCAGGTCGCATCGCATCCACCCCATCGCCTAGGGTCACAGTCCGCTGTCACCATAGTAACATCGAGCTTGAATCACTCGTACAGAAATTTTATGAAAGTGAGCAGGTACCAGCGGAACCCATATTATCGGAGCAAGACTAATGGTGTGAAGAATTCTTTCGTACCACCCATACTAGACAAGCTGACGGTAAATATCTGGTCCGACTGCCATTAAAGACGTTATATGACCCAAATATTACTTTGGGAAAATCCAAGCAGATCGCACTGAATAGGTTTTATAAACTCGAGCGAGACTTCAACAAGATTCTGATTTGCGAGATAAGTACACGGACGGAATAGAGAACTATTTCCGTCTCAATCAAATTAATTTAGCAAAAACAAGCGAGGATCAACATTGTGAAATGAATGCGGCAAATAAGCCCACCGTAACATCATGTGTTCTGCCCCATCATGCAGTTGTGAAGAACGAAAGCCTTACGACTAAGGTTCGAATCGTTTACGATGCTTCGGCAAAAACCTCCAATGGCCGTTCACTTAATGACCTTTTATGCACCGGGCCTTCGTTACAAAACGATCTACCTTCAGTAATTTTGAAGTGGCGCCTACACACTTACGTCTTTATTGCAGACGTGCAAAAAATGTATCGCTATATAAACGTACACAAGGATGACACTCAGTATCAACGCATCCTGTGGCGCAATACAGAAGGAAATATTCAAGAATATTGCCTTTCTACTGTAACCTTTGGGACTGCTTCCGCACCATATACTGCGATTCGAGTTATCCACCAGTTAGCACGCGATGAAAGGGTAATTTTCCGCTCGCCGAAAAGGTTCTACTGCATGACATCTATGTGGACAATATCCTTAGCGGAAGTGACTCCATGAACGAAGCAACCCGCATACGTGACCACCTTATATCAGCGCTAAGGTCAGCTGGAATGGAACTCAGAAAATGGTCAAGCAATACACCAGAGCTCTTGGAGTCCATCCCACGTGAGCATCAATCTTGTAATCCTATTCTTCAACTCAACGAGAACGAAACGGTTAAGACTCTAGGCCTTCATTGGCACCCTGCTATGGATTCATTTACATTTTCAATGAACTTTTCCATTGACGTTCCAGCAACAAAAAGGTCTGTTTTGTCCACCATCGCTCGATTATTCGACCCTCTCGGATTTCTAACTCCAGTCACTGTTGCTGCGAAAATCATCTTAAAGGAAATTTGGACTACAAGGGTTGCACGCCAAGAAGGTCATATGTCATCTTTAGAGAGGGACGAAGAGCTACCTTCGTCACTAAAAACGATATGGCTAAAGTTCGTTACAGAATTACCACTAGTTAAGTCGATAACAATACCACGATGGGTGCAATATTCCCGGCAACATGTACAGTACTATCTCGATAATCCGGACACGCGGTAGTCCGGTCACATCTATAATCCGGACAACGCTATAATTCGGACAGTTTAACATTTTTTACTCTATAATCCGGACATTTTTCAAATTTGCTTCGCAATACATATGTACATACATATGTATTTTAATTTTTAGTTTGCTTTGTGAGTTTTTCGTAAAATAGCAGTACTTTAGCAACAATATACATATGTACATATGTATACGGAATAATAACATAGAAGAAGCTGATTCTGATTGCACCATAGTTGAAGCGGTAAATACCATAAGTAGCGGTGAAGCAAAAAATATTTTTTCCAAGGCTATACAATGGGCAGAACAAATTGACGCTTCGGCTATGGATATTTTAGTTTTAAGACGATTTAAAGAAACTGCAGATAAAATGTTGCTGGCGAACTCGCAGCAGACCAAAATTAATAATTTTTTTGAAATAGTACATAAATAAAAAAAATGTTTGATTATGTACAGATGTACATATTGTTACATATGTAAGTATATATGATTGTACTGTGTTTAATAAAACTATTTATGTACATACATATATCTGAATTGCGTTATGTTCATTTCAAAAAAACAACGAATTTTAGTTGAAAAAAAAAATCATCTATAATCCGGGCACCCCCATAATCCGGACGACCCCTAACATTAAGGGTGTCCGGATTATCGAGATAGTACTGTACGATCAGTTGAGCTACATGCCTTCAGCGATGGTTCTTCAGTCGCCTATGCAGCCGCCGTCTATGTTCGAATTGAGTACACCCATAACGAAATCCACACGCATCTTCTCGCGGCCAAGAGTAAAGTCACTCCTACGAGTCCGATCACCATACCACGCGTGGAACTATGTGGAGCAGTCTTGTCCACAAACCTAGCGAGTTGGGCACAGTAAACGGTAAGCTCTGTATGCGAAATTGTGCCAATCTACTATTGGACGGACGCTACGGTCGCTCTCTATTGGATCAAAGGTGACATTAACCGGTGGAAACCTTACGTCGCAAAATCCTAGCTGTGAGTTCACCAAGTCAATGGAATCACGTGAGTACATTCGATAACCCAGCAGATTGTACGACTCGAGGATTAACCCCACTGCAGCTCAAGGCATTTCATCTTTGGTGGAACGGCCCCTCATGACTCAGACAAAGCAATTCCACGTGGCCTAACCCCACGATCAGCGAACTCCATATTGATGCCGTAACAACTGAGGAGAAACCCGTCAAGGTAAATGTAAATTCGACAGTATCGCAACAATCATTCATACAACGTTTCTCTTCATTTTCGAGACTCATACGTATTACTGCATGGGTATTGAGAGCAACTCACAGTATGCGCCCCGAAAATATTCAAAATCGCAGAGCTGGATCACTTACTGCAACGGAACTTCAAGAGAGTTTATTTAGGATTGTACGGTGTGTGCAACATGAGGCGTTTGGAACGGAGATTCCTCGAATTCAGGCTGGTCATGCCTTACCAACAAGTAGCAAACTAGTTAGTTTAACCCCATTTGTCGACGATAAGATGGATCTGAGAATACGTGGTCGTCTCAAACACGCAGTATTGCCGTATGGTCAACGGCATCCTCTCATTTTGTCAAGCAATCATCATTTTACAACCTTGGTAATTAACAATGCCAACAATAATACGTTGCATGGCAGTGTACAATTAACTGTTGTCAATATCCGACAAAGATTTTGGATCATTAACGCTCGTAAAACGGTCCGAAATCAGTTAAAACGTTGCATACGATGCTTCCGTAATAAGCCTCAAGCAGCCACGCAATCAATGGGAGATTTGCCGACACAATGAGTGAATCCTCCACAACGTGCCTATCTAGCAACAGGGGTAGATTACACAGGAGCCATAGAGCTAAAGGCATCAAGGTATCGGGGTACTACAGTTTATAAAGGATACATCGCGCTGTTAATATGTCTGGCTACAAAGGCTGTGCATTTAGAAGCGGTCACAGGCATGACAACCGAACATTTCCTATGGGCACTTCAGCGTTTTATAGGTCGTCGTGGCCTTTGTCGCGACTTGTATAGCGACTGTGGTACGAATTTTGTCGGATCAGACACCCTCTTGAAGACGAATTCTAGACAATTTATTGAGAATGTTGAGCGTGACATTGTTCCCAAGCTAGCAGCCAAAATATTCAATGGCATTTTAATCCACCTCATTCACCCAATTTCGGAGGACTCTGGGAGGCGAATGTGAAGTCCGTCAAACATCATTTGAAGCGCATAGTCGGCGCAGCAAAACTTACATACGAACAGCTATCAACGGTATTAGTACGCATCGAAGTGTGTCTAAATTCACGGCCTCTGTGCCCACTCACGTCGGATCCGGATGGTTTATTTGTTTTAACGCCCGGACATTTTTTGATCGGCGACGCTCTACTGTCAGTCCCTGAGGTGGCTCCAAATAACTAGGATCAAACCATTCACCAGCATTCGCACAAAGTCCACACACCCTTCCAAGGGCCAACACACTGTCTCCATCAGCAGAGGTCTTTGACCCCAAAGTAGTCACGAATGCTCATGCCAAGGTTGTCATACACTCAACCCAATTTGATCAGGTGCTAGTTGAAAGGTCAGCAACACGAGTACTTCTAGCTACCGCTTTAGTATCGCTACGCAACGAGGCCAACGACCAATCCACATTAGTGTACGCGCTCATCGATCAAGGGTCGGAAGGGACTCTCATCTCGGAAACTGCCGTTCAGCGATTAGGGGTCCAACGTAGTCCTACCTCAGCAGACATATGTGTGGTAGGTCCCAACATATCCAGTTATTCAAAGGAAAGGGTTAGTTGCCTTCTTCAATCCTGCTACGACGAGCACTTCACCGCTCCTGAATGCGTATGTCCTAAAACAACTCACAACGCAGCTACCAAGTCAGCCAATCGTACCGCCTTCGTTAACTCATTTACAGGGGCTCCGATTAGCCGACCCTATGTACTATCAGCCGAAAAAGATTGATCTTATCCTTGGAGCTGAAATGATTGCACAAATTTTGCTACCGGAGACTCGGATCGGTGATATGGATCAACGAATAGCACAGCACACGTACTTTGGCTGGATCCTTTCAGGTCGCATCGCATCCACCACAGAAATTTTATGAAAGTGAGCAGGTACCAGCGGAACCCATATTATCGGAGCAAGACTAATGGTGTGAAGAATTCTTTCGTACCACCCATACTAGACAAGCTGACTGTAAATATCTGGTCCGACTGCCATTAAAGACGTTATATGACCCAAATATTACTTTGGGAAAATCCAAGTAGATCGCACTGAATAGGTTTTATAAATTCGAGCGAGACTTCAACAAGATTCTGATTTGCGAGATAAGTACACGGACGGAATAGAGAACTATTTCCGTCTCAATCAAATTAATTTAGCAAAAACAAGCGAGGATCAACATTGTGAAATGAATGCGGCAAATAAGCCCACCGTAACATCATGTGTTCTGCCCCATCATGCAGTTGTGAAGAACGAAAGCCTTACGACTAAGGTTCGAATCGTTTACGATGCTTCGGCAAAAACCTCCAATGGCCGTTCACTTAATGACCTTTTATGCACCGGGCCTTCGTTACAAAACGATCTACCTTCAGTAATTTTGAAGTGGCGCCTACACACTTACGTCTTTATTGCAGACGTGCAAAAAATGTATCGCTATATAAACGTACACAAGGATGACACTCAGTATCAACGCATCCTGTGGCGCAATACAGAAGGAAATATTCAAGAATATTGCCTTTCTACTGTAACCTTTGGGACTGCTTCCGCACCATATACTGCGATTCGAGTTATCCACCAGTTAGCACGCGATGAAAAGGGTAATTTTCCGCTCGCCGAAAAGGTTCTACTGCATGACATCTATGTGGACAATATCCTTAGCGGAAGTGACTCCATGAACGAAGCAACCCGCATTCGTGACCAACTTATATCAGCGCTAAGGTCAGCTGGAATGGAACTCAGAAAATGGTCAAGCAATACACCAGAGCTCTTGGAGTCCATCCCACGTGAGCATCAATCTTGTAATCCTATTCTTCAACTCAACGAGAACGAAACGGTTAGACTCTAGGCCTTCATTGGCACCCTGCTATGGATTCATTTACATTTTCAATGAACTTTTCCATTGACGTTCCAGCAACAAAAAGGTCTGTTTTGTCCACCATCGCTCGATTATTCGACCCTCTCGGATTTCTAACTCCAGTCACTGTTGCTGCGAAAATCATCTTAAAGGAAATTTGGACTACAAGGGTTGCACGCCAAGAAGGTCATATGTCATCTTTAGAGAGGGACGAAGAGCTACCTTCGTCACTAAAAACGATATGGCTAAAGTTCGTTACAGAATTACCACTAGTTAAGTCGATAACAATACCACGATGGGTGCAATATTCCCGGCAACATGTACAGTACTATCTCGATAATCCGGACACGCGGTAGTCCGGTCACATCTATAATCCGGACAACGCTATAATTCGGACAGTTTAACATTTTTTACTCTATAATCCGGACATTTTTCAAATTTGCTTCGCAATACATATGTACATACATATGTATTTTAATTTTTAGTTTGCTTTGTGAGTTTTTCGTAAAATAGCAGTACTTTAGCAACAATATACATATGTACATATGTATACGGAATAATAACATAGAAGAAGCTGATTCTGATTGCACCATAGTTGAAGCGGTAAATACCATAAGTAGCGGTGAAGCAAAAAATATTTTTTCCAAGGCTATACAATGGGCAGAACAAATTGACGCTTCGGCTATGGATATTTTAGTTTTAAGACGATTTAAAGAAACTGCAGATAAAATGTTGCTGGCGAACTCGCAGCAGACCAAATTTAATAATTTTTTTGAAATAGTACATAAATAAAAAAAATGTTTGATTATGTACAGATGTACATATTGTTACATATGTAAGTATATATGATTGTACTGTGTTTAATAAAACTATTTATGTACATACATATATCTGAATTGCGTTATGTTCATTTCAAAAAAACAACGAATTTTAGTTGAAAAAAAAAATCATCTATAATCCGGGCACCCCCATAATCCGGACGACCCCTAACATTAAGGGTGTCCGGATTATCGAGATAGTACTGTACGATCAGTTGAGCTACATGCCTTCAGCGATGGTTCTTCAGTCGCCTATGCAGCCGCCGTCTATGTTCGAATTGAGTACACCCATAACGAAATCCACACGCATCTTCTCGCGGCCAAGAGTAAAGTCACTCCTACGAGTCCGATCACCATACCACGCGTGGAACTATGTGGAGCAGTCTTGTCCACAAACCTAGCGAGTTGGGCACAGTAAACGGTAAGCTCTGTATGCGAATTTGTGCCAATCTACTATTGGACGGACGCTACGGTCGTTCTCTATTGGATCAAAGGTGACATTAACCGGTGGAAACCTTACGTCGCAAAATCCTAGCTGTGAGTTCACCAAGTCAATGGAATCACGTGAGTACATTCGATAACCCAGCAGATTGTACGACTCGAGGATTAACCCCACTGCAGCTCAAGGCATTTCATCTTTGGTGGAACGGCCCCTCATGGCTCAGACAAAGCAATTCCACGTGGCCTAGCCCCACGATCAGCGAACTCCATATTGATGCCGTAACAACTGAGGAGAAACCCGTCAAGGTAAATGTAAATTCGACAGTATCGCAACAATCATTCATACAACGTTTCTCTTCATTTTCGAGACTCATACGTATTACTGCATGGGTATTGTGAGCAACTCACAGTATGCGCCCCGAAAATATTCAAAATCGCAGAGCTGGATCACTTACTGCAACGGAACTTCAAGAGAGTTTATTTAGGATTGTACGGTGTGTGCAACATGAGGCGTTTGGAACGGAGATTCCTCGAATTCAGGCTGGTCATGCCTTACCAACAAGTAGCAAACTAGTTA
The DNA here is from genome assembly GCA_964058755.1 of Campiglossa producta. NCBI lineage: Eukaryota > Metazoa > Arthropoda > Insecta > Diptera > Tephritidae > Campiglossa > Campiglossa producta. The sequence continues at coordinate 60,704,396 of CAXKVI010000004.1, read as the reverse complement.
GTTTAACCCCATTTGTCGACGATAAGATGGATCTGAGAATACGTGGTCGTCTCAAACACGCAGTATTGCCGTATGGTCAACGGCATCCTCTCATTTTGTCAAGCAATCATCATTTTACAACCTTGGTAATTAACAATGCCAACAATAATACGTTGCATGGCAGTGTACAATTAACTGTTGTCAATATCCGACAAAGATTTTGGATCATTAACGCTCGTAAAACGGTCCGAAATCAGTTAAAACGTTGCATACGATGCTTCCGTAATAAGCCTCAAGCAGCCACGCAATCAATGGGAGATTTGCCGACACAATGAGTCAATCCTCCACAACGTGCCTTTCTAGCAACAGGGGTAGATTACACAGGAGCCATAGAGCTAAAGGCATCAAGGTATCGGGGTACTACAGTTTATAAAGGATACATCGCGCTGTTAATATGTCTGGCTACAAAGGCTGTGCATTTAGAAGCGGTCACAGGCATGACAACCGAACATTTCCTATGGGCACTTCAGCGTTTTATAGGTCGTCGTGGCCTTTGTCGCGACTTGTATAGCGACTGTGGTACGAATTTTGTCGGATCAGACACCCTCTTGAAGACGAATTCTAGACAATTTATTGAGAATGTTGAGCGTGACATTGTTCCCAAGCTAGCAGCCAAAATATTCAATGGCATTTTAATCCACCTCATTCACCCAATTTCGGAGGACTCTGGGAGGCGAATGTGAAGTCCGTCAAACATCATTTGAAGCGCATAGTCGGCGCAGCAAAACTTACATACGAACAGCTATCAACGGTATTAGTACGCATCGAAGTGTGTCTAAATTCACGGCCTCTGTGCCCACTCACGTCGGATCCGGATGGTTTATTTGTTTTAACGCCCGGACATTTTTTGATCGGCGACGCTCTACTGTCAGTCCCTGAGGTGGCTCCAAATAACAAGACGCTTTCTGCGCAATATTTTGAGCTCCAGCGAATGGTTCAGCACTTTTGGACCAGATGGTTTTCGGATTGGCTCTCGCACCTGCAATCACGTCCGAAGTGGCGTCGTGAGGAGCCCAACCTGTGTATCAATGAGATGGTTGTGGTGAAAGACGACTGCTTACCACCAAATCAATGGCAGCTGGGTCGAGTTCTAGAAACTCATCCTGGGTCAGACAATTTAGTACGGGTAGTCACGGTTCGAACACAGAATGGTACATATAAACGATCGGTCTCTAAAATATGCCGATTGCGGATTCCCTTCAACAATGACTCTCCTCAGGTAATGTAACACTCATGCACATGCGTATTCTTTCACAGTCACCTCTAGCTACACATGCAGGTCCAATTGCGCCGGCTTATCATGCTGAGTCCAGCATTGGGGGCGGCATGTATAATCCCAACTTATCAATCCGGCATGAGAACACACCATAAGTGGAGAAGTATCGAACTCACTACCAGCACTACGAAAAATAAGTTGAGAAGTATCGAAACTACTGCCAGCACTAAGAAAGAATTTTTTGATATACTTAAAGGAACGTGTAACGATTTGCATATAGAGTTTGTAAAATTAAAGTGTTAAACAATAAAGTTAAACGTCAACCAAACAAGATTAAGAACCCCGAATTTTCATTGCAACAAGTTTGCACACATAACGACAACCCTATAAAAACAGCTGATTATGTCAACTTTGCCAATATTAGTTGCGTTCTACTCTCGTTGAGTGCGGACGTCATTGTGTATCAATACCAAGTGTGAACTCTTCTTTTGACAACACACATTAAAATGTCGGTTTGTTTACATCCTGCACATATTAAAATGTCGCCAGCACCGAATAACAGAAAAGCAAATGGCGTTGTTTAACATCCTGCACACATCAACATGGCGGTCTCCTATCTTTTACCTAATGGTAGAAAGAGATGGGAAGATGGAAAGAAGTAAGACAAAAAAGGAAATTAAAAACAGGTGACTCAACTCACTTTGAAGTTTTCACGACTATGTCTATGATATCACACTTGTTATTAACCACAATCTCAAACAGGTGTTAAACTCATTTTGGAATTTTGACGTCTATGCAGAAGAGTTTACACTTGGTATTGATACACAATGGCGGACGTGTTTTTTGATCGCTCTTTAAAATTCGTTCTTTTGCCTTTTTGTTGGCCTCAATATCCTAAATATTACAATTAATAGTGTCTGCCGTGCAAAACGTTTAGGTCCTACATAATAAATAGTTACAAAGTTGTGCAATTTTTTATAATAAAGTGCATTAATTATCACATATTGACATTTTCCGACCTTATACATATTTGTTTGTGTGTTACTATTTGCTAATTCACTTTGCTTTTTTTACTGCTTTGCGTGGTCATTCTGTCTGTGTTCACAGCTTGCTGACCGCGCAATTAGTTGTCTTAGCAGTGCTGAGTTCCAGCATAACTCTTTTTATTTTTTTGATTGCCTGCTTGTGGTACAATACTTATAAATTCTTCATAAGAAATAAGTGACAAGTAGTGCAATTCTTAATAATAAAGTGTTTTCCTTTTTATAAATTACTCTGCTTGTGTTTACTGCTTTCCGCGCCGTTTCTGCCTGTGTTCACTGTTTGTCGACCGTGCAATCGTTGGCTTAGGTGTACAGAGTTCCAGAATAACACTTTTCCACTAAATATTTTGATTGCCTGCTGTTTATTAATTTTTATCATGGATGACTACTGTGGAAAGTGTGATAAAAATTTTGGAAGATCTGAATCTCTAATGGTGCCATGTAGTGGTCTTTGCAAAAAACGGTACCATCGATCCTGTTGTGAAGGCCAATGGCGGAAATGGATATTAAATTTGGAAGATCTGAATCTCTAATGGTGCCATGTAGTGGTCTTTGCAAAAAACGGTACCATCGATCCTGTTGTGAAGGCCAATGGCGGAAATGGATATTAAATTTTTGAAATTAAATACCAATGTTCGTTATTTCTGCCCTGATTGTGTTAATGGTCTGGATAAAGTTTCGAGGGTGCTAGACTCAGTCGTCGACTCTCAAAAGCTTGGTCTCGAGGCAATCATGACTGCTTTTGAGATTAGATTCAAAGATTTAGCCTCTCAAGAACATCATTGTAAAATCTGATGTGAATCCACAAACACTAGCAAAGTTGGTGTAAAAGAGAAAGCAAAAGAAAAATTCAAGGTAAAGAACAAAGGCAGTGCCAAAGAGAATAATTAATAACTTGGCAGCGGAAATTAATGCCCTAAAAACTGCTGTTGTTAGCTCCGGTCCTTCACCCACTACCAACAAAGGTTCCTCTACCGAATTCGATCTCTTTTCTTTTTCGCTGCTACCTAGTGGTTCGGGTTCCCTCTTTTCTGTCCCTCCTCCCCGTAAGTCTACTGATGGTGCTGTTACACCCATTATACCTTCGCTTGTGTTTTCTCCAGCCGATTGCACTCGTTCATCTACGGCGGATAACTCTGCTATTTCTGCTGTTGATAACAACATTTTGCCGCAACTTCAATCCGATAATACAGCTGAAGTCAACAACATTGTGCCGACCACTCAGTCCGCTATTACTGCAAATGGTGAGTGGCAAACTGTACCGTTAAGAAACGGGCGCAGTCGTGATAGAAACGACTCCAACAATCCCGGTGAATTGAATTCGGCCGCAAATCTTGAGTCTACGTCTGGTCGTTCGCCAAACCCGGCCCCGCAAACTGATGTTATCAGGATGGTCACTGGAGTTCCACCGCGTAGGGCCATTTTCGTTTCAAGACTGCTTGCGTCGTTGACTCACGCAGATATTAGGACGTATGTTTGTTCCAAACTTGGCGTTGCCCCTACTACCAACATTAGTGTGTATAAATTTAATTTTAAATATGAAAGAGACATTTCATCTTTCAGGGTCTCAGTGCCGGACTCATTTTTCAATAGGGTACTTGACCCTTCATTTTGGCCGCAACACTCTGTAGTACATTTGTACACAGATAAACAGAAAACCGATACTGCTTCAAAAAACTGAATAAGTTAACTTCCTTTTCAACTATTCTTATTCATTACCAAAATGTCCGTGGCCTTCGTTCCAAATTGAATCACCTTTATCTAAATAGCCTGACTTTTACTGCACATGCAATCGCTTTCACAGAGACTTGGTTAAAACCTGATAATTTCAATTCTGAGATTTTCTGCAGTAATTACGTCGTTTATCGGCGTGATCGAGAAACCAGGGCAGGTGGTGTCCTTATAGCCGTTGACTCTCGTCTTCCATCCGGGTTGGTCGACTTAGGCAATGTGTCCGATATTGAAGTCATAGCAGTGAAGCTCTCAATGACTGGATTCAGCCTATTTATCTCCTGCTCGTACATACCGCCTCATTCGAATCTTGGAGATAAGAGTGCTAACTCAGCATAACTCCGTTATTAGGACTTTATATTCTCAGTTGAGAGATAAAGATCGCCTTTTAGTTCTTGGTGATTTCAACTTAGTTAGTTAAACTGGTTAGTTGGGTCGGCACAAATGACTCAAACATTTTAACCCCTACTACACAGCATGATTTCCTCCTTGACCTTTCTGCCACATCTCTTGTACAAATTAACAACGTACAAAACTGTAAAAATAAATTACTGGATTTGGTATTCGTTGACGATTCTGTAGGGGTTCCTCTTAATCGAATTACTCCGCTATCTATTCCTGAAGACACACTACACCCTACGCTTGAGATAGCTTTGGACATTGTGCACCTTGGGGGGCTTGGTGCTACGAATGGAAGAAAACGGCCCCGCACACGATGGTTCTATAAAACTAACTTTGTCAAGCTCAATGAGTTGTTTGCCACCCACGACTGGTCAGATCTCTATGCTTGTGATGACATCGAGTCTGCAACCTCATTATTTTATACTTCCCTTAACGCTTTTTTCGACAGTTGTGTCCCGTTTCGCTATATTAGTGCTGGTACGGCTAAGCCGCCTTGGTGGTCTAAACAGCTTGTGAGACTTGGCAATATTAAATCCAGGCTATACAAGCGTTTTAAGAGAACAGGTGTATCTGCTGAATATTCTAAATATTTAGTAGCGCGCTCCAACCTCCAGTTGCTGAATCAACAGTACTATAAAGGTTATCTAGCGCGGTGTAAAACTCAATTTTTTAATAACCCGAAAAGGTTCTACAATTTTGTTAATTCAAAAAGGAAAACTACCGGATTTCCTTCTTCCTTTTCCCTTGGAGATAAGAGTGCTAACTCAGATCATGATATTTCTGAACTATTTGCAAAATTCTTTAAGTCGACCTATACGTCTAATAGGTTTCTGTCAAGTCCCTATCCTTATAAATTAGATAGCTCTAATAGCATTCACATACCTGCTTTGGATAAAAATACTGTTCTACAAAGTCTTCTGGCATTGAAACCTACATTTTCCCCTGATCCTGATGGTGTTCCCAGCTGTGTGCTGAACTTCTGTGCCATATTTATCTGACCCGATTTTTAAACTGTTCAAACTATCTCTTGAATCTGCGGAATTCCCTACAATTTGGAAGAAATCTTTTATTATACCCTTACATAAAAAAGGTAGTAGGTCAAATATTGAGAACTATAGGGGCATAGCTAAGCTCTCAGCTATTCCTAAAACTTTTGAACATATAATAACACGCCAACTGCAATATCGGTGTAGTTCTTTATTATCACCGTGTCAGCATGGTTTTGTGCCCCGACGATCAACCTCAACTAACTTGCTTGAGTTCACCTCGTTTGTTATGGATGGTTTCCTGAAAGGTAACCAAACAGATGTAGTCTACACTGATTTTAGCAAAGCATTCGACTCTGTCAACCATGAGCTTTTAATTCATAAACTTGACTTATTGGGTTTTCCGAATCAGTTGTTAATATGGCTTACTAACTATCTTAAAGGCAGAACTCAGCAGGTTTTGTTTAAAAATACTTTGTCTACGTCCATTGACGTAACTTCCTGTGTCCCTCAAGGTAGTCATTTAGGTCCCTTGCTCTTTACCCTCTTTATAAATGACCTACCACAAGTGATTTCTCATTCCCGAACCCTTATGTATGCGGATGATGTGAAACTTTGTTTCACATATTTGCCTACTGTTCCTTCCCGTGCAGATCTCTTCCAGGCTGATTTGGAGTCATTTCACTGCTGGTGTACAGTTAATTTATTAATACTGAATAGCTCGAAATGCAAGCTAATGACTTTTCATCGAGTAAAGCCAGTTTTGATATCCTATTTACTAAATGACACTCTATTGGAACGTATACCTGATGTAACTGATCTAGGTGTTCTTTTTGACCCTAAACTAAGTTTTAATATGCATATTTCATCTATAGCTAACAAAGCCATGGGTGTGCTTGGTTTTGTTAAAAGATGGGCTAAAGAATTTGATGATCCGTACCTCACGAAAATCCTTTACTCCAATACTTGAGTATTGCTCGTGTGTCTGGTGCCCCTTATATCAATTTCATATACAGCGGATTGAGTCAGTACAAAAGCAATTCTTGATTTTTGCTCTGCGTGGTCTTAATTGGAATCCAAATATCCATCTGCCCCCTTATAGAAATAGGCTTCTTCTCTTAAATTTGCCTTCTCTGGAAAATCGTAGGATTTTACTAGGTGTAATGTTCCTCCATAAGCTAATTATTGGTGAAGTCGACTCAACTGACCTTGTTAGTCGACTGTGTTTTGCTGTTCCTGCTAGGACATCCAGGCACTATGTGCCTTTTAAATTACCCATTTGTCGTCTAAACTTTGCAAAAAACAATCCTCTGAATGTTTGGTGTTCATACTACAACGTCTTATATAGCTGCATCAGCTTTGAATGCTCGTCTGCCGCACTACAAAATGCATTACTTTCATATTTGCTAACTGCTGACTAATTACACGACAGTCTTGCACCCAACCAGTTAGATTGATGTCCCAACTACAAAAAGCCGGCAGACACCTCTAACTTTAAACTTACGCTGCGTGGAATCACGTCCATTCCACCGGGTCCATAATTAATATCCTAAAATATCTCCGCAACCAATTTGGAATATTTCAATTACCTAATAAACAGTCAACTGGAAACAAAGTTTACCAATATACTATCAGATGCTGCGCGGAATCGCGTCCATTCCGCCAGCAAATCTCACATCGCTCCCAGGACTGCGGAAGTATGTTGCTCGGAATCGCGTCCATTCCGACAATATATACGACTATCAAGTTTGGCTCCTAACGATTTCTACCCACAACTTTAAAGCACGGCCTCTACAACTTTCCTGCTTGCTGCACATAATACTATAAATAAATGAATTTACGCTTTGCTTAATTTCTGTTAATTATATTTTTATTATATTCTATATACTCTTATTGTACATATATATGTTTTTGTTTTGTAACAATACTTGAGATATTAACAGTCGACCGCTTTGTGTTGTGTCGACTTTAAATAAATAAATAAATAAATAAAAAGGAAGTAATAGCTTGGACTGTGAAGCGTTCTTTGATACACGTCACCATTCACTACACTGGCAGTAGGAGCCAGCCAAAGTGTTTACTGCCTTTATGTTAACGAACAGCCCTATTATTTTAATCGGGAAGTACGAAAATAAAAACAATTAATTCGTGAACATTATATCGAATAAATGCCTAAACGCAAGTGTGCTTTTAATATAACTTTAACTAACTATGGCAATGGAGGAGCTAAACCGGCAGCTGCACGATGCCCACTGCATATCTTTACCAACAGATGCAAGGTAATTAGAGAAGAAGGGAACGCCAAAGAATTTGTTGACATCGTATTACCTACTACGAAAAGGAGAAACATAAACAAAAGGAAAAAAATGAGCTGCTGTACTAAAAGCAAAAAAGTTAAAATGGGGGATTTTTTGGTCCAAAAAATACCCAAAATCATGAAAACTCGTTTACTTTATTGAAAATATATTAAGAATCATATTTTATGACTAGATTTTGTTATTTTATTAATTTTTTATGCATTTATATTTTATGCATTTACAAAATTTTAATATGTTGTTCTGTAAAATTTGAGCATTTGTGCTATTTAAATTTGTTTATATAATACAATATTTGATCACAAGTCTATAACAGTGTATAAAAATAACGTATTTTCATCAAACTGGAGTATTTGTTTACATTTTTGATATTTCAATTTCTTTATTTAATATGAATAGTAAAAATTTTGCCAAGTCTGAGTAAGAGGAAGAAAAAGTGATGGATTTCATTATAAAGGCTTGGCAGCACCAAAATTATACATCGTAAAACGTCATCAACATGGCGGACAGCTCGATTGGCGCCGGCCTGATACTTTGTACCTCATGAGGGATTAAGGGTAACAATTTTAGAATTTCTTGAACTGCCTGGAAAAACATCTGATTTAATTATCGACTACTTGATGGAAGTATTATGTGCTAATGATTTGGACAAGGAAATTGTTGCATTTTGTGGAGACAATACGAATTGCAATTTTGGAGGAAAAAATAGAAAAGGGACTAATAATGTCTTCGCAAAACCAGGGCTGGGAACCGGTTCAGTACCGAACCAGTTTTTGAACCGAACCACAGCCATTTTTCAGTCTTTGAACCGAACCACGAACCGAACCACTTTTTTTTGGAGATGTATGAACCGAACCGAAAACCGCAAAAAAAATGCTTCGGTTCGCTTCAAAATTGGAATAAATTTTAAAGAGTTTCAACTTATATGCTTAAAACATAAATTTTCCTAAAAATGGCACTCACTGGTATTTCGATAAAGATTCAAGTTTAGAAGGTTGAAAGGTAGAAGCATACGCAAGAAAAACACTTTTTTTCATTTTTGCGCTGTTGTCAAAATGCGTCCAATTCCTACCAACTGCATGCCATTTGACAGCGTAAAGATGAAAAGAGTTTTTCCTTTCGTCATGCATCCAACTTCCTTTATCTACTTTGGTTTTCTCATAAACAAAACAAAACATACAAAACTGAAAGTCCATGGCGTTGCCAGCAACTTTAATTATTCAAGGGAAAAGAAAAGATAATTTTTCATTCGTGAAAAGATGCCAAATAAAAATTATGTATGAAAAATCATCTTACTTTATAGGAAAACTTTAGTGGACGTCATTAATTGCTTCAATAATATAAAACTCCTTTCTCCACACTCAGACGTTTTAAAATTCTGGGAAACATATTTAGAGAAAGAATTAAAAATAATAGCTGAGATTGTACTTGCTGTTCCTGCCACACAAGTGTCGGTAGAAAGAGCATTTTCAACTTTAAAATTTATTTTATAGGACTTAAGGGCAAGTATAGACAAAGACTTGTTAGAAGACATTCTTTCGATAAACTTAAATACTAAATAACCCAATGATGTATTTTTGATCAAAATTATGTCTTCTAACAAGTCTTCGTCTATACCCACCCAGCAGAGCAACGTACGTTTTAACGATCGTATATTTTTCCATCGTTTCTCGTATCCGAAAACGGCCCGGAAATTATACTGCTGAGCTGGATTTACTGTTGTTTCGTTTTTTCACAATTTTCCGTATCCGAAAACGGCCCGGAAACTAAACTGCTCGACTGATTTTCTGTTGGTTCGTTGTTTCGCAATTTTTCGTATCCGAAAACGGCCCGGAGAAGATAATTCGAGCAGCAGAGCTAAACCGCAATGGTACAATCTTTTACAAGAGCGTGCAATTGCTGGCGTATGCCGATGATATTGATATCATTGGCCTTAACAACCGCGCCGTAAGCGCTGCCTTCTCTGGACTGGATAAAGAAGCGAAAAAAGTGGGTCTTGCGGTCAACGAGGACAAGACGAAGTATTTGCTGTCATCAAAGAAAGAATCGGCGCACCTGCGCCTTGGCAGCCACGTCACTGTTGATAGTTACAAATTTGAAACTGTGAGGGACTTCGTCTATTTGGGAACCAGCATTAACACCGAAAATAATATCAGTCTAGAAATCCAACGGAGAATCACTCTTGCGAACAAGTGCTACTTTGGACTGAGTAGGCAATTGAGAAGTAAAGTCCTCTCTCGAAGAACAAAGATCGCGCTCTATAAGTCTCTCATCATACCTGTCCTGATGTATGGCTCAGACTCATGGACAATGTCAAGAGAAGATGAGATGGCCCTTGGAGTATTTGAGAGAAAAGTTCTCCGGAAGATTTATGGTCCTTCCCGTGATGCCGACGGCGAGTATCGAAGGAGATTTAACGATGAGCTGTACGAGCTTTACGCAGATCTGACCATAGTCCAGCGAATTAAAGCCCAAAGGCTCCGCTGGCTGGGTCACGTCATGCGAATGGACAAAGAAGCTCCAGCCCAGAAGGTTTTCCAATCGTCACCCGAATTCGGCAGCAGAGGAAGGGGGAGGCCTCGACTGAGATGGAAACAACAGGTGGAGGATGACTTGAACTCCCTTGGGGTTTCCAATTGGCGTCAGTTATCGCTAAAAAGGAATGACTGGCGTGCTTTGATAGGCGACGGCCAAAATCGCTTAGGCGGTTAAGCGCCAATAAATGATGATGATGAAAACGGCCCGGAAACTATACTGATAAAAACAGTGATCCCAAAAACATCAAAAAATTATCCCAAAATATCGTATCAGAAAACGTGAACAAAAACACAAAAAATCATGGTAGAATGCGTCGGTTTTAGAAAAGTTGTTTGTACTTTTACAGACATACGTTTCGTTCGTACACTTAAGTGGGAACATGAAAACGGCAAAATATACACTTTTTGCCAGATTTTTTTTTCATTTCCAGATGCGTTTATGGAAATTTTGCTGGTTGGGTATATGTATGTTTCTTTACATAATAATAATTTCCAGTATTGTATGTATTGCTATTATAACTTTTGCCGATATATTAATAAATACTAGTATATCCCGTGGTCGAAATTCGACCAATTTAAAATAGTTGAACTTATTCAAACATCTGAAGCCGCCTTTAGCCCCGTGGCCGAACATTAAAAACTCATCTATAGGCAAAATGAGGCCATCAAAGAATTTAAAAAATAGCAGCTGTTATTATATAATACAAATATTAAATTACAGCAGCCCTTTCCAAAATTATTTATGGCAAATGCCATGCAAATATTCGGTTTTCGAGATTTTATGTTGCACTTGAATAATCGGATGATGAGATTGTGCTTAACAAATAGCCACTAATTTATGCGATCGTTTTGATCAGGTGAAGAACAAAAAAATATTAGGTTGAACATTAAGTAAATTGTAATAGTTAAGATTAAAGGTTTTTTAATATAAAAAAAAACATAATTTAAGAAAAAAAAAGGAATATTCCGCAACCGGGTCTTGCAACTGTGCACACCGCCGCGCCATTACCTTATGCACAAAGCAGTTATCAAATTCTGCAATTAGGCTTTATGAGAATCAGAATTTAAAAATTAACAATATACCAACAACAAAGTTAGACTATTAATATAAATAATGGACCCAAGAACTCAATGAGCGAGGGAGTGAAAATAATTTATCTAATAATAGGAGGAGCTTATTGAGTGAAAGAATGAAATTCATTTTGTAGAAATATGAGTTCTATTTATAGAAATTTATTATTTAGTGTTGGTAAATTACAAATGCTGGTTAGGGCAAATCTAGGCTTTTGCAAAAACAGTTAAAGGTTTTTCTAGCTTTTTTCTTCAACCATAACTTAGCAATATTTAGAAGAAATTTTAATTTGATTTTTGATTTGATTAAAAAAAAATGTAGGTATATTGATTTAAAAAAAAAAAAATGTATTCAAAGTGGTAAAATCAGCCAAAATCTAGCCTTTTGCAAAAACTGTTAAAGGTTTTTCTATCTTTTTTCCTTAACCATAACTTAAAAATATTTAAAAATACATTTCTTATCGATTTTTGATTTGATTTTTGAAAAAAATAGTACGTATATTGATTTAAAAAAAAAAATATTCAAAAGTTGTGAAACCGGGCAAAATGTAGCCTTTTGCAAAAATTGTTTGAGGATTTTCTAGCCTTTTTCCTTAGCCATAACTTAAAAATATTTAAAAAGACATTTCATATCGATTTTTGATTTGATTTTTGAAAAAAATGTGGGTACGTTGATTTAAAAAAAAGTTGTTCAAAATTGGTTAAAAGTTTGAGGGTTTTTAAGCTTTTTTCCTCAACCATAACTTAGATACTACTACTAGATATCGATTTTTGATTTGGATTTTGAAAAAAATAGTACGTATATTGATTTAAAAAAAAAAAATATTCAAAAGTGGTGAAACCGGGCAAAATGTAGGCTTTGAGGATTTTCTAGCTTTTTTGCTTAGCCGTAACTTAGAAATATTTAAAAAGACATTTCATATCGATTTTTGATTTGATTTAAAAAAAAAATGTGGGTATGTTGATTTAAAAAAAAAAGTTATTCAAAAGTGGTTAAACATCGCAAAATCTAGCCTTATGCAAAAACAGTTTGAGGGTTTTCTAGCTTTTTTCCTTAACCCTAACTTGAAAATATTTAAAAAGACATTTTATATTGATTTTTGATTTGATTTTTGAAAAAAAAAAAATGTAGGTATATTGAAACCGGGAAAAATGTAGCCTTTTGGAAAAACAGTTTGAGGGTTTTCTAACTTTTTTCATTAACCATAACTTAGAAATATTTAAAAAGACATTTTATATTGATTTTTTTTTTTATTCAAAAGTAGTCAAATTTTGTCTAGACTTGTTTGGTGTTCGGGTTGTAAATCTGGATGAATAGAAATGAGTTGTTGTCTTTAGTAATATTTTAGTTGACCTCTAACCACTTCGTTTAGTACAAAATTTAAGGACCTGTGAAAAATTATGGATTTTTATATTTCAAAATTTATAGAAATAATCTACCGAAGTCCGATAAACAGAACAATATCCCCCTTATTCATAAAAAATATAAAAGGTTTATTAAGCTCTTATTATTCAAAATTTGTATGAAAATGTAATTTTAAAAAGCTTTATAAACCAATTTTATTTTTTATGAATATGAGGGTATGTTTAAAAAATTTTAATTTTCGGAAAAACTTACCAAAAAACCCAAATTGTATAAGCGGTTATCTCATTTCTATAATGAGTGGTATGTATGTATATTTATGAAAATATTCGCAGTAAGTTTTTTCCGAAAAAAGTATCACAAATATAAAAATATGTCTTATGAAATTTTAATGAGCTTATAAAAAATCAAGATTAGAAATACTCATATACCTAAAGATGTTTTAAAAAAGAAAAAAATATTTTCAATGAAAAAAAAAATTGTAGCCCGGAGCTGTTCTCGAACCTACAACAGTTCGCTCGCTATCCGATGCGCTAACCACTGCTCTACTGCTTTATCTACGAATTTGTTGTCAAATCACCAATTCAAGCTGTATGGGCAATGAGCGGGAGAATGAAAATAGTTTCTCTAATAAAAGGAGGAGCTTGTTGAGTGAAAGATTGAAAGGTTCATTTTGCAGAAAATGAGTTCTATTTATAGAAATTTATTATACAGGCGTGTTTTTAAATCTTTTTAGAGGGGGTAAATTACAAATTCTGGTTAGGTCAAAAAAAGTTTGAGGATTTTCTAGCTTTTTTCTTTGACCATAACTTAGCAATATTTAAGACACTTTATATGGATTTTTTATTTGATTTAAAAAAAAAATATATATTAATTTTTCAATTCATTTTGGTATAGACTTGTTTGGGGCTCGGGTTGCAAATCTGCCCTTTTAAAAGTTAATACATATGTATATATGAATAGAAATCAGTTGTTGCCTTCAGTATAATTTAAGACGACCGCTAACCACTTGATTTAGTTCAAAATTTAACTACATATTAAATATGTTGTCGATTTTTATATTTTAAATAGGGAGTCTATCAGCAACTTTGTCTCAAACGGTAGAAATCACTAAAATTTATAGAAGTAATCTACCGAAGTCCGATAAATAGACTACTGTGTTTGAAAAAATTTCGCAACTTCGATCTTATATCATCAAAAATTAGACAAAAAAACCCAAATTGAATAAGCGGTTATCGCATTTCAATAATGGGTGGTATGTATGTATATGCTTTCCGTCAACTAAAAAGATTCAGCAATTTTTTTTTCTCGAAAATAGAGATCACAAACATAAAAATTTTAAAAAAGTCAAGATAAGAAATATTTATATATTGAAAAAATAAAAACAATTTTCAATGACAAAAAGTAAAAGAAAAAATGTGGCCGATAGCTGTACTTGAACCATTAACCGCTCGACCACTACCCCCGACGCTTCCCACTGGGCTAGATAACCAATTCAAGTGGCATGAGAAATTTTCATTCGCTTATTACAGATAAATGAAGCAGGATTGGTTATATATTAGATAATTGTGCACTGCCTTAGAGGTATGCCAACAAATCCATATGCATTTCATAAATATTTATCATATTTAGTATGGGTTTAAGCTTGGCAAATATTTATATGTAAAATTTGTTAGCCTATTAATATAATAGATTATCTATAAATGAATTTGATCTCAATAACAAAGCGTTTTATTTTTGACATTTCCAAACAATTTTTAATTTAGTAGGCTTTTATATATGTATGTTATAATAATAATTTTTTTTACAAAAACAGAACTCTTTATATAAGTACGGTGACCATCCGTTCTGTTTTTGGCAGAACAGTTCTGTTTTTAAGAAGCTTGTTCTGCGTGTTTTTTTTTCTAAGGAAAATAACAGAAATGTTCTTTTTTTAAGCAAATGTTCTGTTTTTGTTCTGCTTTTTTGTACCGGCAACCCTTTTAACAAATGTAATAACTATGTAAAGTTATACGCTGTTTCCACCAAAAGCAACCACTGTGTTATCCTAGCGTGTTTAGAAGCAAACAAAACACCATTCGAAAATTTCGTACAAATCTCATAACCCAAGCCCATTTCAATCCTCTTTTCAAAGCGTGTTTGCTTTGGGTTTGCATACACTTGCGAATTTTTCGACGCAGAGAACGAAGTGTGTTAGTCTTCGACGCAGAAAACTGAAGTGTGTTAGTCTTCGACGCAGAGAACGAAGTGTGTTAGTCTTCGATGCAGAAAACTGAAGTGTGTTAGTCTTCGACTCAGAAAACTGAAGTGTGTTAGTCTTCCACACAGAAAACTGAAGTGTGTTAGTCTTCCACGCAGAAAACTGAAGCGTGTTAGTCTTCCACGCAGAAAATGAAGTGTGTTAGTCTTCGACGAAGAGAACGGACCATGTTAGCCTTCCACGCTAACTGAACCGAGTTATGGGTCAGTTACATAAAACTTTATTTTGGCTTTACCTCAAACTTTGACTTTGACAGAAAAGTTCAGTATACGTATTTAAACCAAGCATGGCAAATTGGAGACCTCAAAGTTGAAGCAAGGTTAAAATTTGGCAAACTCTCAAATTTTGCTTGCTTTGCTTGCTTTGATAATCAGACGTTGATGACTTTGCTTTAATTAAAGAATAAAAAGTTGGAGGAAATAACAATTAATTCATTTTTTCTATATTAAATTAATAAATTAACCAAAACACTCTGAATACAAAGAAATAAATAACGAAAACAAATGTATAAAAGAGAAGCGTCAAGGCGTTCATTGTAGCATACCTCTGAAGTTGGACGCAAAGTTTTGAGGTAGCAAATGCCAGGCGAGGTTAACAGAGCTTTATGTATTCGACCCTTTAGTCTTCGTTGGGAGCGACGTATTAATCAAAATATAAACGAATTTTATTTTTTATGAATATGAGGGTTAGAGTTTACATACCAGCCGTGAGAGAGGCTAAATCATAGTTGAACTTTCTTAGCACAAACAAACCAGTTATTCTAGGTTTTATATTAACAAGGAAAATGTCTCTCACCATCAAGAAATACTATTCACAAAAATTACTGACTTTTAATTGATGCAGTTTAGTTGAAATTATTTGAGATTACAATTTCAATGTTTTACAGACGTTGACAACATTTTTTACTGCAAAAAGATGATTACGTCATGCAAATCAGGAACACTTTTTTATTCCAAACATTGAAAGTGTAACGTCAAATAGTTTATAGGCGAGTAGCGAAATTTTCACGTGAGGACAATACAAAGCTTTGAGTAAAAAAGAGTTCTGTTTTTTCAGAAGAAAATTATGGTCACCGTATATATAAGGCTTGGTATTGCCTGCACGTGAAAATTTCGCTACCCGGCTATAAACTATTTACACTCTCAATATTTGGAATAAAAAAAGTGTTTTTCATGACGTAATCATCTCTTTGCAGTAAAAAATGTTGCCAACGTCTTAGAAACATTGAAATTGCAATCTCAAGTAATTTCAACCAAAGTGCATCAATTGAAAGTCATTTTTTAAGTATATTTTTCCTTTTTGTGAATAGTATTTCTTGATGGGGAGAGACATTGTTAATTTAAAACCTACCATAACCACGGTTGCCGTTTTGGCCGAAATGTACCATTTTTGGTACGAATATTTTTCCGAGTACGAACTTCCAAATTTGGTACGTTTTTGCATTTTAACGTACTAAATTTTTGATTTCGCTGCAGCACTTGACCGCGTTAAGCATAAACTAAATTATTTTTAAAATATTTTAAAAGATTTTAAATTTTTCATAAAGTTTTGAAATTATTGAGCAAACTAACTTTACAGAGCTGCTGATTACATTTGTTAAAAAAGGTTGCCGGTAAAAAATAGCAGAACAAAAACAGAACATTTGCTTAAAAACAGAACATTTCTGTTATTTCCCTTAGAAAAAAAAAATACGCAGAACAAGCTCCTTAAAAACAGAACTGTTCTGCCAAAAGCAGAACGGATGGTCATCGTAATGTATGTATACATATTTTTTTCATTTTTGATATTTTGTTTAGGTTTTTGGCTGGGTTGTTATAAGCCCTGAACCGGTTCACGAACCACTGAACCGAACCACAGCGATTTTTGGAGTTGTTTCCAGCCCTACGCAAAACTGAACCAAAGAGTGGGAAGGTTCCCTATGTACAGTCACTTCTCAGAGCAGAAAACCCAGGACATCGCCATGGATCTCTGCGCAGTGACCACCCGGGGTTTTACCTCGGCCAAGGACTGTCACTTTCAATGTAACCCTGTGTAAAGAGCTTGATGAAGATCTTCGGAATGATCATACACTCTAGACAGGGCAATGCATTGTTAACAACAACAACAACAAGGCAACTCATTGGAATCGGATGTGCAGCTGACGTAGTTCACAACGCTATTAAAACAGCCGCAGATTGTATCCCTGTTGATTTTGAATGCATAATTGTAAAAATCTATTCATTCTTCTATATCTACAGTGTTCGAGTAGAAGCCCTGAAAGAGATTTGTGATTCCACTGATACAGAATATAAGAAGCTATTGGGTTACAGTAAAACAAGACGGCTTGCTTTAATGCCTGCTCTTGAGAGAATTTTAAAGATGTTTAGAGCTTTGAAGAACTACTTCTTGAGCATAGATAAATGCCAAAATATTTTGAAAACGTTTTTCGAGTTCTGAGTGGTGGTTATATTTTTACACGCACAGGCAGCTTCTTTTATGGACGTTATTTTAAGAATCGAGGGACAAAAGGTGTCAGCGATAAAGTCTGGAAATGAAATTAACCGTCTACGAGAAACTTAGCACTTAAAGCAGACTCGGTTTTTCTTCCGGTGTGTCCATGTGCTCGTGTTTGAAAATGCGATTTCGTGTCGTGTTCGTGCGTGATCGTGTTGAGCCTGAAAACCAAAAAAAAACACGCCTGAAAAAACACTATCAACTTTTTTCACTTTTGTACTTTTATTTTTTGTAAATTATATTTTTTATAACTTTCTTAATTCATCATCATACCAGATGACGCAAATAGGCGTTCACATGTGTGCATTATACTTCAAACTCCTTAACATTTTTTTATATGTTTTTATGAATTCAAAAATGTAAACTGCGTTTGCATGTACTAGCTGCAATTGATTGAATGCAAACCTACAGTTGTTCTTTTTAATTTTTTTTTAATTATTTTACCATTATATCGCTGGCTTCTTGAGAAAATGTCGTTCGTCAGTTTTTTTTTTTTTTTAATGAGATTTTAATGCAAAACGATAGTACAATTATAAATACATCTTTTTGCATTAAAATCTCATTTAAAAAAAAAATGGACTTGCGACATTTGCTCACGAAGCCCGTGATATGTTTCTACATAAGTACATAAAAAAATATGTGTGTGTGCTCCGTTTCAAAATATTTTTTATATTTTTGAATCAAATTCTTAGATAGAGCGTTGCTGGAAAAATTCCAATAGAGTGTTATTTAAACAATTTTTGATATAGGGAGTTTTTGGAAAATATTTTGAAATAGGCAGAAATGCCACCCAGTCGTCGATACATACTTTATAAGCTTTAGATGTATAAGTACATACCATGTAAAAAGTACATTTAAAAATATATACAAAAATAAAAAATAACAAAAAATACCGTTTTATTTTTTTCGTGGGTGTTTAGTGCGTGTCGTGTTTTAGCAGTTTTTCCCCGTGCGTGTTAGTGCGTTTTTTCGAAAATCTGTTTCGTGAACGTGTCTTGTCGTGTTACGAAAATCATGCACGCGCCCACCTCTATTCCAAAGTAACACTTGTTGGCAAGAGTGATTCTTCGTTGGATTTCTAGACTGATATTGTTTTCTGTGTTAATTCTGCTTCCCAAATAGACGAAGTCCCTCACCGTTTCAAATTTGCAGCTATCAACGGTGACTTGGCTGCCAAGGCGCAGGTGCGCCGATTCGTTCTTTGATGCCAGCAGATACTTTGTCTTGTCCTCGTTCACCGCAAGACCCACTTTTTTTTGCTTCCTTCTCCAGTCCAGACGCAAGAATGGTTGCACTGTACAAGGCAGCAGCCGCAAGACTGGGTGAATTCTACGAAGGTGCCAAAATCGATGTCGTCGACTGAAAGGACATTCCGGGGATGCGGTAGGGCCTGATAGACAAGTGGTCTTCACCATGAATAAGGAGGCACTCGAGCCCCTTAAAAGGTGTAATGGGCTAGTGTACTACAGTATAGGCCAGATCGTTGTCCACGTATACCGAGGCGATGCACAGGGCGCTGCCATCGTGGCTGCTCCGGGAGACTCGGTAATCGAAGTACCGCAAGAGGAAACCGAAAGCAGTCCATAATGAGCATAATATCTCTGATGCTTCAGACAGCAGGGCTCCCGCTACTCCAAACCGCGCAGTTGCTCTGAACAACTCGTCATTGAGAAACAGCCTTCTACCAAACTATACCAATGGTGACACTACCGCTGCCAGTTTAACAGTCGGCAGCACCAGCCTGACGATGGCGTCGGTCTATATGCCCCACGACGCCAAAGAACCTCCACCACAAAGGGAGGTCAGAGATCTGGTGTCAAAATTTCTACGGGTCATCTTAGCGGAAGCTAATGCTCATCACATCCAATGGGGAAGCTCCGATATCAATGCCAGGGGCGAGTCTCTGTTTGACTACATATTAACAACCAACCTGGTAGTTTGCAACGTGGTTAGCGAGCCTACTTTCATCACTAAAAACCGTAGGGAGATCATAGACCTCACTATTTGTAGTGAAGGCGCTTATGAGTGGGTTAGAAAATGGCGTGTTCTTGAAGAACATTCATTTTCCGACCACGGATATATAGAAATAGTTTTAGACTTTCGTGTAGAGCAACCTATTATGAAGCGCAATCCACGCAATACCAACTGGCAACTACACAATGAAATAAATATTAGCCAGAGACCTACCAGTACTACCCCTACAAGCCCCCTCATCAGTTAAGGAGCTGGAGGACCTGGTAACGACATACACCACGGCGCTCTCAAATGCCCTACAACAACCTTATCCAGTGCCAAACCCTCACGGTAAACACAGGCCATATTGGTGGACTTACGACCTGGTTCGCTTCGAAAAACCTGCAGGAAGCAATTTAATAAGGCTAAAAGCCTCGACACGGAGCCTCAATGGCTCGAATACAAAGTTAAACTAAGGGCATACAAAAAAGCCCTGATACAGGCAAAGAGAACTTCGTGGAGGAATTTCTGCACTGGGGTCGAAAAGGTCGACGACACAGCGACACTTAGACGAGTTCTCTCGAAAACTCAAACAGCCATCAGCTATTTGCAGAAGCCTTACGGATCCTGGACAAGCACGGAAGGGGAAAGCTCTTGAACACACATTTTCCGGGTTACTTGCATAATGCACCGTCCGCACCTGCAACAACCCTGGCAGTAAGTATACCCATCACGGAGGAAAGGATAAGGCGGGCAGTTAAGAGCTTTGAACCGTTTAATGCTGCCGGACCGGACGGGATTATCCCCGCGCAACTCATTAACACGCTGGAGACATCATCCAAATGGCTAGTATTTCTCTATACAGCCTGCCTGGCTCTCAAATACATTCCGTGCTCCTGGAGACACGCCACGGTAGTGTTTATTTCTAAGCCTGGGAAGGCCTCCCACTACGGGCCAAAGGACTACAGACCCATCAGCCTCTCGTCCTTTGCACTCAAAACTTTCGAGAGGATAATCAGCTACTACCTCTCCACTACTATTGATAGCAACCTTATCTCCAGCTATCAGCATGCTTACACCAAGGGTAAATCAACAGAAACTGCGCTTCACAGCCTAGTCTCTATCATTGAAAAATCGTTGGGTGAAAGGATTACTGTCTCGTGGCTTTCAACAATATAAGTCCGGAGGCTATTAACACCGCTCTTACTAATCTGGGCATAAGCAGATCCCTAATTGGACTAATCGATCAACTACTACGGGGGAGGAAAATATCTTCATTACTTGGTACGGTTGATTTATCATGCTATGTCTCAAGGGGAAGGCCTCAGGGTGGTGTTCTCTCCCCGCTTCTATGGAACCTCACTGTCAACTCGTTGCTACGAGACACATGCTGGGGCGGGAAGATAATGGCATATGCACTGCACTGCGTGAAGTTTCGTCATGGTCCTCTCGTTGCGGACTTAGTATCAACCCGAGAAAAGTGGACCTCGTTCTCTACACCAACCGGTACAAAATGCCACTGCTGGACCTACCAGAACTTGATGGCGTGAACCTGAACTTGGCTGATAAAGCCAAATTCTTGGGCACAGTTCTGGACAGGAAGTTAAACTGGAAGGAGAATATTCTTTAGCGCCAGAGGAAGGCGTGTGTTGCACTTTACACGTGCAAAAGAGCAATTGGCAAAAAGTGGGGTCTCAGCCCCAAAATATGCAGATGGACCTTAGACCGGGTCGGTGTCCATACAAAAAAAAAGGACTCTCGCAGACGAAAATTTTTATCATCCCAAATTCATCGCAGGGCCATCTTTCAATCTAGGGGGGTAATTGCAAACTTTTTTTCGACCCGGTCTAATGGACCCACACTGTAATTTTCCGACCTATTATGCTATGTGGAGTCATTGTGGCCTGCGCTGAGCAAGGCCACAAACCTGCATCTGTTAGGTAAAATCCACAGATCTGGCATGATCAGTATTACCGGCGCGCTAAGAACAACGCCCAATGAAGCTCGACAGGCCATTCTAGGCATTTCGCCACTCGATCTGGAAGCGTACCGGGCAGCAGCGGCAGCGGCTAAGGGAAACATCTGGCTGAGGCGCAAGCAGAACTGGACACTCCAGTATTCTGGGATCTTACAGTTTTCTCCCTCTGAGCATTGATCGATGTGCGGCCACAACAGTCGGAGACAATTGCTTCAAACCGATCATTCCCAGCAGGGAGGAATGGGAGAGGATGGATCGCTGCCCCGCTACTAATGGCGGCATTTCTGTTTATACTGACGTCTCGAAGCTAGACGGCAGAGTTGGAGGAGGGGTTTATTCAAAGGATCTGGAACTTGAGCTCTCCTTCAGAATACCTGATCATTGCATCGTCTTCCAGGCTGAAGTCTCAGTAATATTGGATGCCGCGATTTGGAATAGTAAACGCGCTATCGGCGAGGACATCGTTATTTTCAGCGACGGTCAGGCGGCCATCAAAGCTTTTGGCTCTTATTCGTTCAACTCTGAACTGACGCTCAGCTGTCGTCGATCTCTTCAAGAGATGGCCCAACAGAACCGCGCGAACCTCAGATGGGTCCCGGGACACAGGAACATTGAGGGAAACTGTAAGGCAGACGAACTTGCCAGGCAGGGTACGACCAAGCAGGTTGTTCGGGATAAAGAGCGCTTAGGTATGCCGTTTGCTAATGCTGAAGGGACACTCCGTCAAGCCAACGAAAGGTGGCAACAATCCCCAGGGTGCCGGACATCCAAACAAACCGGGTCAAAAGGGGATCATAAAAGTTCTAGAGACATTCACGCCCTAAGAAGGAGAGAAATCACCATATTAATAGGTGGGCACTGCCTTATTGGTAGGCAGGCAGAAAGGCTATGTGTGCCCTACCGACGGTGCTGTAGGAGCTGCAAAGATGATGAGGAAGAGGAAACGGTGAAGCACCTCATCTGCAACTGCCCGGCTTTAGCGGAACTGGACATAAAGGACTTGATGGCCTTCATAAAGTCATCTAAGTGGTTCGAGGAGGAGTAACGGTGTCGGTGTAGGAGTGTCAGTCCCGGGATTCTGCTATGTGGAAATGATGATCTTTTCAAATGTCTTAGGAATAGCTGAAAGCTTAGCTATGCACCGCCATATTGGATCCAGCATTTTGAATTTAAAAAAACCGATATCAGATTCGTAATCAGACAACTCATAAACCCCCGAGTACCAAGTTTCAATAAAATCCAATTAGTTTTCAAAAGAAATCACCGCCATATTGGACCTGCCATTTTGAATTTAAAAAGACTGACATCGGATTCATAATCAGCGATGTCATAAACCTTCTAGATGCGAAATATATCCAAAAAAACCAATGCGCAATGGGGTCAGCGTAGGCGTTTTAGTTGCACGGTTTTCAATTTCGAAACATACTTTCAGGAGTTAAACCTTTTCTACTCATCCAAGAAGGCTATTGAATTGCAGGAATATTCCTCAATGAAAACAGAATAACAACACACAAAAACGCAAATTTTTACTGCACTTAAACATGTTAAAATTAAATTAAATTTGCAATCATCTCATTTTTTTATAAAAACGAGTACCTCTAAAGCACCTTTAAAAAAAAAAAAAAAAAATAGCAGCCTGTTTTTTTGTCACAAGGAACCATATTTAGGGGTAGCGTTTTAGATTTTCCAAAAAAAAAAAATTTTTTGAACCACTTTTGCTAGTGTTAATGTAACGGAAAGAAACACAACTATCGAAAAAGCTATCCAAGACATTGCAAAATATCGAGACGGCAGAGTCAACGTCATTGCAGGCAAAAAGATTGGACCAGTCATGGCAAGCCATCAATTCGTTTAACTTAGGTTAAGTTAGGTTAGGTTGCAAGGGCAGGACAGAGTACACAGACCCTGCCCGACACTTAGGCCATTAAAAAGGCCCATTGTGATACCCCATACGGTGTTCACACACCTCCCTGCCCCAGAGATGCGAGAAGGTTATCCCTAAACGCCGGCAGCAGCCCGACCGCTAAACGAGTTCAAAGACCACCAAAGGTCTGTAAAGGACCAGTCCACGGTCATGCTACCGTCGACGCCAGGGAAAACAAACTCACACCCAGGGCAGGGGATCAAACCACTTCGTGGAGCCAATGAATTTGGATAACGCCTTTACTTCCATGTTAGATACCTCAGTGAGGTCGACGAGAAACGGTTGGCCAAGGCTAGCCAACCGTCGTCTGCAGAGCGCGGGACAAAGACACAGCAGATGTTGAACACTTTCCCCCTCCTCAATGCATCTGCAGCTACGACAGTAATCATTAGACATTACGCCCATTCTAGCACCGTGCGTGCCTATTAAACAATGTCCCTTACTAGGGATGAAATATCCGATTTATTAAGAGACAGCAGGGAATTTGTACGTCCCTTGTTGTAAGAAGGCCAGGTTAGCCTTTTGCATTGTCGACGCATGAGTTCAAGGCTCTAAGTGCGGCCTGACTGTCTGAGAAGATGTAAATCCGTTTGTCATTTTGTGGCAAGGACGCCAAGCTTTTCACAGCACCGTGTATTGCCAGCATTTCCGCTTGGTACACGCTACAGTGGTTGGGGAGGCGGAAGGAGATCTCTAGTCCCAGGTCCGGTGAAAAGATACCTCCCCCCACCTTCCCCTCAAGCTAGGAGACATCAGTGAAAATATTAACGGCTCCTCGAACAGAATGTGATCTGTTGTCCCATTCCTGTCTTGTCGGTATTAACACCTCGTAGTTTCTCACAAACACGTTATTTGACGCGCAGTAGTCAGTATATGGTGGTATGTTAACAGGAGCGTGAGTGCCCAAAATTGTGGCGTGCCCACTTTGTCCATTTATCCAGACGCCGGTCTCCCTTATTCGCAAAGCTGTGATCACGGCTACTTCTTTCGCCACCAAATCGAGCGGTGGTAGATACAACATCGTGTTGAGTGCTTCTGTCGGAGTGGACCCAAGGGCCCCGGTTATGCAGAGTTCTGAACTCCTTTGGACTTTTTGCAGCTGCTTGAGGTACGTGTTCTTGGTCAGTGCAGGCCACCAGACCAACACTCAGTAGAGTAGAATCGGGCGAATAATGGCTGTGTAGATCCAGTGTACTACCTTGGGAGAAAACCCCCATGAAACACCAATTGCTCTCTTACAAGTGAACAACGCACACGTTGCTTTTTTTACTCGTTCTGTTATATTGTCATTCCAGAGTAATTTCCTGTCCAGAATAACTCCTAGATACTTGACTTTGTCACTGAATGTCAAGGTCGTGTTTCCAATTTTTGGTGGTGTAAGGTTCGGTATTTTGTACCTTCTAGTGAAGAGGACTAGTTCGGCTTTCTCGGGGTTAACCCCCAGACCTGACGACTTTGCCCAGTCACATATTTTAGATATTGCAGAGAGTTTGAGGGAATTTTCCCCGTATAATAACGCAGATATCATCGGCGTACGCGATCACTTGGTGGCCTTCCGCTTCCATGAGGCGTAGAAGTTGGTTTACGGTAACTACCCAAAGTAGTGGTGAGAAAACACCTCCGTGGGGGGGTACCTCTGTTAAGGAGTCTATGAATGGAGTTTCCACCTAGCTCGGTTGTAATCCGTCTACTGGTAAGCAACTAACGAATAAACGAAACAAGACAGGTATCGATCTGCAGACCTGTCAACGCCGAGGTGATGGCATCCGGAAAGACGTTATTGAAAGCACCTGCTATATCAAGGAAAGCCACCAACGTGTGACTTGTTGGGCTTGAAGGTAGATAAAGCCCAGTCTAGCTTTTTCTCATCGGTGATTTCCATTATCATTTGATCGGAGGGTATCCCTCCAGCGATCGTCGTAGTAGACATGTCTGTGCATGTCGGGAAGTGTGTATCAAGGAGCAGATTCATGGTATCCGTCGTCGAATTAGTCCACTGCCCATCTGGCATTTGGACGTGGCTTAGTGTTGCTGGCGATTTTGAGAGCACTCTCCTCAGGCGCGCGGCACCAGATGTAGATTCAATTTCACTGCAGAAATTCACCCAGGAGGCTCATTTGGCCTTGCGGATTTCCTTCTTGTATGTACTTAGCTTAGTTTTGTAAAGAGCCCAGGATAGTTCGCGGCCCTCCTGTTTGGCTTTATTAAAGGCAGCCCTACATGCCTTTCTGGATCTATCTAGATCTGACGACCACCAAGGTGGCTTATGGTTTTCTGTTACTTTCTTGATCGGACAAGCCTTGTCGAAAGCAATCTTGCATTCTTTATTAAAGGTGTTGACTAGCTCGTCTAGTTCATTACCATTTCTAGGTGTAGCCATTTTCTTTGATAAGTTTCTATCAATAAGCTTCTTGTAGTAGCCCCAGTTTGTCTTTTTTATATTTTGTATATATTTTGGACTTGCGTGCATATTTGTTATTGAGAAACTAATATACCTATGGTCTGAGAAGGAGTGTTCTTTGAAGACCATCCATGATTCTATGAGGTCACTGAAAGAATCAGTGACCAATGTTATGTCGAGGACCTCTTCGCGGTTCCTTGTTATGAAAGTGGGGTCATTCCCCCTATTGCATATACATAGATTAGTACCTAATAAGTAGTTATATAGTGACTCACCTCGGTCGTTGATGTCAGTGCTGCCCCATTGTGTGTGATGGGCATTCGCATCGCCTCCAAGCACCATTAGGTTGTCTCGTGGACTGGTAGAACTCACGAGCTCCCTGAAGTTGTGTGGTGGTAGTGAACCTTCGTGATCATGGGCCAGATAGAAAGAAGAAAACTGCAGCTTCTGCCCAACCCCTCGACGGTTATCGCTGTCAGATCTCCGTCACTGAATTGGGGTAGAAGAAAAGCGTTAATACTAGATTTGGCTAAAATACACGTACGAGGCTTACCCTTGTCTTGAGTGCTGTAGATCTTGTGAGTTGGAGTCCTCAAGCCACAGATCCTATTTGCAGTGATCCACGGCTCCTGGACTAGGATAATATCTACTCCACCTGCAGAAAGTTGGAGTAGAAGTGCAGCTGACGCTGCTTTACTGTGATGAAGGTTGATTTGGAGGACCCTAATCATCTTGCTTAATAACACTCTCCTCCGTGAGTGTCGCGTCCAAGTCGTCACCGCTTAGAATCTGACTCTCGGAGTACAGCCTCCTGAGAGCCAGGCTGCGGCGCGAGCTGGACGAGGCATAGCCACTCCGCACATCCGACTTATCCTCTTCCACTTCCATCTCGTTATCGCTGGGGGGATGATCCACCTCCGCAGACGACGAGAAGCTTGCCAACGCTACGGCGTCAGCCTTGTAAACCTTCAGGTTGATGTTAGTGTAGCCGTAGCTTACCCGATAATCGCATCGGTCCAAGGCCTCGATGCTAGCTTCATCCAACAGCAGAACAATCTGCATGGTTGCTTTACCGGCTACCTTTTCCACGCTGGCCACTTTCCAGTTATGGGTCGGTAGACCCGGGTTGAACTCCTGCAGTTGCTCCAGGATTTCCGCTGGTTCCATTGGCGTCACTGGAACCCAAGTTCTAGCTCTTGGTCGCTGCGGGATGTCACATGCATCCACAGCTTTGAGGCGCGCGCCGGGGTACACCTCCCCTATTCGCTGCACGCCGGTCTTATAAAGGTCAACGGACCTCGCATCCTCACAGGCAATGAGCCTGACATTTCCCTGATACCATCCTGCATCAGTGTAGGTTGGTGGTGGCCCAGGGTTCTCCCTTTTCACCTGGACGGCAACCTTAGCAAGCGCGGCCTCGATCCACTTCCACTGCTGCTTCGGGATCCTACCGTCCACGTTACTTTCATCAATAACGCCAATGATCTTCCGATCCTTGGCTACATCTGCGAAAGACCGCATCTGGCCTCCTTGTGTGCCCTTTTCGGTGCCGTTGGGGCAATCTCCTCCACAGAGCGGTTGCGCTTGGGGGTTTCCCTTTTGTTCGCGCCATATAGCTCCAGTTTGAAGTCCGGAACTATTTGCCGAGCCCACGCAAGGTCTCGCTGAACCTTCGCCCAAACCCCCGCCGGAACATCTTCCTCCCTTGTCGGTGAGGTCGCGTTCCTGTAGAGGATTCGGGCTGCAGACCGCTTATCCTGGTGGCTGACCTTCATGGCTTGCCTAGGCGCGCAGTCCTTGGCCCTATCGCTGGTACCCCCATCACCCTTGGAGCCTCCGGCCTGGGCTCACCAGACGCTATGCCTGACTGGCAAGTCCACTGGTGGAGGCTACAGGGTTAGTGATAGCCGCGTTGCTGGCCTCCCGATCGGCACCCCCGTAGGAGGCGCCAATCAGCGGACTACTCGGACCGGTTTTGCACTCAGCCCTCATTTGTCTAGCTGCCGCTGCAGCATAAAATCGCTGAGGTGTCCTCCCAGCTTTTGTGCTCTTGTTTTGGTCCGGTTTTACCGTGACCGCTTTTGCGGAGCGAGCTCCTGCCGACTTTTTGGTAGGAGAGCCGGACTCCTGATTTTTATTTTTATTTTTTAAATGTAAATGCTCCATAACTAGAAATCCACGAGTGGCGGAGAAGGGGAAGGTCCACCCGGGCAGAGATCCGCATTACCCGGGTAAGGCTCAATAGAATCGGAGGTCGCCTGGTATCCGAAGCACTCCGTTCACGACTGGGCTATTTAAGGGCCCCCAGCCAGGCTGATCCTCGGCACGGGTCGTATGACACCTTGATCCAGCCCTTACGTGATTAAGAGGGAGGGGGGAGGAGGGGGGAGGCTAAAATAGAGATGGGAAGTCCGGGTAGGGGGTAGGGAGAGGTCGCCGCTCGAATTTGCCGCCGTAGCGTTACCAGGTGCCACCACGAGGAGGCTCCACCCCCGGTTGCAGGAGGAGGGTGCACGCACCTACGAGTCGACGGTTTGGGGTGACGCTGGTGTGTGCAAGGCGCCAACCCACTTAGTGAAGTCCGCTTTATAGAGGCACCTAGAACGGTTTCGTTCATTAATTTTAGTTGGACGCTGATGAATGACATCAAGCGCAACCTCGAGTGTAGGGTGTAGAGGGTCTTCAGGAAGCGATACAGGAGGAATTTGAGTGAGGAAAAAAACCCACCGAGCCATCCACAAAGACTAGATTCAGCATCTTGTTTTTACTGTTCAGTACGTTATTAATCTGTAAAAGAGACGTATCAAACAACCTGTTAACGAAATCATGCTGATTAGTAGGTGTCAGACGGGCCGAACCACTAATATTAGCCCAGCTCACTGAAGGCAAGCTGAAATCACCAACAACAACTAGACGATCATTATCTCGTAACCGAGAGTACAAATTACAAATAGCCGTGCTATGACCAGTGGCGTGCCATCCATATAAGCCGAAAAGCCCGGCTTGCCTAGCTAATCCCCTATGAGCTACAATATGTTCATTTGGGTTCTTAAAAGGATACCCGGTTTTTATTTCCCTGCCTGCCACCTTCTACCTAATAGCTGTTAATAGCATAGAAACATACCTACAGCTTTTCCTGCCACCTGTCGGCTGATAGCTCATTTACATAAAATTATTTCAGTGCGTGATGGCCATCTCTTACTTACTTACTTACTTAAAACTACCGATTAGCGCTTGCAGCTTACTTTGGTTTTCGGTCGCTTTGCGTAGAAATGGTCGGTAGAAGTTTATCATGCCTAAAAATTTTTTTAGCTCCCGAGCTGTGGACGGCTGCGGACAACACCGAATTACCTCCACTTTTTCTTCGGGTGGCTTGTTGTTGTTGTTGTTAACAATGCATTGCCCTGTCTAGAGTGTATGATCATTCCGAAGATCTTCATCAAGCTCTTCTAAGGGGAGTCCAAGGAAACGTGCAGTTTCAACAGGGTTTGTCCAGAGGGACAGAGGGGTTAGAAGAGTAGGTTCAAATGAACAATTGAAGAGATGTAGAGTATCATGGGGGGTCCTACCACATGCAGGGCATGTGTTTGAGATTGTGTCATTAAGTCTGGACAAGTAGGAGTTTAACCTTACACTATATCCAGACCTAAGCTGTGCCAGGGTAACTCTTGTCTCCCTTGGTAAGGTGCGTTCTTCTTCAGCAATATCCGGTGGAGGACTGTTCAGAACGGGGTTCACAGGTAGAGATCCGACAAAAGTATCTACCGACTCGGTGTGGATGTCGGTTAGAGCCCGCTTATGATTCTGCAGATCAAACGGCAAGGTAATATGATGCCGGATCTCATCATAATGTTTACGGAGATGTTTCCTTATGTCTCTCGGGGGCGGATCTATGTCCAAAAGATGACGGTTTGGATGTGCTGGCTTGTGGCAGTTCAGAAGGAATTGCTTGCTCAGCATTTCCGCATGCTCTTTTACATTGAGCAGTTTTGCCTCCTGATGGAGGTGAGACTCGGAAGACATGAGGAGACATCCCGTAGCAGTTCTGATGGCAGTATTTTGGCAGACTTGTAACTTCGTCCAGTTGGTGTTATGTACATTAGGCGACCATATGGGTGCAGCATAGTCAAAGACTGGTCGGCCAATGGCCTTATATGTAGTCAACAACGTTTCTTTGTCTTTTCCCCAAGTACTGCCGGCAAGTGACTTGAGGATCTTGTTGCGACCACGTACCTTTGAGACCATTGCAGACACATGACCAGCAAATGAGAAAGTATTATCCAATGTCATCCCTAATAACTTTGGGTGGCTGACAGTTGGTAGCTTAGTGCCGTCAACGAAAATGTCTAATTCATTTCTCACCTGGTGCGTCCACGTCGTAAAAAGCGTCGCCGTTGATTTAGTCGGAGATATCGTCAGATCTCGCTCTGTGAAAAACCTGGAAAGGTCGCAGAGGTAACCGTTGATTTTATTACAGAGTTCATCAGTATAGGGCCCCTTCCCCGTCGCCATTATTGTACAGTCGTCAGCATAAGAAACGACGGAGACACCCTCTGGTGGTGGGGGCATCTTCGATAGATAGAAATTAAACAGTGTCGGGGATAGGACACCACCCTGTGGCACCCCCTGTCTAATTCGTCTTGGTTTTGATGTTGCGTTTCTAAAGTTGACCGACGCCTGCCGCCCATTCAAGTAATTAGCGGTCCATCTCTTTAGCCCATCAGGTATTTGTGTTTCTAATAGATCTTGTATGAGAGTGGCATGGTTGACTGTGTCAAAAGCTTTCGACAAGTCAAGTGCCACTAACACAGTCCTGTGATTTGGTTGGTTTTGATTTAGACCGCTATTTATTTGCGTTGTAATGGCATTGAGTGCGGTGGTGGTGCTGTGCAGCTTACGGAAGCCATGTTGATGATTAGCCAGGTGCAGATTTGCGGTGTAATACGGGAGCAAAATGGACTCTAGCGTCTTCACTACCGGCGACAAAAGTGATATAGGGCGATATGAATCGCCTATGTTTGCCGGCTTTCTAGGTTTTAATAATGGAACCACTCTCGCCTTTTTCCATATTTCAGGAATGACGAAAGTGTTCAGTGAAAGATTGAATAGAGCCGCTAAGTATTTGTGTCCCTCCTGGCCTAGATGTTTCAGCATATTCATGGCAATGCCGTCGGGGCCGATGGATTTTGAGGGCTTAGCCTGTCTGATGGCTTCCTTGACCTCTGAGGCAGTGATGACAATGGGCGTGTTTTGGTTTTTGTATTTACGCGCCTGTCGCATGGTTCTACGTTTAGCTCTATCGGGTGGGGAAATGTAGTACAAATTGTCTACAGAAGGAGTTCGCACATCCCCTAGGGTCCTTCTTCACCCTGTCACCGAAAGTAATATCTACTTTATCCTTGTGTTGTGTTGGATTAGATAGAGCTTTGACCGTAGTCCATAATTTGCCAACACCGTCAGAGAGGTTGCATTGCTCTAGGTGTTGTTTCCATTTGGCCAGTTTGTGTTTATCGACCAACCTACGAATTTCCGCGTTGAGATCCCTTATACGGGGGTCTGCGGGATTGAGACTTCGCACTTCATCTCTTTCTCTAGCCATGGCCGCTGCCTCCGCGGGGAAATTTGGTCTTATTCGAGATATTCGACCCGCAGGAATGAAGCGTCTAGAGGCCAAGTCAATGATGTTGCGGAAGTCTCGTTCGCCTTTGCGTACGTCCGTAGGAATGGATAGAGCAGCCAAGGATTCGTCCGTATATGTCTGAAAACTGTCCCAGTCCGCCTTGGTAAAGTTGATGTATGTACCATGCTCAGGTGTTATAAAGTCCGTCGGTCGTTCGATGGTAATGACTATTGGGAGATGGTCAGACGCCAACGTGAGTATGGGTCGCCAGTTGGTGTTGTTCAATAGTCCTGCACTTACGATAGAAATATCTGGCGAACTATAGCAGTTACCCGATACTCTCGTTGGGGCGTCTCCGTTCAATGTACAGAAAGCCGTATCATCTATTTGTTCTGCGAGTACATGCCCCCTACTGTCTGCTGGCAAGTTTGAGTGCCACATATCGTGGTGCGCATTGAAGTCGCCCAGGATCACGCGGTTATCTCCTCGTAATAGCAAGCTAATGTCGGGGTGATAACCGGTGGGGCAACTTGAGACAGGGGGTATGTAGATGTTTATGATTTGCAGATCGACATCTCCTGTACGGATGGTAATACCTTGGCTTTCTAAGATATCATCCGTTCCTTCGATGTCGGTATCAAATAGATGATACTGTACAGAGTTGTGCGTTATGAACGCTAGACCACCTCCCAGACCTCCTGTTACTCTATGACGGTCCTTCCGGTGAATGTTATATCCACCATAGGTAATGAGGTCCGACCTTGGACTGAGCTTGGTTTCTTGGATTGCGGCAAGTTTTATGTCATATTGCGTCATCAAATTGGTTATCTCTGCGATCTTACCAGTTAATCCGTTACAGTTGTGCTGTAAGATTTGGAAGTGCGCCGGTGGGGTCGATGTCGAGTTAACCAAAGGCGTGAGAGACGGATGTGTTCGCCCAGGTGTTGGTAGGCTAAGACCAAGGCTGTGCCTCAGCCTAGTTAGCTGTGGACCTGGTGTAACCGGGTTGGCTGGCGTCGTAGGCTGAGGCGTGTTACAGCATGGCGCAATGAACGCATCCGTCCAAAGATTCCTGTTCGCGAGCCCAGAGCATAGATGCACGTGGCATTGGCCTAAGCAGTTATTGCATTTGACCGATGACGCGAGCGTGTATAATCTTTGCCGACAAACAGTACACGTCGAGACAGGTGCAAGAAGATGTTGATCCTGACTCACGTGTAAACGGGAGGGGGGGTGTAACGAAACAGACAGAGACTGATGCTCGGAGTTGCTCATGTCTAAACTGCTCCGGTGGGAGCAAGAGTGTTGAGCTGCTGCGCGTGATGTTGACGCCATAAGGCACGAGCAACAGTCTGGAATTTGTGTGGCGGGTATAGCAGAAATGCTGCTAGTCGTTAAGACATTATTATTATTAGTATTGCTACTAGAAGGTGGCGGTAGGGGTGCGCTTGAACGGCGCTTACCGCGGGACGCCCGACGGCGCAAACAGCAAGGGGCCACGAAAGTACTAAAGAAAGTACGGGGTCTGTGGATGTTAAGGTTAAGCCCTGAACATCCAGATTTATGGAGCCATCTCTTACACGAGAAGCATTGCACAGAATGCGACCGTTTAATATATATTTTTTTGCAACAGACACTGCATATCCATTCTTTTGGTCCGGGGTTCGGCTCAACGCCCGCCCGTAACAAAAGAATATCTTGCAGCCCTGCTGCAAGGGGGGAGGATGATAGTTTCGGAATGGGACAAAACATACTAAACAGGGTTACATTGAAAGTGACAGTCCTTGGCCGAGGTAAAACCCCGGGTGGTTCCACTGCGCAGAGATCCATGGCGATGTCCTGGGTTTTCTGCTCTGAGAAGTGACTGTACATAGGGTGGCTTAAGACCGGTCGCTGTTATGGTGTGTCCCAAAAAGTTAATTTGAGATTTCGCTAGTTGGCATTTATCAACGTTGATAGCTAAATTGTGTTTACGTAGTAGCTCGAATACCGTCCGCAAGTGGTGTTCATGCTCCTCCATTGAATGGGACGCTACCAAAATGTCGTCTATGTAGGCGAACGCGAAGTCTACACCACGCAGTACTTCATGAATATGTCTTTGGAACGAATGGGCGGCGTTTCTCAGCCCAAACGTCATATATTCGAACTCATATAGACCGAATGGCGTCGTAATCGCCGTTTTAGGGATGTGGGAGGGCTCGATGGGAATCTGGTGATATGCTCGTTGCAAATCGATTGAAGAAAATATGCGTTTGCCGTATAATATGCTTGTGACGTCATGCAGGAAAGGAATTGGGTACCTATCCGGCACCGTCATTGCATTCAATGCACGGTAGTCGCCGCAAGGACGCCACTCTTTGTTAGGTTTACGTACCAAATGTAGCGGGCTCGCCCATGTGCTCTTCGAGGGTCTGCAGATTCCTTTTTCGATTAAATATTGAAATTCTTTCTTAGCTGCTTCCAACTTTTCACCCACCAACCTACGAGGTCGTGCAAAAACGGGCGCACCTTTTGTTGTAATGTGGTGCGTTACATTCGTATTCGATGGTTTTCTATTGTTATTTAGTATTGTAATATCTGTGAACTCTTTTAAAAGGTTCGCAAAATTGTTGTTTGTATTGTATGTTAAAATTTTAACTGCACTTACGTTAGCTTTTATTCCTGCTGCTTCCATAAGCGTTTTCCGATCGATGAGCTTACCTCTTTTCATGTCGACCAGCAAGTCGTAATATTGCAGAAAATCGGAACCTAAAATTGGAGATGTGACATCCACAACTATAAAACTCCACTCGTACGCTCGTCGCAGTCCCAAAGATAGTTTTACTCGTCGTTCACCGAACGTTTTGATTGGTGAACCATTTGCTGCAAACAGTTTTATTGTATGCGTTTGATATGCGGTATCACGCTTTTGGGGCGGTAGCACCGAAACGTCGGCCCCGGTGTCCACTAAAAATTTTAGGTTCGTATTGCTGTCACGTATAAGGAGGCGGGCTATTCTGTGTGAACAGTCGCTAGCCGCATCGATCGGTGTAATTAGTTTTTTGAACGTTTTGACGTATAGTTGCACGGTGGCCGACACTTGCGGGCATTTTCTCCATGCTTTAAATGGTACCAGCACATATCAGGATTTGTTCGTGCCGGTGTGACTTCTCGGCGATTAAGACTTTTTGCTCGTCGATTTGCTGGTTATCGATATGTGTGTCTGCTTTCACGCTCGTTATTTCGTAGCAGCTCTTCAAAACGCTTTTCCATACGCTCTATACTGTGCTCGAATTTCCAGCTGATGTAGTTGCAATTTGGCGGAATTCGCCTATTTCCATGACTTTATCCGCTAGCTTTGCCAAATCTTGCAAATTTGAGCTGGACGCCTGTAGAATCGCTTGTGCGTGTGTAGGCAGTCGTTGTAGCCATAGCGACTTTAAAAACTCGTCGCTTACCTTATCTTTGGACAGACTGCTTAGCTCGTGGAGTAACTGTGTAGGCCTTTTATCGCCAAGATCAATTTCTGATAGTAATTTTTTTATTTTCTTCTGCTCGCTGTCACAGAAACGCTCAATAATGCATTTCTTCAAATTTTCATACTTGCCCACATCGGGCGGATTTAGTATAGCGTCCGAAACTTGACTGAGAACGTTGGACTCGATGGCTGCTACCACACAGGAGACTGACTTCTTCTTTATTACAATGGCATTCTTAATATCTACATTTAGTTCAAGTTAAGTATAATGCATGAATATGTATATGTAAAATGTGCATACTTCAATGTTAGGTGGTGGCCTGATTTAACTGCTTATTTCCAAGAGAGTTTGAATTTATGTTTGTATAAAAGCGCATAATATAATGAGAGAATACATATGTATGCTACAAGGTTACCTTAAAGTGTATATTACAAACTGGAGGTATTCTGTCGACTTAGATACTGATCGCCACAATCTCATTAATCTGCTAATAACTCCCATTCTGGTCATCTAATTGGAAACCATTATATGGCGATTTTATAGAGTTACAGAAGATCTTTGATCCGGTGAATAGTGTAGTTCGATTGGATAAGCAAAGCTGGAGATTTTTCGTAAGATACAAAAATGGTGTTTTCTCACTTTTTTAAAAACGATAAATCTCAAAACCTATGGCACCTTGAATGAATATGGTTAATAACATTTTCATACAATTTTTTATTAAAAAGAGCCTATTTAACCTTTGTATTTTTTATGAATAAGGGGGTAAATGTATATCTACATATTTCGGATTACGCTAAAATTCCGTAATACTTTGGGGTTTCCTGTATCGGTTCGTAGTTCTCAGTATCCCATCAACGCTTTTCTTCGAAGAATTAAATTCCCCAGGAAAGCTGGAGAAATCCTTGAGGCGCTTGTCGTTGTTGTTGTTAACAATGCATTGCCCTGCCTAGAGTGTATGATCATTCCAAAGATCTTCACCAAGCTCTTCTAACGGGAGACCAAGGAAACGCACAATTTCAACAGGGTTGGACCATAGGGACAGAGGGGTTAGAAGAGTAGGTTCAATTAGACAATTGAAGAGATCCGACAAAAGTGTCTACCGACTCGGTGTGGATGTCGGTTAGAGCCCGCTTATGATTCCGCAGATCATACGGCAAGGTAATATGATGCCGGATCTCGTCATAATGCTTACGGAGATGACTCCTTATGTCTCTCGGGGGCGGATCTGTGTCCAAAAGATGACGGTTTGGATGTGCTGGCTTGTGGCAGTTCAGAAGGAATTGCCTGCTAAGCATTTCCGCAATACCATAGCAAACGTCGAGAGTGGTTTTAAAATTAAAAAGATCCAAATAAACGGGTACAATGCGAGTTCGTTCGTGGATACGGGAAGTAAGCACACATTGATAAAACAATCGTTGGCAAACAAAATCGGGAGTAGTGAAGAGTGCTGTGTGGCACTAAAAGGCTTCGGTGGTGGCCAGTATCAATGTGTTTCGAAGTTGACAGCAATTTTAACAATCGATGGTAATGATTGTGAAACTGATGTTCTAGTTGTTGATGATAATATGATCGAGTACCCGGTACTTATCGGTATCGATGTCTTGAGTTGTAACGACAACCAGTTTGTGATCAAAGATAGAAATATGTGGTTGGTAAAGAAAAACTCGGTTATGAAAATAACAGGACGGAGAATTCGGTAATTTAAACTACGTGTTAAATAAATTCAAAAGTTCTTTTGCTGAAAATAAGAAGGTGGGGAAGACAGATTTATAGAAAATTAAAATTGCACTGTCGTCGGATGTGCGGATAAATATGAAACCCTATCGGGTCCCGTTCGCGCGTCGACCGGTTGTAAAAGAAATAATAAACGATCTATTACTGTGCGAAATAATTAGGCCGTCGGATTCTCCATACGCGTCACCTATCGTTCTGGTGGAAAAGAAAAATCATGAATTTCGGCTATGCGTGGACTATCGGCAATTAAATAATATCACAGTGAAGCAACCGTTCTCGATGCCTGTGATCGATGAACTGTTTGCGCAATTATCGGGTAATAAGTATTTTACGAGCCTCGATTTTAATATGGGTTACCACCAGATAGAGGTAGACGAAGACTCGCGACGCTATACAGCATTTGTGACAGATGGTTGGTTGGAGTATAACTAGGAGGTAATTCATCGGGCTGGGTCACGTATGGCTCACGTGGATGCATTAGGCCGAGCGCCGCCTGCGCCTGAATCAATTTCATCGGTCAAAGTGTTGGACGATGATTGGTTGTTGACCATGCAAATGCAAGATCCGGGGTTACAAAACATTATCACAGTCCTGAAGGGAGGCGCCCAATCGCCTCAGTCAAAACAGATACTTAAAGAATACAAATTATCGACGATGTGGTAACGAGTTGTTGTACGTTATTCCAACAGGCGTACGTTGGCGGGTGGTTCAGTACTGTCACGATGAGCTAGGCCATCGATTTTAAATTCACCCAAGTGACAAGGAAAATCGTATTTTAGGGATCAAAATAAGATACTTTGCCTAAGGAAGCATACCTCTAAAACCAATTCTGATGTCCCGACTTTGTACTTTTGACTTTGAGCGCCAAAGTTTGAAAAATCATAAGTTTATCCATTTAGAGTGCCCCAATCGTGTTAAAATGTATGACCGACCCCCACTAACTATTTAAGGCCGACCCAACCATACCAGTGGCGCACCCCCTAAAACCCCACCTTTGGGGGTCCCCATACAAAAAATCAAAATATCACAATTTTTGGCACTTTACGTGATAAAGCCAGCTAAGTGACTATCTTCTTTTATTTCTGGAGTTCATTTTTCTCTTAAGAACTTTAAAAAAACATAGCCATTTCACTGATTTTTTCATAAAAAGTGCCAAAAATGGTTATTTTTTTAAATGTTTGTATGGGAACCCCCCAGGTGGTGGTTTAAGGGGTGTGCCACTGTCATGGGTCCGTCAGCCCTTCAAAGTTAGTGGGGGTCGGTCATACATTTGAGCACGATTCGGGCATTCTAAATGGGTCAACTAAGGAATTTTCAACCTTTCGCGCTCAAGGACAAAAGTAAAAAGTAAAAGTAGATTTTGGTTTAGGCTGCATATCTTGAAAACTTGTAAGTCCTTTCTAAAAAAAAAAAAAAATTGTACAATTAAGTAATGAATGCCTCTCGATGACACATACCCAATAAGGTTCATTCATTGCCAATTAGTGCCAAAAAAAATGGCATCAAAACCGGAAAACCGGAAGAAATTTCCAAAAATTCCAACTTCTGGCTTAAAAAACATATCATACTTTTTTCAAATGAATAAAACATTGTATATATATCGAAAGTGTCAACATATATATTCCCAAAACCGTCGAGAATTTTGAAATCGGTTGAAAATTGGATTTTTAATGAATTTTTTTTTACGAAGAAACTGAAAAAAACGGGTTTTAGGCCTTAAAACCAAATTTTTGGGGTGTTACAAACTTTTTAAAGGGCGTTTCGTGTATAACTCGACCAGGTGAACAATATCTACTAGGTCGCTTGAAAAGTGTAAAATGGCTGTTGCACTGTGTTATTGTTAAGTCTGATAAGATGTTTTGAGAACCAAGGAGGCTTACTCTTGCTAGTGTTAATGTAACGGAAAGGAACACAACTATCGAAACAGCTATCCAAGACATTGCAAAATATCGAGACGGCAGAGTCAACGTCATTGCAGGCAAAAAGATCGGACCAGTCATGGCAAGCCATCAATTCGTTTAACTTAGTGAAGTCCGCTTTATAGAGGCGGTTTCGTTCATTAATTTTAGTTGGACGCTGATGGATGACATCAAGCGCAACCTCGAGTGTAGGGTGTAGAGGGTCTTCAGGAAGCGATACAGGAGGAATTTGAGTGAGGAAAGTACCCACCGAGCCATCCATAAATACTAGATCCAGCATCTTGTTTTTACTGTTCAGTACGTTATTAACCTGTAAAAGAGACGTATCAAACAACCTGTTAACGAAATCATGCTGATTAGTAGGTGTCAGACGGGCCGAACCACTAATATTAGCCCAGATCACTGAAGGCAAGCTGAAATCACCAACAACAACTAGACGATAATTATCTCGTAACCGAGAGTACAAATTACAAATAACCGTGCTATGACCAGTGGCGTGCCATCCATATAAGCCGAAAAGCCCGGCTTGCCTAGCTAATCCCCTATGAGCTACAATATGTTCATTTGGGTTCTAAAAAGGATATCCGGTTTTTATTTCCCTGCCTGCCACCTTCTACCTAATAGCTGTTAATAGCATAGAAACATACCTACAGCTTTTCCCGCCACCTGTCGGCTAATAGCTCAGTTACATAAAATTATTTCAGTGCGTGATGGCCATCTCTTACTTACTTAAAACAGCCTTAAACCGCCTAGGCAATGATGGCCATCTCGCTTTTACTTATTGGCTTTCAAAACCAGTACGAATCTGTGTGCTGAAGCAATTGTTTTTTTTTTTTTTTTTAATTTGGAAGTAATTTTATATGAAACTTTGAAGCGAAAACGAAAATAAAATTTGTTTATGTATGTATCTACAAAAGGGTGATTCAAATAAAAAAAATTTGGTTTTTTTCGGTCTTACCTCCTGAAACTTTAGGTATAGCGACTTTAAAAACTCGTCGCTTACCTTATCTTTGGACAGACTGCTTAGCTCGTGGAGTAACTGTGTAGGCCTTTTATCGCCAAGATCAATTTCTGATAGTAATTTTTTTATTTTCTTCTGCTCGCTGTCACAGAAACGCTCAATAATGCATTTCTTCAAATTTTCATACTTGCCCACATCGGGCGGATTTAGTATAGCGTCCGAAACTTGACTGAGAACGTTGGACTCGATGGCTGCTACCACACAGGAGACTGACTTCTTCTTTATTACAATGTCATTCTTAATATCTACATTTAGTTCAAGTTAAGTATAATGCATGAATATGTATATGTAAAATGTGCATACTTCAATGTTAGGTGGTGGCCTGATTTAACTGCTTATTTCCAAGAGAGTTTGAATTTATGTTTGTATAAAAGCGCATAATATAATGAGAGAATACATATGTATGCTACAAGGTTACCTTAAAGTGTATATTACAAACTGGAGGTATTCTGTCGACTTAGATACTGATCGCCACAATCTCATTAATCTGCTAATAGCTCCCATTCTGGTCATCTAATTGGAAACCATTATATGGCGATTTTATAGAGTTACAGAAGATCTTTGATCCGGTGAATAGTGTAGTTCGATTGGATAAGCAAAGCTGGAGATTTTTCGTAAGATACAAAAATGGTGTTTTCTCACTTTTTTAAAAACGATAAATCTCAAAACCTATGGCACCTTGAATGAATATGGTTAATGACATTTTCATACAATTTTTTATTAAAAAGAGCCTATTTAACCTTTGTATTTTTTATGAATAAGGGGGTAAATGTATATCTACATATTTCGGATTACGCTAAAATTCCGTAATACTTTGGGGTTTCCTGTATCGGTTCGTAGTTCTCAGTATCCCATCAACGCTTTTCTTCGAAGAATTAAATTCCCCAGGAAAGCTGGAGAAATCCTTGAGGCGCTTGTCGTTGTTGTTGTTAACAATGCATTGCCCTGCCTAGAGTGTATGATCATTCCAAAGATCTTCACCAAGCTCTTCTAACGGGAGACCAAGGAAACGCACAATTTCAACAGGGTTGGACCATAGGGACAGAGGGGTTAGAAGAGTAGGTTCAATTAGACAATTGAAGAGATCCGACAAAAGTGTCTACCGACTCGGTGTGGATGTCGGTTAGAGCCCGCTTATGATTCCGCAGATCATACGGCAAGGTAATATGATGCCGGATCTCGTCATAATGCTTACGGAGATGACTCCTTATGTCTCTCGGGGGCGGATCTGTGTCCAAAAGATGACGGTTTGGATGTGCTGGCTTGTGGCAGTTCAGAAGGAATTGCCTGCTAAGCATTTCCGCAATACCATAGCAAACGTCGAGAGTGGTTTTAAAATTAAAAAGATCCAAATAAACGGGTACAATGCGAGTTCGTTCGTGGATACGGGAAGTAAGCACACATTGATAAAACAATCGTTGGCAAACAAAATCGGGAGTAGTGAAGAGTGCTGTGTGGCACTAAAAGGCTTCGGTGGTGGCCAGTATCAATGTGTTTCGAAGTTGACAGCAATTTTAACAATCGATGGTAATGATTGTGAAACTGATGTTCTAGTTGTTGATGATAATATGATCGAGTACCCGGTACTTATCGGTATCGATGTCTTGAGTTGTAACGACAACCAGTTTGTGATCAAAGATAGAAATATGTGGTTGGTAAAGAAAAACTCGGTTATGAAAATAACAGGACGGAGAATTCGGTAATTTAAACTACGTGTTAAATAAATTCAAAAGTTCTTTTGCTGAAAATAAGAAGGTGGGGAAGACAGATTTATAGAAAATTAAAATTGCACTGTCGTCGGATGTGCGGATAAATATGAAACCCTATCGGGTCCCGTTCGCGCGTCGACCGGTTGTAAAAGAAATAATAAACGATCTATTACTGTGCGAAATAATTAGGCCGTCGGATTCTCCATACGCGTCACCTATCGTTCTGGTGGAAAAGAAAAATCATGAATTTCGGCTATGCGTGGACTATCGGCAATTAAATAATATCACAGTGAAGCAACCGTTCTCGATGCCTGTGATCGATGAACTGTTTGCGCAATTATCGGGTAATAAGTATTTTACGAGCCTCGATTTTAATATGGGTTACCACCAGATAGAGGTAGACGAAGACTCGCGACGCTATACAGCATTTGTGACAGATGGTTGGTTGGAGTATAACTAGGAGGTAATTCATCGGGCTGGGTCACGTATGGCTCACGTGGATGCATTAGGCCGAGCGCCGCCTGCGCCTGAATCAATTTCATCGGTCAAAGTGTTGGACGATGATTGGTTGTTGACCATGCAAATGCAAGATCCGGGGTTACAAAACATTATCACAGTCCTGAAGGGAGGCGCCCAATCGCCTCAGTCAAAACAGATACTTAAAGAATACAAATTATCGACGATGTGGTAACGAGTTGTTGTACGTTATTCCAACAGGCGTACGTTGGCGGGTGGTTCAGTACTGTCACGATGAGCTAGGCCATCGATTTTAAATTCACCCAAGTGACAAGGAAAATCGTATTTTAGGGATCAAAATAAGATACTTTGCCTAAGGAAGCATACCTCTAAAACCAATTCTGATGTCCCGACTTTGTACTTTTGACTTTGAGCGCCAAAGTTTGAAAAATCATAAGTTTATCCATTTAGAGTGCCCCAATCGTGTTAAAATGTATGACCGACCCCCACTAACTATTTAAGGCCGACCCAACCATACCAGTGGCGCACCCCCTAAAACCCCACCTTTGGGGGTCCCCATACAAAAAATCAAAATATCACAATTTTTGGCACTTTACGTGATAAAGCCAGCTAAGTGACTATCTTCTTTTATTTCTGGAGTTCATTTTTCTCTTAAGAACTTTAAAAAAACATAGCCATTTCACTGATTTTTTCATAAAAAGTGCCAAAAATGGTTATTTTTTTAAATGTTTGTATGGGAACCCCCCAGGTGGTGGTTTAAGGGGTGTGCCACTGTCATGGGTCCGTCAGCCCTTCAAAGTTAGTGGGGGTCGGTCATACATTTGAGCACGATTCGGGCATTCTAAATG
Source organism: Campiglossa producta (assembly GCA_964058755.1). NCBI lineage: Eukaryota > Metazoa > Arthropoda > Insecta > Diptera > Tephritidae > Campiglossa > Campiglossa producta. Next base: position 60,661,898 of record CAXKVI010000004.1, on the reverse strand, counting down.
GGTCAACTAAGGAATTTTCAACCTTTCGCGCTCAAGGACAAAAGTAAAAAGTAAAAGTAGATTTTGGTTTAGGCTGCATATCTTGAAAACTTGTAAGTCCTTTCTAAAAAAAAAAAAAAATTGTACAATTAAGTAATGAATGCCTCTCGATGACACATACCCAATAAGGTTCATTCATTGCCAATTAGTGCCAAAAAAAATGGCATCAAAACCGGAAAACCGGAAGAAATTTCCAAAAATTCCAACTTCTGGCTTAAAAAACATATCATACTTTTTTCAAATGAATAAAACATTGTATATATATCGAAAGTGTCAACATATATATTCCCAAAACCGTCGAGAATTTTGAAATCGGTTGAAAATTGGATTTTTAATGAATTTTTTTTTACGAAGAAACTGAAAAAAACGGGTTTTAGGCCTTAAAACCAAATTTTTGGGGTGTTACAAACTTTTTAAAGGGCGTTTCGTGTATAACTCGACCAGGTGAACAATATCTACTAGGTCGCTTGAAAAGTGTAAAATGGCTGTTGCAATGTGTTATTGTTAAGTCTGATAAGATGTTTTGAGAACCAAGGAGGCTTACTCTTGCTAGTGTTAATGTAACGGAAAGGAACACAACTATCGAAACAGCTATCCAAGACATTGCAAAATATCGAGACGGCAGAGTCAACGTCATTGCAGGCAAAAAGATCGGACCAGTCATGACAAGCCATCAATTCGTTTAACTTAGTGAAGTCCGCTTTATAGAGGCGGTTTCGTTCATTAATTTTAGTTGGACGCTGATGGATGACATCAAGCGCAACCTCGAGTGTAGGGTGTAGAGGGTCTTCAGGAAGCGATACAGGAGGAATTTGAGTGAGGAAAGTACCCACCGAGCCATCCATAAATACTAGATCCAGCATCTTGTTTTTACTGTTCAGTACGTTATTAACCTGTAAAAGAGACGTATCAAACAACCTGTTAACGAAATCATGCTGATTAGTAGGTGTCAGACGGGCCGAACCACTAATATTAGCCCAGATCACTGAAGGCAAGCTGAAATCACCAACAACAACTAGACGATAATTATCTCGTAACCGAGAGTACAAATTACAAATAACCGTGCTATGACCAGTGGCGTGCCATCCATATAAGCCGAAAAGCCCGGCTTGCCTAGCTAATCCCCTATGAGCTACAATATGTTCATTTGGGTTCTAAAAAGGATATCCGGTTTTTATTTCCCTGCCTGCCACCTTCTACCTAATAGCTGTTAATAGCATAGAAACATACCTACAGCTTTTCCCGCCACCTGTCGGCTAATAGCTCAGTTACATAAAATTATTTCAGTGCGTGATGGCCATCTCTTACTTACTTAAAACAGCCTTAAACCGCCTAGGCAATGATGGCCATCTCGCTTTTACTTATTGGCTTTCAAAACCAGTACGAATCTGTGTGCTGAAGCAATTGTTTTTTTTTTTTTTTTTTAATTTGGAAGTAATTTTATATGAAACTTTGAAGCGAAAACGAAAATAAAATTTGTTTATGTATGTATCTACAAAAGGGTGATTCAAATAAAAAAAATTTGGTTTTTTTCGGTCTTACCTCCTGAAACTTTAGGTATTGATGAGAAAATAACCCTTGCAAAAAATTAGCGCTCTAACTTAACCCTCAGGGGTGGCTATTTTTTTCGCCCTTTCCCATACATTTTGTATGGGGAAAATGACATTTTTTGCAAAGTGAATTTTCTTTTAGTTTTTGAAACATTTTTAAAAATATTTTTACATACTCTTAAAGTTGAAGCTTTGAAGCTTCCAAAATGGTAAGCCATGTGCGATTATCTTAACTATTAAAATAATTAATTTTAAGACCAAGTCGACATTTTTTTGAATCACCCTAATCTACAATTTTAACGTGCAAAGCGCTCTACTCAAAAATTATCGGTGCATATTTTAAAGTAGAAAAAAAGAATTCAATAGTGGTAGGTGCTGTAATTTTTTTTTTGCTAGGCTCTATAAAATATAAAAAAGATTTTTAAGGTTTCTTAGCTTCTGCAATGTACCTACATGGCAAATAGTGCGAATAAAACATTTCCCTTGGATTGGAAAAGCTTAAAAAATCTGTAAACAATAACGTGCCTATTAGCGGAACCTAAAAGTTTAAGTTTTTCCCCGTCTGCAAAAGTCGATAAATATCCTTAACTCATCTTTGTCTGAAATGTTCTCTGGCAGCAGTATGTACTTTCGTTGGGGTTATAAAGACTGGGGCTTGCCTTGATTGATACACGTAGGCACGCCACTGGCTATGACTGGCATAAATATGCACATCTGATCGAGGCGGCCCTGCAAAAATCGAGAGTACTCTAATTCCTATTTAAATAGTACTCCAATTGGAGCATCAGAGTACTCCAAATGTAATCCTTTTTCATATAAAAATTGTGCTCAAATTAACATTGCGATGTCCTAGGACTGGACCACCTACTCCAACCTTCGCTTTGTTTCTGCTACTCATGGAGTACCTACCGTCAGATTACTTTGCAATCTACTCCAATGTTGTTACTCCTTAGCATGGCAAAATAATTGAATGGTAATCGCAGCCCAAAACAGAATACGAAATTACCGTTTTGGCCCGAACTTTTGTGTCAAAAGCAGTGGCAAAGCAACAAACGCATAAAAACACGTGAGCAAACGATATACTTATTTTTCCTGGCTTTTTACTTGTTTTTCCACATTTTCTAAAGAGATTATCACAAAGCACTCACTAAATTTCTTTTCACAACTTTTTTTCTAAAAAAATTAACTAAAACTCATTAAAACAGGCAAACGAATTCCGTAGCTTTTCCACGAACTTTGCAAAGAATGTAAACAAGATGTTTAAGCGACATAACATGGTTTCGTTTATTTCATCTGCATTACATATTATTGTAATTCGCAGATAATTTATGGAATATTCGGAATACATAGCTTATAGTCGCAGTCACAAAATGTGGTTTTTCATAAGTAAAATGAGGTAAGCCAATGTCGCCAATGCCTCAGAGCCCAAGTGCTCACCACCAACAATTTTGAGGGGTTTTCTAAGGAAGTGAGAATAGCCAACGATGCATTCTCAGAGCCAAAGTGCTCGCCCCAATTAATACATACAGAGTGTCAATACCAAAACACAGTCCGCTAGACTTGATGGTACATACCAATAATTAAAAAGAACCAAACACAGTCCATGAGACTTGATGGAATATAAAAATAATAAAATTAATAAAATTAAAAAGACTTTGGTTGAGGTGGGATTCGAACCGGCAACCCCGGCCAACTCCCTCAACCATATAATATAGCAACAACAATAATAATAAACTGCTCGCCGCCCACCATTTAACCACAGCTTAGATATGGTCCTTCGAGCCGGATCAAACCAGCACCTATGGCTCTTTACTAGACGACTAAGCCGTCTAGGGCGGGGAGTATGTTTAAGCGACAAAACATGGTTTCGTTTATTTCATCTGCATTACATATTATTGTAATTCGCAGATAATTTATGGAATATTCGGAATACATAGCTTATAGTCGCAGTCACAAAATGTGGTTTTTCATAAGTAAAATGAGGTAAGCCAATGTCGCCAATGCCTCAGAGCCCAAGTGCTCACCACCAACAATTTTGAGGGGTTTTCTAAGGAAGTGAGAATAGCCAACGATGCATTCTCAGAGCCAAAGTGCTCGCCCCAATTAATACATACAGAGTGTCAATACCAAAACACAGTCCGCTAGACTTGATGGTACATACCAATAATTAAAAAGAACCAAACACAGTCCATGAGACTTGATGGAATATAAAAATAATAAAATTAATAAAATTAAAAAGACTTTGGTTGAGGTGGGATTCGAACCGGCAACCCCGGCCAACTCCCTCAACCATATAATATAGCAACAACAATAATAATAAACTGCTCGCCGCCCACCATTTAACCACAGCTTAGATACAAGAAAACAAAAAGGGTGATAGTTTGAGTGATAAAAAATCAACAAAGCATGAAAGAACCGTTAGCCACAGCTGTCAATACAACCAGTAATTATTGAGCCATGCTCCTTAGAGTATATACTGCCAGAGCGATAGTGTCGTAATTTTCGTCGATAAGGCACGAGCAATGATCGACTTTCAAAAAGGTGAACGTGGTCCGATAAGGTATACAAAGGATTACTCCAATATCAAAAAATTGCAGCACATAATCCAACGATTTTTGCAGGGGGTATATACCCTGCAGGCATGTGATATGTCACATTCCAGTCACAAGCAGAATTGCCCTATCACAGTTCAGGTTCATTAGTATGAAAACGACCCACAACTTTAACATGGGTTGTCACTGGAGGGGACCAATTGCCACCTTATACGGACTTTTGGGGCGAAAATGTGATGGGTTGGAAGGAAGACTCCTGATTGGTTGAAAAAGCAAGGAAGCCTTGGGATTGGTTGAAAGGACCAGCTCACTACCGAAAATGCACGAACAAACTCAACGACGAAAACCGACGCATTTCAAGACTATAAATGGTCCCCCTGGGCCAGCTGAAGTGGTGAACACGGTTGCCGTTTGCCTAAAATTTTGCGTACCAAACAGAAAAAAAACGTACCAAAATAATTTGCTATCCAAACAATATTGGGATTCGTCGAACCTTATAAGTTTACGAAATGCGTAAATTTACACATTTATCAGCTAAGTTATATGAACGCCCTAGATAAATTTATGTGTACTTGATGTCAAACAAAAACATTTTACTTCGAAATTCTCATTAAAAAAATAATTTTCGTCCCCGTTTTCAGCATATTCTTCTATTTTTGTCCAGTGTGCATTGAATGCATTAAAAAAAATAATGTCGAACGGCGTCATTGTATTGGATAAAATTACGAACTCTTTTTACGACGCGGAAGTTTATCAAATTTGTGTAAACTTTGTCCTTGGGTGTCTTTTATGGGGGTGTTCGCGCCTTGCACACACCAGCGCCACCTCAAACCGTCGACTCGTAGGTGCATGCACCCTCCTCCTCCAAGTGGGGGTGGAGCCTCCACGTGGTGACACCCGGTAACGCTTCGGCGGCTAATTCGAGCGGCGACCTTGACGTTAGGGTCGAGGACCTGGCAGGCAGGCAATCCACCAAGCCCAACCACAATGATAAGCGGTCGGCAGCCCGGATCCTGTTTAAGAACGCGACCTCACCGATAAGGGAGGAAGACGTTTCGGCAGAAGCCTGGGCGAAGCTCCAGCGCGATCTTGCGTGGGCTTGACGGATAGTGCCGGATTTTAAGGTTGAGCTGTATGGCGCTAACAACAAGGGGGAAACCGCTAAGCGAAACCGATCGCTGGAGGAAACCACCCCAACGGCACCGAAAAGGGCCAGAATAGGAGGACCGACGAGGTCCTTCGCTGACATTGCCAAGGATCGCAAGATCATTGGAGTAATAGATGAGAGCAACGTAGACGGCAGGATCCCCAAGCAGCAGTGGAAGTGGATCAGGGCCGCGCTCGCAAAAGTGGCTTTACAGGTCAAACGTGACAACCCTGGTCCTCCACCCAACTACGCCGATGCGGGTTGGTACCAGGGCAATGTGAAGCTGATCGCTTGCGATGACAGCAGGTCCGTGGACCTGTACAAAATTGGCATACAGCGCATAGGAGAAGTTTATCCCGGCGCGCGCTTGAGGGCAGTGGACGCGGTTGATATCCCGCAACGCCCAAGGGCTAGAGTTTGGATTCCAGTTGGTTGCACGGAACCAGATGAGATTTTAGATGTGCTGCAGGAGTACAACCCTGAGCTGCCTACATCAAACTGGAGGGTGGTGAACGTGGATAAGACCGATAAGGCTACCATGCAGATCGTTCTGCTTCTGGATGAGGCAAGCATCGAGGCTCTGGCCCGATGCAAGTACGTAGTGAGGTATGGCTATGAAAAGGTGGTCCTCAAGGTATACAAGTCCGATACCGAGGCCCTTGCCAACCTCACCTCTAATCCGGAGGTGGAGCTCCCCCCCCCCCCCCCCCCCCCCCCCCCAGTGAAAATGATATGGAGGTGGACGCGGATGACAGGCAGTCAGTGGCGTCTGACACAGGGTGTGGGTTCGCGTCGTCCAGCTCGGACGGTGGCTCGGCTCTCAGGAGACTCTACTCCGAGAGTCAGCTTCTGAGCGACGGCGACTCGGACGTGACGCTCACAGAGGAGAGCGCTAAAAAAAGTGATGAGGGTCCTCCAGATTAATCTCCATCACTTCAAAGCTGCTTCGGCCGCACTACTACTGCAGCTCTCAAAAGGCGCAGTAGACATTGTCCTGGTTCAAGAGCCATGGATCACTGGAGATAGGATCTGTGGTTTGAGGACCCCTACTTACAAGCTTTATAGCGCAACAGGTAAAGGTAAACTTCGAACGTGTATTTTAGTTAAATCAAATATTAACGCTCTTCTCTTACCCCAGTTTAGTGACGGAGATCTGACAGCGATAAGCGTCGAGGGGCTAGGTAGAAGTTGCAGGTTCGCATCATTCTATCTAGCTCACGATCACCAAGGACCACTACCATCAAACAACTTTAGAGAGTTCGTGAGTTCCACAAAACCACGGGACGATATCATCGTGCTAGGCGGCGACGCTAATGCCCATCACAACCAATGGGGCAGCACTGACACAAATGAGCGAGGTGAGTCACTCTATAACTACCTACTAGGCACTAACCTAAGTATATGTAACACGGGGAATGAACCCACCTTCGTAACAAGAAACCGAGAGGAAGTCCTCGATATAACGTTGGTCACTGACTCTTACAGTGACCTCATAGAATCATGGAGGGTGTTAGGCGAGCACTCCTTCTCAGACCATAGATCCATTAGCTTCTCCTTAGTAGATATACATACAAGTCCGAAATATATACAGAATATTAGGAAAACAAATTGGGGTTACTACCAAAAGCTTATTCGCAAATATTTGTCAAATCAGCTGGTAACACCTAGAAAGGAAGAGGAGCTAGACGACCTCGTCAGCTCCTTCAATCAACACTGAAAGATTGCTCTAGACAAGGCGTGTCCGCCTAAAAAGTTAGCTGAAACCCACAGACCACCCTGGTGGTCGTCCGATCTAGATAATCTCAGAAGGACATGTAGGTCGGCCTTTAACAAAGCCAAACAGGATGGTAGCGCAACATCCTGGGCTCTTCACAAAACTAAATTAAGTAACTACAAGAAAGAAATTCGCAAGGCCAAACGGGCCTCCTGGGTGAATTTCTGCAACAATATCGAATCAACATCTGCAGCTTCGCGCCTGAGGAAGGTGCTCTCAAACACGCCAGCGACACTGAGCCACATACAAATGCCGGATGGGAATTGGACCGATTCGAGCACTGACACAATGAATCTGCTTCTGGATGCTCACTTTCCGACATGCACAGTCACGGCTACTACTACGGTCGGGAATGAAATGCTTTCGGATCAGCTGATAAAGGAAATAACCGATGATAAAAAGCTGGACTGGGCCAAATCGCCAGGACCGGACGGCATATTCCCGGCCCAGTTACAACAAACATCCGAGCTTATTAAGCCCTGGCTGAAGACCATGTTTGTTAGTTGCCTCAGGCTCAACTATTTACCTGCATCATGGAGAGAGGTTAAGGTAGTATTTATCCCAAAATCCGGGAAACCATCCCATTCTAAACCTAATGATTTTAGGCCAATAAGCCTATCTTCATTTCTACTTAAAATTATGGAAAGACTTTTGGAGGACTATGTCAGAAGATCGATAGACTCAACTCATATGTCGCGGGCTCAACACGCCTATAGTAAAGGTAGATCGACTGACACTGCCTTGCATTCTCTGGTATCTGTTATAGAAAAGTCAATTGACACAAAGGAATATACACTGGTGGCTTTCCTTGATATAGCAGGTGCCTTCAACAACGTTCTACCGGAAGCCATTACCTCGGCGTTAACGGGTCTGCGGGTCGATGCCTGCCTTGTGGAGTTTATCCGCAAATTGCTTATTAGCAGACGGATTACAACGGAGCTAGGCGGGAATTCGATTCACAGACTCGTTAACAGAGGTACCCCGCAAGGAGGTGTTCTCTCTCTGCTCCTGTGGCTGGTTACTGTAAACCAACTTCTACGTCTCATGGAAGCTGAAGGCTACCAAGTGATCGCGTACGCCGATGACATCTGCTTTATCATTCGGGGAAAATTTCCTCAAACCCTCTGCAATTTAATGGAAAATGCTCTGACTAAAGTATGCGACTGGGCGAACGCTTCAGGTTTGGAGGTTAACCCCGAGAAAACGAACTTGTCCTCTTCACTAGGAGGTACAAAATATCGAACTTAATACCACCAAAAATTGGGAATACAACTTTAGTACTCAGTGACAAAGTCAAATATCTAGGAGTTATTCTAGACAGGAAACTACTCTGGAGCGACAATATAGCGGAACGAGTTAAAAAGGCAACATGCGCGTTGTTTACTTGCAAGAGAGCAATTGGTATATCGTGGGGGTTCTCTCCCAAAGTGGTGCACTGGATATACACAGCTATTGTTCGTCCAATTTTACTCTACGGTGTGCTGGTCTGGTGGCCGGCACTAACCAAGAACACGTACCTCAAGCAGATACAAAAAGTCCAAAGGAGTTCAGAACTCTGCATAACCGGGGCCCTCGGCTCCACTCCGACAGAAGCACTCAACACGATGCTGAATCTTCCACCACTCGATCTGGTGGCTAAAGAAATGGCTGTGATTACAGCTCTGCGATTAAGGGAGACCGACGTATGGAAGGGCGGTACATGTGGTCACGCCACAATTTTAGGCTCCCATGCACCTGTGAGCATACCATTACATACTGACTATTGCACGCCAAGCAACGTGTTCGTTAGGAACTACGAGGTGAAAATACCCACAAGACAAGAATGGGATTACCGACCGCATACTGTGCGGAATGCCATGAACATATTCACCGATGGCTCTAAGCTTGAAGGGAAGGTGGGTGGAGGTATCTTTTCACCGGACCTGGGACTAGAGATCTCCTTTCGTCTTCCCGACCACTGCAGCGTGTACCAGGCAGAAATGCTGGCAATAAACGGTGCAGTGAAAAGCCTAGCGTCTACGCCCCAAAACGGCAAACGGATATTTATCTTCTCAGATAGTCAGGCCGCGCTAAAGGCACTGAACTCATATGTCGACAACACAAAGTCGCTAACTGAATGCCGCAGATCTCTTAACGAGATGGCTCAGCACTTCAGTATCAGCCTTATTTGGGTACCTGGTCACAGGGATATTGAAGGCAACTGATGTATTGAAGAGGAGGAGAGTGTTCAACATCTGCTGTGTCATTGTCCTGCACTCAGCAGAAGACGATTGGCTATTCTCGGCCAACCGTTCATCGACGACCTCACGGAGGTTTCAAAAATGGATATTAGAGCTCTATCGAAATTCATTGATTCCACGAGCTGGTTTGATCCTCTAATCCAAGTGTGAGAATGTGAGTGTGTTGATGTTTGTCTCTCGGATATGGGGTGGGTCTTAAGACCGCATAGGGTATCACAATGGGCCAACTTGACTGGCCTAAGTGGTGGGCAGGGTCCTGCACTCTGTCCTGCCCTCGCAACCTAACCTAACCTAACCTTGTCCTATACAAATTTTGACAGTTCATTTACACACTTGATAAATTTATACGTTTACACGCTTTATAAGGTGTTTATAAAGATTGATGAATCCCCTTAATATAACAATTCTTAAAACAATTTTAAGCAGTTCATCTGCTGCCATAATTTAAAACAGAAACGGGTTTTAATCAAGGTCTGAAACCGATTAAAATAACGTTCCGGTTTCGGTTTCGGTTTTTGCAACGTGTTTCGGTTTCGGTTCCGGTTTCGTTCTTCAAAATTTATTTCGGTTTCGGTTACGGTTTCGTTCCAGTTTCGGTTTCCAAATAAAAACAGGAAAAAAAAATTTATTACTAAAATACTCAAGTACCTATGTATGTAGCTACGAAATAGGTCTGAATTTTCATAACTTTTTTTCTGCGGCCATGATGGAATTTCTCCAATATAATAATACATTTATTAACGTTATGCATAGATGAAATTTCTGCAAAACAAATTCCTAAAGTTAACTCTACTTTTTTATTAAAATGGAAGCCAAATGAAATGTATAAATCGTTAAAAACATTAAAACTAGTGGCGCTTTCCGAGGCAAGCCTGAACATTTCTTTTTGGGATCTCGTAAATTTGTTTCGATCGCTTCATTCAACTATATTCAAACTTCCTCTTTCAGAATTTTGATACTGATGTCAAAACGTGGCTCCACAATCTTCCATGAAAACTTTCAGGGTACGAAGTAAAACGAAGTACCTATGTGCCCACTCACAGAAGTAAGGTATTGAAAAAATTCAAAACCGTTTGGAACCGGTTTCGGCTTTTGAAACGGTTTCGGTTTCGGTCTTTTATAGATCAAAATAACGGTTATGGTTTCGGTTTCGGTTTTGAAAAATGAATCGTTTTTAATCGGTTACGGTTACGGTTTCGGTTTCGGTTTCAGTCCTTGGTTTTAATATATGTACATATGGTCAGTGTTGCCGCTGGAAAATTTCAAAAAGCGTGCAAAAAAAAGGGTCCCAGCAGAAAACAGGGCCCCCACTTTTTTACTTATATGTAAAAATGCAAGCCCACTAAAAACAAAAAACATTTACGTAAGCCTAGAATGACTGAGTTTTGTACTATTGCAAGTAACACATACAAGATATAAACATTTTTAAATGGTTGTTTAGTAGTAATGATAATCGCATAGTGTAAAAAGTTTTTTAAAATTAAGAAACTCTACTTTAAGGATATGTATTTGCAAAAGGCTTCGAAAATGATAAGAAAACTAACTTTGAAAAGAATTCCATTTTTTCCCGTAAAAAATTATGGGAAAGGGCGAAAAAGCGACCCCTAAAGGGCGGCCAAAATTGCCTAGGGGGTTAAAGGCTATTTAAGTAGGCCGTGGTGTAGCGGTTAAGTGTTCGGCCTTCTACACCAAGTCGTGGCGGTTCGATGCCCGGCAAAAGTAACATCAAAAATTCTTTAGAAAAAGAATTTTTCTAAACGGGGTCGCCCCTCGGCAGTAGTTTGGCAAACTCTCCGGGTGTATTTCTGCCATGGGAAGCTTCTCAGCAAAAAATTCATTTGCTTTGCAAGTGCCGTTCGGAGTCGGCAAAAAACTGTAGGTCCCACCAACTTGTAGGAAAACTCAAAAAGCAACACACCACAAGTTGGAAAGAGAAGCTCGGCTAAAAATATCGTTAGAGGTTATGATAACCTGTTGGTATATCGCCGCCATTAGTTTTTTTTTTTTTTTTTTGTCCTTTTTTTTTCTCATCATTTACTAACATTTTAGGGGGTAAGACCCAAAAAAACTAAAACTTTATTATTTGAATCACCCTCAGTATACATAGGTACATACATATGACGGAGTTGTCACATGATACAGCATTGCCAGTAGTAAGACTTCAGTTAGGCAAGACATTTGGAAATCGGGAAGAGTTCGCGAATTAAGAGTAGAAAAGGAATAAGGAGATTTTTTTGGTTTTTAACAAAAAAAAGACAAAAATGCATTTCATTGCAGTTTGAAAGTGAAAAGGGGTCAAAAAGGGTCACGAATTTAAAAAAGGGTAAAAAAATGGTACTTTTTGGAAAAAGGAGGGTCCGGGGCCCTGGCTCTTAAAAAGGGTCAAATTGACCCTTTAGGGTCCCCAACGGCAACACTGCATATGGTGATTCAAATATAAGCTATTTTCCCGCCCTTTCCCAAGTGGTATCACTACACTTCTACTGCCAGTAAAGAAGGAGAGTGAAAGAGACACAACATCATGACTAGACAATTTTTTTGTAGTCATTCAAATGTAGTTTTGATATTCGTAGTGGAGTTGCGTTCAAGTTAAAATGGCAAAAATGTACCAAATTAGGAAAATGCGTACCAACGTACCCGGAGAAAAAAGTCGTACCAAAAATGGTACATTTCGGCCAAAACGGCAACCGTGGTGGTGAATACGGATCTACTACTAGGATGACTCTGAGTAATGCAGGTGATGGAAATTCACACCCTCTGCATTACAATAGGTCGTTCTAGTAGCGGGTCCGCTATCACTAGTTCAACCGCCCTTTTGGAGGTAATTGTCACCATTTGCCAGAAGGGTAAGAACAACAAACATATGCACTCTTTAATGCCAAGAGGGAGTTTTACTGCTATGAATTCAATATTAGTATCAATGTCCAATAATATCAACTCAGATGATAGGCTTGAGTCCAAGGCAATGAGGACGCCTCCAGCCCTGGTGTCTCGGTCACGCCGATAAACAACATATTTATTTGAGAAAACCTCAGAATTAAAATTATCTGGCTTTAACCAGGTCTCTACTAGTACGTATGCAGTAAAAGTGAAACTATTAAAATAAAAAGGAACCAGTTTTGATCGTAAACCACGAACATTTTAATAATTAATGACAAGACGGGACGAGTCAAAAAATTCTTTTTTACTGCTCATGCAGTGTCGATCATTCAGTTTTTTGAACTATCCAATTCTGTTACAGGTGAAATTGTCTTTTTTTTTAACAAATGAACTACAGAATGCTCCGGCCAAAAAGTAGGCGAAAGTACTGTATCAAAGAAGAATTCAGGAAATGTTATTCTAAAAGATGAAATGTCTCTTTCATAGCTGAAACTGAACTTATAGACATTGATGCTTCTGCTGGGTACGACACCAAGCTTAGAGCAAACATATCTCATAATGTCACTCTCATCCAACGATGAATGGAGCCTTGTGACGAAAATGGCCATACGAGGTAGTACGGCAGTCACTTGCCTAGGGATATTGGATTGACCATTTGAGGCAAGTCTAAACTGAGCCGCTGTAGGACGAGGGAGAGCTGAAACATTAGTTGTTTTAGGTGCATCAACAGAGGCTGGCAAAGACACTGTAACCGAGGTTGAAGGAGGAGGGGCAGCTTGAACACGAGTTGTTTTTGGAATGGCACCAGTAGCAGTTGTAGCAACAGTGACTGGCAAAGTATCTGTAACCGAAGTTAGCGGAGTCCCTGACACAAGTGTGGGTGCTGGTGTGACTGGTGAGCCGAAGGAAGTTTACATAGGCGAAATGGGAGCGGAAGCGCCAGCGGTGCCACTATTGCTCGATCTAGCTCTAAGCTGCTCTGAAAACAAAAATGCCGGTCTGTTACTCTGTAGATCAGTAGAAACACCGGAAGAGACAATCGTTAGTGACCTCCTTGACTGGAGTATTGGTATCTATTACAGTACTACTTTGAGGCAGACCTGGAAAAGAGTTGGGATAATCATTACTACTTTTTTATTATTTGTTGTTGTTTGGTTGGCATTTGGTTAAACGATTGAACACCGCACTAAAATACACAATAATTGATAAAATTCAGTGCGTTGTGATCAATTATACACTTTAACTTATATTATTTGCTGTTATTACGATTAAAAAAAAATGTTGTTAATTGATTACAAAAGAATACATTATAAAATTATATTATTCGAATACAAAATAAAAGACAATAGCGAATATACAACTTTTCGAATAGTTGTCTATACTATTCGAATTTTTTGGAACGAAATTATTCCCACTCCTAAGAAAAAACACGCTTCGAGAAAAAGGTTACACGAATACTCGAGAAATGTGTTGCCATTAGGGAAAGGAAATTACGGAAAAAAACAAAAGGTAAGGTGAGGAACGGAAAGTAAGGGAAAGGATTTGAAAAGACGGGAAAGGACATTCCAGGAAAGAAAAGGAAGAGACAGAAAAGGAAATTAAGGAAAAGAAAAGTAAAGGACAAATTAAGGCAAAGGATATAAGAGGAAAGGAGAGGAGAGGACAGCAAAGGAAACGAAAGGAAAGGGCAGGCCAGGTAAGGGAAAAAAAGAATGGAAATAAATTAAAAAAGAAGGAAAGGAAAGAATAGGAATGCGAAGAAAAGGAAAGAAAAATAAAGGAAAAGAAAAGGAAACAAATGAAAAGGAATGGAGAGGAATGGGAAGGTATAGAAAGGAAAGAAAAGGAAAGGAAAGGAATGAAAATGAAAATAAATGACAGGAAAGAAATGGAAAGGAAGGGATAGGAAATGAAATTGAGACAATAATAATAGCGCAACAAAGAAACGACTTGCGAAACGTGTTGGACAGCCAAAATCGCCAAAGCGGTTAGATGGCTAGTTTAATTTTAAGTAAGTGTGAAGCTAGATATGGGAAATAAAATGTATTTATTTTGACTTAAGCATGAAGCTACACGAGTTCATTTTTTTCAAATGCAGCAACGCCTTACCATTTTTTTATTTTTCACTAATTTCAAGTTCTGTTTTTCTTCTATTTTAATATTTTCAATAAATACTTTTCAATCCGCTCCTGTTTTTTGAAAACTTAAAAAATTGATTTCAACATTTTTTTCTGTCGGACTATGATGAAAAATGTGATACTTTGGGTACATAGACTCAATATATCTGTACTGTGATGATGGTGCGTATACCCTTTGCTTACTAGCGATATAGAAGTATTATACATATATAAGCATAAAACCCACAGCAATATTCGTATCGATTTGACATCAAAAACAAATTAAGCTATATAGCCTTACTAAAATGTTTATAACTTTGGTATTTCTGAGCTGATGTTCAAACAGCTTTGACCAATATGATTTGGAATTGATTGAGCTTTGACATCGTATCAAAATAAAATTAAAAATGTTATTAGTTTTCGCTGTATATCAATAAATACTACGAGGTGGCTTAAAATTGTGCTCTATTTATCTTGTGGTTTTTGACGGCGCGTTCCATAAAACGCCTAGCCTTGTCTACCGAAATAAAGTAACGCGTGCCGTAGTCAACAGGAGACTGACTTCTTCTTTATTACAATGTCATTCTTAATATCTACATTTAGTTCAAGTTAAGTATAATGCATGAATATGTATATGTAAAATGTGCATACTTCAATGTTAGGTGGTGGCCTGATTTAACTGCTTATTTCCAAGAGAGTTTGAATTTATGTTTGTATAAAAGCGCATAATATAATGAGAGAATACATATGCTACAGGGTTACAGGGCCACAGTACGCCCCCTCCAATCACGCAGTTAACGAAATCGTACTGGTAACCGCACTATTCTTCCGGATCTTGTCGTTTTCGCTTCCTTGCCTGTTGGTACTATTGCTGGGTTAGCCGGGGTGACAACTTCTTCCGTGTCATTTTCATTTTGTTTTTGTCGCTCATTTGCTGTTGTTGTGGCTGTTTGTGAGCCATCACTGTCGCGGAGATAAGCAGTATCATTTTCATTTTGCTTTTGTCGCTCCTTCGCTGCCGGTGTGGTGTTTTGTGAGCCTTAACTGTCGCAGAGGAAAGCAGGTTTCAATCTGTCGATTGAAATTTTTGTGGTTCGGCGAAACATTTTTACTTCGAAGTATTTTTCACCGCGTTTGACCACCTCAAATGGCCCTTCGTAGGATGCTTCAAGGGGAGATTTTACTCGATCCACACGGACGAAAACGAACTTTGCTTCCTTAAGCTTTGGTTGTATAAAGGTTGTTGGTATGCTGTGGTGTGACGTCGGCGCTGGCTGTAAGGTGCGCATTGCCTTGCGCAACTTTACTACAAATTCTGCTTCGCTTACACTATGTTTGGACGGTTGCAAAAATTCTCCTGGCAGTCGGAGTGGGGCGCCGTATACCATTTCTGCTGGGCTGGTACCGATATCTAGCTTTGTAGCGGAGCGCAATCCAAGTAGCACAATATGAAACTCCAGTCGTTTGAGGCGTATCTTTTGATAGCAGACTTTAATGATCGATTCCATCGTTCAATAACGCCATTGGATTGGGGGTGGAACGCTGTTGTACGTAGGTGCTTTACGCCAAGCATCTGTGTAAGCTCTTTAAAGAGTGCGGATTCAAACTGTCGTCCCAAATCAGTTGTGATTCTCAGCGGCACCCATAAGTAGCGATCCAACCATTAACGAGACCAAACGATACGCTTTCCGCTGTGATATCTGCTAGAGAGATCGCAACTGGCCACCTCGCAAACCGGTCAATACACGTTAAGCAGTAGCGGTTTCCTCGAGAAGTCGGCAGTGGCCCAACGATGTCCACATTAATGTGCTCAAATCGCTGACTCGGTGTCGCAAAGCTATGTATTGGTGCTTTATTGTGTCGGTAGATTTTTACTTTTTGGCACGCAATGCAGCAGCGTACGAAACTCGCAATGTCCTTAGCCATTCCGGGCCAAATATATCGGTCCATTATTAGCTTTTGGGTGGCCTTTACTCCTGGATGTGAAAGATTGTGTAATGCAGTAATTACTTGCTGACGGCAAGGCGCCGGTACATATGGGCGAATTTTGTCATGTACAACATCGCAGTAAATCGATGATGTCGACTCTGGAATGACAAACTTTTTTATTAGCAGCGTGCAATTTTCCTTACCTTTCTCTAACAGCGATTTCAGTTCGCCGTCTGTCTTTTGTGCTGCAGCTATGGCCTCAAAATCCACTGGCTCTCTGTTACTGACGGTTTGAATGCGGGATAGCAGATCCGCTATGTTGTTGTATTTCCCTGGCATGTGCCGAATGTCTGTGGTAAATTGACTTATAAAGTCAAGTTGCTGTATGCGTCGTGGTGATGCCTTTTCGCTTTTTTGCATGAACGCGTATACTAGCGGCTTGTGGTCTGTCAACACTACAAACTCCCTGCCTTCGAGTGTATGTACGAAATGCTTAACTGCCTGATAGATTGCTGTCAACTCCCTATCGTAGGTAGAATAATTCTTTTGTGCGCTTGTTAGTTGCTTTGAATAAAACCCCAACGGTTGGACTTCGTTGTTCACTATTTGATGCAAAACTGCTCCAACAGCGTCGTTTGAGGCGTCAAAACTAAGCGCTAACGGGGCGTTTGGTGCCAAGTAGATTAAAAGAGTAGCGTTGGCGAGTTCCTCCTTGCATGACTTGAATGCTTCGACGGCTTCGTTCGACCATTTTATGGGGGTTGTGTCGTTTTTTTTATTACCGCCGATTAGCGCTTGCAGCTTACTTTGGTTTTCGGTCGCTTTGCGTAGAAATGGTCGGTAGAAGTTTATCATGCCTAAAAATTTTTTTAGCTCCCGAGCTGTGGACGGCTGCGGACAACACCGAATTACCTCCACTTTTTCTTCGGGTGGCTTAAGACCGGTCGCTGTTATGGTGTGTCCCAAAAAGTTAATTTGAGATTTCGCTAGTTGGCATTTATCAACGTTGATAGCTAAATTGTGTTTACGTAGTAGCTCGAATACCGTCCGCAAGTGGTGTTCATGCTCCTCCATTGAATGGGACGCTACCAAAATGTCGTCTATGTAGGCGAACGCGAAGTCTACACCACGCAGTACTTCATGAATATGTCTTTGGAACGTTTGGGCGGCGTTTCTCAGCCCAAACGTCATATATTCGAACTCATATAGACCGAATGGCGTCGTAATAGCCGTTTTAGGGATGTGGGAGGGCTCGATGGGAATCTGGTGATATGCTCGTTGCAAATCGATTGAAGAAAATATGCGTTTGCCGTATAATATGCTTGTGACGTCATGCAGGAAAGGAATTGGGTACCTATCCGGCACCGTCATTGCATTCAATGCACGGTAGTCGCCGCAAGGACGCCACTCTTTGTTAGGTTTACGTACCAAATGTAGCGGGCTCGCCCATGTGCTCTTCGAGGGTCTGCAGATTCCTTTTTCGATTAAATATTGAAATTCTTTCTTAGCTGCTTCCAACTTTTCACCCACCAACCTACGAGGTCGTGCAAAAACGGGCGCACCTTTTGTTGTAATGTGGTGCGTTACATTCGTATTCGATGGTTTTCTATTGTTATTTAGTATTGTAATATCTGTGAACTCTTTTAAAAGGTTCGCAAAATTGTTGTTTGTGTTGTATGTTAAAATTTTAACTGCACTTACGTTAGCTTTTATTCCTGCTGCTTCCATAAGCGTTTTCCGATCGATGAGCTTACCTCTTTTGATGTCGACCAGCAAGTCGTAATATTGCAGAAAATCGGAACCTAAAATTGGAGATGTGACATCCGCAACTATAAAACTCCACTCGTACGCTCGTCGCAGTCCCAAAGATAGTTTTACTCGTCGTTCACCGAACGTTTCGATTGGTGAACCATTTGCTGCAAACAGTTTTATTGTATGCGTTTGATATGCGGTATCACGCTTTTGGGGCGGTAGCACCGAAACGTCGGCCCCGGTGTCCACTAAAAATTTTAGGTTCGTATTGCTGTCACGTATAAGGAGGCGGGCTATTCTGTGTGAACAGTCGCTAGCCGCAACGATCGGTGTAATTAGTTTTTTGAACGTTTTGACGTATAGTTGCACGGTGGCCGACACTTGCGGGCATTTTCTCCATGCTTTAAATGGTACCAGCACATATCAGGATTTGTTCGTGCCGGTGTGACTTCTCGGCGATTAAGACTTTTTGCTCGTCGATTTGCTGGTTATCGATATGTGTGTCTGCTTTCACGCTCGTTATTTCGTAGCAGCTCTTCAAAACGCTTTTCCATACGCTCTATACTGTGCTCGAATTTCCAGCTGATGTAGCTGCAATTTGGCGGAATTCGCCTATTTCCATGACTTTATCCGCTAGCTTTGCCAAATCTTGCAAATTTGAGCTGGACGCCTGTAGAATCGCTTGTGCGTGTGTAGGCAGTCGTTGTAGCCATAGCGACTTTAAAAACTCGTCGCTTACCTTATCTTTGGCCAGACTGCTTAGCTCGTGGAGTAACTGTGTAGGCCTTTTATCGCCAAGATCAATTTCTGATAGTAATTTTTTTATTTTCTTCTGCTCGCTGTCACAGAAACGCTCAATAATGCATTTCTTCAAATTTTCATACTTGCCCACATCGGGCGGATTTAGTATAGCGTCCGAAACTTGACTGAGAACGTTGGACTCGATGGCTGCTACCACACAGGAGACTGACTTCTTCTTTATTACAATGTCATTCTTAATATCTACATTTAGTTCAAGTTAAGTATAATGCATGAATATGTATATGTAAAATGTGCATACTTCAATGTTAGGTGGTGGCCTGATTTAACTGCTTATTTCCAAGAGAGTTTGAATTTATGTTTGTATAAAAGCGCATAATATAATGAGAGAATACATATGTATGCTACAAGGTTACCTTAAAGTGTATATTACAAACTGGAGGTATTCTGTCGACTTAGATACTGATCGCCACAATCTCATTAATCTGCTAATAACTCCCATTCTGGTCATCTAATTGGAAACCATTATATGGCGATTTTATAGAGTTACAGAAGATCTTTGATCCGGTGAATAGTGTAGTTCGATTGGATAAGCAAAGCTGGAGATTTTTCGTAAGATACAAAAATGGTGTTTTCTCACTTTTTTAAAAACGATAAATCTCAAAACCTATGGCACCTTGAATGAATATGGTTAATGACATTTTCATACAATTTTTTATTAAAAAGATCCCATTTAACCTTTGTATTTTTTATGAATAAGGGGGTAAATGTATATCTACATATTTCGGATTACGCTAAAATTCCGTAATGCTTTGGGGTTTCCTGTATCGGTTCGTAGTTCGCAGTATCCCATCAACGCTTTTCTTCGAAGAATTAAATTCCCCAGGAAAGCTGGAGAAATCCTTGAGGCGCTTGTCGTTGTTGTTGTTAACAATGCATTGCCCTGCCTAGAGTGTATGATCATTCCAAAGATCTTCACCAAGCTCTTCTAACGGGAGTCCAAGGAAACGCACAGTTTCAACAGGGTTGGACCATAGGGACAGAGGGGTTAGAAGAGTAGGTTCAATTAGACAATTGAAGAGATCCGACAAAAGTGTCTACCGACTCGGTGTGGATGTCGGTTAGAGCCCGCTTATGATTCCGCAGATCATACGGCAAGGTAATATGATGCCGGATCTCGTCATAATGCTTACGGAGATGACTCCTTATGTCTCTCGGGGGCGGATCTGTGTCCAAAAGATGACGGTTTGGATGTGCTGGCTTGTGGCAGTTCAGAAGGAATTGCCTGCTAAGCATTTCCGCAATACCATAGCAAACGTCGAGAGTGGTTTTAAAATTAAAAAGATCCAAATAAACGGGTACAATGCGAGTTCGTTCGTGGATACGGGAAGTAAGCACACATTGATAAAACAATCGTTGGCAAACAAAATCGGGAGTAGTGAAGAGTGCTGTGTGGCACTAAAAGGCTTCGGTGGTGGCCAGTATCAATGTGTTTCGAAGTTGACAGCAATTTTAACAATCGATGGTAATGATTGTGAAACTGATGTTCTAGTTGTTGATGATAATATGATCGAGTACCCGGTACTTATCGGTATCGATGTCTTGAGTTGTAACGACAACCAGTTTGTGATCAAAGGTAGAAATATGTGGTTGGTAAAGAAAAACTCGGTTATGAAAATAACAGGACGGAGAATTCGGTAATTTAAACTACGTGTTAAATAAATTCAAAAGTTCTTTTGCTGAAAATAAGAAGGTGGGGAAGACAGATTTATAGAAAATTAAAATTGCACTGTCGTCGGATGTGCCGATAAATATGAAACCCTATCGGGTCCCGTTCGCGCGTAGACCGGTTGTAAAAGAAATAATAAACGATGTATTACTGTGCGAAATAATTAGGCCGTCGGATTCTCCATACGCGTCACCTATCGTTCTGGTGGAAAAGAAAAATCATGAATTTCGGCTATGCGTGGACTATCGGCAATTAAATAATATCACAGTGAAGCAACCGTTCTCGATGCCTGTGATCGATGAACTGTTTGCGCAATTATCGGGTAATAAGTATTTTACGAGCCTCGATTTTAATATGGGTTACCACCAGATAGAGGTAGATGGTTGGTTGGAGTATAACTAGGAGGTAATTCATCGGGCTGGGTCACGTATGGCTCACGTGGATGCATTAGGCCGAGCGCCGCCTGCGCCTGAATCAATTTCATCGGTCAAAGTGTTGGACGATGATTGGTTGTTGACCATGCAAATGCAAGATCCGGGGTTACAAAACATTATCACAGTCCTGAAGGGAGGCGCCCAATCGCCTCAGTCAAAACAGATACTTAAAGAATACAAATTATCGACGATGTGGTAACGAGTTGTTGTACGTTATTCCAACAGGCGTACGTTGGCGGGTGGTTCAGTACTGTCACGATGAGCTAGGCCATCGATTTTAAATTCACCCAAGTGACAAGGAAAATCGTATTTTAGGGATCAAAATAAGATACTTTGCCTAAGGAAGCATACCTCTAAAACCAATTCTGATGTCCCGACTTTGTACTTTTGACTTTGAGCGCCAAAGTTTGAAAAATCATAAGTTTATCCATTTAGAGTGCCCCAATCGTGTTAAAATGTATGACCGACCCCCACTAACTATTTAAGGCCGACCCAAACATACCAGTGGCGCACCCCCTAAAACCCCACCTTTGGGGGTCCCCATACAAAAAATCAAAATATCACAATTTTTGGCACTTTACGTGATAAAGCCAGCTAAGTGACTATCTTCTTTTATTTCTGGAGTTCATTTTTCTCTTAAGAACTTTAAAAAAACATAGCCATTTCACTGATTTTTTCATAAAAAGTGCCAAAAATGGTTATTTTTTTAAATGTTTGTATGGGAACCCCCCAGGTGGTGGTTTAAGGGGTGTGCCACTGTCATGGGTCCGTCAGCCCTTCAAAGTTAGTGGGGCTCGGTCATACATTTGAGCACGATTCGGGCATTCTAAATGGGTCAACTAAGGAATTTTCAACCTTTCGCGCTCAAGGACAAAAGTAAAAAGTAAAAGTAGATTTTGGTTTAGGCTGCATATCTTGAAAACTTGTAAGTCCTTTCTAAAAAAAAAAAAAAATTGTACAATTAAGTAATGAATGCCTCTCGATGACACATACCCAATAAGGTTCATTCATTGCCAATTAGTGCCAAAAAAAATGGCATCAAAACCGGAAAACCGGAAGAAATTTCCAAAAATTCCAACTTCTGGCTTAAAAAACATATCATACTTTTTTCAAATGAATAAAACATTGTATATATATCGAAAGTGTCAACATATATATTCCCAAAACCGTCGAGAATTTTGAAATCGGTTGAAAATTGGATTTTTAATGAATTTTTTTTTACGAAGAAACTGAAAAAACGGGTTTTTGCCTTAAAACCAGATTTTTGGGGTGTTACAAACTTTTTAAAGGGCGTTTCGTGTATAACTTGACCAGATGAACAATATCTACTAGGTCGCTTGAAAACTGTGTTATTGTTAAGTCTGATAAGATGTTTTGAGAACCAAGGAGGCTTACTCTTGCTAGTGTTAATGTAACGGAAAGGAACACAACTATCGAAAAAGCTACCCAAGACATTGCAAAATATCGAGACGGCAGAGTCAACGTCATTGCAGGCAAAAAGATCGGACCAGTCATGGCAAGCCATCAATTCGTTTAACTTAGTGAAGTCCGCTTTATAGAGGCGGTTTCGTTCATTAATTTTAGTTGGACGCTGATGGATGACATCAAGCGCAACCTCGAGTGTAGGGTGTAGAGGGTCTTCAGGAAGCGATACAGGAGGAATTTGAGTGAGGAAAGTACCCACCGAGCCATCCACAAAGACTAGATCCAGCATCTTGTTTTTACTGTTCAGTACGTTATTAATCTGTAAAAGAGACGTATCAAACAACCTGTTAACGAAATCATGCTGATTAGTAGGTGTCAGACGGGCCGAACCACTAATATTAGCCCAGCTTACTGAAGGCAAGCTGAAATCACCAACAACAACTAGACGATCATTATCTCGTAACCGAGAGTACAAATTACAAATAGCCGTGCTATGACCAGTGGCGTGCCATCCATATAAGCCGAAAAGCCCGGCTTGCCTAGCTAATCCCCTATGAGCTACAATATGTTCATTTGGGTTCTAAAAAGGATATCCGGTTTTTATTTCGCTGCCTGCCACCTTCTACCTAATAGCTGTTAATAGCATAGAAACATACCTACAGCTTTTCCTGCCACCTGTCGGCTAATAGCTCAGTTACATAAAATTATTTCAGTGCGTGATGGCCATCTCTTACTTACTTAAAACAGCCTTAAACCGCCTAGGCAATGATGGCCATCTCGCTTTTACTTATTGGCTTTCAAAACCAGTACGAATCTGTGTGCTGAAGCAATTGTTTTTTTTTTTTTTTTTTGAATTTGGAAGTAATTTTATATGAAACTTTGAAGCGAAAGCGAAAATAAAATTTGTTTATGTATGTATCTACAAAAGGGTGATTCAAATAAAAAAAATTTGGTTTTTTTTCGGTCTTACCTCCTGAAACTTTAGGTATTGATGAGAAAATAACTCTTTCAAAAAATTAGCGCTCTAACTTAACCCTCAGGGGTGGCTATTTTTTTCGCCCTTTCCCATACATTTTGTATGGGGAAAAATGGCATTTTTTGCAAAGTGAATTTTCTTTTAGTTTTTGAAACATTTTTAAAAATATTTTTACATACTCTTAAAGTTGAAGCTTTGAAGCTTCCAAAATGGTAAGCCATGTGCGATTATCTTAACTATTAAAATAAGGCACTTAAGACTTACACTTTGTTAAGACCAAGTCGACATTTTTTTGAATCACCCTAATCTACAATTTTAACGTGCAAAGCGCTCTACTCAAAAATTATCGGTGCATATTTTAAAGTAGAAAAAAAGAATTCAATAGTGGTAGGTGCTGTAATTTTTTTTTTTTGCTAGGCTTTATAAAATATAAAAAAGATTTTTAAGGTTTCTTAGCTTCTGCAATTTACCTAAATGGGAAATAGTGCGAATAAAACATTTCCCTTGGATTGGAAAAGCTTAAAAATCTGCAAACAATAACGTGCCTATTAGCGGAACCTAAAAGTTTAAGTTTTTCCCCGTCTGCAAAAGTCGATAAATATCCTTAACTCTTATTTGTCTGAAATGTTCTCTGGCAGCAGTATGTACTTTCGTTGGGGTTATAAAGACTGGGGCTTGCCTTGATTGATACACGTAGGCACGCCACTGGCTATGACTAGCATAAATATGCACATCTGATCGAGGCGGCCCTGCAAAAATCGAGAGTACTTTATTTCCTATTTAAATAGTACTCCAATTGGAGCATCAGAGTACTCCAAATGTAATCCTTTTTCATATAAAAATTGTGCTCCAATTAACCACCTACTCCAACCTTCGCTTTGTTTCTGCTACTCCATGGAGTACCTACCGTCAGAGTACTGTCAATGTACTCCAATGTTGTTACTCCTTGGAGTATATACTGCCAGAGCGATAGTGTCGTAATTTTCGTCGATAAGGCACGAGCAATGATCGACTTTCAAAAAGGTGAACGTGGTCCTATAAGGTATACAAAGGATTACTATTGGAGTAGAATATCAAAAAATTGGAGCAAATAATCCAACGATTTTTGCAGGGGGTATATACCCTGCAGGCATGTGATATGTCACATACCAGTCACAAGCAGAATTGCCCTATCACAGTTCAGGTTCATTAGTATGAAAACGACCCAGAACTTTAACATGGGTTGTCATTGGAGGGGACCAATTGCCACCTTATACGGACTTTTGGGGCGAAAATGTGATGGGTTGGAAGGAAGACTCCTGATTGGTTGAAAAAGCATGGAAGCCTTGTGATTGGTTGAAAGGACCAGCTCACTACCGAAAATGCACGAACAAACTCAACGACGAAAACCGACACATTTCAAGACTACAAATGGTCCCCCTGGGCCAGCTGAAGTGGTGAACACGGTTGCCGTTTGCCTAAAATTTTGCGTACCAAACAGAAAAAAAACGTACCAAAATAATTTGCTAGCCAAACAATATTGGGATTCGTCGAACCTTATAAGTTTACGAAATGCGTAAATTTACACATTTATCAGCTAAGTTATATGAACGCCCTAGATAAATTTATGTGTACTTGATGTCAAACAAAAACATTTTACTTCGAAATTCTCATTAAAAAAGTAATTTTTGTCCCCGTTTTCAGCATATTCTTCTATTTTTGTCCAGTGTGCATTGAATGCATTAAAAAAATAATGTCGAACGACGTCATTGTATTGGATAAAATTACGAACTTTTTTTACGACGCGGAAGTTTATCAAATTTGTGTCCTATACAAATTTTGACAGTTCATTTACACACTTGATAAATTTATATGTTTACACGCTTTATAAGGTGTTTATAAAGATTGATGAATCCCCTTAATATAACAATTATTAAAACAATTTTAAGCAGTTCATCTGCTGCCATAATTTAAAACAGAAACGGGTTTTAATATATGTACATTTGGTCAGTGTTGCCGCTGGAAAATTTCAAAAAGGGTGCAAAAAAAAAGGGTCCCAGCAGAAAAAAAGGCCCCCTCTTTTTTACTTATATGTAAAAATGCAAGCCCACTAAACACAAAAACCAGTTTAGGAACACATTTACGTAAGCCTAGAATGACTGAGTTTTGTACTATTGCATGTAACACATACAAGATATAAACATTTTTTAATAGTTGTTTAGTAGTAATGATAATCGCATAATGTAAAAGGTTTTTTAAAATTAAAAAACTCCACTTTAAGGATATGTATTTGCAAAAGGTTTCGAAAATGATAAGAAAACTAACTTTGAAAAGAATTCCATTTTTTCCCGTAAAAAATTATGGGAAAGGGCGAAAAAGCGACCCCTAAAGGACGGCCAAAATTGCCTAGGGGGTTAAAGGCTATTTAAGTAGGGGCTTATTTTCTCATCATTTACTAACATTTTAGGGGGTAAGACCCAAAAAAACTAAAACTTTTTTATTTGAATCAACCTCAGTATACATAGGTACATACATATGACGGAATTGTCACATGATACAGCGTTGCCAGTAGTAAGACTTCAGTTAGGCAAGATATTTGGAAATCGGGAAGAGTGCGCGAAATAAGAGTAAAAAAGGAATAAGGAGATTTTTTTGGTTTTTAACAAAAAAAAAGACAAAAATGCATTTCATTGCAGTTTGAAAGTGAAAAGGGGTTAAAAAGGGTCACGAATTTTAAAAAGGGGTAAAAAAATGGTACTTTTTGGAAAAAGGAGGGTCCGGGGCCCTGGCTCTTAAAAAGGGTCAAATTGACCCTTTAGGGTCCCCAACGGAAACACTGCATATGGTGATTCAAATATAAGAAAATTTGCCAACCCTTAGGGGTCGCTATTTTTCCGCCCTTTCCCAAGTGGTATCACTTCACTTCTACTGCCAGTAAAGAAGGAGAGTGAAAGAGACACAACATCATGACTAAACAATTTTTTTGTAGTCATTCAAATGTAGTTTTGATATTCGTAGTGGAGTTGCGTTCAAGTTAAAATGGCAAAAATGTACCAAATTAGGAAAATGCGTACCAACGTACCCGGAGAAAAGAGTCGTACCAAAAATGGTACATTTCGGCCAAAACGGCAACCGTGGTGGTGAATACGGATCTACTACTACACTGATAAAAATAATTGTCCTAAAATTGAGGAAACGTACTACTTGGCTTAAAAAAAAAATATTTTTCCTATTTTTAAGGAAAAAACTCTGTTTTAGGGACAAATCTACTTAGTTTAAGAGAACATTTCTACTTGCCATAAGTAAATCAATGTACTCATTTCAGTATTAAAGACATTTTTACTAGTTTCAATCAATTTACAAGTTTATTAAGTATAAACTGTCCTTAAGTTCAAAATAAGTAAATATTTCCTTATGCTGAAGACATTTTTTCCAGTGATATCAAGGCAGTGTTTAACTTAATTTAGGACCATATTTATTTATTTTCGCTGTCGCCGCAAAAAACGTTCTGCCCGCGTAATTTTTAAGGAATTTTATTACATATTAAGTATACAACTATCCTAAAAATTAAAAATAAGTCAATATTTCCTTATGTTGGGAGGCAACGTGAGTAAGAGTGGTGAAATTCCATAAACAGAACTAAGGTGTAATTAGACGCTGTCAAGCGTAAGTATTCAATAGCTTCATGGTAGACATCTGAGTTTACCATTCGAAAAGTTGTGAGTTCGATTCTCGTTGAAGGCAATATAAGAACTGTGTAAAATAATTTTTTTTTTTTTAAGTTTAAAATTACTTAACTACCATTGAAGTACAAGCCCTACTTAAAAGTAAATTTAAGTATAACAACTTCTTTCTTTTAAGGCAGTGCGGCCTTGGTGCAATATTGTTCCCTTCATTTACTTGAATTTGTATGGAGGTTTCCTTACTTTTAGGAAATCATTTTTATCAGTGTAGGATGACTCTGAGTAATGCAGGTGGTGGAAATTCACACCCTCTGCTTTACAATAGGTCGTTCTAGTAGCGGTCCGCTATCACTAGTTCAACCGCCCTTTTGGAGGTAAATGTCACCATTTGCCAGAAGGGTAAGAACAACAAACATATGCACTCTTTAATGCCAAGAGGGAGTTTTACTGCTATGAATTCAATATTAGTATCAATGTCCAATAATATCAACTCAGATGATAGGCTTGAGTCCAAGGCAATGAGGACGCCTCCAGCCCTGGTGGAGCCTTGTGACGAAAATGGCCCTACGAGGTAGTACGGCAGTCACTTGCCTGGGGATATTGGATTGACCATTTGAGGCAAGTCTAAACTGAGCCGCTGTAGGACGAGGGAGAGCTGAAACATTAGTTGTTTTAGGTGCATCAACAGAGGCTGGCAAAGTCACTGTAACCGAGGTTGAAGGAGGAGGGGCAGCTTGAACACGAGTTGTTTTTGGAATGGCACCAGTAACAGTTGTAGCAACAGTGACTGGCAAAGTATCTGTAACCGAAGTTAGCGGAGTCCCTGACACAGGTGTGGGAGCTGGCGTGACTGGTTAGCCGAAGGAAGATTACATAGGCGAAATGGGAGCGGAAGCGCCAGCGGTGCCACTATTGCTCGATCTAGCTCTAAGCTGCTCTGAAAACAAAAATGCCGGTCTGTTACTCTGTAGATCAGTAGAAACACCGGAAGAGACAATCGTTAGTGACCTCCTTGACTGGAGTATTGGTATCTATTACAGTACTACTTTGAGGCAGACCTGGAAAAGATTTGGGATAATCATTACTACTTTCTTATTATTTGTTGTTGTTTGGTTGGCATTTGGTTGAACGATTGAACACCGCACTAAAATACACAATAATTGATAAAATTCAGTGCTTTGTGATCAATTATACACTTTAACTTATATTATTTGCTGTTATTACGATTAAAAAAAATGTTAATTGATTACAAAAGAATACATTATAAAATTATATTATTCGAATACAAAATAAAAGACAATAGCGAATATACAACTTTTCGAATAGTTGTCTATACTATTCGAATTTTTTGGAACGAATATTTTTATTCGTTTATTCGAATAACATTTATTCGAATATTATTCGAAATTATTCCCACTCCTAAGAAAAACACGCTTCGAGAAAAAGGTTACACGAATACTCGAGAAATGTGTTGCCATTAGGGCAAGGAAATTACGAAAAAAAAAAACAAAAGGTAAGGTGAGGAACGGAAAGTAAGGGAAAGGATTTGAAAAGACGGGAAAGGAAATTCCAGGAAAGAAAAGGAAGAGACAGAAAGGGAAATTAAGGAAAAGAAAAGTAAAGGACAAATGGAGGCAAAGGATATAAGAGGAAAGGAGAGGAGAGGATAGGAAACGAAAGGAAAGGGCAGGCCAGGTAAGGGAAGAAAAAGAATGGAAATAAATTAAAAAAGAAGGAAAGGAAAGAAAAGGAATGGGAAGAAAAGGAAAGAAAGGGAAAGGAAAGAAAAGTAAAGGAAAAGAAAAGGAAACAAATGAAAAGGAATGGAAAGGTATAGAAAGGAAAAGAAAGGAAAGAAAAGGAAAGGAATGAAAATGAAAATAAATGAGAGGAAAGAAATGGAAAGGAAAGGATAGGAAATAAAATTGAGCCAATAATAATAGCGCAACAAAGAAACGACTTGCGAAACGTGTTGGACAGCCAAAATCGCCAAAGCGGTTAGATGGCTAGTTTAAGTTTAAGTAAGTGTGAAGCTAGATATGGAAAATAAAATGTATTTATTTTGACTTTGAATTGATTTTAACATTTTTTTCTGTGGGACTATGATGAAAAATGTAATACTTTGGGTACATAGACTCAATATATCTGTACTGTGATGATGGTGCGTGTACCCTTTGCTTACTAGCGATATAGAAGTATTATACATATATATGCATAAAACCCACAGCAATATTCGTATCGATTTGACATCAAAAACAAATTAAGCTATATAGCCTTACTAAAATGTTTATAACTTAGGTATTTCTGAGCTGATGTTCAAACAGCTTTGAACAATATGATTTGGAATTGATTGAGCTTTGACATCGTATCAAAATAAAAAAATCAAAAAGGTGGCTTAAAATTGTGCTCTATTTATCTCATTAATCTGCTAATAGCTCCCAATCTGGTCAGGTAATTGGAAACCATTATATGGCGGTTTTATAGAGTTGCAGAAGATCTGTGATCCGGTGAATAGTGTAGTTCGATTGGATAAGCAAAGCTGGAGATTTTTCGTAAGATACAAAAATGGTGTTTTCTCACTTTTTTAAAAACGATAAATTTACGAAATCTCAAAACCTATGGCACCTTGAATGAATATGGTTTTTAAAATGACATTTTCATACAAATTTTTATTAATAAGAGTTAATAAGAGCCTATTATATGTATATCTACATATTTCGGATTACGCTAAAATTCCGTAATACTTTGGGGTTTCCTGTATCGGTTCGTAGTTACTCAGTATCCCATCAACGCTTTGCTTCCCCAGGAAGGCTGGAGAAATCCTTGAGGCGCTTGTCGTTGTTGTTATTAACAATGCATTGCCCTGCCTAGAGTGTATGATCATTCCAAAGATCTTCACCAAGCTCTTCTAACGGGAGTCCAAGGAAACGCACAGTTTCAACAGGGTTGGACCATAGGGACAGAGGGGTTAGAAGAGTAGGTTCAATTAGACAATTGAAGAGATGTAGGGTATCATGGATGCAGGGCCTGTGTTTGAGATTGTATCATTCAGTCTGGATAAGTAAGATTTTAACCTCACATTGTATCCAGACCTAAGCTCCCTTGGTAAGGTGCGTTCTTCTTCAGCAATATCGGGTGGAAGACTGTTTAGAACGGAATTCACAGGTAGAGATCCGACAAAAGTGTCTACCGACTCGGTGTGGATGTCGGTTAGAGCCCGCTTATGATTCCGCAGATCATACGGCAAGGTAATATGATGCCGGATCTCGTCATAATGCTTACGGAGATGACACCTTATGTCTCTCGGGGGCGCATCTGTGTCCAAAAGATGACGGTTTGGATGTGCTGGCTTGTGGCAGTTCAGAAGGAATTGCCTGCTAAGAATTTCCGCAATACCATAGCAAACGTCGAGAGCGGTTTTACAATTAAAAAGATCCAAATAAACGGGTACAATGCGAGTTCGTTCGTGGATACGGGAAGTAAGCGCACATTGATAAAACAATCGTTGGAAAACAAAATCGGGAGTAGTGAAGAGTGCTGTGTGACACTAAAAGGCTTCAGTGGTGGCCAGTATCAATGTGTTTCGAAGTTGACAGCAATTTTGACAATCGATGGTAATGATTGTGAAACTGATGTTCTAGTTGTTGATGATAATATGATCGAGTACCCGGTACTTATCGGTATCGATGTCTTGAGTTCTAAAGACAACCAGTTTGTGATCAAAGGTAGAAATATGTGGTTGGTAAAGAAAAACTCGGTTATGAAAAAAAACAGACTGAGAATTCGGTAATTTAAACTACGTGTTGAATAAATTCAAAAGTTCTTTTGCTGAAAATAAGAGGGTGGCGAAGACCGATTTATCGAAAACTAAAATTGCACTGTAGTCGGAAAAATATGAAACCCTATCGGGTCCCGTTCGCGCGTAGACCGGTTGTAAAAGAAATAATAAACGATCTATTACAGTGCGAAATAATTAGGCCGTCGGATTCTCCATAAGCGTCACCTATCGGTCTGGTGGAAAAGAAAAATCATGAATTTCGGCTATGCGTGGACTCTCGGAAATTAAATAATATCACAGTGTAGCAACCGTTCCCGATGCCTGTGATCGATGAACTGTTTGCGCAATTATCGGGTAATAAGTATTTTACGAGCCTCGATTTTAATATGGGTTACCACCAGATAGAGGTAGACGAAGACTCGCGACGCTATACAGCATTTGTGACAACTGCCAGATGGTTGGTTGGAGTATAACTACGAGGTAATTTATCGGGCTGGGTCACGTATGGCTCACGTGGATGCATTAAGCCGAGCGCCGCCTGCGCCTGAATCAATTTCATCGGTCGAAGTGTTGGACGAGGATTGGTTGTTGACCATGCAAATGCAAGATCCGGGGTTACAAAACATTTGCACAGTCCTGAAGCGAGGCGCTCAATCGCCTCAGTCAAAACAGATACTTAAAGAATACAAATTATCGACGATGTGGTAACGAGCTATTGTAGGTTATTCCAACATTCGTACGTTGGCGTACGTTGGTTCAGTACTGTCACGATGAGCTAGGCCATTTCGGGGTGGAAAAAACGATCGAGAGGATCCTTCAGGAAGTAAAAGAAAAAAGGGGTATACTCATATTCTCGCCATTAGTGATGGGTTCACCAAATATCTGATCGTGAAAACAGTTCGCAATACCAAAACTCTGCCCGTGTTGCAGGCTCTCAATGAGGTATCTAGCTATTTCGGATTACCTGCACGACTCGTCACTGACCGTGGCACAGCTTTTACCTCCAAACAGTTCTCTAAATACTGCAGCGATAATGGTATCCAACATATTAAAACTGCTGTACGTACCCCACGCGCCAATGGTCAGGTGGAGCGTGCAAACCAAGTTATCTTGAACTACTTACGAACATCGACTTCCGATCCCAGGGATTGGGATCAGCATCTACGTAATTTGCAGTGGTGTGTGAACTCACAAAAGAACGCAACAACGAAATTTACACCCAACGAATTGGTATTTGACTTCAAGCTAAACGATGTCACGCGTAACTACTTAACCGCCGCCATAGTGGAAGCAGACAACCAAATATCCATCAATGAAAAACGCGACATGGCGTTGCAAGAACAACGGTCCAAGTGAAAGGAGCGTTTTGATAGTAAACATAAAACGCCAACAAAATACAACGTCGATGACCTGGTTGTAGTGCGCAACGAACCAGCTGCAACCGACGAATTCCGAAAGCTCGAAAAAAAGTACCGTGGACCATATGTCATTACTAAGGTCCTCGGCAAAGATCGATATCAGCTCAGCGATATTGGCTTACTTGAAAATGTTCTCCTCAGTATATTCATCTGACAAGTTCAAACGGTGGTGTATCCTCCCTCCTAAAATTAATGGGCATGAAAACAATGACGAAAGCGAATCATCGGACATCGAGACGATGTCATTGTCAGGAGAAGCCGAGCTGTCAACCAATCTGGCATCACTCTCTGAGGGACAGTAATACTGATACATACTCAGTTTGGCAGTTTGTAACAATTGATTAACGTGTGCGGTTCGCTCGCTAAAATTAAAAGTAATTAAACCTAATGCTCATCACGTCCAGTGGGGAAGCTCCGATATCAATGCTAGAGGAGAGTCTTTGTTTGACTATCGGCTAACAACTAGCCTGGTAGATTGCAACATGGGTAACGAACCTACGTTTATTACTAAAACCCGTAGGGAGGTCATAGGTCTCACTATTTGCAGCGAAGGCGCTTATGAGTGGGTCAGAAAATGGCGTGTTCTCGATGAACATTCATTCTCCGACCACCGGTACATAGAATTAGTTCTGGACTTTTCTGTTGAGCAGCCGGTTATGAAACGCAACCCACGTAACACTAACTGGCAGCTACACAATGAAATACTATCTAGGGACCTACCCGCACTGCCCCCACAAGTCCCCTCATCAGTAGGGGGTTTGAGGATCTGGTAAAGACCTCTACAACGGCGCTCTCGAATGCCCTAGAGCAGGCTTGCCCAGTGCCAAAACCACGCGGTAAACATAGTCCGCATTGGTGGTCCTACGACCTGGATTCGCTCCGCAAATCATGTAGGACACAATTTAATAAGGCCAAGAGCCTTGGCACGAAGACTCAATGACTCGAATATAAAGTTAAACTTAGGGCCTTCAAAAAAGCTCTGAGGCAGGCGAAGAGAGTATCGTGGAGAAATTTCTGCACTGGGGTCGAAAATGTCGACGATACAGCGAGGCTTAGACGAGTGCTTTCAAAAACTCAAACAGCCACAAGCTATTTGCGCAAACTTGACGGATCCTGGACCAGCACGGAGGGGGAAACCCTAGAGCTGCTCTTGAATACGCACTTCACAGGGAACTTGCATGAGGAACCCTTAGCACCTACAATAAACCTGGCTGTATACATACCCAGCACGGAGGAAAAGGTTAGGTGGGCGGTTAAAAGCTTCGAACCGTTCAAGGCTGCCGGGCCAGACGGGATTAATCCCGCACAACTCATAAACACGCTGGAGACATCAGCCAAATGACTGGTACTTCTCTATACAGCCTGCCTGGCTCTTAGCTACATTCCGTGCTCCTGGAGAAGGGCCACGGTAGTTTTTATTCCTAAGGCGGGAAGGCGTCTCATTACGAGCCCAAGGACTATAGGCTGATCAGTCTCTTATCCTTTGTGCTCAAAATCTTCGAGAGGATTATAAATGACTACCTCTCCTCTACTATTGATAGCAACCTTATTTCTAGCTATCAGCATGCATACACCAAAGGTAAATCTACAGAAACTGCGCTTCACAGGCTAGTTTCTGTTATTGAAAAATCGCTGTATGAAAAGGAGTACTGTCTTGTGGCCTTTTTAGATATTGAAGGAGGCTTCAACAACATAAGCCCTGATGCTCTAGGCACCGCTTTAACAAGTCTGTGCATAAGCAGGTCTCTTATTGGACCTATTGATCAATTACTAAGGGGTAGGCGAATAGTTTCATCACTGGGCTCGGTTGACTTATCACGCTATGTCACAAGGGGAACGCCTCAGGGTGGTGTTCTACCCGCTTCTATGGAACCTCACTGTCAACTCGCTGCTGCGAGACACAAGCTGGGAGGCGGGAAGGTAGTGGCATATGCAGACGACTTAGCTATAGTATATAGGGTCAAATTCCCACAAGCCCTGTGCGACTTGATGCAAGTAGAACTGCAAGAGGTTTTCTCATGGTGCTCGCGCTGCGGACTGAGCATCAACCCGGGAAAAGTAGAACTGGTCCTTTTCACCAACCGCTATAAGATACCACCGTTAATACTACCAAAACTGAATGACGTGCGCCTGAACTTGGCTGACAAAGCCAAGGTTAGCCTACGCCAGGTCACGGAGCTGGACATAAAGGACCTACTGGCCTTCATCAAGTCATCTAAATGGTTCGAGAAGGAGTAACGGTGTCGGTTTAGGAACGTCAGTCCCGGGATTCTGCTACGTGGAGAATCCCGATAATACCGGAATTTTCCATATGGCAGGGTCCCGGAACTGACTTTCCTAGTGTTTAGACCATCGGTCTAAATATATCGGTCGCCCCTCGTAATAGATACTAGTATCTGCTCGCGCGACTTTTTTTTATCTTTTCGCCCGATAACAGCTCTTACCCCTTCGAATCCTACGAAAGTAGGCATTCGGCGGCGGTACAGAGCTACGGTTTATCTGAAGGCTCTTTCACTTTGTTGTCGATCACGAAGCACTTCACCAGCAGCCACTCCAGGTAAGACCAATTTCCAAAAGTAGACTTCCAATTTTGTAAAGTCACTTACTAAAATATTATTTATCCATTTTCATACAATATTACTTGTACGCCTTAATTCTCCAATAATTAAGGTTGTACATTCTACTCAATAAAGAAAGTCACTTGTTATATTGTATATATAGTTGAAATACAGTGTTTTATTATTTATTCACTCGCTGCCATTTCCTCTTCTTTCTCATTTCATTTATTACGCGCGAGCAACCCCGCTACTACCCGGGCTCGCCGTAACATTTGGTCCTTCGAGCCGGATCAAACCAGCACCTATGGCTCTTTACTAGACGACTAAGCCGTCTAGGGCGGGGAGTATGTTTACACGGCATAAGCTATGTTTATTTCGTTCATTTCATATCTTCTGCATTACATACTGTAAGGTGGGAGATGTAGGCGCCATCGATAAAGCAACTCATATCCGGGCGCCATAGGAAGTAGACATAGTGGTTAACATTAACAGTGTTGGTTCTGACTGAGTAACAGCGTGCGCAACAGAAGTTGAGTAATTTCGGCTATGGGAAGTTTATCCGTCGAGGATGAACACGACACAAAGCAGTGGGAACAGTTGTCAACAGAGTAACAGAAGTGAGACTGGCACCATGGCTCTGGGTGTTGCTAATTCGCCTCGAACAGAGAGATGGATTGCGTTGCAACGGTTACGGCACGACGTATGAGAGCAAGATATGGTGTGGTATGTGGGCGAAGAAAAATTTATACCAACAATAGCCTAGAAATTAGCTCGAAAACAATTTTTTTTGGAAGATAAATAGTTCGCAAACAATTTTTTTTGGAGGCACGTGGCGTGATCCTGGGTGAAACCGAGCTTAGGCGGAAAATTTGAGAAGATCGATAGGACAGTTGCTGAAAAGGTTCGAAAACGGTCAGAAGTCCGGTCCGGGAATGGCGCGCGTAGTAAGTCGCACCGACTAAAAATAAATTAAAGTTAAAAGATTAAAAATTAAATTAAAGCTTAAAATTTAATAATTAAAAGTGTGAAAAAGTCTTTTATTGAAAATTAAAAACCGTGAAAAGAAAATTTGGAAAACGTAAAGACCGGAACGCAAAAACAAAAAAAAAAAAAAAAAATTGAAAATAAGAATTGTGACTTTAAAAACAAAAATTTGGGAAATTAAGAATTTTGTGTGTCAAAACAAAAAAAAAAAATTCGGAAAATAAGAATTTTGATTTTTAAAACAAAAATTTGGAAAAAAAAAGAAAAAAAAAGGATATTGTGAAAAAGAAGGATTTTGAATTTCAAACTAAAAGATTTGGAAACTAGGACTGGTGATTTTAAAACAAACGAAAATTCGAAAAATAAGACAAACCAAATAAGAAAAACCAAAAGTTGGTAAATAAAAGTTTTGAATTTAAAAGCAAAAATTTGGAAAATAAGACGTTCGAATTTAAAAACAAAAATTTGGAAAATAAGAATTTTGAAGTTAAAAACAAAAATTTTGAAAATAAGGATTTAAGAAAAAGGGAATGAGAACAAAGAAGAAACAGTTAAAGTGAAGGAAAAATCATTGATTTCCAAAAAAAAGGAAAAAAAAAAAAAAAAAAAAATTTACTTGGAAAAACTTAAAATTAGAAACAAAAATTTTTACAAATTAAATAACAAAAAAAAAAAAAAAAAAAAAAATCATCGAAAACGTTATATCTACATATAAATCAGCAAGCCGGAAGCAGCAATTCGGAAGCAGCAGCAGACTTAGCCGGAAACGAGCGGGAAGGAGTTTTTTTTGTTAGATTTAAAGACTTTTTTTGTTTTTGGAAAAAAAAAAAAAAAGAAAAAAATCATTTAAATTTTGCATCTTAAAGTAATCTAACCAGGTTATTAAAATAGTTAAGAAAAATAAAATAAAAAGTTCTCAGAGAAAGTGTTCGAGTGAGTGAAAAAAAAAAAAAAATATATATTTATGCGTAAGAGAAATTTTAGGCCTTGTACAACGTGCCACAGGCACTGAAAGTAGAAAAAAAAAAAATCTTTTGAAGGCATTTCCAAAGTAAGAAAAAAAAAATTAGCGTGGTGATTACCCAAGTGCAGTATCGTGGTGTGGTTTTTTTTCTTTCCTCTTAGCTAGCAGCCAACATCCCCTTCAACTGGCCAGCGGACGGCGGATAAATTGGTAAGTTGTTTATTGACAATTACATATTTCACTTGATAATTTTCACCACCGTGTATATCGTGCTAAAAACCCTCTTGTAAGAAAAATCCCACATTCCACTTTTTTCTTGAGTTTTGCCGACAAATGTCGTAAATATAATGTAAACAACCTCAAACCTATACTATTTTGATTAATTAAAGTTTTTTTCTTTTATTTCGAATTTAATTTCAACATTTTTCTGAGGTAGTGTTTGTATCACGATATATACTTATATATACCTAGGCCTATATAAATACATATACCAATTTTAAAATAATGGGTTTTTGGGTGCACGTATAAAAACAAAAAAAAAGTATCGTTCTTTGATTCCAAAACATAAAAATCAGTTTTTTTTGATATTATAATGGTGGAAATGTCATAAATAGGACTCGGGGCAAGTTAACCCGCAATTTGTTGCAAGTTACGTTACCACTACAGATTCATTTTTGGCCACGTTAACCTAAACATTGTGAACTCAATTTCCAACCTTCCACTATGCTCTTAACGTAAAGTTCTTCAAATTTCATTTTGGTTTGTTGTTTGTTTTTCTTTTAAGAGTTTGCTTTTGATTAACTCGCGCTCACTTACTAACACAAACGCAATTAACGCTCAGCGAGTAACCGAGAGCATGTCTACTTCGCAAAGCGATGAGGGAGTCGTATAACGTTTATAAAAAGATGATAAGAAAGTCACAGAGAACGGTGTGCTCATTTTTTTTCGCTCACTCGCTCACAGAGAGACGCAAAGTAATTTGCATTAGTATTGGTCATAACATTATTTCGGTTACCTATAAAAATTTAACATTTGAAATCATGGTATGTTAGAGTTTAGGGTTAGAGAGTAAATGTTAGCTGTTAAGTAACAGAGTCGTTCACTGTAATCGGAGCGAAGTTCGATCTAGCTTATTGGATAGGAGATTAACAGGAAAATATTGAATATTGTACAGAACGCATAATGTTAATGAGAGAGTCACTGAAAACGGCTTGAGTATAAGTGAGAAAATCCATGGTGGAGAGTAACCAAGACTGGAATTAATGTTAGGTAGATATTAATGTTGCTTTTGATGTTAATTTACATAGATTTTCTTTGCACACCAATATATGAATTATGTACACACTCACATATATTAAATCGCTTACGTTAATGAACAGAGGTGCAAGTTGAGTTTATCTTATAATGATAGGTTCCTGTTAGGGAATACAGAGACAGGGAATAACATGAATTTTTGTAATAAATTTAAGATGAATGTTGAGAAGAAAATGATGGCTTAAATTTATTTTGATAGTTGCTTGTGGAGGCAGTGGTGAGTATTACTTAGGGCTAAAAGACCCAACATTCATATTCTTTTAGCAGGTTGGGTGGGTTATGACGGCGAGGCAACAACATCTATAGCTTCCCACCATGCGGCCAGAAGATCGAAACCCGAGGAATGGTATGACAACGATAAGGTTCAGGTTGGTAAAATTTTGAGTGCAGTTTTTTTTTGAAATTTTTCTTAGCTTGTTTTACAATCAACCTTCGGTGGTCCCAAAATCATTTTTTTAAACCTCTGGTTGAAATTTTTTTTGTGTAGCCGAGAAAAAGTCTGCGTAGGAGCAAGTTCCCACCCTCATTCGCTGAAGGCTAGCTGGTGCCAGCGACCAGAGTATCCGCTCCTTAACCTCTATAACTACTCGGAGGACCATGAGTTCGAATGGTTGGCGTTTAGTAAATGGTTGAGCTTAGGACCGGAAGGGCCAAAGCTCCCAATAAGCCGGCAGTTCTAATGGTTCATTACAATACCAATGTAATTCGCAGATAGTTTATGGAATTTTCGGAATACATAGTTTATAGCCGCTTCAACAAATGGTGGTTTTAGCACTGTGCTAGCCTCCTATGCATACTTTTGGAAGGGACCAGTCCCTATATAAATAAAATGTGGGTAAAGTGAGCAGTCATCCAGATGCCTGTCTCAGAGCCTAGTGCTGAGTGTCATTCAGCTTTTGCTGCTATCTGCAAACTCGTTAGTGCTAACGCTCACCCTCATTTAGTAACAACAATCAAATTAAATTTACAGTCCACTTATAATTAAAAATTAAAAATAAAATAAAAAAATTAATAATTAAAAAAATACCGGCGGCGGCGGGATTCGAACCCTGACCGCTGGAGTGTGAGTTGGGTACGTCAACCACTGTGCCACAGCTCATACTCCTTAGCCAATAACTAAATACATATAATAATAAACTACTCTCCGCCCACCATTTAACTTCAGCTTAGACATGGTCCTTCGAGCCACCTCACTAGCAGTGAGGTATACATACAGTCCACTTCATATTGAGAGAGAGGCGTGTTTACAGTCCGGGTAGCAACATCACTTGTGTGGATGAATTGCTCCCCGGACTGTAAACACGCCTCTCTCTCAATATGAAGTGGATTATTATTATTATCTGTTTCATATACACTGTTGTTGATACTTTAAATCTTCAGAGATTTTGTTCGGGTTCACACACACTTGTAAAGACATATTTTTGTCTTTTGAAACATTAAATCGTCAGAGATTTCTATCTGTTTCATATACACCGTTGCTGATACTTTAAATCTTCAGAGATTTTGTTCGGTTTCGCACACTTTTAAAGACATAATTTTGTCTTTTGAAACATTAAATCTTCAGAGATTTCTATCTGTTTCATACACTGTTGATAATACTCTAAATCTTCAGAGATTTAGATCGGTTTCACACACTTTTAAAGACATAATTTGTCTATCACACATTCTATACATCAAATCTCCAGAGATTTGAATCAAATCATCGTTTTATAAAAAATTTCGCTTAGTCCAAAGCAAGACATCTTCCTGAGTCACTACTGCTAAGTCCACTTCTCTGTAAATATACAAAATATTTAAGCAAATAAAGAGAATGGAGACATATATTCGTCAGTCCGACTGCATAGTAGAGTTCGAGCAAGAATGGAGCTCTACTAACATTGAAGAAATGGATAAGCACACCCTTGCACTACAGCAAGAGGAGCTGAAGTCACAATGGAAGAAGACGAAAACGACTTATGACAGCCTATTGTCCCACAAAGAGACCACCAAGGAAGATTTGCAATCAATAAAGCAAAAAAATAAAACCTGTTTCGCATGCTACATGAAATACATGGCTGCTATGAATGCTCAGCTGGAAAAGCTGTCAGCACAGCCCATACAACCACAAAAACAACAAAGTACTGATGATACACCCAGCCGTGAAAATAATATTCGGCTTCCGCCCTGTGACACCGATGTGTTTAAGGGTGATTATTTATCATGGCCAACATTTAGAGACATGTTCACGGCCATGTACATACTAAACAAACGCCTTACCCCGGTTGAGAAATTGTATCACCTCAACCAAAAAACTCAAGGGGAGGCGAAGGAAATAGTCAGGAGGTGTCCACTGACCAACGAAGGCTTTACTACAGCCTGGAAAAATTTAAGTGACCGGTACGAGAATAAGCGTATCCTTGTCAATACCCAATTAAAATCGTTGTTCAGTCTGACCGCGGTGGACAAGGAATGTGGAACAAAGATCATGTCTAAGCTGAAGTTAAATGGTGGGCGGAGAGTAGTTTATTATTATATGTATTTAGTTATTGGCTAAGGAGTATGAGCTGTGGCACAGTGGTTGACGTACCCAACTCACACTCCGGCGGTCAGGGTTCGAATCCCGCCGCCGCCGGTATTTTTTTAATTATTAATTTTTTTATTTTATTTTTAATTTTTAATTATAAGTGGACTGTAAATTTAATTTGATTGTTGTTACTAAATGAGGGTGAGCGTTAGCACTAACGGGTTTGCAGATAGCAGCAAAAGCTGAATGACACTCAGCACTAGGCTCTGAGACAGGCATCTGGATGACTGCTCACTTTACCCACATTTTATTTATATAGGGACTGGTCCCTTCCAAAAGTATGCATAGGAGGCTAGCACAGTGCTAAAACCACCATTTGTTGAAGCGGCTATAAACTATGTATTCCGAAAATTCCATAAACTATCTGCGAATTACATTGGTATGTAATGCAGAAGATATGAAATGAACGAAATAAACATAGCTTATGCCGCGTAAACATACTCCCCGCCCTAGACGGCTTAGTCGACTAGTAAAGAGCCATAGGTGCTGGTTTGATCCGGCTCGAAGGACCAAATGTTACGGCGAGCCCGGGTAGTAGCGGGGTTGCTCGCGCGTAATAAATGAAATGAGAAAGAAGAGGAAATGGCAGCGAGTGAATAAATAATAAAACACTGTATTTCAACTATATATACAATATAACAAGTGACTTTCTTTATTGAGTAGAATGTACAACCTTAATTATTGGAGAATTAAGGCGTACAAGTAATATTGTATGAAAATGGATAAATAATATTTTAGTAAGTGACTTTACAAAATTGGAAGTCTACTTTTGGAAATTGGTCTTACCTGGAGTGGCTGCTGGTGAAGTGCTTCGTGATCGACAACAAAGTGAAAGAGCCTTCAGATAAACCGTAGCTCTGTACCGCCGCCGAATGCCTACTTTCGTAGGATTCGAAGGGGTAAGAGCTGTTATCGGGCGAAAAGATAAAAAAAGTCGCGCGAGCAGATACTAGTATCTATTACGAGGGGCGACCGATATATTTAGACCGATGGTCTAAACACCTAGAGTTGGTGGTATCACAACGGGCCATTTAATACTGGCCTAGGTGTGCCTCTGCGGCAGCCACTTGTACCTAACCTAAACCTAGCAAACTATTTTCTTGACTTTTATTGAATACTAGCAACCCGCTCCGGCTTCGCACGGAAATATATACGTCCGAAATTTAATTATGCGAGAGATTCGTACATATGTACTTACATACATACGTATCGAGTTCTTTCACCGTACGATCTAATTCAACATGAATGAGGTGGGGTGAGATTCCCGCATAATCGGTTGACAGCGAACAAACACACAAACAGCGTTCTTTCACCATACGATCTCACCCCACCTCATTCATAACGCTGTTTGTGTGTTTATTCGCTGTCAAGTTCTAATGGCTCATTCGTTTAACAGCGAACAAACAACCAAACAGCTTTTTTGGAAAAAGTGCTGTTTTTTTTTAAACAATTTTGGTTAAATAAGATATGAAACAACTTTTTTTTTGATGCAGAACGAAAGTAAATACATATTTCAAAGTTTAACTTCAAGTAGGTTTCATTTTAATCGGTGGATTCGTTTAGGATTTATGGCTGTGTAAACAAAAAATGTATGGTTTTTTACCACATTTTGTCCGATTGCCACGCCCCCTTTATATATTTCTTCACGTTATAATGACATAAACCTTCCTCTTCAACCAATCTATTTATTAAAAAAACCGCATAAAAATGCGTTGTTTAGTTTTCAAGATTTAAGCATTCAAGGGAAAAAACAGACAGAAAAAGTGACTTTGTTTTATAATATGTAGAGATAAAGCTTCTCGGGTAAGTCCTGACACGTCTAAGATTAACTTGTAAATGTTTTTTATAGTCATACACTGTTTACTATTTATATTGTAATTGACCAATATGCCAATTTACATACTAATGTTGACACAGCTATTTTTGTTGGTCAAAAATCGGCTGTAGTTTTAAGTCAGCGATTGTTGGTAAAGAATTAACAAAGCGCGTTTTAACTTACA
This sequence comes from Campiglossa producta, assembly GCA_964058755.1. Taxonomy (NCBI): domain Eukaryota; kingdom Metazoa; phylum Arthropoda; class Insecta; order Diptera; family Tephritidae; genus Campiglossa; species Campiglossa producta. The sequence continues at coordinate 60,619,354 of CAXKVI010000004.1, read as the reverse complement.
ATAATGGCGACCTGGTAACTGACGTGCAGAATGTACGTAAGTTATGGAGGGAGCACTTCTCCTCACTGCTAAATTGCGAGGGAGACGTTGAACCCGATACCCCAATCCCTGACGATGGAAAGGTCGTCCCACCACCTGACTATGAAGAAGTGAGGATAGCTATATCCCGGCTCAAAAACAACAAAGCGCCTGGAAAAGACGGACTACCCGCCGAGCTGTTCAAACACGGAGGCGAAGAGCTGGTAAAAAGCATGCATCAGCTCTTATGCAGAATATGGTCAGACGAGTGCATGCCTCCAGATTGGAATTTAAGTGTGATCTGCCCAATCCACAAGAAAGGCGATTCCGCTAACCCCACCAACTACCGCGGAATCAGTCTTCTTAATATCGCATATAAGGTTCTTTCTAGCGTATTGTGTGAAAGACTGAAGCCCTTCGTGGACAAACTGATTGGACCTTATCAGTGTGGCTTTAGACCTGGTAAGTCTACCATCGACCAGATTTTCACGATACGCCAAATCCTGGAGAAGACCCATGATAAAAGAATCGATACACACCACCTCTTTGTCGATTTTAAAGCCGCTTTTGACAGCGCAGAGCTAAGCCGCAATGGCACAATCTTCTATAAGAGCGTGCAATTGCTTGCGTATGCCGATGATATTGATATCATTGGCCTTAACAACCGCGCCGTAAGCGCTGCCTTCTCTGGACTGGATAAGGAAGCGAAAAAAGTGGGTCTTGCGGTGAACAAGACGAAGTATCTGCTGTCATCAAAGAAATAATCGGCGCACCTGCGCCTTGGCAGCCAAGTCACCGTTGATGGCTACAAGTTTGAAATGGTGAGAGATTTCGTCTATTTGGGAACCAGCATTAACGCCGAAAATAATATCAGTCTAGAAATCCAACGGAGAATCACTCTTGCCAACAAGTGTTACTTTGGACTAAGTAAGCAATTGAGAAGTAAAGTCCTCTCTCGACAAACAAAGATCACGCTCTATAAGTCTCTCATCATACCAGTCCTGATGTACGGTTCGGAACCATGGATAGTGTCCAGAGAAGATGAGATGGCCCTTGGAGTATTTGACAGAAAGGTTCTCCGGAAATTTATGGTCGTTCCCGTGATGCCAACGGCGAGTATCGAAGGAAATTTAACGATGAGCTGTACGAGCTTTACGCAGACCTGACCATAGTTCAGCGGATTAAAGCCCAAAGGCTCCGCTGGCTGGGTCATGTTATGCGAATGGAAAAAGAAGCTCCAGCACAGAAAGTTTTACTATCGACACCCGAATTCGGCAGCAGAGGAAGGGGGAGGCCTCGACTGAGATGGAAACAACAGGTGGAGGATGGCTTGAGCTCCCTTCGGGTTTCCAATTGGCGTCAGTTATCGCTAAAAAGGAATGACTGGCGTGCTTTGATACGAAACGGCCAAAATCGCATAGGCGGTTAAGCGTCATTATGACGCAAGCCAAGATTAGATTAGTTTAACTTACATAAATGCCTTGATTAAAAGTACTTTTTAAGTAGACGCACATACATATGTCGCAACTTACGTGTATGCTGGCACCTTCTTCACCACCCTCTCCGCCCCCCTCATCATCACCACCTTCCTCTTCTTCTTCGCCGCAGGATTTTGCTGCTATTTGGGCATATGACATATATAGCAAGTCTTCCTGCAAAGCTCCACTCCGTTCGGTCATGGCTCCTCGACAAAATGTTGTCACCAGTTGCGTTAAAGGATCTGGTTTGCCTTCAGACTCCTCTTCGTCCTTTTTCGATTTCTCCGATTCCTCAAACGTCTGTGTCAAATCCTCAATCATAATTTCCTGACCGACATTCTCTTCCTGAAGCCACTGTTCGTAGTAAGATCGTGCAAAAATGTTGCAAGCTCGATGCCTGGTGTAAAGTAAAATATATGTACATATGTTAATAGTTGATTTTGAGTGCTAAGTGGCCTGACTATTATAATAAATAAATACAAACACAATTTTATCACTTATTGCTTTTTATTTTCGTACTTTTCCTGCAGTCAAACCAACTAGTTGCAAACTACTTTAAAATTAGTGCACCAAGCCCAACTATGTAACCAACTGGTATTTTTAACATGGCGATGACATATGTATGTAAATATACATGCTCCAAACCAGGGTTGGGTTAATTTGAATAAAGCATCACTCAAATTAAAAAAAAAAAAAAAATATTCGTTCTTTTTGTAAGGCTGAAGAGAGTGTTCGTTTTTATCACGGCCATTTTTGGTGGTGCTAGTGGTTTCAACAGACGTAGTTGGGAGTTGTAGAGCTTCCCCAAGCTTGCTTAGGGATAGTATTTACAGTGTAAATTATTATTTACAGTGTAAATTTTACACTCACGGCATTATTGTGAATGTACACAGAGCCAAAAATGCCTAATAAAATTAATAAGATTGTCTTCATGATTAGGTTTTGGGCAAAGGAGTAGTCGCAACGGTGGAAACGAAGAAAAAACTATAGGGAAATCTCTATGGTTTTACTAAGAAATTCTTATTAAAAAACTATACATTTAGTACAAAGCTGTATTTAGTCGCTGGCAACCATTAGTACACGATGGCAAGCAGCTGGGTTTAGCATTCCAATAATTGTAAGTTCGATTCTCTCTCTTTTTTTCCTAATTTGAAATGTTAAAAAGAAATCTTCTCAATTATATTTATGTCATTTTCCTTTGAAAACATTAACAACTATACACATATCAGTAATTAGACGCTGGCAATCAAAAGTGAGCGATGGCCTGATGGTTAACAGCTGGGTTTATCATTCCGAAAAGGGCGATATCATTTTATTTTTCATTTAAAATATTAAAAAGAAAATCTTCTTAATAACATTAAAAAGACTGTATCTACAATAATAAGAAGCACATCTTCTTGAAGAAAAACTATACAGATATCTTATTATTTTTGTTCTATTTTATTAGGTACCTTTGGCTCTGTGTATAAAAATAATTTGTTAATAAAAAACATAATCTCACACTGAGAGAAATGCATTGAATATTGTGACAATATCGCTATTGATAGCGACGAGTTTGATGCAATATTCATTCAGAATGAGCGAGTTATCAAATATTATTTGCTCCCAATAAAAAGTAAAATGACATGTCAACCATTTCGAAATTATGTACTATTTTCTATATTTATGGATAGAATGCTAATATATTTGAACGGCACGTCAATATATATGGTCGTCATATGAATTTCTATTGTCGGTATATCCATATCCATATTTACTGCATAGTAATAATGGTAGAGACAGCGTATTAATATATATGGACGAAATGTAAATTTTTCTGGGACGCATAATCATAATAGTTCAACAATTTTTACTATGGATTTTCTAACAATATTACAACTTGTTGGAGCGGTTTTTTTAAATTCAAAATTTTTTTAATTTCTTATGATTGAACATTTTTCTAAAGATTGTATAAAATGCCGTAGCCGAATGGTAGAATACTGGGCTAACGTGCCAGAGGAGCAGGGTTCGAATCTTACTGAAACCAGATGTTAAATTATATAAAATTTTGTTTTTTTAAACTATTTAGAATTTATCAATAGTTTATATGGATACCATTTCAATAGTGATTTATCAAAAAAGCATTGATGAAACATCCATATTCATTGATGGGACAGAATTATCAAATTTTATTTAATGTGATATCGATAATTATAGATGTTCCATCCATAGATTTCCCTCCGTGCAAAAATTGAAAGATAACCTGAAAATGAATGAATATTAAAAGTGCCTTGCCACTGATACTTGCTTATGCAATATCGACCAAAACCAAAAAAAAAAAAAAAATTTTAAATAAATAATTATTTTTTATTCAAGATTGAAAATTTGAGTGACGAGTGAAATACTATTTTTTCACCAAAAAACTGTCAATAAGGAATGAAATTTCATTTTTATTCCAGCTTTTAATTCAAACTAAGCAAGTCGGAATACAACACAAACTAGGTACTACAAAAATATATAGATTTGGAAACTTTCAATATTTTTGGCATACATATATACATATGTATGTGTTCATCTAAACCTGCGCTTCTGAAGTAACATTTTCTATTTATAGGACGGCTTTGTCTGAACTGTTACGTTACACATTTTGAAAGTAAGTTTCGAAGTTGTTTTTTATTATTATTGAAAAGTCTGCTCTTCTGTCAGATTACTTTCAACACGTAGTATAAAGTATTGAAGGTTTAATAAGTAACCATAAGGTTTGTTTATTGGGCTGCTCTTGCTTACGCCAGATTGAGATATTTCACAAACTTGTGTTTAACGAACACTTTTCTTGCTCTAGGTTGCTCTATCTTTTGTTTCATGAGTACGCTCAAAACAAAACTAGAGTAATCCAGATCACAAATTTCTGCTCTAGCTTTTTTTATGGAGTAAGTTAGAGCAGAGAAGCAATTGTCAGTCAGAAAAAAATAAATTTTTGATAACTTCAAAAAAATTAGCTTGCAAGAAAATCAATGTTTTTGTAAACGTGAATTTGCATTAATTTTGAAGATTTAAACAAAACAAAAACAAATAAAAAGAAACTATCGAGATTCAAGTGTTTCATGGCATTTCTGCTCTGTGTTGCTCTATTTCTATTTTGACAGCTGCCCTGCTCTGCTCTGCTCTAACCTGCTCTGAACTTCTTTTTGGTCAGTAAACAAACCTATAGGTTCCAGGCATCGAGTTTTATCAATCAAAATAATAAATTTCGCATTCCAACAAAAATAATACCCAAACGGAAAACTGTCTAGGGGTGTAGTTAAATTTTAGTTGTAAAACCACCCATCGTTTAGTAAAAAAAATGTCAGCAAATTTATTAGGCAAAATATTTTCGCAAAAAACATAACTAACTACTTGAAACTTTAGTTTAATTCTAGGTTATTCAGGTAAATATCATCTTTTACCCTTTCGGAGCTGCTGGGATTATAATATATAACACGGGATTTTGGACACACTTTTTAACTTTAATTTAAATTGTTTCTGTTATAGATTTCGGTATATTTTAATTTAAAGTGATTTAAAATGCATGAATAAATATATTTTACGAATTAAACCACCATTGTGGTTTTTTCTTCGACTTTTGAATATCCAGAACATAATTTTTCAGCCCAATATTCAGGTGTGATTAAAATTTTTTGTTGACACTAATCCCAATTTCCAAATAAAACTCCGTCCTCAGAGAAGTGGTTTTGCATCTGGTAGATAGGCATCGAAGCAATACTAGTCTGCAGACATTTAAAGTGCACACGGTGAGCTTAAACAAGTTATTATCAAAAGACAAAGTAACCAAGATATTATTTCATGGTTGTATTCTTGGACATATTAAAAGATGTTCTGAGCCAAAATTGAAATCAATTCATCGAGCACATTTTGAGAAATTCCATGTTTTTTAAAAATTGGTCCACTTTTTCTTTTCATGGGTGCCCCTGTTCTTTTTAATGCACCCCCGGTAAAATGACTGTTCTGTTCTTCTAGTATATGAGTGTATAGTAAAATTCATTATAGTAAAAATACATTTTAAGACGTTTATTATTTAGTATTTATCATATTTTAATATAAACATAAAAAGGTTTACAGTTTTTTTTAAATATGAAGACTATTATATTCACATACAGTTTTCTTCAAATTCTCCATATAATTTGGGTTATTTGGTTTAGTTCGATACTTGTTATCCCATGTTTTTTTGAAATCATAGTGCACAGCTTCCATGGCTTGCTCTGAATAATACCCTAATCCTATTCCCTGCCTTGAACAAAAATCTTCTATATGAAAAAAAACTGAATGCACTTTAGGGGTTATGAGTATAGAAAGATCGTTGTAACTACTGTGTACGGGCTGGAATTAATTTTGAAATTAACTAAAGTAAAGCTATATTAAAAATTAAAACAAAAAACACTTAAATATTAAAAAAGCCATTTAATAATACAAAAACAAACTACGCACAAAAAATGATAAAAAAGTTAAAATATAAGTATCATCAAAAGAGATAAGAAAAAAAGGGCAGATAAACTCATAATAGGCAGCAAAACAAAAAAAAAACAAATTCATGTAAACCAATAATGCTGCTCTAAAAAGTTAGAGATACACCGCACAGTCCTTTGTTTTGCGTGGAAAACTAGCATACTTCGTTCTCTGTGTCGAAGAATAACACGCTTCAGTTCTATGCGCACTATGCTAGTTTTCCACGCAGAAAACGAAGTGTGTTAGTCTTCCACGCAGAGAACGAAGTGGGCTAGTCTTCCACGATAACAACGAACCGTGCTAGTTTTAAACGCAAACAACGAACCGTGTTAGCCTTCGTTAGAAACGATGATATATTATAAAAAATATGTACTTTGGCAAATTTTTGTTACTAGGTACTTTTAAATACAATTTTTTTTGTAAATAATATTTAACAATAATAATAAAATTTTCATGGATAATATGCTTCGTTTTTTGGTTTTTCTAGGAATGGGTTCGTATATTATAAGAATAAGTTCGTAAAATTTAAGAATGGATTCATACATTTCAAGAATGGGTTCTTGAATTCTAAGAATGAGGTCGTATAATTTATGAATGGACTGACATATTCTAAGAATGAGTTCGTACAATTTAAGAATCTTTTCATACATTCTATGAATAAGGTCGTATAATTAATAAATGGATTGTCATATTCTAAGAATGAGTTCGTACAATTTAAGAATCTTTTCACACGTTCTAAGAATGAGGTCGTAGCATGTATTGACATATTCTAAGAATGAGTTCGTAGATTCTAAGAATGAGTTCTTAGATTTTAAGTATTATTATTAAAATTTTGTTTGACATGAGTATTTACGAATTTTTGTTCTTAAATTCAACGAAAACGTTCTTTGGAGAGCTTTTAATGAAAAAATTCGTAAAATATATGTACTTTTTGGCAGAAATTGTGTACTTTTTTGGTTCAGTGTACTTAAGAGTAGTGTTCTACAAAAAATGGTAAAAAGTTGGGTGTTTAAAAACAGCCAAAGTTGGCGATAAAATTGTTAAGACGGAGCTAATTTCCATAGGAAAATCCGCTAGCTTGAGTTGTCTGGTTGAAACCCATTCACTCGTACGGGTCTAAAACGCTAGATGCTAACTCAGGGTGGTATTCTACGACAAATATGTTAAAATCATCCATTATAAAATAAGTGAAATCGATTTAATTTTTTGGCGATTTTGACCCCTGACTCCCAGCCCCTGTCATAGGTACAGCTTTAAAATTTTAACACTCTTCCTAGGTTCGGGGAGGACTATCTAGGAGTGGCAATGCTTTTGCGTTTACACGCAAAGACTGATGTTAACTAGACGGGGCAACGAAATTTCGATTTCTGAAGGTTTGGTATGTACGCGGAACGGTATTTGGCATTTACGCGGTATTACACCCCAAGCGACAGCATATCAAAAAAAAAATTAAATCAATTACTATCCAATGAGAAATAAATTTCGAAAATCGGTACATCAGGTTTGGTTAGGTTAGGTTCAAGTGGCTGCCGCAGAGGCACACTTAGGCCAGTTTTGAAAGGCCCGTTGTGATACCACCAACACAAGGAAAGCCAGCCCCTGGACCCGGCCATATGGAAAATCCCTGAGTTGTTAGGATTTTCCACATAGCAGAATCCCGGGACTGACACTCCTAAACCGAAACCGTTACTCCTCCTCGAACCACTTAGATGACTTTATGAAGGCCATCAAGTCCTTTATGTCCAGTTCCGCGATCTGGCTTAGGCTATCCAGGAAGGCATACCTAAGCGCTCTTTATCCCGAAGAACCTGCTTGGTCGTACCCTGCCTGGCAAGTTCGTCTGCCTTACTGTTTCCCTCAATGTCCCTGTGTCCCGGGACCCATGTGAGGTTCACGCGGTTCTGTTGGGTCATCTCTTGAAGAGATCGACGACAGCTGAGCGTCAGCTCAGAGTTGAACGAAAAAGAGCCAAGAGCTTTGATGGCCGCCTGGCTGTCGCTGAAAATAACGATGTCCTCTCCGATAGCGCGTTTACTTATCCAAATCGCGACATCCAAGATTGCTGAGACTTCAGCCTGGAAAACGCTGCAGTGATCAGGTAGTCTGAAGGAGAGCTCAAGTTCCGGATCCCTTGAATAAACCCCTATTCCAACTCTGCCGTCTAGCTTCGAGCCGTCAGTGTAAACAGAAATGCTGCCATTGGTAGCGGGGCAGCGATCCATCCTCTCCCATTCTTCCCTGCTGGGAATGTTTGTTTTGAAACAGCTGTCTCCGACTGTTGTGGCCGCACATCGATCTGTGCTCAGAAGGAGAAAACTGTAAGATCTTAGAATACTGGAGTGTCCAGTTGTGCTTGCGTCCCAGCCAGACGTTTCCCTTAGAGGCAGAGCCGCTGCCGCTGCTGCCTGGTACGCTTCCAGATCGAGTCGCAGAATGCCTAGAATGGCCTGAAGAGCTTCGTTGGGCGTTGTTCTTAACGCGCCGCTTATACAGATCATGGTTCAAGTGGCTGCCGCAGAGGCACACCTAGGCCAGTATTAAAAGGCCCGTTGTGATACCACCAACACTAGGAAAGTCAGTTCCGGGACCCTGCCATATGGAAAATCCCGGTATTAACGGAATTCCCCACATACCAGAATCCCGGGACTGACTTTCCTATACCGACACCGTTACTCCCTCTCGAACCTTTTAGATGACTTGATGAAGGCCATCAGGTCCTTTATGTCCAGCTCCGTGACCTGGCGTAGGCTAACCAGGAAGGGAACTCCCAAAAAGCGCATTCTCGCGCCACTTAAAACCGGGCAGTTGCAGATGAGGTGCTCCACCGTTTCCTCCTCCTCATCATCCTTACAACTCCTACAGCATCGTCGGTAGGGCACACCAAGTCTTTCTGCGTGCCTACCAATGAGGCAGTGCCCAGTTAACACGCCTATTAATATGAAGATTTCTCTTCTCCTTAGGGCATAAATTTGTCTTGATCTTTTATGATCCCATTTCGGCCAGGTTTCTTTGGATATCCGGCATCCTGGAGATTGCAGCCATCTTTCGTTGGCTTGGCGGAGTGTGTACTCCTTCAGCATAAGCTTGCATTTGGCAAACGGCATACTTAAGCGCTCTTTATTCCGAAGAACCTGCTTGGTCGTGCCCTGCCTCGCAAGTTCGTCTGCCCTACAATTTCCCTCAATGTCCCTATGCCCCGGGACCCATGTCAGGTTAACGCGATTCTGTTGGGCCATCTCTTGTGGAGATCGACGACAGCTGAGCGTCAGTTCAGAGTTGAACGAGTAAGAGTCAAGGGATTTGATGGCCGCCTGGCTGTCGCTGAATATAAAAATGTCCTGTCTGATAGTGTGTTGGCCTATCCAAGCCGCGGCGTCCATGATTGCTGAAACTTCAGCCTGGAAGACACTGCAGTGATCAGGTAGTCTGAAGGAGAGCTCAAGGTTCAGATCCTTTGAATAAACCCCTCCTCCAACTCTGCCGTCTAACTTCGAGCCATCAGTATAAATGGAAGTGCCGCCATGAGTGGCGGGACTCCGGTCCGTGCTCTCCCATTCTTCCCTGCTGGGAATGTTGATTTTAAAACCGCTATCTCCGACTGTTGTGGCCGCACAGCGATCTGTGCTCAGCGGAAGAAAGCTATAGGATCCCAAAATACAGGCGTGTCTAGTAGTGCTTGCGCCCCAGAGCCGATGCTGCTGCTACCCGGTGCCCTTCCAGATCGAGTGGCAAAATGCCAAGAATGGCCTGGAGTGCTTCATTGGGCGTTGTTCTTAACGCACCACTTATACAGATCATGCAAGATCTGTGTACTTTACCCTTTGTTGCCTTGCTCAGCGCAGGCCACCATACCACAGCTCCATAGAGCATGATTGGTCGAATGATTGCAGTGTAGATCCATTTGCATATTTCTTTCCAATGGCTCTTTTGCACGTGTAGAGTGCAATACACGCTTTCTCCTGGCGCTGAAGAACATTCTCCTTCCAGGTTAGTTTCCTATCTTCAGTTCTACTTTTCCCGGGTTGATGCTCAGTCCGCAGCGCGAGCACCATGAGGAAACCTCTCTCAGTGCTACTTGCATCAAGTCGCACAGGGTTTGTGGGAATTTGCCCCTATATACTATAGCTAAGTCGTCTGCATATGCCACTACCTTTCCGCCCCCCAGCTTGTGTCTCGCATCATCGAGTTGACAGTGAGGTTCCATAGAAGGGGGGAGAGAACACCACCCTGAGGCGTTCCCCTTGTGACATAGCGTGATAAGTCAATCGAGCCCAGTGATGAAACTATTCGTCTACCCCTTAGCAGTTGATCAATAAGTCCAATAAGAGACCTGCTTATGCCCAGACTTGTTAAAGCGGTGTTTATAGCATCAGGGCTTATGTTGTTGAAGGCTCCTTCAATATCTAAAAAGGCCACAAGACAGTACTCCTTTTCATAAAGCGATTTTTCAATAACACAAAATAGGCTGTGAAGCGCAATTTCTGTAGATTTCCCTTTGGTGTATGCATGCTGATAGCTACAGATCAGGTTGCTATCAATAGTAGAGGAGAGGTAGTCATTTATTATCCTCTCGAAGGTTTTGAGCACAAAGGATGAGAGACTGATCGGCCTGTAGTCCTTGGGCTCGTAATGAGACGCCTTCCCCGCCTTAGGAATAAACACTGCCTTGGCACTTCTCCAGGAGCACAGAATGTAGCTAAGAGCCAGGCAGGCTGTATAGAGAAATACCAGCCATTTGGCTGATATCTCCAGCGTGTTTATGAGTTGTGCGGGATTAATCCCGTCTGCGCAAATAGCTTGTGGCTGTTTGAGTTTTTGAGAACACTCGTATAAGTCTCGCTCAATCGTCGACATTTTCGACCCCAGTGCAGAAATTTCTCCACGATACTCTCTTCGCCTGCCTCAGAGCTTTTTTGTAGGCCCTGAGTTTAACTTTATTTTCGAGCCATTGAGTCTCCGTGCCAAGGCTCTTGGCCTTACTAAATTGTGTCGTACATGATTTACGGAGCGAGTCCAGGTCGTAGGACCACCAATGCGGCCTATGTTTACCGCGTGGTTTTGGCACTGGGCAAGCCTGCTCTAGGACATTCGAGAGCGCCGTTGTAAAGGTCTTTACCAGATCCTCCAACTCCCCTACTGATGAGGGGACTTGTGGGGGCAGTGCTGGCAAGTCCCTAGATAGTATTTCAATGTGTAGCTGCCAGTTAGTGTTACGTGGGTTGCGTTTCATAACCGGCTGCTCAACAGAAAAGTCTAGAACTAATTCTACGTACCGGTGTTCGGTGAATGAGTGTTCATCGAGAACGCGCCATTTTCTGACCCACTCATAAGCGCCTTCGCTGCAAATAGTGAGATCTATGAACTCCCTACGGGTTTTAGTAATAAACGTAGGTTCGTTACCCACGTTGCAAACTACCAGGTTAGTTGTTAACAAATAATCAAACAACGACTCTCCTCTAGCATTGATATCGGAGCCTCCCCACTGGACGTGATGAGCATTGGCGTCAGTTCCGATAATAAGATGACCCATGGAAAAATTTGCCACCAGGTCTTTCACGGAATGTAGTTGAGAGCCAGGCAGGCTGTATAGAGAAATGCTAGCCATTTGGCTGATGTCTCCAGCGTGTTAATGAGTTGCGCGGGGATAATCCCGTCCGGTCCGGCAGCCTTAAACGGTTCAAAGCTTTTAACTGCCCGCCTTACCCTTTCCTCCGTGATGGGTATATTTACTGCCAGCCTTGTTGCAGGTACTGACGGTGCATTATGCAAGTTACCCGGAAAATGTGTGTACAAGAGCAGCTCAAGGGTTTCCCCTTCCGTGCTGGTCCAGGATACGTCAGGCTTCTGCAAATAGCTAATGGCTGTTTGAGTTTTCGAGAGAACTCGTCTAAGTCTCGTTGAGTCGTCGACCTTTTCGACCCCAATGCAGAAATTCCTCCACGAAGTTCTCTTTGCCTGTCTCAGGGCTTTTTTGTAGGCCCTTAGTTCAACTTTGTATTCGAGCCATTGAGGCTCCGTATCGAGGTGTTTAGCCTTATCAAATTGTTTCCTGCAGGTTTTACGGAGCGAGTCCAGGTCGTAGGCCCACCAATGTGGCCTATGTTTACCGCATTGGTTTGGCACTGGACAAGGTTGTTCTAGGGAATTTGAGATCAACACCAGGTCCTCCAGCTCCTCAACCGATGAGCGGGCTTGTGGGGGTAGTACTGGTAGGTCTCTGGCTAAAATTGCATTGTGTAGCTGCCAATTGGTATTGCGTGGATTGCGTTTCATAATAGGTTGCTCTAGACGAAAGTCCAACACTATTTCTATATATCGGTGGTCGGAGAATGAGTGTTCTTCAAGAACACGCCATTTTCTGACCCACTCATAAGCGCCTTCACTACAAATAGTGAGATCTATCTATAAAAACTTTCAGTTTTAATAACTCTTGTTTTTGTTGTTTTCTCTATAAAATAAATACGCCGTTATGTTCACTACGATAATATCTTTCGACCCCCATACTTATTTTTTATGGGGAAATTTATAAAATCGGTTTTCGAGAAATTTTGATTTAAAAAATGCTTTATATGAATTTTGACCTTTAATAATTTTTGCTGTTGTTGTTTCTCCTTAAAAAGAAACGACCAGTTATGTGCACTACAATAATATCCATCGACTCCCATATTTTATTCATAATTTGGAAGTTGGAACTACTCTGCATCTAAGCCAATTTTTCATACATTACTTTTCATGGATGAAATATTGCCATTTTTCCCGCTGGGTAGTCAAACCTTGAATAATTCAAGTTTCAGCTTTCTGACAACGCCATGGGCTTTCATTATTGATTGCCAATACCAAAGTAAATAAAGAAAGGTAGATGCATAAATAAAAGAAAATAAAACTTTTTTTTCATTTTTGCGCTGTCAAATGGCATGTAGTTGGCTGGAGTTGAACGCATTTTGACAGCGCAAATGAAAATATGGTTTTTTGCGTATGTTTGTACCTTCCTTCCTTCGTGATGGGTGGGCTCCTTGCCGCGGTACGAAGGTTTAAGTCGAGAGCCACAGGGCTCCGCTGCCTTTGTGATCATAGCGCCGCCCGGTACTACATCACAAGAGAAGCCTAGCCTCTCTGGCGCGACGACAAAGATCTTCCTGCTCCCAATCCAGGGTGTTATGCGACCACGTGCCCATTGGACGTTTGCTGCCGGGAGGCAAATCGTGGCTGTAATCGAACGGATCCTCTCTGATACCGGGCCGCCTCGGAGAGTAACTATGGCCTTACCGCGGTATGGGGCTCTGCGGACGACACACTTCCCCTCACTCTTTCCTTGAACCGGGGGACTGAAAGCGATGGCAACTACGGGTCGGTCAACCTATAAATCTCTATCAAGTAAGAGTGACTTGATGGGAGCCAGCACCAGTGCGGCTGCCCATGCAGCTAAGTGGACAACGGCGCATGCTGAACTTCCGTCAACCGCTGGTATGAAAACCAGTCCCTCAACGCAATGGTCTCACGACCTGGCCTCAGAGATCCAAAGAAAGGAGAAGCAGTAAATGGGCTGTCAGTAAAAGGAGCGACCGCGATGAAAACTACGGGTCCGGACTCCCAAGAGACATCTCCCCGCCGCTCTGCGTACCTAGAAAAGCGATTGGCCGCTAGGATCCTGAAGAAATATGAGGGAGTTCCGCAGAAAACGCTGTCGCCGAGTTCTAGGAAGTGTGTGGAGTTAGCACAATCTCTGATACCGGATTTCCTAAGCAGTTATGTGCCAATGAGGGCAAACGTAAACCCGTTCAAACGCCAGAGATCGGACGTGGAGTTAAAACCCCATCCCAAGCGGCATCAAAACACCCCCGGAGTGGGCAAACCAAGCTTTGCTAATGTAACCAAGGACAGGATCCTTATAGGCATTCTTGACGGAGGCAACGACCGTTTGGCCATCCCCAAGGACCGGTGGCGTTACGCGCGAAATGAACTCGGCAACTTTCTTCTCAACGTTGCTCCGGAGTTTCCGGGTAGTTCGGCGCGAGTAACGGATGCGGGTTGGCACCAGGGTCAGATTAAATTACTCGCATGCGAGGATGCAAAAACCGTAGCACTGTACAAGGCAGCAGCTGCTAAACTGGGTGAAGTCTACAAGGGCGCAAAGGTAGAGGTCGTCGCTCGTTCAAGGGCAAGGGCGTGCATTCCGGCCATCCCTGACGAACCCGAGAGAATTCCCGGGATGCTACGGCTAATGAATCCGTCCCTCCCAACGCATGACTGGCGTGTCAATCTGGTCGGCGATGCAGTGGGGCCCGACAGACAGGTGGTGTTCACCATGAGCTTGAAGCCCTTAGTCCCCAATCCGCAGATTCTCGAGCTATTGACCCAGGGTTCTTGGATGAGGACCACATCCACGTCGCCTTTAGAAAGACGACTACTTAAAACAGCCGAGGCCACTTTAGATTTAGGCAGATTAATCTGAAGCACCGCCAACATGAGAGCGCACAGACTTCCCTGTCGTCCCCATATCGTCGAGGTTTGGCCCATCCCGGAGGTTGCCTATCAACGACGCTGTCTGTAGCGTTAGATGTTAATCGCTCAGCGTTGGCTGCTACCACTGTGACGTCGAGGACTTCCTCGTCCTGTAGGCTGTCCTCCATCTCCGAGTTGATCACAGTACTATCGCCAAGGGACGTGGCTGATAACATGCTTTCCGCATCGGAATCCTCCGCTTCCTCTTCTGGTATTTCGTCTTCCGGTTCCCCCGGAGCAGCCGAGAAGGCAGCGCGCTGAGCATCACAAGGATATACGTGGATAACGATCTGGCCTACGCTGTAGTGTACTAGGCCATTGCACCTTTTAAGGCTGTCGATTGACTCTTTATTCATGGTGAACACCACCTGTCTGTCGGACCCTACCGCATCCCCGACCAGATTAATACTCCAGTCATGGTCCATTAGCCGTAGCATCTCGAGAATTCTCTCGGGTTCGTCAGGGATGACCGGAATCCATGCCCTTGCCCTTGGACGAGCTGGAATGTCCTTCCAGCCGACGACCTCGATCTTTGCGCCCTTGTAGACTTCACCCAGTTGAGCAGCTGCTGCCTTGTACAGTGCTACAGGTTTTGTATCCTCGCATGCGAATAATTTAATCTGACCCTGGTGCCAACTCGCATCCGTTACTCACGCCGAACTACCCGGAAACTCCGGAGCAACGTTAAGAAGAATGTTGCCGAGTTCATTTAACGCCAGTGGTCCTTGGGGATGGCAAGACGGTCGCTGCCTTGGTCAAGGACGCCTATAAAGATCCTGTCCTTCGTCACCTCAGCAAAGCTTAGTTTGCCCGCTCCAGGGGTATTCTGATGCCGCTTGGGAGGGGTATTTAACTCCAGGTCCGATCTCTAGCGCTTGAAAGGGTTAACTTTTAACCTCTTTGGCATGTAAGTATTTTGGAAATCCGGTATCACAGCTTTCGCTAGCTCTATCGATTTTCTGGAATTCGGCGACAGCGATTCCTGCGGTACCCCTTCATACCTCTTCAGGATCTTTGCAGCTAATCTTTTCTCGTGGTATGTGAAGCGGCGGGGTAATGTCTCCCGGAAGTGCGGACCCGTAGTTGCCATCGCGGTCGCTCCCTTTGCCGAAATCTCAGTTGCAGCTTCCTTCTCCTTCGAAACTCCCATGCCAAATCGTGAGACCGCTCCATAGACGTAATGATACTGGTTTTCATATCAGCGGTTGATGGGAGTTTAGCATCCGCCTTTGTCCGCATAGCTGCGTTGGCAACCGCACTGGTGCTAGCTCCCATCAAGTCAATCTTACTCGATAGAGGTTTGGTTGACCGACTCGTAGTTGCCATCGCTGTCGATCAACCGCCCCCCTTGATTGTGGAGCGGAGGTTGTCCTCCGGCGTTGTTGTTACTTTCTCGCTTGCTCCTCCATAGCTCTCCTCTGCTGAGGAGTCAAAGTTGACGTTGTTTGTTTTTTAGGTTTCTCGTTTTTATTTGAAATTATCTTGTTCGTACGACCCATCGCCGGACAAGGCCAGCTTAGGGTCAAGGGAAGAGTAGGGGAAAATGTGTCGTCCGCCGCGGCAGAGCCCCGTACCGCAGTAAGCCCATGCTTACTCTCTGAGGCGACCCTGTATCAGAGAGGCTCCGTTCAATACAGCCACGATTTGCCTCCCGGCTGCAAACGTCCAATGGGCACGGTTTCGCATAACACCCTGGATTGGGAGGGGGAAGATCTTTGTCGTCGCACCAGAGAGGCTAGGCTGCTCTGCTGCAGCACCTGGGCACCAATAAGGCTAGCAGCAAATATACCCATCACGGAGGAAAGGGTAAGGCGGGCAGTTAAGAGCTTTGAACCATTTAAGGCTGCCGGACCGGACGGGATTATCCCCGCGCAACTCATTAACACGCTGGAGACATCAGCCAAATGGCTAGTATTTCTCTATACTGCCTGGCTCTCAACTACATTCCGTGCTCCTGGAGACACGCCACTGTAGAGTTTATTCCTAAGGCTGGGAAGGCCTCCCACTACGAGCCAAAGGACTATAGACCCATCTGCTTCTCGTCCTATGCACTCAAAACCTTCGAGAGGACAATCAGCGACTACCTCTCCACTACTATTGATAACAACCTTATCTCCAGCATGCCACACCAAATGTAAATCAACAGAAACTGCTCCAATATTCTAGGATCTTACAGTTTTCTCCTTCTGAGCACAGACCGATGTCCTTTTACTGACAGCCCATTTACTGCTTCTCCTTTCTTTGGATCTCTGAGGCCAGGTCGTGAGACCATTGCCACAGGCGTTGAGGGACTGGTTTTCATGCCAGCGGTTGACGGAAGTTCAGCATGCGCCGTTGTCCACTTAGCTGCATGTGCACTGGTGCTGGCTCCCATCAAGTCACTCTTACTTGATAGAGATTTATAGGTTGACCGACCCGTAGTTGCCATTGCTGTCAGTCCCCCGGTTCAAGGAAAGAGTGAGGGGAAGTGTGTCGTCCGCCGCTACAGAGCCCCATACCGCGGTAAGGCCATAGTTACTCTCCGAGGCGGCCCGGTATCAGAGAGGATCCGTTCGATTACAGCCACGATTTGCCTCCCGGCTGCAAACGTCCAATGGGCAAGTGGTCGCATAACACCCTGGATTGGGAGGAGGAAGATCTTTGTCGTCGCGCCAGAGAGGCTAGGCTTCTCTTGTGCAGCGGAGCCCTGTGGCTCTCGACTTAAGCCTTCGTACCGCGGCAAGGAGTCCACCCATCACGAAGGAAGGAAGGTACAAACATACGCAAAAAACCATATTTTCATTTGCGCTGTCAAAATGCGTTCAATTCTAGCCAACTACATGCCATTTGACAGCGCAAAAATGAAAAAAAGTTTTATTTACATTTATTTATGCATCTACCTTCCTTTATTTACTTCGGTATTGGCATTCAATAATGAAAGCCCATGGCGTTGTCAGAAAGCTGAAACTTGAATTATTCAAGCCGTAGCATCCCGAGAATTCTCTCGGGTTCGTCAGGGATGGCCGGAATCCACGCCCTTGCCCTTGGACGAGCTGGAATGTCCTTCCAGTCGACGACCTCTATCTTTGCGCCCTTGTAGACATCACCCAGTTTAGCAGCTGCTGCCTTGTACAGTGCTACGGTTTTTGCATCCTCGCATGCGAGTAATTTAATCTGACCCTGGTGCCAACCCGCATCCGTTACTCGCGCCGAACTACCCGAAAACTCCGGAGCAACGTTGAGAAGAATGTTGCCGAGTTCATTTCGCGCGTAACGCCACCGGTCCTTGGGGATGGCCAAACGGTCGTTGCCTCCGTCAAGAATGCCTATAAGGATCCTGTCCTTGGTTACATTAGCAAAGCTTGGTTTGCCCACTCTGGGGGTATTTTGATGCCGCTTGGGATGGGGTTTTAACTCCACGTCCGATCTCTGGCGTTTGAACGGGTTTACGTTTGCCCTCATTGGCACATAACTGCTTAGGAAATCCGGTATCAGAGATTGTGCTAACTCCACACACTTCCTAGAACTCGGCGACAGCGTTTTCTGCGGAACTCCCTCATATTTCTTCAGGATCCTAGCGGCCAATCGCTTTTCTAGGTACGCAGAGTGGCGGGGAGATGTATCTTGGGAGTCCGGACCCGTAGTTTCCATCGCGGTCGCTCCCTTTGCCGAAATCTCAGTTGCAGCTTCCTTCTCCTTCGAAACTCCGATGCCAAATCGTGAGACCGCTGCCATGGACGTAATGATACTGGTTTTCATATCAGCGGTTGATGGGAGTTTAATGGAAAGGGTAAGGCGGGTAGTTAAGAGCTTTGAACCATTTAAGGCTGCCGGACCGGACGGGATTATCCCCGCGCAACTCATTAACACGCTGGAGACATCAGCCAGTATTTCTCTATACAGCCTGCCTGGCTCTCAACTACATTCCGTGCTCCTGGAGACACGCCACTGTAGAGTTTATTCCTAAGGCTGGGAAGGCCTCCCACTACGAGCCAAAGGACTATAACCCATCTGCTTCTCGTCCTATGCACTCAAAACCTTCGAGAGGACAATCAGCGACTACCTCTCCACTACTATTGATAACAACCTTATCTCCAGCATGCCACACCAAATGTAAATCAACAGAAACTGCGCTTCACAGCCTAGTCTCTATCATTGAAAAATCGTTGGCTGAAATGGATTAAGGGAAACGTCTGGCTGGGGCGCAAGCACAACTGGACACTCCAATATTCTAGGATCGGAGACCGCTGTTTCAAAACGAGCATTCCCAGCAGGGAGGAATGCGAGAGGATGGATCGCTGCCCCGCTACTAATGGCGGCATTTCTATTTACACTGACGGCTCGAAGGTAGGCGACAGAGTTGGAGGAGGGGTTTATTGAAGGGATCTGGAATATGAGCTCTCCTTCAGACTACCTGATCACTGCAGCGTCTTCCAGGCTGAAGTCTCAGCAATCTTGGATGCCGCGATTTGGATAAGTAAACGCGCTATCGGCGAGGACATCGTTATTTTCAGCGACAGCCAGGCTGCCATCAAAGCTCTTGGCTCTTATTCGTTCAACTCTGAACTGACGCTCAGCTGTCGTCGATCTCTTCAAGAGATGGCCCAAGAGAACCGCGTAAACCTTACATGGGTCCCGGGACACAGGGACATTGAGGGAAACTGTAAGGCAGACGAACTTGCCAGGCAGGGTACGACCAAGCAAGTTCTTGGGGATAAAGAGCGCTTAGGTATGCCGTTTGCTACATGCAAGCTATTGCTGAATGAGTACATACTCCGTCAAGCCAACGAAAGGTGGAAACAAGCCCCAAAGTGCCGGACATCCAAACAAACCTGGCCAAAGTGGGATCATAAAAGATCTAGAGGCATTCACGCCCTAAGAAGGAGAGAAATCTCCATATTAATAGGTGGTAACCGTTGGTAACTTTTATTTGGGTTTGGTAACTTTTTTTGAGACATAGTTTTTATACAAAAAAATGTAGATATTATCAGACCTAACCTAAATATAAGAAGTAAGAGTATGATGTAAGTGGAAGAGCGCACGACATACACGTAAGTACGGAGTATTTGAAAGGCAATTCTTGCTTGACTGGTTGCTGATATCACTCAGATATGTGCGTGCGTGTGTCCAAGTGCTACTATGAATGGGTTCAAATATTTTAAAAGCAATTTTAATACTATTTGTGCATGAAAAACTATCATAAATAAAACAAATTGTATGACAGCGCCACCAATCATTAAACCTAGGTAAAAATTAATGTCAAAAATGAGTTCCTCGATTAAAAAAATTGCGATATGCAAAAAATCGTCTAACTTGATTTGCATGAAAAACTATCAAAACTAAGAGAAATTGTGTGACAGCGCCACCTGTCGTAAGACTTAGGTAAAAATTAATTTCAAAAATGAGTTCCTCGATCCAAAAAATAGCGATATACAAAGAAAACATTTAAAATTGCTTCATTTGATCAAGTTTTAATTAATTTTTTCATACACAGGGTTAACAAAGAAACCAGACCTATGGGCCTAAAACCCAGTATCAGGTTTTGATATGGGAGGGCTAAAGAGATGACCCCTCATTTTGTGTCACAGTGCAACATAAAGGCGAGCACTTGCTGAGACATGATTTAATGTAGGTGGCTTGTTTTGTTTTTATGTATTATAAAAACAAATAAACTATCTCTTCCCTATGCATGAGGCATAAAACTTATGATTATGTATGTATGTTAATTCTGCTGGAATATAAGGAAATTAAATTAAGGAAAAGTAGGTAATGGAAGGAAAGGAACGAAAAGGTATGGAAGAGAGAAGAAAGGAAAGGGAATGGGAAAGGGAAGGGAATAAAATTAATTGAAAGGAAATTAAAGGCAAGAAATGAAATTAAAGCAAAGGAAAGGAAATTAAAGGAAAGGAAAAAGTAAAGGGAAGGAAAGGAAAGGAGAAGAATGAAAAGGAAAGGAAAGGAAAGGATAGGAAAGGAAAAGAAATGAAAAGAAAGGAAAGGGAAGGAAAGGAAAGGAAAGGAAAGGAAAGGAAAGGAAAGGAAAGGAAAGGAAAGGAAAGGAAAGGAAAGGAAAGGAAAGAAAGGAAAGGAAAGAAATTAAAGGATAGGAAAGGAGAAGAAATCAGAGGAAAGGAGAGAAAAGGAATGGAGAAGAAAGGTAGGAAAAGGAAAGAAAAAGTTGGGAAAGGAAAGAGGTACTTTTCGGGTAATTTAAGGGTCATATTAAGGTCGTTTTGAAATCATGATGGGGTTGTTTTGGGGTCTTTGAGGTCATTTTCGTTAATATTTTTGGGGTCGGGGTTATTTTAGGATCATTTTGCTATACATTTTGGATCTTTTTGAGGTCATAACGGCTCATTTTTCGATCACTTCAGTGTCATATTGGGATCGTTTTACGATTGTTTTGGGATAATATTTCGGGTGATATACCTTATGTGGGGTTCATGCTGCATTAAAAATGCAGTATTTTGCATTTTCGGACATGAGCTTTCGAAAAGCGTTCATGCTACTGCATTTACTAAAGCTAATCTAATCTTGTCTTGCGTCATAATAACGCTTAACCGCCAAGGCGATTTTGGCCGTTTCGTATCAAAGCCCGCCAGTCATTACTTTTAAGCGATTACTGACGCCAATTGGAAACCCCAAGGGAGTTCAAGTCATCCTCCAGCTGTTGTTTCCATCTCAGTCGATGCCTCCCCCTTCCTCTGCTGCCGAATTCGGGTGTCGATAGGAAAACTTTCTGTGCTGGAGCTTCTTTTTCCTTTCGCATAACATGACCCAGCCAGCGGAGCCTTTGGGCTTTAATCCGCTGAACTATGGTCAGGTGTGCGTAAAGCTCGTACAGCTCATCGTTAAATTTCCTTGGATACTCGCCGTTGGCATCTCGGGAAGGACCATAAATCATCCGGAGAACTTTTCTCTCTCAAATACTCCAAAGGCCATCTCATCTTCTCTTGACGCTGTCCATGATTCCGAGCCGTACATCAGGACTGGGTTGATGAGAGACTTATAGAGCGTGATCTTTGTTTGTCGAGAGAGGACTT
This sequence comes from Campiglossa producta, assembly GCA_964058755.1. Taxonomy (NCBI): domain Eukaryota; kingdom Metazoa; phylum Arthropoda; class Insecta; order Diptera; family Tephritidae; genus Campiglossa; species Campiglossa producta. The sequence goes on along the minus strand of CAXKVI010000004.1, from coordinate 60,597,852 downwards.
TACTTCTCAATTGCTTACTTAGTCCAAAGTAACACTTGTTGGCAAGAGTAATTCTCCGTTGAATTTCTAGACTGATATTATTTTCGGTGTTAATGCTGGTTCCCAAATAGACGAAGTCTCTCACCGTTTCAAACTTGTAGCCCTCAACGGTGACTTGGCTGCCAAGGCGCAGCTGCGCTGATTCTTTCTTTGATGACAGCAGATACTTCGTCTTGTCCTCGTTCACCGCAAGACCCACTTTTTCCGCTTCTTTATCCAGCCCAGAGAAGGCAGCACGCGCCGTAAGGCTTTAAAATCGACAAAGAGGTGGTGTGTTTCGATTCTTTTATCATGGGTCTTCTCGAGGATTTGGCGTATCGTTAAAATCTGGTCGATGGTTGACTTACCAGGTCTAAAGCCACACTGATAAGGTCCGATCAGTTTGTCTACGATGGGTTACAGTCTTTCACACAATACGCTAGAAAGTACCTTATATGCGATATTAGGAAGACTGATTCCGCGGTAGTTGGTGCGGTTAGCGGGATCGCCTTACTTGTAGATTTGGCAGAGCACACTTAAATTTCAATCTGAAGGCATGCACTCGTCTGACCATATTCTGCATAAGAGCTGATGCATGTTTTTTACCAGCTCTTCGCCTCCGTGCTTGAACAGCTCGGCGGGTAGTCCGTCTTTTCCAGCCACTTTGTTTTTTTTTTGGGTCGGGATATAGCTATCCTCACTTCTTCATAGTCAGGCGGTGGGACGACCTTTCCATCGTCAGGGATTGGGGTATCGGGTTCAACGTCTCCCTCGCAATTTAGCAGTGGCGTCTCTCTTCCTTCTTCGCCTCACGATAGCGTTGCCATACACTGCGGGTTGCGCACGTCTGCAACGTCAACCTATATGCAGCGTCCTTGTTCTTTGATCAGGGGACAGCCAGGTGCCTTGGTGTATTCGCTTATGCTGGAACCTAGTACTACTGATGACCATATTGCGAGCAGCGGCGAAGTCAATCAACCTAGTGCCGTTGGGGGATGTTATATCGTGGAGACTGAATTTTCAACTGTAGGACCAAAGACTTCTTCCTTGCAAACCTTGCATTAAAGTCGCCGAGCACGATTTTGATATCATGCTGGGGGCAGCGATCATAGGTCATCGTAGAAGGTCGTTGCCTCCGTCAAGAATGCCTATAAGGATCCTGTCCTTGGTTACATTAGCAAAGCTTGGTTTGCCCACTCCGGGGGTATTTTGATGCCGCTTGGGATGGGGTTTTAACTCCACGTCCGATCTCTGGCGTTTGAACGGGTTTACGTTTGCCCTCATTGGTACATAACTGCTTAGGAAATCCGGTATCAGAGATTGTGCTAACTTCACACACTTCCTAGAACTCGGCGACAGCGTTTTCTGCGGAACTCCCTCACATTTCTTCAGGATCCTAGCGGCCAATCGCTTTTCTAGGTACGCAGAGTGGCGGGGAGATGTCTCTTGGGAGTCCGGACCCGTAGTTTCCATCGCGGTCGCTCCCTTTGCCGAAATCTCAGTTGCAGCTTCCTTCTCCTTCGAAACTCCGCTGCCAAATCGTGAGACCGCTGCCATAGACGTAATGATACTGGTTTTCATATCAGGGGTTGATGGGAGTTTAATGGAAAGGGTAAGGCGGGCAGTTAAGAGCTTTGAACCATTTAAGGCTTCCGGACCGGACGGGATTATCCCCGCGCAACTCATTAACACGCTGGAGACATCAGCCAAATGGCTAGTATTTCTCTATACAGCCTGCCTGGCTCTCAACTACATTCCGAGCTCCTGGAGACACGCCACTGTAGAGTTTATTCCTAAGGCTGGGAAGGCCTCCCACTACGAGCCAAAGGACTATAACCCATCTGCTTCTCGTCCTATGCACTCAAAACCTTCGAGAGGACAATCAGCGACTACCTCTCCACTACTATTGATAACAACCTTATCTCCAGCATGCCACACCAAATGTAAATCAACAGAAACTGCGCTTCACAGCCTAGTCTCTATCATTGAAAAATCGTTGGCTGAAATGGATTAAGGGAAACGTCTGGCTGGGGCGCAAGCACAACTGGACACTCCAATATTCTAGGATCGGAGACCGCCGTTTCAAAACGAGCATTCCCAGCAGGGAGGAATGGGAGAGGATGGACCGCTACTAATGGCGGCATTTCTATTTACACTGACGGCTCGAAGGTAGGCGACAGAGTTGGAGGAGGGGTTTATTGAAGGGATCTGGAATATGAGCTCTCCTTCAGACTACCTGATCACTGCAGCGTCTTCCAGGCTGAAGTCTCAGCAATCTTGGATGCCGCGATTTGGATAAGTAAACGCGCTATCGGCGAGGACATCGTTATTTTCAGCGACAGCCAGGCTGCCATCAAAGCTCTTGGCTCTTATTCGTTCAACTCTGAACTGACGCTCAGCTGTCGTCGATCTCTTCAAGAGATGGCCCAAGAGAACCGCGTAAACCTTACAAGGGTCCCGGGACACAGGGACATTGAGGGAAACTGTAAGGCAGACGAACTTGCTAGGCAGGGTACGACCAAGCAAGTTCTTGGGGATAAAGAGCGCTTAGGTATGCCGTTTGCTACATGCAAGCTATTGCTGAAGGAGTACATACTCCGTCAAGCCAGCGAAAGGTGGAAACAAGCCCCAGGGTGCTGGACATCCAAACAAACCTGGCCAAAGTGGGATCATAAAAGATCTAGAGGCATTCACGCCCTAAGAAGGAGAGAAATCTCCATATTAATAGGTGGTAACCGTTGGTAACTTTTATTTGGGTTTGGTAACTTTTTTTGAGACATAGTTTTTATAAAAAAAAATGTAGATATTATCAGACCTAACCTAAATATAAGAAGTAAGAGTATGATGTAAGTGGAAGAGCGCACGACATACACGTAAGTACGGAGTATTTGAAAGGCAATTCTTGCTTGACTGGTTGCTGATATCACTCAGATATGTGCGTGCGTGTGTCCAAGTGCTACTATGAATGGGTTCGAATATTTTAAAAGCAATTTTAATACTATTTGTGCATGAAAAACTATCATAAATAAAACAAATTGTATGACAGCGCCACCAATCATTAAACCTAGGTAAAAATTAATGTCAAAAATGAGTTCCTCGATTAAAAAAATTGCGATATGCAAAAAATCGTCTAACTTGATTTGCATGAAAAACTATCAAAACTAAGAGAAATTGTGTGACAGCGCCACCTGTCGTAAGACTTAGGTAAAAATTAATTTCAAAAATGAGTTCCTCGATCCAAAAAATAGCGATATACAAAGAAAACATTTAAAATTGCTTCATTTGATCAAGTTTTAATTAATTTTTTCATACACAGGGTTAACAAAGAAACCAGACCTATGGGCCTAAAACCCAGTATGAGGTTTTGATATGGGAGGGCTAAAGAGATGACCCCTCATTTTGTGTCACAGTGCAACATAAAGGCGAGCACTTGCTGAGACATGATTTAATGTAGGTGGCTTGTTTTGTTTTTATGTATTATAAAAACAAATAAACTATCTCTTCCCTATGCATGAGGCATAAAACTTATGATTATGTATGTATGTTAATTCTGTTGGAATATAAGGAAATTAAATTAAGGAAAAGTAGGTAACGGAAGGAAAGGAACGAAAAGGTATGGAAGAGAGAAGAAAGGAAAGGGAATGGGAAAGGGAAGGGAATAAAATTAATTGAAAGGAAATTAAAGGCAAGAAATGAAATTAAAGCAAAGGAAAGGAAATTAAAGGAAAGGGAAGGGAATAAAATTAATTGAAAGGAAATTAAAGGCAAGAAATGAAATTAAAGCAAAGGAAAGGAAATTAAAGGAAAGTGAAAAAGTAAAGGGAAGGAAAGGAAAGGAGAAGAATGAAAAGGAAAGGAAAAGAAAGGATAGGAAAGGAAAAGAAATGAAAAGAAAGGAAAGGGAAGGAAAGGAAAGGAAAGGAAAGGAAAGGAAAGGAAAGGAAAGGAAAGGAAAGGAAAGGAAAGGAAAGGAAAGGAAAGGAAAGGAAAGGAAAGGAAAGGAAAGGAAAGGAAAGGAAAGGAAAGGAAAGGAAAGGAAAGGAAAGGAAAGGAAAGGAAAGGAAAGGAAAGGAAAGAAAAGGAAAGGAAAGGAAAGGAAAGGAAAGGAAAGGAAAGGAAAGGAAAGGAAAGGAAAGGAAAGGAAAGGAAAGAAAGGAAAGGAAAGAAATTAAAGGATAGGAAAGGAGAAGAAAGCAGAGGAAAGGAGAGAAAAGGAATGGAGAAGAAAGGTAGGAAAAGGAAAGAAAAAGTTGGGAAAGGAAAGAGGTACTTTTCGGGTAATTTAAGGGTCATATTAAGGTCGTTTTGAAATCATGATGGGGTTGTTTTGGGGTCTTTGAGGTCATTTTCGTTAATATTTTTGGGGTCGGGGTTATTTTAGGATCATTTTGCTATAAATTTTGGATCATTTTGAGGTCATAACGGCTCATTTTTCGATCACTTCAGTGTCATATTGGGATCGTTTTACGATTGTTTTGGGATAATATTTCGGGTGATATACCTTATGTGGGGTTCATGCTGCATTAAAAATGCAGTATTTTGCATTTTCGGACATGAGCTTTCGAAAAGCGTTCATGCTACTGCATTTACTAAAGCTAATCTAATCTTGCCTTGCGTCATAATAACGCTTAACCGCCAAGGCGATTTTGGCCGTTTCGTATCAAAGCCCGCCAGTCATTCCTTTTTAGCGATTACTGACGCCAATTGGAAACCCCAAGGGAGTTCAAGTCATCCTCCAGCTGTTGTTTCCATCTCAGTCGAGGCCTCCCCCTTCCTCTGCTGCCGAATTCGGGTGTCGATAGGAAAACTTTCTGTGCTGGAGCTTCTTTTTCCTTTCGCATAACATGACCCAGCCAGCGGAGCCTTTGGGCTTTAATCCGCTGAACTATGGTCAGGTGTGCGTAAAGCTCGTACAGCTCATCGTTAAATTTCCTTGGATACTCGCCGTTGGCATCTCGGGAAGGACCATAAATCATCCGGAGAACTTTTCTCTCTCAAATACTCCAAAGGCCATCTCATCTTCTCTTGACGCTGTCCATGATTCCGAGCCGTACATCAGGACTGGGTTGATGAGAGACTTATAGAGCGTGATCTTTGTTTGTCGAGAGAGGACTTTACTTCTCAATTGCTTACTTAGTCCAAAGTAACACTTGTTGGCAAGAGTAATTCTCCGTTGAATTTCTAGACTGATATTATTTTCGGTGTTAATGCTGGTTCCCAAATAGACGAAGTCTCTCACCGTTTCAAACTTGTAGCCCTCAACGGTGACTTGGCTGCCAAGGCGCAGCTGCGCTGATTCTTTCTTTGATGACAGCAGATACTTCGTCTTGTCCTCGTTCACCGCAAGACCCACTTTTTCCGCTTCTTTATCCAGCCCAGAGAAGGCAGCACGCGCCGTAAGGCTTTAAAATCGACAAAGAGGTGGTGTGTTTCGATTCTTTTATCATGGGTCTTCTCGAGGATTTGGCGTATCGTTAAAATCTGGTCGATGGTTGACTTACCAGGTCTAAAGCCACACTGATAAGGTCCGATCAGTTTGTCTACGATGGGTTACAGTCTTTCACACAATACGCTAGAAAGTACCTTATATGCGATATTAGGAAGACTGATTCCGCGGTAGTTGGTGCGGTTAGCGGGATCGCCTTACTTGTAGATTTGGCAGAGCACACTTAAATTTCAATCTGAAGGCATGCACTCGTCTGACCATATTCTGCATAAGAGCTGATGCATGTTTTTTACCAGCTCTTCGCCTCCGTGCTTGAACAGCTCGGCGGGTAGTCCGTCTTTTCCAGCCACTTTGTTTTTTTTTTTGGGTCGGGATATAGCTATCCTCACTTCTTCATAGTCAGGTGGTGGGACGACGTTTCCATCGTCAGGGATTGGGGTATCGGGTTCAACGTCTCCCTCGCAATTTAGCAGTGGCGTCTCTCTTCCTTCTTCGCCTCACGATAGCGTTGCCATACACTGCGGGTTGCGCACGTCTGCAACGTCAACCTATATGCAGCGTCCTTTTGTCCGAGGCTGTACTGCATCCCTCATCGTACCAGTTGTTCTTGCGGGCTCGCTGAAACCCTATAGTGGTCTCAGCGGCGGTACGTAATGAGTGAGAGATATGCTTCCATTGCTCGGTTACATCGTTAGGTCGAGGATTGCTCTTCGATAGCAGGTGTGAGAGTCGAGTGGGGAAATTATCAGCTGTCTGTGTCGCGCGTAGCTTCTCGCCGTCAAACTTTCCTTCCGTTACTGTGCGCATTTTCTTCGCTGCACAGAGGCGTGTGCGTGTCTTGACTGCAACAAGATAATGGACCGAGTCGATATTGGGACGGCGTAGGGTACGCACGTCTAGAACGGTGGAGCTGTGTCTGCCGTCGATCATGGCATGATCAATCTGGTTTCTTGTTCTTTGATCAGGGGACAGCCAGGTGCCTTGGTGTATTCGCTTATGCTGGAACCTAGTACTACTGATGACCATATTGCGAGCAGCGGCGAAATCAATCAACATAGTGCCGTTGGGGGATGTAATATCGTGGAGACTGAATTTTCAACTGTAGGACCAAAGACTTCTTCCTTGCAAACCTTGCATTAAAGTCGCCGAGCACGATTTTGATATCATGCTGGGGGCAGCGATCATAGGTCATCGTAGAAGGAGTCCTTCTCTGCGTCGTCCGTCTCCTCAGTCGGCGCATAGGCGCAGATAAATGTTATGTTGAAAAACCTCGCCTTGATGCGGATCGCAGCGAGACGCTCGTCCACAGGAGTGAACGCTAATACTTGGCGGCGAAGTCTCTTTCCCACCACAAATCGTACACCACGCGCTTTGCCGCGTGCCTGGCCACTGTAGTATACGTCACAAGGACCGATGGTCGTCTGTCCTTGCCCCGTCCATCGCATTTCCTGCAGGGCGGTGATGTCAGCCTTTGCGTTCGCTAGGATATCAACCAGTCGGGCAGCGGTAAACTCCCTAGAAAGGGTCCGGACATTCCACGTACATGCCCTAATATCCTTTTCGTAGTCCATAATTCGTTTTGCCGTCAACATTAAAGGCGGTTCTCATCCGAGGCTTTGGTTTTTTTCTTTTCATTGGAATTAAGTTTTTTACGTGGCGGGTCCCAAACCCAGCGCACAACCCGTTTCGGGGTTTTTGGAAAATATTTACACATTTATATAGCGAGCCGCTTGCTTCAAGACAGACGCCCGCTTGCAGCCGCACCTCATGGTGAACAGAGGCTGCGCAAAAGACCTCGGTGAGCCCTTAAACCAAGTATGGCAGTGTGGCCCCACCGGCGCTCCCTCTCTTTCTGCCGCGAGCCTAGATAGCTCACCTTGCCCAGAGTGTACGAACGAGGACGCAAGAGTCGGGATTGGGGAAGGTCACACAGCAACCACACCCCATTACCCTCCAAACGAAAGCACATTTGGCTAAATTCGGCTAGTTTATGAGCACGTGTACAAAACTTTACACTTTTTCACATTTGGTCGATTTAAATGGTTTCACAAACATCAGTTCACACACGCGAGTTATATACTCTCTTACCCCTAAGAGTATGTCCAGTTAATAATAAATATACCAACGTAGCTCTCATCCTTATTTTATTGTAATTTCCTTCTTTTGTAATTTTCTATTCAAATGTACATATCCGGTGGCCTTACAAGAGTTACCAGAATGTCAACAAAACGACATAAATGTTCCTTATTAGTTCATAAATATAAAACTCTCATTCTTTTTATGTTACCATATCGTCATGTAAGTTTTTTTTTTACTGTTTATTTGTGAAACTGGCTGTAATAACCCACACAACATTTTGGTGTTGAAATTTCACTTTCTTGCTGATATTCTATATTAAAACTTTAATAAGTGTATTCTTAACTAAAAATGGAGGCAAAAAAGAGAAGAGAAAACATTTGATGTTGCCGAGATTTGAACCCGCAACCTTCTGTGTGCTGGTCCCAGCGCATTACCTGTACGCCACGGCGGACTAAATCAATGAATATAAAAAATAAAAAATAATTCATTTACTTATTTTAAGTTTTCTTACGAGTTTTTTGTTTTTTATTGCTTGCGTGATTACGAGGAAACATATTTAACTACATCATCGTAGTTTAAATCGAAATCAGTAATTTTTATCCTTAGTAGATTTTCCAAATGTTCATCGGTCAGTCTACTCCGATGTGAATTTTTAATGAAAACCATGGAAGAAAATGCAGATTGACAAATATACGTTGTCCCGAACATAGAGAACAGCTTATAAATTTCATTCTTTAGCAGCGGATACTTGTCTTCCTTTACTTCTTTCCAAAATTGAAGGCCACCCTCAAAAGGAAGTTCAATGTCACATTGAAGTACTTTCAATTCTTCTTGTAAATTGATTTCCTGGTCTTCAATTTTACAAAGAAGAGGATTGTTGTATAGTTCAGCTAAATGCTTAATGCTATTAAAATCCTGAAATCTAAGCTCCAAATTGTGTTCGAGATCAGCGAAAGCGTTTGTGTATTGCGGAAGTTTGTTTTGCATTTGAAATGTGTCACAAATATCCTTGGTGCATTTGAAATTGTCCAAAATCATCTCGGAAAATAGTGTCATTAAAAAATGCAAGCGCTTTTTAAAACTTTCTATTTTTGCAACAAAGTCAAAAATATATTTATATTTTCCTTGCATGCTTAGATTAAGTTGCGAGAATAAAATTGATATACCACACAGCAAAGCTAAGTCTAACAAAAAATCCGGGTTTTTTAAATTGCAAACAATATCTTTTGCTTCCGTCAATAAATCTTCCGCAAAAAAAAGTATAATTTCTTCTCTTAAAAAAAAAATTCGTTCGAGACATTTTGCCTTACTAAGCCACCTTACTTCGGTATACAATAAAACATCGCTAAAAATTTGCATCCATCTCTTCCAGAAAAGAACGAAATTTTCGATGTGTCAGTGCGTTATGTCCTCCCCGAATTTTTTTATAATTCTTACTGCCATCTGCATTGTTTCTTGAATTTTGAAACTTTTTGCTAATAATTGCTGTTGATGCAGTATACAGTGGTACACTGGCACCATGCCATTGCGTATTAGCTGACCAACAAAGCCCTCTTTTTTCCCAGTCATAACGGCAGCACCGTCGGTACAAACTGAGGCCAGCTTAATTTTCTCAGCAAATGAGAACAATTCTTTTTCCACAACTTCATAAATGTTTTTTCCAGTGGCGTGCCCGTGCAGTCCTCGCAAGCACAGCATATCCTCTTTAACATTAAATTCTTCGTCAACAAATCTTATACATACTATAAGTTGACTTACATCACAAATGTCTGTACTCTCGTCTAAAGCAATAGAATAAAATTTAGACTTGGTTATATTTTTTTTTAAGTTAAGATATATAAATTCAGAAATATCTGTGATGCGACGAGTAATTGTACGATTTCTGCCATACGATTTCTGACATTGACGATTTCTGCCATCTCCTGACCGTTTTGTCCAAAACATTCAAGAACTGCTACTGCGAACTCTTTGAAAAAATTACCATCCTCTAGTGGCCTTCCCTTTTTTGCCAATGACTAGCTTATAACTATTGACGCTTTCAAGTGAGCTTCGCGCTCAGGGTTATCTGGTACATTTACCACATTTGTTCCAATGCTTTGAATGTAAATAAGTTTACATTCAAAAAAATATATCATACGGTCATTAGAGCTCAAATCGTTGATGCCCCGATGAAAGGTAAAAAAATGTCGCTTCAAATTAAATTGTTTTATGACATTTAATACCTTCGAACAAATAAGGCATTGTGGCTTTTCAGCACCATTTAAAATAAAAAAAAAAATCAAATTCCCACCCAATCTGAAACATCATGAAAATTGCATATATTTGTTGTTAGCTTTGCCCACTGTGTCGCGCATAAAAAGCATAAAAAGCATCCGGCGTCAACCTGCTTGTTTGACTGTTGAAAGCAAACTGAATATTTTGCTTGGTTAAATCCAACTCTTTGGCTGTGTATACATATACACGTTTTTACTCTCTCGGCACGCACGTGCCGCTCTGGCCATGTCTGCTTATAGGGCTGATACATTAGCGCAAATTCCGAATTAACTCCGCTTTTGGGAGTTAACTTGAGCATAATCTTCATTATAAACTAGTAAAAATTAAGAGCAGATTTCAGGAAGTGAAATAACGATTTGATCGCTACTGTCACCGATAAATAAACAAAAATAGCAAGGACAACTACCAAAATTACGATTTTACCGCTACTGGGCACTAGAGTCACCAAAAAATAAACAATCCTCATCTAGTTTTAAACCGCAAGTAATACAACCAATGCATTAGATGGCGCCGATTATTAATCTTCAATTTTGTGTGTGTCAGGGTAAAATTTGGATTTGATTAAAGAATATTTATTGGAGATAATCTCCGTGTGTGTATCCATAGCATTATAGGGCTGATACATTAGCGCAAATTCCGCTTTTGAGAGTTAACTTGAGCATGATCTTCATTATAAACTCCCAAAAATTAAGGAGATTTTAGCAGTTTTGAAAAATTTGCACTGGCAACATTCTGTAGATAAATAGACAACACCAGAGAGAAACACAAGAAAATTAAGGGTAGCTGACAGATAGGCGTCGCGCTGGTTTGTAAAATCCGACTTTCGACAGCTAGAATACGGTGCAATAAAAACCAAAGTAGTAATTCTCGGTGCTGTTAATCTTCAATTTTGTGTGTGTCAGGATAAAATTTGGATCTGATTAAAGAAGATTTATTGAAGATAATCTCCGTGTGTGTATCCATAGCATTACACAACTAATTATTAGCTCTTAAGTATTAGTTTAGTAAGACACACCTGTTAAAATAGCTCAAGAAACAAATAGGTTAGGTTAGGTTCAAGTGGCTGCCGCAGAGGCACACCTAGGCCAGTATTAAAAGGCGCGTTGTGATACCACCAACACTAGGAAAGTCAGTTCCGGGACCCTGCCATATGGAAAATCCCGGTATTATTGGGATTCTCCACATAGCAGAATCCCGGGACTGACGTTCCTAACCCGACACCGTTACTCTTCCTCGAACCATTTAGATGACTTGATGAAGGCCATCAGGTCTTTTATATCCAGCTCCGTGACCTGGCGTAGGCTAACCAGGAAGGGCACTCCCAAAAAGCGCATTTTCGCGCCACTTAAAGCCGGGCAGTTGCAGATGAGGTGCTCCACCGTTTCCTCCTCCTCATCATCCTTGCAACTCCTACAGCATCGTCGATAGGGCACACCTAGTCTTTCTGCGTGCCTACCAATGAGGCAGTGCCCAGTTAATACGCCTATTAATATGGAGATTTCTCTTTTCCTTAGGGCATAAATATGTCTTGATCTTTTATGATCCCATTTCGACCAGGTTTCTTTGGATATCCGGCATCCTGGAGATTGCAGCCATCTTTCGTTGGCTTGGCGGAGTGTATACTCCTTCAGCATTAGCTTGCATGTGGCAAACGGCATACCTAAGCGCTCTTTATCCCGAAGAACCTGCTTGGTCGTGCCCTGCCTCGCAAGTTCGTCTGCCCTAGAATTTCCCTCAATGTCCCTATGCCCCGGGACCCATGTGAGGTTCACGCGATTCTGTTGGGCCATCCCTTGTAGAGATCGACGACAGCTGAGCGTCAGTTCAGAGTTGAACGAGCAAGATCCAAGGGATTTGATGGCCGCTTGGCTGTCGCTGAGAATAACAATATCCTGTCCGATAGTGTGTGGACCTATTCAAGCCGCGGCGTCCATGATTGCTGAAACTTCAGCCTGGAAGACACTGCAGTGATCAGGTAGTCAAAGTTCAGATCCTTTCAATAAAACCCCTCCTCCAACTCTGCCGTCTAACTTCGAGCCATCGGTATAAATGGAAGTGCCGCCATGAGTGGCGGGACTCCGATCCGTGCTCTCTCATTCTTCCCTGCTGGGAATGTTTATTTTAAAACTGCTATGGTCGCACAACGATCTGTGCTCAGCGGAAGAAAGTTATAGGATCCCAAAATACTGGCCTGTCCAGTAGTGCTTGCGCCCCAGCCGGACGTTTCCCTTAGACGCAGAGCCGATGCTGCTGCTACTCGGTGCCCTTCCAGATCGAGTGGCAAAATGCCAAGAATGGCCTGGAGTGCTTCATTGGGCGTTGTTCTGAACGCACCGCTTATACAGATCATGCAAGATCTGTGTACTTTACCTAACAGATTAAGCAGATTAAGGTTTGATGCCTTGCTCAGCGCAGGCCACCATACCACAACACCATAGAGCATTATTGGTCGAATGATTGCAGTGTAGATCCATTTGCATATTTTGGGGCTGAGCCCCCTATTTTCTCCAGTGGCTCTTTTGCACGTGTATAGTGCAATACACGCTTTGGCGCTGAAGAACATTCTTCTTCCAGGTTAGTTTCCTATCCAGAGCTGTGCCTAAGAACTTGGCTTTGTAAGCCAAGTTCAGGCGCACGTCATTCCGTTTTGGTAGTATTAACTTTCATCAAGTCGCACAGGGTTTGTGGGAATTCGCCCCTATATACAATAGCTAAGTCGTCTGCATATGTCACTACCTGCATGCTGATATCTAGAGATAATGTTGCTATCAATAGTAGTGGAGACGTAGTCATTTATAATCCTCTCGAAGGTTTTGAGTACATAGGACGAGAGACTGATCGGCCTGTAGTCCTTGGGCTTGTAATGAGACGCCTTCCCCGCCTTAGGAATAAACACTACCGTGGCACTTCTCCTGGAGCACGGAATGTACCTAAGAGCCAGGCAGGCTGTATAGAGAAATACCAGCCATTTGGCAGATGTCTCCAGGGTGTTTATGAGTTGTGCAGGAATAATCCCGTCTGGCCCGGCAGCCTTGAACGGTTCGAAGCTTTTAACCGCCCACCTGACCTTTTCCTCCGTAATGGGTATGTATACAGCCAGGTTTGTTGTAGGTGCTAAGGGTTCCTCATGCAAGTTTCCTGGGAAGTGCGTATTCAAGAGTAGCTCTAGGTTTTCCCCCTCCGCCCTGGTCCAGGATCCGTCAGGTTTGCGCAAATAGCTTGTGGCTGTTTGAGTTTTTGAGAGCACTCGTCTAAGTTTCGCTGTATCGTCGACATTTTCGACCCCAGTGCAGAAATTTCTCCACGATACTCTCTTCGCCTACCTCAAAGCTTTTCTGTAGGCCCAAAGTTTAACTTTATATTCGAGCCATTGAGTCTCCGTGCCAAGGCTCTTGGCCTTATTAAATTGTGTCCTATATGATTTGCGGAGCGAGTCCAGGTCGTAGAACCACCAATGCGGCCTATGTTTACAGCGTGGTTTTGGCACAGAGCGCCGTTGTAAAGGTCTTTACCAGATCCTCCAACTCCCCCACTGATGAGGGGACTTGTGTAGCTGCCAGTAAGTGTTACGTGGGTTGCGTTTCATAACCGGCTGCTCAACAGAAAAGTCTAGAACTAGAACTAGGTCTAGTGAGGTCTATGACCTCCTTGCGGGTTTTCGTAATAAACGTAGGTTCGTTACCCACGATGCAAACTACCAGGTTAGTTGTTAACAAATAGTCAAACAACGACTCTCCTCTAGCATTGATATCGGAGCTTCCCCACTGGCGTGATGAGCATTAGCGTCAGTTCCGATAATAAGATGACCCATGGAAAAATTTTTCACCAGGTCTTCTATCTCCCTCTGTGGAGGAGGTTCTTCGGCGTCGTAGGGCATATAGACCGACGCCATCGTCAGGCTGGTACTATCGACTGTTAAACTGGCAGCTGTAACGTCACCATTGGTAAGTTGGGCAAGAGAAAGGCGTTCAGCTGCCTTAACCAAAAAACAGGCTCCCTCGGATAAGCTTAAAACCCTTAGTCCCCAAACCGCAAATCCTTGAGCTATTGACCCAGGGTTCTTGGATGAGGACCACATCTACGTCGCCTTTAGAAAGACGACTGATTAAAGCAGCCGAGGCTGCTTTAGATTTGTGCAGGTTTATCTGAAGCACCATCAACATGAGAGCGCTGAGACTTCTCTGCCACCGCCGTATCGTCGAGTTCCACCTCGTCTGGAGGCTTATCTTTCAACGACGAGTTGTTCAGATCACGATTTTGAAACAAATAAACGTAATTTAGAAAATTTGTTGTGTCTAATCATTTCTGGTCTTATTAAATTGTGATAAAGGCGATTAATAATTATAATTCATCGAATATCACCGAATACTTTTAAAAGTATTACTTGTGCTTAAGCATTATGCGGGATTTGTAATCATATTCCGTTTGTCGCGCACGAGTTTGCAAGTTCTTCAACGCAAAAAGTTTCACAATTGTTTACGAATGAAAGAGAATAAAATAATATCAAGAAACCAGTACAGCCTACTCAAGTTTTTGAGTTCGAATCCTGCATTTTGGGCTAAGTGCTAAAATGTGAGGATAATGCAAAATGCAGTCCTAGCATGAACCCCACATTAGATTCGCTAGGCAGTTTTCCGTTTTTTTTGGGTAATTTTTTGTTGGAATGCGAAATTTTTTATTATAATAATATATATTGACGAAACTCGATGCCTGGAATGCAGCGTTACCGAATCTCATTTTTCCCACTTTCGTCATTTGGGAGGTTTTGCGTCTGGTAGATACATAGGTCGTTCTGGCTTTTGGGCGGGACTCCCTGTTTTTTTCGTGGTCACTTCGGCATACTTTAAGGGATTATTTAGTGGCTTTTTCGGGGCATTTTCCGGGCCATTTCAGATTCGTTTTAGGAATAAATTTGGTACTTTGTATATGTATGTATTTTTAATTTTTTGTTTCTCGTCACTAAAGAGTGTTCAAAAATTCCATTCCCGGTTCAAACTAGTTCATAACAGACAGAAATAGTTTAGTAAATAGAGGTAAGAAAAAAAGACTTAAACGCCATCGGATATAGTGAACAGTGCTCGACTCATATTGGCAGGATCAAAGGTTCGATACCTGATTTTTGTTTACTCTGGACATTTCAGCAGTCTACTTAATTTAAAATTTTTATTGGTATACATTTTTTATTTTCTGGCTAGTTAGTTGTATACTGGTATGTTTCCTGACTAGTTTGACGCTCCACTGCAGGGTTAAACAGGGTGACGAAAATGTGTTTGTGTTTACTTATTAGTAAGTATGGAAGTGTATACAAATCGTGCAATTTTTTGATTAGAGATGTTAGTTCTTTTAATTTATGCAACAATTTTTCATACATATAAACACAAAGCGTCCGTTCTTACTGTAATTCTCGGAATTCTTAATTTTATTTAACTCTATTATCGTATAGTCCTTATAAAGTTATTGGTTGATTATAAGGGTACTCATTAGCAAGTCCCAAATATGTATGGCAGGCCCGTGCGCAGGGGTGGGATTTTGGGGATTGATTTGGGGATGGTTGGCTCTCATCGACTGAGTTTTTTTTTTAAAAACTTCAAATAACACGATTCGGTTTCGTTCTTCAAAATTTATTTCGGTTTCGTTCCGGTTTCGGTTTCCAAATAAAAACACGAACGCAAAAATATATAGTTACACTAATATAGAAAGGCCCTAACTCATTTTTCATTTTCAATCAAGTTGCTGGTGGATTTTTTTTAATAACTTCTGAACGAAACTTCACTAAAATCTTAGTACTATACCATATTCTAAAAAATCGAAAAAAGGGTAAATGTGGGCTTGGCCTTCTTGCTCCTCTTATATACGTGATTGGTGTACTTTCTCTTTATATGAAAGTGTATTTTTTTATTTTTGTAAACAAAACAATTAGAAACCCAAATTTTCGAAGGGTCCAACTACGAACGAAAGTCCGTAACTAAGTTTTGGAGGCTAACTTCAAAAAACGGGAACGCCATTTTTATACCCAGCGTACTAGTACTAGTACAAGGGTATTATAATTTTTGTTCACTTAACGGTACTATGTAACGGCACAAAATAATCGAGATAGATATAGAGTTCCACATATAAAAGTTCTTAGGTTGAAAAGAGGAGTTCCGTGTACACGATAACTTGAGTAAAAATTGAGATATTTGCATGAAATTTTGTATACAGGTTACTTTCTGGACAAGGTAGGTTGCTATTGAAAATGGGCGAAATCAGATGATAACCACGCCCCCTTTTTCGATATCGAAAATTTCGAAAATCATATAAATTGACATATCTCGGTAGCTGAAGTGGCTAAAATGATATAATTTTATAGGTGAATCCTCCTGGTCATTCTCTTATGATTTTTCCAAAATAATTTAATAATTTTAAACTGATTACGATAGAATGATGAAATTTGGCACAAAGCATACTAGTATCGTTGGGAGTATACCTGATGAAATTGGATAAAATCGCTTCCCAACCGCTCCTACTTTCGATATCGAAAGCTTCGAAAATCACCTAAATAAATATATGTAATTCGGTAACGGAAATGGCTAAACTGATATAGTTTGGTAGGATGAACCCCATAATCATTCTCTTATAATTGTTACATAAATTTTTTAAAGTGGGCCCAACGATGCCAGTATGCTTTGTGCCAAATTTCATCGTTCTACACTAATCAGTTTAAAAGTTACGACCAGTTGAATTTTCAAAAATGCTTTCCTTAAAAGGGGGCGGTAACTTTTAAACTGATTAGTGTAGAACGATGAAATTTGGCACAAAGCATACTGGCATCGTTGGGAGTATACCTGATGAAATTGGATAAAGTAGCTCCCCAACCACGCCCACTTTCGTTATCGAAAATCACCTAAATTGACATAATTCGGTAACGGAAATGGCTAAAATGATATAATTTAATAGGTGAATCCCCTGGTCATTATATAATGATTTTTTGAAAATTTTTTAAAGTGGGCTTGGAACCGCTCACTTTTAAGGAAGGCATTTTTGAAAATTCGACTGGTCGTAACTTTTAAACTGATAACGATAGAACGATGAAATTTGGCACAAAGCATACTAGTATCGTTGGGAGTATACCTAATGAAATTGGATAAAATCACTTTCCAACCACGCAAACTTTCGATATCGAAAGCTTCGAAAATCACCTAAATTGATATAATTCGGTAACGGAAATGGCTAAAATGATATAGTTTGGTAGGATGAACCCCCAGTCATTCTATTATGATTCTTCGATAAATTTTTAAAAGTAGGCGTGGCACCGTGCACTTTTCAGGGAGGAGGCATATTTGAAAGTTTCACGGGTCATAACTTTTAAACTGATTACGGTAGAACGATGAAATTGGTACAAGGTATACTAGCATAATAGGGAGTATACCTGATGTACAGTGGCGTAGATAGCTTTTTGCGACGAGGG
Source organism: Campiglossa producta (assembly GCA_964058755.1). Classification (NCBI taxonomy): domain Eukaryota; kingdom Metazoa; phylum Arthropoda; class Insecta; order Diptera; family Tephritidae; genus Campiglossa; species Campiglossa producta. The sequence goes on along the minus strand of CAXKVI010000004.1, from coordinate 60,580,588 downwards.
GAGAGATTACGAAAATATCAAACTTCATAAAATTTCTATCCAAATTTTATTTTATGTTCATCAATATGTGGTTTATAAGCATGGTACAAAAATAAAGAGCGTTTTTTTTCACTTCAAAGTTTATGTCGAAAAAAAAATTGTTGCGTTCAACTTTTTTGTTTAATCATCTTCGAAAAAACGCTGAATCGAGTTTTTTTGCTATAACTTTCTTATACTTTGTCCGGTTTTTTAAATTTAAATGACACCGTAGAGGTCTTGCTCGGACTTATCATTGACATTTGAAGTGTTTTGGCTTAAATCGAATTTCGGATTTACTATGCACACGGCGACCGCCGTGTTGTAGCGGTTAAGTGCTCGGCCTACTACACCAAGTGGTATCATAACAATGCCCGGCAAAAACCAACATTACACTGAACCAAAAAAGTTCATGTATCCAATGAAAAAGTACATAGATTTTAAGAATTGTTCGTTAAAACCTCTCCAAAGAACTTTTTCGTAGAAATTTACGAACATTTCCTAGAATATAAGTACTTTTTCGTAAAATATGTAAACAAATCCACAGAAAGCATATATTCATTCATAAATTGTAAGAAAATTTTCTTAGATTCTATGAATTTTTTCTTATATTTTAAGAAAAAACCAGCGCGAACTTCTATGAAACTTTGTTCGTTAAAAACATGTACGTTTTTGGTTCAGTGCAAAAATTATTTAGAAAATGAATTTTTCTATACGGGTTCGCCGCTCGGCAGTAGTTTGGCAAACTCTCCGGGTGTATTACTGCCATGAGAAGGTTCTCAGCAAAAATTAATTTTCTTTTTAAGTGCCGTTCGGGGTCGCCAAAAAACTGTAGGTCCCGCCAACTTGTAGGAAAAGAAATCAAAGCAGCACACTACAAGTTGGAATAGAAGCTCGGCAAAATTCTCGTTAGAGGTTATGATAACCTGTTGGTATATCGCCGCTATTCGTTTTTTATATTTATTTGTATACTACTAATCTAACGATCTCAGAAAATTATGAGGGTTTAGCAAAAACCAATTATGTATACTTTTAGATTTTGTAGACCTTACCTCATTTTTGGTATAAAATTGACTAGCCATTCTTGTAAAAAACACTTTCCGGATTATATTTTTAGAGGAAATTGAATTCCCTACAAAAACTGTCTACACTGAAATGACACTACGAATTTTCCCAGTTTTTTCATGTATTTTTTGTACCTAAACGGTTTTCGTGACTTGATTTCTTCTATGTAAAAATAGAAGAAAAATACATAGAAAAAACAAGTGTCATGTAGGCATTTATAGATGCTTTCTCTGCGAAAATGTAGCTCTACAGCCTTAAAGTGGCACATCCATATCTACCTATCCCTGGCAGTAGTGATCTTTCTTGCGCGGCTAAGGTCGCACTTCGTCCCGTTGTTGAATTCTTGGAAATTGGGTAAGGTCTGCAAAATCTAAACTAGAATTGATAGACCCCTAGAATTTAATATTAAGATCTGTAACTCGTTTTTGTAAAATAAAATCAATAAAATTTGCCCATGGGGGGGATTCATCCCCCAAATCCCCTCCCTATCTACGCCACTGCTGATGTATGTACTTGGACGAAATCGCTTCCCAACCACGCTTTCTTCCGAAAATCATATCAAAACTACCGCTGGGTATTTAATGTTCGGTTTACCCGAACTTGGACTTCCTTACTTGTTTACTTATGTCTTACTCTCTCTAAAAAAGTTGGTTTGGTCCAATACTCAGCCGCTGCTGTACATTGTGATAAATATTATTAACGCTATGCAAAGTAAATTAAAAAAAATTACTACATTTTCTAATAGAAAAATGTTAGAATGGAAACTAAATGAACTAAATCGTCAGAATATCTGAGACGGGCCACTAAAAAATTTTTTCCCGGATCTCGGATCTCGGCGGCGATATGAAGTTTTGATTGAGAGTAAAATTTGAGAAAATGGATGACGATGAAACGGAAGTTATGGCACGGAAATAGAAATTGTAGCCGACTCTCAGGCGAACCGCTCAACCGATGTGGATAAAGTTTGGCATTATAGATAGTATGATTCATTCTAAGATTATATTCGTGGGTGTTGCCATTTGGTGCGGTTCACAGGGTTGCCACCTATCTCAATTTTTTTTAATATTGAGCAATATATGCCAATGTGGGTATCAAATGAAAGGTATTTTCGACCGTATTCCAAATATGTAAATCTCAAGCAGGGTTGCCACCTAACCGCATTTTATTTATTTTTATTGATATTTCGGGAACCGCTTGATCGATGTGGATAAAATTTGGCATTATAGATAGTATAATTCATTCTAAGATTATATGCGTGGCGGTTGCCACTTGGCCGCTTCACAGGGTTGCCAAATGTCTAAATTTTTTTTAAATATTGACCAAGATTTGCCAATATCAAATGAAAGGTATTTTCGACCGTATTCCAAATATGAAAATCTCAAGCAGGGTTGCCACCTAACCGCATTTTATTTATTTCTCTATATCTCGGGAACCGATTGACGGATTTGGATAAAGTTTGACATTATAGATAGTATGTTTCATTCTAATATTATACGCGTGGGAGTGGCCAGTTGGGGCGGTTCACCCTGTGAATCCACTATCTAAATTTTTTTTTAAATATTGAGCAGAATATGCCAATATGGGTATCAAATGAAAGGTATTTTCGACCGTATTCCAAATATGTAAATCTCAAGAAGGGTTGCACCTAGGGTTTCCACATAACCGCATTTTATTTAATTTTCTCTATATCTCGGGAACCGCTCGACCGATTTGGATAAAGTTTCGCATTATAGATAGTATGATTCATTCTAAGATTATATGTGTGGATGTTTTCATTTGAGGCTGTTCACAGGGTTGCCACCTATCTCAATTTTTTTTTTTAAGATTGAACAATATATGCCAATATGGGTATCAAACGAAAGGTATTTTCGGTCGCACTTCAAATATGACAATTTCTAGCAGGGTTGCCAGCTAGGGTTGCCCCCAAACCGTATTTTATTTAATTTTCCTTATATCTCGGGTACCGCTTTGCCGTTTTGTATTAAATATGGCATTATTAGTAGTATGATTCATTCTAAGACTATATAAATGGCGGTTTCCACTTGGGGTTCATAGGGTTGCCACTTTTTTTTTTTTAATATTGAGCAAGATATGCCTATATGGGTATCAAGTGAAAGGTATTTGCGACCGTGTTCCAAATATTTAAATTTCAACCAGGCTTGCCACCTAGTCTTCCTATCTTACAACTCTCTTTCCTATCTCCCTCCCTTTTGCTCTTCAATGCCCTCTTTCCTTCTACCACGCCCCTCTTACTCTATATCACATTCGTATTGGCCCCTGTTAATTTAGGCCTAATTCTACCGCTGTACCAAATTTTAAGGAAAACGCAACATATATAAGATATTTTCGAATGGATCGTTTCCCTGGTCCACTTCCCGGAAATAAGATATTGTGAATCTAAACCATTCTCGAATACATCTTATTCATATTTCGTTATTTCTGAACTTAAGCAGTTAACATCTTTCACGTGTACTGGCTACACGCGGTTTTTTTTCGATGCCTTCATTCAGCTATAGCTAAATTTCCACTATTCAGGGTACCCTTTGGTAAAAGAAAATATGTTCCCCCAAAAAGAAAAAAAGGCATACAAAAATTCAAAACCGTTTGGAACCGGTTCCGGCAATTGAAACGGCTTCGGTTTCGTTCTTTTTCAGGGGGGTCACTCTGTATTGCGATGCGAAAGAAAATTTGTTCGCATTTGCCTTAGCGACACTCTGTAACTCAACTATCGCAACGGAAATTGACATTTTCGGATTTGTTTTTTCCCTTTTCGCATTCATTTTTTCCCTCTCGAATCGCGTACACTCTGTATCGCGAAAGTGAAATGTCAATTCCTTTGTACATTCGGATTTGTCTTCCTACAACAAAACGCAGTCGAACCGCTAAACAATTTTGAATAAAATTAAATTTTTAAACATATTCTTGTAAATTATTGTAGAGCTATTAGTATACTTACCTTTCTTATCGAAAAACGTGTTTATTTTGGCGCTTATTTCGCAAAATTAATAAAAAAAATATTTTTTTTTTTTGAAAAATATTTTGTTTAACTTTTAAATTTACAAAATAATTACCAAAAATTTGTAAGAAAACTTCAATTAAACTAATAAAATTATGTTTATGCGGACGTGATTTTGCCTATGCACACGCATGCACACATTTTCAATACACATAAAAGGTATATATATAGGTACAAATATATTTTGCAAGTACAAGTGTTTGCAGCATAGCATACAATTAGGCGCCAAATTAAAAGAAATGGTATGGGTAAAAGCATAGGACAACAGCTTTCACTTGAAGTATGCAATGAAAATTGTCAACTTGCGGTTAGTTTTACAACAGTGATGCCAACCCAAGCAGGAAAATAACCAAAGGCCGCAGAACGCAGCACTGTTAGCAATGCTATAGCAATAGAGAGTACCATTTGCTTATCGCATCGCATTTCACTTTCGAATCGCATTGAATTTCGAATCGCAATACAGTGTGACCCCCCAGATCAAATAACGGCTACGGTTCGGTTTCAGTCCTTGCTGAATATGAGTGCATGTTTTGTAATTTGCTATGAATATGCTCATTTATATTTACAAATTTATGTAAGAAAACTCTAACGGTGGGGGAATTAAAAAAAACACTGCAGTAACCGTTTCTGTAAAAAATCGACAAAATTCTCGATTTTGATGCCGTCATACTCGACTCGATTCAAATTTGGGGGAAAAAAAATAAACAGTGCACTACCTTTGCTTATGGTTATTACATTTTTTGATCAAAGTACCGCAAAATTTTAGAAAATGATTTTCTTTCAGCTGCTGATAAGATATTATGTAACAAAAACTAGTTCAAAGTATTAGTATTTTTATGCCAAAAACAAAATATAACTGCAAAAAAAATATTAAATAAAAATAAAAACATTGGACACTATATTTTTAGCTGCAGAAAAAAATCCCTGAAAATCAAGGTGAGTTCTGGGTACTTGAGGCTTGCATATTATTATACTAAAATTGTTTGGACTATAAAACTGCATACTCAAAACCTTTCTGAAAATTTAATTGAAGATAGTTTAAAATTTGTATTGTTTTTTTTTTTAGATTTTAAATATAAATTTGCCTACAGTATTTTAGTTTTAGCGTAAGGACACGAGTCGATTCCCTGGTAAATTTTTTAACATTCCCACGTGTAAATAGCTATTCGACCGATCGAAGTCAGCCCGTGTTAAGTACCTTTAACCATACTAATATTTTGAACTACTTTTTTATATAATATTCATTAGCGGCTGCAGTAAACCGATTTTGTAAACGTTTTCCCCAGTTTTGGTACTTTGAGAAAAGACATTTTATATAAACAAACAAATATCTCAAAATCTTTCATTATTAGAAAAAAAAACTTCAAATCGCTCGAAAATTACGACCTTCAGCTAATTTTTTTTTTTTTCAAAAATGTCCTCCTGTGCGTTGCGGTTGATGATAAGAGAGCCTAGTTAGCTATAAAAAAGACTAATGGCGGCGATATACCAACAGGTTAACGAGATTTTTGTCGAGCTTCTCTTCCAACTTGTAGTGTGTCGTTTTGATTTTTTCCTACAAGTTTGCGGGACCTTCAGTTTTTCGCCGACACTTGCAAAGCAAATTAGTTTTTGCTGAGAAGCTTCTCATGGCAGACCAAGCACTTAATCGCTACACCACGGCGGCTGCCGTAACGTGTGCTGTAAAACGTATGCCACAATATCTGCACATAAATTAATAAGCAAACACAAAAAAAAATTAAATTTTTTACATATGTAATTTAATTCTTCCTTACCGATAGGACAAAACAAGGTTCTCCAAAATAAAATCACTATTACATACTTTAAAAAGGGAAACAAACTAATAAAATTCATAACATTTTGTAGCCTTTTTTAACAAGCAAGCATAAGGAAAATTATATTGGCTTTGGTGGTGTATACATATTGGTGTCCATTTAAAAAATATTGTCTATATATATTATCTATGTACATATGTATGTATATTGAAACACCAAATTTTAGAGTTATATTTTTCAGCAAATGTCATTCGAATATTCTATATAAACAAATGGAGAAGTATTTTATATACCCAGGCGAAGGTACATAATAATACAACATTTTTAATGATTTTTCAATCATGCTTGAGGCAAAAACAATAGGAAGAAGTGTACCTGCTCATGCGATAGAGATGTATAGCGCGCAAGCTGGATATGACTGCCTGGCGTCGGGCAATTGTAATTTTCGAATTCCAACGTTTGTCTCTTGGCTTAGGACGTGATGCCTAGGAAGGAATTAAGGACAACAATACATGGTATCAGCAAGTTAAAGCATTGCATAGACTTTGCACTACACATTTAGCATTAGTACAGACATTTTATTAGTAACGAAATCATAAAAGGTATGAAAATGAATATTGTGTGACAACAAACTACATTTTTCATCTACATATGGCATTATTGTGACTGTTAGTGTGCTGAGCAAGCTAAAACTGTTCTCATTTGGTAAAAACCTGGGTAGAGAATGTAGAGATGTCTGGCGGAAACATGCGATCACAGCACGTTTCCGTTGTATGGATACAACACTCCTGTAGACGTTCTTGCTTTGTTGTTGGGGATGGTCAATCTGTAATGTGGTGAGGTACACGTTTACCAAAAATTTATTCAATGTAAATCAGAGCAGTAACAGAGTTTCATGTAATGTTGATATGTTGATGTCGTTGCGTGATAATGAGAAAAAAAAAACAAGTAATAATTAATTAAAATATCGTATATATCAATGCTATGGAGAAAAATAATTAAAAACCTATAACTTTTAAGGAATTCGTTTTCGATAGTATCGAAAATTTGGATACCCTACACCAATAAATGTATGTATGTTATTTTATAATAAATGTATGGGCGAGGTAGCCATATAACTAGTATTTTCTAGATAATAATCAGTAAGGACATTCATTTTTATATATAACTAGGTACCTACATAGTTAACTTACCTGCACTATTCTCCGTGGAAGTGCAAAGTCCTTGGATGTAGTATATTTGATTACATCGCGGGTCGAAACTGTATTTATATGTTCAAACTCTTTGAATCCAAAGTACCTCAGTATCTTTATGAAAATCTAAGATTACCCAAGTCTTGCAGGCATCGTAATTTCATTATTCCCAAATATTTTTACTTGTCCTCTTCAAGACTACTAATGCTGTTAGGCTCTTGAACTCTATTTCTGATACTGTCAAGGGTGCTTTGAGTGGAACCAATTACAAGAGGGTATGAGTGCTTCAGCTCAGCATGATGTATGTGATTGGAACATAAGTGCATAACTATATCTTTATATTGTTTCTTTTTCCTTTTTTCTTTCTTACTTACCTAATAAAAATGTCTTTATTACTTGCTTGAAATAAAATGTCTAATTCAGACTGAATATATCAGTATTTATCTATCTAATAATAAATAAGTACTAACCCTGCAGTCAACTTAACTAGTTTTGTACTAATCAAATACTAGTGAGCCAAACGGCCTCAACTAGTTCGAGTTCTGTAATTTTTCCATATTAACAAGTGGTATTTTTAGCACGGCGATGTCCTACGATGTCAATTGTTCTCTTCTGCATCAGCACCATTCCTATTGTCTGAGTAGTCAGCCTCTGCATAAATAATATACCAGTTGATATACTAGTCATTATATACATCAATATCATACCAGTGGACATACGAGTTCATATATAATAATAATAGTATATAATAGAAATTTCACTTTGGAAAAAATAGCGACATCTAAAAATTAAGTTCCAGCACTTATGTTTTGCTTACTTTCTTATCAATTACCAACTTTTTAAGGGGTAAGGCCCATAAAAGTTTGTTTTGTATTTCAATCACCCTAATGTACATAAATACGGAACAAAATTTAATATCATTACATTTCCCTTTTAATGAAATATAACTTTTGAATAAAAAATCAACCATAAAATGTTTTGTCCCGTATTTTGCCGACAGAAAATGGTCTCCGTAGATATAGACCATTCTAACGATACGTATCCCTGCAAAAATCGAGAGTACTCTATTTCCTATCCAAAGAGAACTCCAATTGGAGCATCAGAGTACTCCAAATGTAATCCTTTTTCATATAAAAATTGTGCTCCAATTAACATTGCGAAGTCCTAGGACTGGACCACCTACTCCAACCTTCGCTTTGTTTCTGCTACTCCATGGAGTACCTACCGTCAGAGTACTTTGCAATGTACTCCAATGTTGTTACTCCTTGAATGTGGGTATCTACACATTTTTTTCCAAAATTAGTTATTTATATAGGTGTACTCGTTTTAAAAATTCGGGTTTATTCACGAAAAAATATTTTGTAATTTGCAAATGAATATAAAGTTATTGCTAAATTAAATTCTGTCTTTTTCAGTATTTATGTAATTTTTCCACAATTCCGCCGTATCTACACTTTTGATAGGAAACCAAGTGAAATAAGAGCTGGTTTCCTACTTAAAAACGACATATCTGCTGTCATTTGTAGATACTGCGTTATTAAAAAGTTTTTTCAGACTTTTTATGATAGGTTTCCTACCATTTTACATACAAAATAGCAGTATCTGATTTTCTAACAAATTTTGAGTTGAATCAAGTTTAGCATCTGCATTTCGCATACACAGAAGCCGAAATCAATGTTTTTTTGCATATATTGGTTGTGATCTTTCTAAAATGGTTACTTTTAATTACAAAACTAACATATGCTGAAAAGTCCAGATACAAACACGTTTTGTTCAATATTTCGATTTGAGTTAGAATGTAGATACCCACATTCTTAAATAGGATGGCAGATATACTGCCAGAGGGATAGTGTCTTAATTTTCGTCGATAAGGCTCGAGCAATGATCGACCTCCAAAAGGTGAACGTGGTCCGACGAGGTATACAAAGGATTACTATCGGAAAACACAATCCAATGATTTTTGCAGGGATATATCAACTGGAAAATAGTAGAAAAGAGTAGTTTCCACACAAACATATATTTTTACGTCTTTTTTCGAGTATGGTCAATTTTATCGTTATCCCTATGCACTATGTTATAAAAAGCTATACAAACCTTGAATGGTATTCAACAGCAAATTTTGTTGCGAGTGCAATGAATATTAATTTTCTCAAAAAAGTTGAAAACTAACGAAATTATTAAGATATCCATGAAAACCAAATTAAAAAAAGTTATTTTGCCATATAATTTGAAAATTTACATATACATACCCTGCAGCGAAAGCAACTAGTTGAAAACTACTTTACAACTAGTTGGTGCACCGGGCCCAACTAGTCAGTGTTTTGGCATTTTTCCATATAAGCTTACTTTTAAGTGTTAATGTCAATTGTCAGATTTCGACCAGAACATACCAGTCCCCATACTAGTCCAAAAAGCATTGAACCATGACTAGTATGATTTCAACCAGAATTTGCATCCCTTACCCTTTATTTTATCATTTGCCTTTATTTTCATGTTTATTCTTAAGAAAGCAGCGACTATTTGTATTTACCCTATCACGAAAAAGCATCTGTGAATTATAAGAAAAAGAAGAAGCAAACGTAACGAATGAATTTTGTATTTTTTAATTGGTATGATTTCATCCAGAAAAATCTAGTATGAATGAGAAATTTCCTGACTAGTATGAATTCAGCCAGAAAATTCTAATTTTATACTAGTATGAAATGGATATATCCTGATTAGTTAGGGCTGCCAGACGTCCCGGTTTTCCGGGACATGTCCCGGTTTTAGGACATTTGTCCCGGTGTCCCGGTCCAACCCTAAAATGTCCCAGTTTTTAAATCTAATCGATTGTAAGGAGCCATGAAATCTACCAACTATTTGGTTTGCTTATAATGCGCCGCTCCAACTAGTCTGAATAAAAGTACCAACTACCGACTTCAATTGTAAAACTCTAGCATCGCTCGATAGTTGCACATTGTATAGTATACATATATCGATTATCTATGTAAAGTGTTCTTCCTAATTAGCTACAGCTGTTTTTGTTTTGCGCTAAGTATTTGGTTTTTCGAGTTGAGTGTTTCTGATTTCATTGTAAGTTTTCTCACAAAATTTATAAAATAGATATGTTTATAATACATTAAACCACTTGGAATGTTCTTTTATGAAACGTGGGAAAAGTGAACATGAATCGTTGTGCACAGTTTGCGATTGTTTTATTGCCATTGGTAACGGTGGTCGCTCAGATATTCTTGATCATATCGGCAGTTCCAAGCACAAATCAAGGTTATGCGAGGCGTCTACTTCAAAAGAAATTTCTTCTTTTTTTGTAAAACCAAATACAGCAAAGAGGCATCTGATCTCCGCCGCTGAGCTAACAAATGCCTTTAAGATTATTAATCACTATCAGTACTTCAGCTCAATAGATGTCACTACAAAACTAAATGCGCTCATGTATCCTGATTCGGAAATAGCAGCAAAGTAATCAGTTTGCAGGACCAAAGCAACAGCTTTAATCAAAAATGTTTTGGCTCCGCATTCAGTAGCAAACTTTGTAGATATTTTAATAAAAAATGTACCTTTTTACGGAATTTCAACGGACACCAGCAACCACAAAGCCGAAAAAATGTTTCCATTGCTTGTTCACTTTTTCTTGAATTTCCAAAGTGTCCCGGTTTTGCCCCAGGGGGACCTGGCAGCCCTATGATTAGTATGAGTTCTGCTAGAAAATTATAGTTGTATACTAGTATTTGTAAGACGAATTTTTGCAACACTGCCATTTTTATACATTCCACAACAGCAACCCTAGCAAGGCTCTCAGTGAGAGACGACAGTTGTACTTTGACATTTAATCGATTAGCATCGCAGCGTGGACGCGACAACAAATGAAATCAATGAAATATTTGAACTTGTAAATTCTTAACCCGCCGTTACTCGCGCACTTATTTTAGGACGTCGTTACTCGCGGGGTGTCATATACTCCCCAAGCTAAAATGTACTATTTCTTGGAATTGTGAAAACTTACGGATCGATAACAAATACATGTTGTATATAAGATCACGAAAATACGAATTAATATGTTTTTAATAAATAAGTATTGATTTTTATTGAACAATTTTAGACAAAAACAAGGTACAAAAAATTAAGAAATAAGACTTCATTTTATAAAAACACTCAACTGAGTGAAAAATTAACTGATTTTCGCCTTCTTAGCAAGTAATAATAATGAACATAAATTATTTATTAATAAAAAGAAGTAGAACGGTAACTCACTCCAAGGTAGTGCAATATTTGCAGATATTGCACATATGGTTCTTACACATATATTTTTGGCAAAAATCACATTTAGTTTTGACTTTTATGTCCTTTGAACGGGCATACACAGAACACCTCATCTTTTTTTGATTGTTTTCCGAATCTGAGTTAGTATCAGACGTGGAAGCATCTAATAACCTTTTCAAATTTTTGGGTAAAGATGGCAATTTCGATCTTGACAGCTGATGATCGTGAATAAGAGACAATCCGATTTCTTCCAAGAACTGAGAACGGCTTATATTCTTGTTAGGGCAGTTACTTGAAAAAACTACTTGCGCATTAATGCCAGATGTATTGATTATATGATAAAATACTTTTAAAGGCCATCGAAAGCTTATCCTGGCTACATCGTAGGTCCCACACATCCGATCAACAACGTCTACACCGCCTTTTGTCATGTTGTAAAACAAAATAGTTTCCGGTTTTTTATATCCCTGTTGCAATTCAATAATAGTGTCACTATTACTGTGCATAGTTGACAAAACTAATACATTTTTGTTTTTTTAGGCCAATATCCTGTTAGTGTCATGGGACTTGTAGCATGGAAGCCGAACAAAATTGTACCCATGCCTCGCTTGGTTTTAAAGCAATCAGGTATCTCTCTTTTGTTTTTTTTTGAGGGTTCCAACCAAAGATAGCTTTTCATTTAGCAATTTATTTGCTAATGGGATACTTGTGTACCAGTTATCAGTTGTGATGTTCCTGCCTGATCCTTTTAGTGGCTCACACTTTTTTACGCGTTTACTCGCGGGGTGCAACAGACACCCCAATTGAAATTTAGATGCTCCGTTTAGCTAAACGGTAAAACTGAAACTAATCAGCATTGACCTACTAATAATGTGTGTTAATATACTCAGCTATTAGAAAAATTGCGGCCCTGGTACAACCAGAAAAAAATGTATGACGGTAATTAATAATGTTGGGGTGCAATTTACACCCCGCGCGAGTAACGACGGGTTAAAAGTAACTATTCAAACTTTAAATCATATCTTTAATTTAACTATCTAAAATTAAAGTGTGCGTTTCTATAAATCCTGACACCCGTAAGAGGGTTGAGCATTAGGGTGGATCGACTAAAAAAGTTTTTCCAGTCCACCCCTAGGATTAAAGATATTTTGAAGGCGATCCCAAAAAAATTTTTATTTTTTTTTCCACGCCCCATTAAAATCGGACTTAAAATGGCGACGTAGTGTCAAAAAAAGTAAATAGCCCATCGGATTTTTAGGGATTGGTAGTGGGGGTCATATCTATAAAAACTGTGAAGGTAGAAACTCTCGGACATTTAAATTATAATTTTTATATTTAATTATACCTCAAGTTAATACTCATTTAGCAAAAAAGTTGATCTGCTACTGGCAGTTTATCATTAAAGCCCAAAACAAATATGCAGTAACCCTGCGCAGTGAAAATTTAAACACACTAATTTGTACTAGAGCAGACACATGTATCCCTGCATGGTGTGCGGTAGTTGCACGACGTGTTCAAATCAAACTTCTACGCATCCCGCCAGGGTTGCGTATCAAAAAACCGAACAAGCCAAAAACAAAATGCCAAAAAACAAATATTTTATTTCGTGATTTCAATTTATTTTGAATTTTTAGATTATAAAATTTATAAAAAATGTAATTTTTAATTTAAATGAAGTGCTTGAAACATATATTATCTATTTTATGTGTATTATAAGTGAGTTTGAGAAATGTCGATCAAGTGTCACTGCATAGAACTGCCAGGTAAATTTACCTGCTCGTGTGTTCACAGTTAATTCAATCAGCAGAAAAACCAGCAGCGCTGCAGGCCAAATCGCTGCACATGTATTTTCGGCATAAATCGAAAATTTATTGATTGATTAATTGATATTAAGTTTTCAAAGAGTGAGAATTGACGTTGAAGGTTTCATCTCAAATGCGTCTCAGGTTGATATCAAACAAAATGGCGTATTGGGCTTCATACTATTCCTTCATTCCATTTCTTTTGGAGTCACTCAGCTAGTGCCTTCCACTCAAATTCGTAAGAAGAAGAAAATAAGTTGCCAAACTATAGTAGGATAAACAATGATCGCGAGCCTACGGCAATCAACGCGAGTGCAAACGATTGCAGAAAATCAAAAAGTGTTGATAAATGTTGTGAACGCAAAATAAGTGGGTAGTTCGTTTAACCGTTAAATGCATACTGTACCATGAGAGGAAGAGGGATTAAATCCTTCAAATAATCCTGCCAAATAATATGCATCAGATTTTTTTTACCGCATTAAAACTAACAAGTCTGGCTTTCAATAAAATAGCTTCACAGCTTTCTGACGTTTATAGTTAGCAGAGTTGTAGAAGAATGCATTGATTTATCGTAAAATGATTGCAGCCATTTCTTGAATTCTTTGACTTCGACTTCAAAAATTAAGTTATTACTCAGACTTCATTTTGCGACTTCAAATTGTTTTTCATTCATTTTTTAGTTATTCATGTATTGCATTCATTGAATCAAAATTCTATCTGAAGTCAGTTGAAGTCAGTTGGAATCATATGGAGTCATTCGAAGTCAATTTACCTGTGGCATCAAATACATGATCGCAAACTATTTTTACTCAAACAATATGTATTAAACTCTAAAATATATTATACAAATAATTAGTTATGGATCTTCTTAGTACTCTTTATGAAAAGTTAACATGAGTCATATATCCGAATTACGAAATGACAATATCTTAATATCTTCGATTGTGTTATGAATGAACATTCGGCACTCTGATTTATTGACATAAATATAGGAAAATGCAACTATCCCAGGCCATACATTATCTTCAGCGAGTAGCGAATCTTTTGGAAGCAGACTTGGAAAAAAGATTCCATAAATATTTTTCTTTGGAGGAGGTTAATGACGCCATTGTTGCCGCAGCGCTATGTCCTGAGGTAAAACTGTAATGGGTGCGATCTCTAAATCCAGAATTCACAAAGGAAAAAGTTGCCGAGGTCAATGAGTTGGTGAAAAGCATAGTGGTGAGCGAATTTAGTTTCAACGATACAGAGCGCGTCGAAAATAGTGAAGAAAGCAATAGTCAATTTTTCGACTTCTCTTTTATAGGTAATGGCAATCTATTTTGTTATACATATGCACACAGAATAATTTTCATGTTGAATCAACACTTTTTTAACACTTTTTCAGGTTATTATTGTTTCACTGTTCCTACATGTTAAATCAACATGAAGGAACAGTGTGAATTTAACATAATCACAAAGGTTTGAATCAACATGATTTCCTGTTGATACAACATTATTTTTCTTGTTAAATCAACACGATCAGACATGTTAAATTAACACTATACTATGTTGAAATAACACTTTCGTCCTGTTAAATTTACACGATCTATCATGTGAAATTGACACGATATGTTATGTTAAATCAACACTATCTATCATGTTAATTTAACAGGATTTTATTGTTAAATTAACACGATCTATCATGTTAATTTAACAGGTTTTTATTGTTAAATTAACCCTTAAAATAAAACACCTTGTTTTTGATTTTTTTAATAATTTTTATTTAGTTAATTCATTTATCGAAAACCTTTAACATACATATTTTCAGGTATGAAAGAATATAATGCTTGTATAATTTATTAACACGATCTGTCATGTTAATTCAACATGTTTTGATTGTTAAATCAACACGATCTATCATGTTAAATTAACACGATCATCATGTTAAATTAACACGATCTATCATGTTAAATTAACACGATCATCATGTTAAATTAACACGATCTATCATGTTAAATTAACACGATCATCATGTTAAATTAAGACAATCAGCATGTTAAATAATAAAAGTACACATATGTACATACATATACATATTCTTATTTTAATGCAATCATTGGCAACTTCTGCATCGAAAACAGCAACAACAAGCCCCAATCTGAAAATTAAATAAAAATTGTTTCATTGAAAGCTCTTTAAATTATCCAAGCGATTGTAAAACTGGTAGCACACATCCAATTAATGTAGGGATAAGTATCAAACGACGCCTTTTCTACCCGGTATCCCTAATCCTAAAGCGTTTCCATGGTATTTATGTATAGTGCGCGTTGTTTTTAACCTACCCCGACATTTTTGGACGTGTTTTAGCAGGAAACGTTTACAAAATATGAAAAACAACACAAATTACTTACCCAAAACTTTTTGCATATATTATAAATTTCACAATATATTAATTATTTATAATATCTACAACTTTTCATCAAGTCGGTATCTACACACTGACTTAAATTCTGTTCTTTTGAGAACAATTCTGTTCACAAGCTTTGATGGGGAACAGATGATGCTCGAAAACAACACTTGTTCATGTTAAAACAAACCGAATATAGTGTAAGGGATACACACTAATGTAATTCTTATGCAGAAGTACTTCATGTTATTTTAACCATACGCTTCATGTTAAAATTTTCGTGTTGATTTTCCGAAATTGTTTTTGTTTTACGTACAAGAGGTGTTCATGTTGATTTAACATGAATCATGTTAACTAAAAATGTAAGAAATTTTTCTGTGTGTGTAAATCTAAATAAAATAATTGACAAACATTTTTTATCTCTTTTTCAGATGAGTCTTCACAACAACTTGAACTATCGCAATCGTCTATTGAAGGCGAGTTTATAGCTTATATGGTCGATAAGTCTCCGAATACAACCATCTTACACCGCTATCCTACTATTAAAAGGGTACATTACATACAACGCACCTCTGCCGACTTCAGCCCCCGTAGAGAGACTATTTTCGTTTGCCTCAATACTTAATGCACCACGCGAGGACACATCACGCAAAAGATGAAGTCATTTAGTGACTTCACAAAATGACTTCAAAGTCATGACTTCAAAAAGACTTCAGACTTCATTTTTTATTCTTTATTCAAAAGTGGAGTCAATGAATGCATTAGAAATATTTTGTAATTTGCAAATGAATATAAAGTTATTGCTAAATTAAATTCTGTCTTTTGCAGTATTTATGTAATTTTTCCACAATTCCTAATAAAAAATGTGGGTATCTACAACACTTCCGCCGTATCTACACTTTTGATAGGAAACCAAGTGAAATAAGAGCTGGTTTCCTACTTAAAAACGATATATCTGCTGTCATTTGTAGATACTGCGTTATTAAAAAGGTTTTTCAGACTTTTAATGATAGGTTTCCTACCATTTTACATACAAAATAGCAGTATCTGATTTTCTAACAAATTTTGAGTTGAATCAAGTTTAGCATCTGCATTTCGCATACACAGAAGCCGAAATCAATGTTTTTTTTGCATATATTGGTTGTGATCTTTCTAAAATGGTTACTTTTAATTACCAAACCAACATATGCTGAAAAGTCCAAACACGTTTTGTTCAATATTTCGATTTGAGTTAGAATGTAGATACCCACATTCTTAAATAGGACGGCAGATATACTGCCAGAGGGGTAGTGTCTTAATTTTCGTCGATAAGGCTCGAGCAATGATCGACTTTCAAGAAGCTGAACGTGGTCCGACGAGGTATACAAAGGATTACTATTGGAAAACACAATCCAACGATTTTTGCAGGGATATATCAACTGGAAAATAGTAGAAAAGAGTAGTTTCCCCACAAACATATATTTTTACGTGTTTTTTCGAGTATGGTCAATTTTATCGTTATCCCTATGCACTATGTTATAAAAAGCTATACAAACCTTGAATGGTATTCAACAGCAAATTTTGTTGCGAGTGCAATGAATATTAATTTTCTCAAAAAAGTTGAAAACTAACGAAATTATTAAGATATCCATGAAAACCAAATTAAAAAAAGTTAATTTGAAAATTTACATATACATACCCTGCAGCGAAAGCAACTAGTTGAAAACTACTTTACAACTAGTTGGTGCACCGGGCCCAACTAGTCAGTGTTTTGGCATTTTTCCATATAAGCTTACTTTTAAGTGTTAATGTCAATTGTCAGATTTCGACCAGAACATACCAGTCCCCATACTAGTCCAAAGAGGACTAGTATGAAATATACTAGTCCAAAAAGCATTGAACCATGACTAGTATGATTTCAACCAGAATTTGCATCCCTTACCCTTTATTTTATCATTTGCCTTTATTTTCATGTTTATTCTTAAGAAAGCAGCGACTATTTGTATTTACCCTATCACGAAAAAGCATCTGTGAATTATAAGAAAAAGAAGAAGCAAACGTAACGAATGAATTTTGTATTTTTTAATTGGTATGATTTCATCCAGAAAAATCTAGTATGAATGAGAAATTTCCTGACTAGTATGAATTCAGCCAGAAAATTCTAATTTTATACTAGTATGAAATGGATATATCCTGATTAGTTAGGGCTGCCAGACGTCCCGGTTTTCCGGGACATGTCCCGGTTTTAGGACATTTGTCCCGGTGTCCCGGTCCAACCCTAAAATGTCCCAGTTTTTAAATCTAATCGATTGTAAGGAGCCATGAAATCTACCAACTATTTGGTTTGCTTATAATGCGCCGCTCCAACTAGTCTGAATAAAAGTACCAACTACCGACTTCAATTGTAAAACTCTAGCATCGCTCGATAGTTGCACATTGTATAGTATACATATATCGATTATCTATGTAAAGTGTTCTTCCTAATTAGCTACAGCTGTTTTTGTTTTGCGTTAAGTATTTGGTTCTTCGAGTTGAGTGTTTCTGATTTCATTGTAAGTTTTCTCACAAAATTTATAAAATAGATATGTTTATAATACATTAAACCACTTGGAATGTTCTTTTATGAAACGTGGGAAAAGTGAACATGAATCGTTGTGCACAGTTTGCGATTGTTTTATTGCCATTGGTAACGGTGGTCGCTCAGATATTCTTGATCATATCGGCAGTTCCAAGCACAAATCAAGGTTATGCGAGGCGTCTACTTCAAAAGAAATTTCTTCTTTTTTTGTAAAACCAAATACAGCAAAGAGGCATCTGATCTCCGCCGCTGAGCTAACAAATGCCTTTAAGATTATTAATCACTATCAGTACTTCAGCTCAATAGATGTCACTACAAAACTAAATGCGCTCATGTATCCTGATTCGGAAATAGCAGCAAAGTAATCAGTTTGCAGGTCCAAAGCAACAGCTTTAATCAAAAATGTTTTGGCTCCGCATTCAGTAGCAAACTTTGTAGATATTTTAATAAAAAATGTACCTTTTTATGGAATTTCAACGGACACCAGCAACCACAAAGCCGAAAAAATGTTTCCATTGCTTGTTCACTTTTTCTTGAATTTCCAAAGTGTCCCGGTTTTGCCCCAGGGGGACCTGGCAGCCCTATGATTAGTATGAGTTCTGCTAGAAAATTATAGTTGTATACTAGTATTTGTAAGACGAATTTTTGCAACACTGCCATTTTTATACATTCCACAACAGCAACCCTAGCAAGGCTCTCAGTGAGAGACGACAGTTGTACTTTGACATTTAATCGATTAGCATCGCAGCGTGGACGCGACAACAAATGAAATCAATGAAATATTTGAACTTGTAAATTCTTAACCCGCCGTTACTCGCGCACTTATTTTAGGACGTCGTTACTCGCGGGGTGTCATATACTCCCCAAGCTAAAATGTACTATTTCTTGGAATTGTGAAAACTTACGGATCGATAACAAATACATGTTGTATATAAGATCACGAAAATACGAATTAATATGTTTTTAATAAATAAGTATTGATTTTTATTGAACAATTTTAGACAAAAACAAGGTACAAAAAATTAAGAAATAAGACTTCATTTTATAAAAACACTCAACTGAGTGAAAAATTAACTGATTTTCGCCTTCTTAGCAAGTAATAATAATGAACATAAATTATTTATTAATAAAAAGAAGTAGAACGGTAACTCACTCCAAGGTAGTGCAATATTTGCAGATATTGCACATATGGTTCTTACACATATATTTTTGGCAAAAATCACATTTAGTTTTGACTTTTATGTCCTTTGAACGGGCATACACAGAACACCTCATCTTTTTTTGATTGTTTTCCGAATCTGAGTTAGTATCAGACGTGGAAGCATCTAATAACCTTTTCAAATTTTTGGGTAAAGATGGCAATTTCGATCTTGACAGCTGATGATCGTGAATAAGAGACAATCCGATTTCTTCCAAGAACTGAGAACGGCTTATATTCTTGTTAGGGCAGTTACTTGAAAAAACTACTTGCGCATTAATGCCAGATGTATTGATTATATGATAAAATACTTTTAAAGGCCATCGAAAGCTTATCCTGGCTACATCGTAGGTCCCACACATCCGATCAACAACGTCTACACCGCCTTTTGTCATGTTGTAAAACAAAATAGTTTCCGGTTTTTTATATCCCTGTTGCAATTCAATAATAGTGTCACTATTACTGTGCATAGTTGACAAAACTAATACATTTTTGTTTTTTTAGGCCAATATCCTGTTAGTGTCATGGGACTTGTAGCATGGAAGCCGAACAAAATTGTACCCATGCCTCGCTTGGTTTTAAAGCAATCAGGTATCTCTCTTTTGTTTTTTTTTGAGGGTTCCAACCAAAGATAGCTTTTCATTTAGCAATTTATTTGCTAATGGGATACTTGTGTACCAGTTATCAGTTGTGATGTTCCTGCCTGATCCTTTTAGTGGCTCACACTTTTTTACGCGTTTACTCGCGGGGTGCAACAGACACCCCAATTGAAATTTAGATGCTCCGTTTAGCTAAACGGTAAAACTGAAACTAATCAGCATTGACCTACTAATAATGTGTGTTAATATACTCAGCTATTAGAAAAATTGCGGCCCTGGTACAACCAGAAAAAAATGTATGACGGTAATTAATAATGTTGGGGTGCAATTTACACCCCGCGCGAGTAACGACGGGTTAAAAGTAACTATTCAAACTTTAAATCATATCTTTAATTTAACTATCTAAAATTAAAGTGTGCGTTTCTATAAATCCTGACACCCGTAAGAGGGTTGAGCATTAGGGTGGATCGACTAAAAAAGTTTTTCCAGTCCACCCCTAGGATTAAAGATATTTTGAAGGCGATCCCAAAAAAATTTTTATTTTTTTTTCCACGCCCCATTAAAATCGGACTTAAAATGGCGACGTAGTGTCAAAAAAAGTAAATAGCCCATCGGATTTTTAGGGATTGGTAGTGGGGGTCATATCTATAAAAACTGTGAAGGTAGAAACTCTCGGACATTTAAATTATAATTTTTATATTTAATTATACCTCAAGTTAATACTCATTTAGCAAAAAAGTTGATCTGCTACTGGCAGTTTATCATTAAAGCCCAAAACAAATATGCAGTAACCCTGCGCAGTGAAAATTTAAACACACTAATTTGTACTAGAGCAGACACATGTATCCCTGCATGGTGTGCGGTAGTTGCACGACGTGTTCAAATCAAACTTCTACGCATCCCGCCAGGGTTGCGTATCAAAAAACCGAACAAGCCAAAAACAAAATGCCAAAAAACAAATATTTTATTTCGTGATTTCAATTTATTTTGAATTTTTAGATTATAAAATTTATAAAAAATGTAATTTTTAATTTAAATGAAGTGCTTGAAACATATATTATCTATTTTATGTGTATTATAAGTGAGTTTGAGAAATGTCGATCAAGTGTCACTGCATAGAACTGCCAGGTAAATTTACCTGCTCGTGTGTTCACAGTTAATTCAATCAGCAGAAAAACCAGCAGCGCTGCAGGCCAAATCGCTGCACATGTATTTTCGGCATAAATCGAAAATTTATTGATTGATTAATTGATATTAAGTTTTCAAAGAGTGAGAATTGACGTTGAAGGTTTCATCTCAAATGCGTCTCAGGTTGATATCAAACAAAATGGCGTATTGGGCTTCATACTATTCCTTCATTCCATTTCATTTGGAGTCACTCAGCTAGTGCCTTCCACTCAAATTCGTAAGAAGAAGAAAATAAGTTGCCAAACTATAGTAGGATAAACAATGATCGCGAGCCTACGGCAATCAACGCGAGTGCAAACGATTGCAGAAAATCAAAAAGTGTTGATAAATGTTGTGAACGCAAAATAAGTGGGTAGTTCGTTTAACCGTTAAATGCATACTGTACCATGAGAGGAAGAGGGATTAAATCCTTCAAATAATCCTGCCAAATAATATGCATCAGATTTTTTTTACCGCATTAAAACTAACAAGTCTGGCTTTCAATAAAATAGCTTCACAGCTTTCTGACGTTTATAGTTAGCAGAGTTGTAGAAGAATGCATTGATTTATCGTAAAATGATTGCAGCCATTTCTTGAATTCTTTGACTTCGACTTCAAAAATTAAGTTATTACTCAGACTTCATTTTGCGACTTCAAATTGTTTTTCATTCATTTTTTAGTTATTCATGTATTGCATTCATTGAATCAAAATTCTATCTGAAGTCAGTTGAAGTCAGTTGGAATCATATGGAGTCATTCGAAGTCAATTTACCTGTGGCATCAAATACATGATCGCAAACTATTTTTACTCAAACAATATGTATTAAACTCTAAAATATATTATACAAATAATTAGTTATGGATCTTCTTAGTACTCTTTATGAAAAGTTAACATGAGTCATATATCCGAATTACGAAATGACAATATCTTAATATCTTCGATTGTGTTATGAATGAACATTCGGCACTCTGATTTATTGACATAAATATAGGAAAATGCAACTATCCCAGGCCATACATTATCTTCAGCGAGTAGCGAATCTTTTGGAAGCAGACTTGGAAAAAAGATTCCATAAATATTTTTCTTTGGAGGAGGTTAATGACGCCATTGTTGCCGCAGCGCTATGTCCTGAGGTAAAGCTGTAATGGGTGCGATCTCTAAATCCAGAATTCACAAAGGAAAAAGTTGCCGAGGTCAATGAGTTGGTGAAAAGCATAGTGGTGAGCGAATTTAGTTTCAACGATACAGAGCGCGTCGAAAATAGTGAAGAAAGCAATAGTCAATTTTTCGACTTCTCTTTTATAGGTAATGGCAATCTATTTTGTTATACATATGTAAATCTAAATAAAATAATTGACAAACATTTTTTATCTCTTTTTCAGATGAGTCTTCACAACAACTTGAACTATCGCAATCGTCTATTGAAGGCGAGTTTATAGCTTATATGGTTGATAAGTCTCCGAATACAACCATCTTACAACGCTATCCTACTATTAAAAGGGTACATTACACACAACGCACCTCTGCCAACTTCAGCCCCCGTAGAGAGACTATTTTCGTTTGCCTCAATACTTAATGCACCACGCGAGGACGTCTATCAGATGACACATTCGAAAAGCTGTTGCTGTTGTTGTTGTTAATAATTCACTATAAGCCCCTTTGTTTATATTTGGTTAATAATTTGTTTATATTTAAAATAAAGTGGTTATTATGGATCATTATAAGTAGGTTATATAATTTTTTCTTGTAAATAGTTAGTGACTTCACGCAAAAGATGAAGTCATTTAGTGAC
Source organism: Campiglossa producta (assembly GCA_964058755.1). NCBI lineage: Eukaryota > Metazoa > Arthropoda > Insecta > Diptera > Tephritidae > Campiglossa > Campiglossa producta. The sequence continues at coordinate 60,557,759 of CAXKVI010000004.1, read as the reverse complement.
TTCACAAAATGACTTCAAAGTCATGACTTCAAAAAGACTTCAGACTTCATTTTTTATTCTTTATTCAAAAGTGGAGTCAATGAATGCATTAGAAATTTGAAGTCATTGAATAAGACTTCAACTGATTTCATTCGCATATGAGAGCATTCTTTTACAACCCTGATAGTTAGTCGTTGGCGAGCTGGCGTGTTAGCAGGACGTGAATTTTGCAAGAAAACCGAAGTGGAAATTTTAATAAGTAATAAAAAATCATTTGTTCCATTTTGTGCCCAAAAAATATAACAAGTAAGTACATTGTTGTTTATTTTAACCAAATTAAATAAAATGTGACAAAATTTAACGATATTTCTCTTTTTTGGGCTCATTTGTGCATTTAGCCCAAGTCAAAAATTTGATATTTTCCAAAGTAATCTAATCAACAAGTACTTTGATTGCAGTCATGGGTGAATATATAATTGGTGGAAAGAGGTATAATGCTTATGAAGTAGCAGATATGCTTTGTGATGACTTTGAAGGCGAAGAAGATATACCCAAAAACGGAAATGCTTCCTTTGATGCAGACGAGTCTGAAGATGCATTGGATGAACTAATAGATGAAGCACCAAATCCCCAACGTGTTAGAAATCATGCCGAATGCGACTATGAACTGTTGGATGAAGACTCAATTCACCAGTCATCTTTAGAAAAGATGAATGATGACGATATGAACGTGTCCATGTTAGATACTTCTGGAATTACTGCTTCGGACAGTGTACCATTACCAGTCGATTTAGCTATAGTGCGTCAAGAAATTTTATCACCTCCTAGAAAAAGGGTGGCTTTATCTTTTGAAAGCTTTAGAAGAGGCAAGACGACAAGAATGCTGTAGGTATAAATGTGTTGTGGTAGATATAGCGTCAACAGATTTTGAAACAGCTCGCTGGAAAAAAGGTAATATTCAATTGAATCAAGATCGAATTTATTTCCTTGGAAATTCAGCTTTGAATCCAGAATTTCTTTTTTGACATACTCGAATTCGGGAAATTCATTGGTATTACATATTATGTGTCATACCACAAGCTACCTTGCGTTAGAGATTATTGGAATGGCCCAAACGGAGTTGATGCTGTGCGGAACGTAATGACAGTAAACAGGTATGAAAAGATAAAAGAATACCTTCATTTGAATAACAACTCAGAATACGACTAGATAATCCAGATCGTTTATTAAAATTGAGGCCTGTAATAAATTATCTCAATGAGCGCTTTCAAACTATTTCTGTGCAATCTCGTCTTTCAAAAGACGAGCAGATGTCTTCTACCAAAGTTGGCCATTTTATGAAGCAATATCTTCCCAACAAACCCAAGAAATGGGGGTTCAAATTCTTTGCCCTATCTGGTTTTATGTACAAGTTTGAAATTTATACTGGCGAAACCCATTGTGTACTGTCTGGAGAACCAGACCTGAAGGCCTCTTCTAATATTGTAGTGCGCATGACTCGTGGGATTCCCCGTTTCACAAACTTTATCATTTTCATGGATAATTATGACACCTCTATACCATTTTTAATTTATCTACGAACACAAGGTATAAACAGTATTGGGACCATCAACCGTAATCGAATTAAAAATTGCAAGCTCCCGGACCCAAAGGTTATGATGAAAAAGAATCGAGGAGCATCAGCAGAATTCACAGCTATGTATATATGGTGTACCAATAACATCTCTATCCTGGAAAGTTAATCGGGTAGTTAACCTTTTCTCAACTTTCGTTGGAATGAAACCGTTGCTTAATACACAAGTCGATAATGCTGGAGATCAGGTTATACAACGCTGGGATAAAAAAGAGAAGAAAGTTATTACCATCTCTTGTCCCCAAATAATTAAAGAGTACAATATGCATATGGGAGGTGTAGATCTTTTGGATTCTCACCTCGGTCGTTTGAAAATTATGCTGAAAAGTCGGAAGTGGTATATAAGAATATTTTATCACCTATTGGATATATGCATGGTCAATGCTTGGCTACTTTTCAAAAGAGCTAATTCCAGTAAATCAATGACTCAAAAGGCGTTCCGCCTGGAAATATGTTATGTGCTGACGAATATGACAGCTAACACCAAAAAAAAAACAGAAAAACAGAAACCGGTCTGTAGTACACACGTCACCTTCTCGTTCCCAAGATGAATACGGACCACCACAAGATTCCATGGCATGCGTCATAATCCCGTATTTGAAGGTCGTGCAACATGCAAAAACGAAACATTTAATAAGGGAGATACCAAGGTAAATAACCGATCAATATTCAAATGTGACAAATGTAACGTCCACCTTTGTTTAAATGATAAACGAAATTGTTTTGTAGATTACCATACAAATGTTAAGAAATAATGTTACGTAGTAATATTATAACTTATTATTATTTTTATACCAAGCGTACTAGTATTTACAAAGGTATATTAATTTTGTTCACATAACGGTTGTACGTAACGGCACAAAATAATCGAGATAGATATAGAGTTCCATATATGAAAGTTCTTAGCTTGAAAAGGGGAGTTCATTAAGCCATGCCCGTCCGTCTGTCCGCCCGTCCGTCTGTGTACACGATAACTTGAGTAAAAATTGAGATATTTGCATCAAATTTTATATACAGGTTACTTTTTGGCCAAGGTAGGTTGCTATTGAAAATGGGCGGAATCGGATGATAACCACGCCCCCTTTTTCGATATCGAAAATTTCGAAAATCACACAATTTGACATATCTCGGTAGCTGAAATAGCTAAAATGATATAATTTTTTAGGTTAATCTCCCTGGTCATTCTCTTATGATTTTTCCATAAATTTTTTATAGTGGGCGTGGCACCGCCAGATGAAAGCTTGCATCGCTCTTTACACATGCAAAAGAACCATTGGTAAAAAATGGGGGCTCAGCCCTAGAGTATGCAGTTGGATCTACACGGCCATCATTCGCCCAATCATGCTGTATGGTGTATGGTGGCCTGCGCTGAGCAAGGCAACATACCTGAATCTGTTGCGGAAAGTCCATAGATCCAATATGATCTGTATAAGCGGTGCGCTAAGGACAACGCCCAACGAAGCCCTCCAGGTCATTCTGGGCATTTTGCCACTTGATCTGGAAGGGTTTCGGTCTGCAGCGGCATCAGCTCTGCGCCTAAGGGAAACCTCCAGTTGGGGTGCGGGTACTATTGGACACTCCAGTATTCTGGAATCTTACAGCTTTCTCCCTCTAAGCACATATCGTTGTGCGACCACTACAATCGGGGATAGCTGTTTCAAAATAAACATTCCCAGCAGAGAAGACTGGGAGAGGACGGATTGGTGTCCCGAAACAAATGGTGGCACTTCCATATACACCGACGGCTCGAAGTTGGACGGCAGAGTTGGAGGAGGGGTTTATTCAAGGGATTTGGACCTTGAGCTCTCCTTAAGGCTACCTGATCATTGTAGCGTCTTCCAGGCGTAAGTCTCGGCAATCCTGGACGCCGCGGCCTGGTTAAGCAAACGTGTTATCGGAGAAGATACCGCTATTTTCAGCGATAGCCAAGCGGCCATCAAATCCCTTGGCTCATACACGTTCAACTCTGAACTGGCACTCAGCTGTCGTCGATCTCTTCAGGAGATGGCCCAACAGAACCGCGTAAACCTCATATGGGTCCCGGGCATAGGGACATTGGGGGAAACTGTAAGGCAGACGAGTTTGCCAGGCAGGGCACGACCAAGCAGGTTCTTCAGGATAAAGAGCGCTTAGGTATGCCGTTTGCCACATGAAACTAATGCTGAAGGAGCACACACTCCGTCAAGCCAACGAAAGATGGCTGCAATCCCCAGGGTGTCTTATATCGAAACAAACCTGGCCAAAATGGGATCTTAAAAGGTCTAGACGAATTTATGCCCTAACTAGGAGGCAAATCTGCATATTGATAGGGGTATTAACCGGTCACTGCCTCATTGGTAGGCATGCAGAAAGGCTAGGTGTGCCCTACCGACGATGCTGCAGGAGTTGCAAAGATGATGAGGAGGAGGAAACAGTGGAGCACCTCATCTGCAACTATCCGGCTTTAAGCGACGCGAGAACGCACTTTTGGGAGTTCCGTTCCTGGATAGCCTAAGCCAGATCGCGGAACTGGACATAAAGGACTTGATGGCCTTCATAAAGTAATCTAATTGGTTCGAGGAGGAGTAACGGTGTCGGTTTAGGAATGTCAGTCCCGGGATTGTGCTATGTGGAAAATCCCAACAGCTCAGGGATTTTCCATATGGCTGGGTCCCGGGACTGACTTTCCTTGTGTTGGTGGTATCACAACGGGCCTTTCAAAACTGGCCTAAGTGTGCCCCTGCGGCAGCCACTTGAACCTAACCTAACGTTCATCAAGAGTGATTCAAAACTAAGCCTAAAACGCCAAGTAAACATTTCCTAATTATATGGCCAAAAATAATTTTTTTTTATTTAGGTTCAAGCGGCTGCCGCAGACGCACACCTAGGCCAGTATTAAAAGGCCCGTTGTGATAACCAGCGGAATCCTGGGACTGACGCTTCTAAACCGACACCGTTACTCCTCCTCGAACCATTTAGATGACTTGATGAAGGCCATCAAGTCCTTTATATCCAGCTCCGTGACCTGGTGTAGGCTAACTAGGAAGGGCACTCCCAGTTGCAGATGAGGTGCTCCACCGCTTCCTCCTCCTCGTCATCTTTGCAACTCCTACAGCATCGTCGGTAGGGCACATCTAGTCTTACCAATACGGCATTATCCAGAACTGTGCCTAGGAGCATGCCATTTAGTTTTGGTAGGTTTAACGGTGGTATCTTATAGCGGGTGGTGAAAAGGACCAGTTCGACTTTTCCAGGGTTGATGCTCAGTCCGCAGTGCGAGCACCATGAGAAAACCTCTCGCAGTGCTACTTGCATCAAGTCGCACATGGTTTGTGGGAATTTGCCCCTATATACAATAGCTAAATCGTCTTGCGTATTATATTTAGAGTTTTCCCCTCCGTGCTGGTCCAGGATCCGTCAGGTTTGCGCAAACAGCTTGTAGCTGTTTGAGTTTTTGAGAGCACTCGTCTAAGTCTCGCTGTATCATCGACATTTTCGACCCCAGTGCAGAAATTTCTTCACGATGGCCTAAGTTCAACTTTATATTCGAGCCATTGAGTCTCCGTGCCATGGCTCTTGGCCTTATTAAATTGTGTCCTACATGATTTACGGAGCGAGTCCAGGTCGTAGGACCACCAATGCGGCCTATGTTTACCGCGTGGTTTTGGCACTGGACAAGCCTGTTCTAGGGCATTTGAGAGCGCCGTTGTAAAGGCCTTTACCATATCCTCCAACTCCCCCAATGATGAGGGGACTTGAGGGGGCTGTGCTGGTAGTTTCCTAGCTAATATTTCATTACGCCATTTTATGACCCACTCATAAGCGCCTTCGCTGCAAATTGTGAGATCTGTGACCTCCCTGCTGGTTTTAGTGATAAACGTAGGTTCGTTACTCACGTTGCAAACTACCAGGTTAGTTGTTAATAAATTGTCAAACAAAGTCTGTCCCCTAGCATTGAAATCAGAGCTTCCCCACTGGACGTGATGAGCATTAGCGTTCCCTATGTATAGTCACTTATCAGAGCAGAAAACCCAGGACATCGCCATGGATCTCTGCGCAGTGGAACCACCCGGGGTTTTACCTCGGCCAAGGACTGTCACTTTCTATGTAACCCTGTTTAGTATGTTTTGTCCCATTCCGAAACTATCATCCTCCCCCCTTGCAGCAGGGCTGCAAGTTATTCTATTCTAGCATTAGCGTCAATTCCGATAATAAGATGACCCATGAAAAAATTTGCCTCCAGGTCTTTTACCCCCCTCTGTGGAGGACATTCATCGGCATCGTAGGGCATATAGACCGACGCCGTCGTCAGGCTGGTACTGCCGTATCGTCGAGTTCTACCTGGTCAGGAGGCTTCTTTTTTCAACGAGGATTTGGCGTGGCGGAAACCCTACTATATGTGGCAGTATCAACATCGGTGCGCTTAGGACTAGCTGCTATCACCGTGACGTCGAGGTCTTCCCCGTCAAGCAGGCTGTCTCCCATCTCCGAGCTGTTCACTGCTCCTTCGCCATTTGACGTGGTAGATACCATACTCTCCGAGTCGGACACCTCCGACTCCTCTTCCGGCACTCGGTAATCGAGTCCTTCGGATCAGCCATGGTATACGTGGATCACGATCTGACCCATGCCGTAGTGCACTCGTCCATTGCACCGCTGAGTGCGGACGTGTTTTTTGATCGCTCTTTAAAATTCGTTCTTTTGCCTTTTTGTTGGCCTCAATATCCTAAATATTACAATTAATAGTGTCTGCCGTGCAAAACGTATAGGTCCTACATAATAAATAGTTACAAAGTTGTGCAATTTTTGATAATAAAGTGCATTAATTATCACATATTGTAATTTTCCGACCTTATACATATTTGTTTGTGTGTTACTATTTGCTAATTCACTTTGCTTTTTTTTTTTTTTTTTACTGCTTTGCGTGGTCATTCTGTCTGTGTTCACAGCTTGCTGACCGCGCAATTAGTTGTCTTAGCAGTGCTGAGTTCCAGCATAACTCTTTTTATTTTTTTGATTGCCTACTTGTTGTACAATACTTATAAATTCTTCATAAGAAATAAGTGACAAGTAGTGCAATTCTTAATAATAAAGTGCTTTCCTTTTTATAAATTACTCTGCTTGTGTTTACTGCTTTCCGCGCCGTTTCTGCCAGTGTTCACTGTTTGTCGACCGTGCAATCGTTGGCTTCGGTGTGCAGAGTTCCAGAATAACACTTTTCCACTAAATATTTTGATTGCCTGCTGTTTATTAATTTTTATCATGGATGACTACTGTGGAAAGTGTGATAAAAATTTTGGAAGATCTGAATCTCTAATGGTGCCATGTAGTGGTCTTTGCAAAAAACGGTACCATCGATCCTGTTGTGAAGGCCCAATGGCGGAAATGGATATTAAATTTTTGAAATTAAATACCAATGTTCGTTATTTCTGCCCTGACTGTGTTAATGGTCTGGATAAAGTTTCGAGGGTGCTAGACTCGGTCGTCGACTCTCAAAAGCTTGGTCTCGAGGCAATCATGACTGCTTTTGAGATTAGATTCAAAGATTTAGCCTCTCAAATCAGCGATCTCAGGAACATCATTGTAAAATCTGATGGAAGTGAATCCACAAACACTAGCAAAGTTGGTGTAAAAGAGAAAGCAAAAGAAAAAGTCAAGGTAAAGAACAAAGGCAGTGCCAAAGAGAATAAGAAAATAATTAATAACTTGGCAGCGGAAATTAATGCCCTAAAAACTGCTGTTGTTAGCTCCGGTCCTTCACCCACTACCAACAAAAGTTCCTCTACCGAAACCGATCTCTTTTCTTTTTCGCCGCTACCTAGTGGTTCGGGTTCCCTCTTTTCTGTCCCTCCTCCCCGTAAGTCTACTGATGGTGCTGTTACACCCATTATACCTTCGCTTGTGCTTTCTCCAGCCGATTGCACTCGTTCATCTTCGGCGGATAACTCTGCTATTTCTGCTGTTGATAACAACATTTTGCCGCAACCTCAATCCGATAATACAGCTGAAGTCAACAACATTGTGCCGACCACTCATTCCGCTATTACTGCAAATGGTGAGTGGCAAACTGTACCGTTAAGAAACGGGCGCAGTCGTGATAGAAACGACTCCAAAAATCCCGGTGAATTGAATTCGGCCGCAAATCTTGAGTCTACGTCTGGTCGTTCGCCAAACCCGGCGCCGCAAACTGATGTTATCAGGATGGTCACTGGAGTTCCACGGCGTAGGGCCATTTTCGTTTCAAGACTGCTTGCGTCGTTGACTCACGCAGATATTAGGACGTATGTTTGTTCCAAACTTGGCGTTGCCCCTACTAGCAACATTAGTGTGTATAAATTTAATTTTAAATATGAAAGAGACATTTCATCTTTCAGGGTCTCAGTGCCGGACTCGTTTTTCGATAGGGTACTTGACCCTTCATTTTGGCCGCAACACTCTGTAGTACATTTGTACACAGATAAACAGAAAACCGATACTGCTTCAAAAAACTGAATAAGTTAACTTTCTTTTCAACTATTCTTATTCATTACCAAAATGTCCGTGGCCTTCGTTCCAAATTGAATCACCTTTATCTAAATAGCCTGACTTTTACTGCACATGCAATCGCTTTCACAGAGACTTGGTTAAAACCTGATAATTTCAATTCTGAGATTTTCTGCAGTAATTACGTCGTTTATCGGCGTGATCGAGAAACCAGGGCAGGTGGTGTCCTTATAGCTGTCGACTCACGTCTTCCATCCGGGTTGGTCGACTTGGGCAATGTGTCCGATATTGAAGTCATAGCAGTGAAGCTCTCAATGACTGGATTCAACCTATTTATCTCCTGCTCGTACATACCACCTCATTCGAATCTGCTTGTATATAATCAGCATAACTCCGTTATTAGGACTTTATATTCTCAGTTGAGAGATAAAGATCGCCTTTTAGTTCTTGGTGATTTTAACTTACCCTTGGTTAGTTGGGTCGGCACAAATGACTCAAACATTTTAACCCCTACTACACAGCATGATTTCCTCCTTGACCTTTCTGCCACATCTCTTGTACAAATTAACAACGTACAAAACTGTAAAAATAAATTACTGGATTTGGTATTCGTTGACGATTCTGTAGGGGTTGCTCTTAATCGAATTACTCCGCTATCTTTTCCTGAAGACACACTACACCCTACGCTTGAGATAGCTTTGGACATTGTGCACCTTGGGGGGCGTGGTGCTACCAATGGAAGAAAACGGTCCCGCACACGATGGTTCTATAAAACTAACTTTGTCAAGCTCAATGAGTTGTTTGCCACCCACGACTGGTCAGATCTCTATGCTTGTAATGACATCGAGTCTGCAACCTCATTATTTTATACTTCCCTTAACGCTTTTTTCGACAGTTGTGTCCCGTTTCGCTATATTAGTGCTGGTACGGCTAAGCCGCCGTGGTGGTCTAAACAGCTTGTGAGACTTGGCAATATTAAATCCAGGCTATACAAGCGTTTTAAGAGAACAGGTGTATCTGCTGAATATTCTAAATATTTAGTAGCGCGCTCCAACCTCCAGTTGCTGAATCAACAGTGCTATAAAGGTTATCTAGCGCGGTGTAAAACTCAATTTTTTAATAACCCGAAAAGGTTCTACAATTTTGTTAATTCAAAAAGGAAAACTACCGGATTTCCTTCTTCCTTTTCCCTTGGAGATAAGAGTGCTAACTCAGATCATGATATTTCTGAACTATTTGCAGAATTCTTTAAGTCGACCTATACATCTAATAGGTTTCTGTCAAGTCCCTATCCTTATAAATTAGATTGCTCTAATAGCATTCACATACCTGCTTTGGATAAAAATACTGTTCTACAAAGTCTTCTGGCATTGAAACCTACATTTTCCCCTGGCCCTGATGGTGTTCCCAGCTGTGTGCTGAACTTCTGTGCCATACATTTATCTGACCCGATTTTTAAACTGTTCAAACTATCTCTTGAATCTGCGGAATTCCCTACAATTTGGAAGAAATCTTTTATTATACCCTTACATAAAAAAGGTAGTAGGTCAAATATTGAGAACTATAGGGGCATAGCTAAGCTCTCAGCTATTCCTAAAACTTTTGAACATATAATAACACGCCAACTGCAATATCGGTGTAGTTCTTTATTATCACCGTGTCAGCATGGTTTTGTGCCCCGACGATCAACCTCAACTAACTTGCTTGAGTTCACCTCGTTTGTTATGGATGGTTTCCTGAAAGGTAACCAAACAGATGTAGTCTACACTGATTTTAGCAAAGCATTCGACTCTGTGAACCATGAGCTTTTAATTCATAAACTTGACTTATTGGGTTTTCCGAATCAGTTGTTAATATGGCTTACTAACTATCTTAAAGGCAGAACTCAGCAGGTTTTGTTTAAAAATACTTTGTCTACGTCCATTGACGTAACTTCCGGTGTCCCTCAAGGTAGTCATTTAGGTCCCTTGCTCTTTACCCTCTTTATAAATGACCTACCACAAGTAATTTCTCATTCCCGAACCCTTATGTATGCGGATGATGTGAAACTTTGTTTCACATATTTGCCTACTGTTCCTTCCCGTGCAGATCTCTTCCAGGCTGATTTGGAGTCATTTCACTGCTGGTGTACAGTTAATTTATTAATATTGAATAGCTCGAAATGCAAGCTAATGACTTTTCATCGAGTAAAGCCAGTTTTGATATCCTATTTACTAAATGACACTCTATTGGAACGTATACCTGATGTAACTGATCTAGGTGTTCTTTTTGACCCTAAACTAAGTTTTAATATGCATATTTCATCTATAGCGAACAAAGCCATGGGTGTGCTTGGTTTTGTTAAAAGATGGGCTAAAGAATTTGATGATCCGTACCTCACGAAAATCCTTTACACATCGCTAGTTCGCCCAATACTTGAGTATTGCTCGTGTGTCTGGTGCCCCTTATATCAAGTTCATATACAGCGGATTGAGTCAGTACAAAAGCAATTCTTGATTTTTGCTCTGCGTGGTCTTAATTGGAATCCAAATATCCATCTGCCCCCTTATAGAAATAGGCTTCTTCTCTTAAATTTGCCTTCTCTGGAAAATCGTAGGATTTTACTAGGTGTAATGTTCCTCCATAAGCTAATTATTGGTGAGGTCGACTCAACTGACCTTGTTAGTCGACTGTGTTTTGCTGTTCCTGCTAGGACATCCAGGCACTATGTGCCTTTTCAATTACCCATTTGTCGTCTAAACTTTGCAAAAAACAATCCTCTGAATATTTGGTGTTCATTCTACAACGTCTTATATAGCTGCATCAGCTTTGAATGCTCGTCTGCCGCACTACAAAATGCAATACTTTCACATTTGCTAACTGCTGACTAATTACACGACAGTCTTGCACCCAACCAGTTAGATTGATGTACACAACTACAAAAAGCCGGCAGACACCTCTAACTTTAAACTTACGCTGCGTGGAATCACGTCCATTCCACCGGCTCCATAATTAATATCCTAAAATATCTCCGAAACCAATTTGGAATATTTCAAGTACCTAATAAACAGTCAACTGGAATATACTATCAGATGCTGCGCGGAATCGCGTCCATTCCGCCAGCAAATCTCACATCGCTCCCAGGACTGCGGAAGTATGTTGCTCGGAATCGCGTCCATTCCGACAATATATACGACTATCAAGTTTGGTTCCTAACGATTTCTACCCACAACTTTAAAGCACGGCCTCTACAACTTTCCTGCTTGCTGCACATAATACTATAAATAAATGAATTTACGCTTTGCTTAATTTCTATTAATTATATTTTTATTATATTCTATATACTCTTATTGTAAATATATATGTTTTTGTTTTGTAACAATACTTGAGATATTAACAGTCGACCGCTTTGTGTTGTGTCGACTTTAAATAAATAAATAAATAAATAAATAAAAGGGGGTCGAGTGCCTCCTTATTCAAGGTGAAGACCACCTGCCTATCAGGCATTACCGTATCCTCAACCAGATTGAGACTTCGTCGGGATAGACAGGTTCATGATCCGCAGCATCCTGAGAATTCTCTCAGGTTCAGCAGGGATGGCAGGAATCCATGCCCTTACCCTTGGCCGAGCCGGAATGTCCTCCAGTCGACAACCTCGATTCTTTCCCCTGGGTAGATCTCACTCTGTCTTGCAGCTGCTTCCGTGTACAGTGCAACATCCTGCCTTTGGTTACTTCAGCAAAGCTAAGTTTACCCACTCCGGTGGTGTTCTGCTGTCGCGTCGGATGAGGTTTTAAATCCCCGTACGATATCTGGCGTTTGAAGGGATTTCCGTTAACCTTCTTTGGCGCATAATTACTTTGAAAGTTCGGTAACAGAGCTTCAGCTATCGCCACCGTCTTTCTGGTATTCGGCGATGGCGTCTCCTGTGAAGCTCCCTCGTATTTCTTCAGGATCCTTGCGGCCGCTCTTTTGTCCAAGTACTCAGAGCGACTGGGAGATGTCTTATGGCAGGAATTTCGTCCCGTAGTAGCCATCGCGGTCGTTCCCTTTTTTTGGATCTCTGAGGTCTGGTCGTGCGACCACTGCCACAGACGTTAAGGAATTGGTTTCGGGACCGGCACTTAATCGAGGTTTAGCATTATTATCCAGAGTTGATCGACCCGTAGTTGCCATCGCTGTCGATCTCTCGGCTGATATGGAAATGGAGGTTGTCCTCCGACGTTGTGTTCTCGCTTTCTCCAGCATTGTTTGTCCTCTGCTGTGCAGTATACGTGGTTGCTGTGTCTTTAGTTTTGGTGGTTTTATTGTTTTTATTATTCATCTTGTTCGTACGACCCCCCGCTGGGCAAGGCCAGCTTAGGATCAAGGGAAGAGTAAGGGGAGTGTGTCGTCCGCGACGGCAGAGCCCCATACCGCGGTTAAGTCATAGTTACTCTCTGAGGCGGCCCGCTATGGTCACAGGGGCAGCGTGGCCCTGTGGCTATCGACTTAAGCCCTCGTACCGCGGCAAGGTGTCGACCCTTCACAAGGGTTTTTTTTTAGTTTCGTTTTCATGGAAATCTCAATAACTTCGTCAGTTTTCAACTTTTCGAAGAAAATTAACATTAGTTTCACTCGTAACAAACCATTCCATTCAAGGTTTGTATAGGATTCTTATAACATGGTGCATAGGGATAGCGCCAAAGTTAACCAACCTCGAAAAAATACGTAAAAAAAGTGTTTGTGGGGCAAATACTACCACTTTTGCAACTACTTTCGTTAGAAAGGTCTATATCTTTTCTATCGAGATCAAGAAAAAATATAAAAATCGGGTTAAAATCAACTAAGATACAGGCTCATATGTGTTTGAAGGTATGAAAACCCGGGTTTTGACCCCTAACTCGGGATTTTCGGGGTGTTTCTTGTACACAGTTCTTCTTAAGTCACCGAGATCTACCAGAAAGTGTTGCACTGTGGTGTCAATGAACTAGAATTTTTGCTGAGTAGTTTGGCATTGACTGGTTTAAAGCTAATCAACAATGAACTGCTATGCATAAGCCATAAAATGTTTAGTCAACAAACTAGTATGTTTGCTGAGGAGTTCGGATTTTGACTGCAGGGAATGCATCAGGCGTGTTGATGTCCTACGAAATGTTAATTGTCACATTTCGTCCAGAACATACCAATCATCTACTAGTTGTAAAATACCAGTTCCATACTAGTTCAACCTGGACTAGTATGATTTCCATAAAACGAACTAGTTCCCATACTAGTCCAAAAAGCATTGAACTTGGACTAGTATGATTTCAACCAAAAAGTTATTGTCGCATTATTTTCATGACTTACACTTTATTTTATCATTTGCCTTCATTTTAATGCACTGAACCAAAAACGTACATGTTTTTTACGAACAAAGTTTCATAGAAGTTCGCGCTGGGTTTTCTTAAAATATAAGAAAAAAATCATAGAATCTAAGAAAATTTTCTTACAATTTATGAATGAATATATGCTTTCTGTGGATTTGTTTACATATTTTACGAAAAAGTACTTATATTCTAGGAAATGTTTGTAAATTTCTACGAAAAAGTTCTTTGGAGAGGTTTTAACGAACAATTCTTAAAATCTATGTACTTTTTCATTGGATACATGAACTTTTTTGGTTCAGTGTGTTTATTCTTAAGAAAGGAGCGACTGAGTTTAGCCAGAAAATTCTTGTTGTATTCTAGTATAATGAATATTTCCTAAGTAGTATGAGTATAGCCAGAGAGTTCTAGTTGTTTACTAGTATGGACTGCATATTTCCTGACCAGTATGGCTTGACGTACAGGGTAATGTAGATGACTTAGTAGTCTGCGTAACTGGAATGCATGACAACAAGCCCTGCGCATCATTGAAAGATGGTGTGCTAACAAAGGTTTATCTATAAACCCGAATAAAAAAGTCTTGGTGCCTTTCACGAGGCGAAGAAAGCTGTCTATGTTAGAACCGTTCCTAGAAGGCAGCCGCATAAGTTTTTCAACGGAAGCCAAATACCTTTGAGTAACACCATCATAATATCAGTCTAGAAATCCAGCGGAGAAACACTCTTGCCAACAAGTGCTACTTTGGACTGAGTGGGCAATTGAGAAGTAAAGTCATCTCTCCAAAAACAAAGATCACGCTCTATAAGTCTCTCATCATACCTGTCCTGATGTATGGCTCAGATTCATGGACAATGTCAAGAAAAGATGAGATGGCTCTTGGAGTATTTGAGAGAAAAGTTCTCCGGAAGATTTATGGTCCTTCCCGTGATGCCAACGGCGAGTATCGAAGGAAATTTAACGATGAGCTGTACGAGCTCTACGCAGATCTGACCATAGTCCAGCGAATTAAAGCCCAAAGACTGGCTGGGCCATGTTATGCGAATGGACAAAGAAGCTCCAGCACAGAAGGTTTTCCTATCGTCGCCTGAATTCGGCAGCAGAGGAAGGGGGAGGCCTCGACTGAGATGGAAACAACAGGTGGAGGATGACTTGAACTCCCTTGGGGTTTCCAATTGGCGTCAGTTATCGCTAAAAGGGAATGACTGGCGTGCTTTGATATGCAACGGCCAAAATCGCTTAGGCGGTTAAGCGCCAATAAATGATGATGAATACTGGACAAACCCCTCACATGGAATGCTCATTTGGAGGCATAAAGCAACGAGGGCCTTTTTCGCCTGCACTAGTCTTTATGGCAAAACATGGGGGCTGTATCCAAAAAACTAAGATTTTTGGTATTCTGAGTCCAACTAGCAAAGCTATAGCACGGGAAATTTAGGTGACAAAAAAAAAAATCAGGAAAAGTTCTGGGACTTCCCGGGTTAAATTTTACAGTAGAATTATCAAATTTCCTTCTAGTTAAAATAAAAACACCCTCGTGAAGTTTGGAAAAATTGCCGCGATACGAGGGCTTAAGTCGATAGCCACAGGGCTACGCTACCCTTGTGATCATAGATCCGCATGGCACTACATCACGAGAGCAGACTAGCCTCTCTGGCGCGACCACAAAGATCTTCCCCTCCCAATCCAGGGTGTTATGCGATACCGTGCCCATTGGACGTTTGCAGCCGCCGGCCGCACAGCGTCGGAGGACAACCTCCATTTCAAAATCAACCGGGGGACTGACAGCGATGTCAACTACGGGTCGGTCAACCTATTAATCTCTATCAAGTAAGAGTGACTTGATGGGAGCCAGCACCAGTGCGGCTGCCTACGCAGCTAAGCGGACAACGGCGCATGCTGAACTTCCATCAACCGCTGATATGAAAACTAGTATCTCAACCACGGTTGCCGTTTTGGTCGAAATGTGCCATTTTTGGTACGAATTTTTTCTCTGGGTACGTTGAGACACAACTTCCAAACTTGGTAGGTTTTTACCATTTTAACTTCAACGGAACTCCAATAACTTTGCAACATGTATAAAAAACTACTTTTAAATGACTACAAAAAAATTATTTAGTCATGATGTTGTGTCTTTTTCACTCTCCTTCTTTATTGGCAGTAGAAGTGAAGTGGTACCACTTGGGAAAAGGCGAAAAAAAAATAGCGACACCTACGGGTTGGCAAATTTTCTTATATTTGAATCACCCGTTTCTGTGTTAAATTATGGCAGCAGATGAACTGCTTTTAATTATTTTGATACGTTTTTTTCGGTTTGGTACGAATTTTTGTACGCACAATTTTGAGCAAACGGCAACCGTGGTTATACGATTATTTTCGATTTTTTAAATTTTCCAACACGTATAATCATTTTCTAATGATTTTTATTTTTCCCTCAGGAAATAGTAACTAAGTATGGCTTGATTTTTATTTTTTTTTTTGCTAAAAATAAAACTCAAAACGTCATATCTCCTGAACCATGAGAAATTTCGGTTTGAAAATTTGAACGAATATGTGACCTTGTGCTTAGGCCATTTGAAAGATCTTCATCAGCTTAGTATAACTACATTAGTAACTCAAATTGGCGAAATTTTAACATTCGACATTAATTTATCTAATCGACGACGTACATCTTTTAATTCCTTAATTCCACCATTTAAAGTCGATTTTTGAATTATTTACGTACGGTATCAAATACTTCTGAGAAAGAGGTACGTTCGTATAAATTTTTAAGTCTTGAGTTTTATTTTGAGCAAAAAAAAAACTAAAAATCAAGCTATAATTATTTCCTGGGCGAAAAAGTTAAGTTGATAAAAATTAAGAGGTAATTATCACGGTTGCCGTTTTGGCCAAAACGTGCCATTCAACTTCCAAATTTGGCACGTGTTTGCCATTTTAACTTCAACGCAACTCCAATAAGACTGCTACAAATATCAAAACTACATTTGAATGACTACAAAAAAATTATTTCATTCTCCTTCTTTACTGGCAGTAGAACTGAAGTGGTACCACTTGGGAAAGGGCGAAACAAATAGGGCCCCTAAGGGTTGGAAAATTTTCTTATATTAAGCAAAAATTTATTTGAACGTATATGCGAAATTTATATTTCTGGTTATAATATTGATCATATAATGATAATTAATCATGTAGAATATCAATAAACAAAATTTAGTAAAAAACTTGATCAAAAACACCAAAAAAAGACGGAAATATGAATTTTTTTTATTTAATACTAAATATTTTTTGAAAAAGTAACTTTATAAAAAAAGATGTTTAACCTTTTTTGTAGCCCACTCAATTTCCTTTAAGAATCTGTATCTATCTTTGTTGTATATGAATATTTGCATTTTTGACAATTTTTGAAAGAAAAAATGGAAAATCGAAAAAACATGCTAACTGTAGGTCCCGCCAACTTGTAGGAAAACTCAAAAAGCAACACACCACAAGTTGGAAAGAGAAGCTCGGCTAAAAATCTCGGTAGAGGTTATGATAACCTGATGGTATATCGCCGCCATTAGTTTTTTTTTTTTTTTATCCATTAATTAATTATTATTATAGGGACTTATTACACCGCGATCATTTACACGATCTATTGTGTGACACTAATTTAATAACTAAAACGAAATTCAAAATTCGCATTGCTATGCCGATTATCAAAACAGATTAATTCTAATATTTAAAAATCGTCGTCTCCCATTTAGCCTGCCCACATTGAAGACGGCGACTACAAACCACAGCTAAAAAAAAACAAAGCTGGACTACAAGCAGCAAAACAAGCAAAAAATTTGGAAAAAATACAGATTGTGTTAGAGAAATGTATAATTTAACAATTGGAATTGATATTATTAGTTATTTGCTTTTTTCATTTTTTACAGAAAAAGAACAGCGTCACCCTCTGTCGCCTGCGAAAAATGGAAATAGATTTATTCTGGCGACAGCGGTATTTGTGATTAATTGTCACTTTACTGTGTAGCTGGCAAAAAATTCGTTGACATAAGAACGTGTATAAAAATATTATGACAGATGTCGCTTCGTAGTCGCCGTCTTCAATGTGTGCAGGCTAATTATTATTTTCCCTAGAGAAAAGAATTTTAGGAATTTTTCCGAGAGAATAAAAAAACGGAGGGAAAAAAATTCTGAGAGAATATTTAAATTGGCCTGAATACAATTTTTGGTGTAGGGTATAGGGCCAAAGGCCGCTTACGCAGAAGTACTGTGCATGGCGTAGCTGGTGTTGGATTTTACCCGTACAATGACACCAATTTTGTAAATTGAGTAGTTTGGAAAATATATGCGTTTCTAAATGGAAGATTTTCCACCGCGCGATTTTTATTCTTAATTTTCGCCTGCGGTGATTTTTTAAATATTTTTGAAATAATATTCTAAAATCATAATATAAAATAAAAATTTGGAATTAAAAATCGCGCGATTTTTTATTGCAAATTTTCGCCTGCGGCGCTTCCTGAGATGTTTTTGTAATACTATTCTAAAATCATAATATGAAATGAAAATTTGGAATTAAAAATCGCGCGATTTTTAATTCCAAATTTTCATTTTTTATTCCAAATTTTCGCCAGTAGCGCTTTTTAAATATTTTTGAAATATTTTTGAAATAATATTCTAAATCATAATATAAAATAAAAATTTGAAATAAAAAATCGCGCGATCTTTTATTCCAAATTTTCGCCTGCGGCGCTTTTTTAAATATTTTTTAAATAATATTCTAAAATCATAATATAAAAAAAATTTGGAATTAAAAATCGCGCGATTTTTTTTCCAAATTATCGGCTGCGGCGCTTCCTTAAATGTTTTATTTCATATTTATTTATTTTCATATTTATTATCTTCAAACGTACAGTAAAACTTTTAGTTTTTAAGCGTACAGATATAAAAAATTAAGTGACAAATGTGAGCTTAACCTAGCGCGTAATAAATAAATAGATAACAAATAAATGTTTTTGTAAAAATATTCTAAAATCATAATATCTAAGCTAAAGTTAAATGTGCTGGGCGGAGAGTAGTTTATTATTACTAGTATATCCCGTGGTCGAAATTTGACCAATTTAAAATAGTTGAACTTATTCAAACATGTGATCAACTTTCTGTCAATAGCAGCCTTTAGGCCCGTGGCCGAACCTCGACCAACTTAAATGTATACATTAAAAACTCATCTATAGGCAAAATGAGGCCATCAAAGAATTTAAACAAGTAAGGAAAGCTGTCTTCGGCTGTGCCGAAGGCTATATACCTTTCATGAGTAAGCGTCACGATTTTCACTGTTCGATCCCCAGTACAGCCTGTTTCAATTTAACTATATTTACTATACACATTACACATCTTTGTTATAATTTAAAAAAAGCTTACAAAATAATAGGATCCGAGTTATCGGAACAATCGATTGTATGGAGGCTATATATTATACGTGTTCAATTGTACTGACTTACACTATACACATTACATATGTAGAAAGTACTAAAGGTGCAATATTTTACGTTCCTAACTTTTTAATTGGCGGTAGTTATGGCGAAAATCGATAAGATCGAGTCATTATGACATATGTATACCTCCCATACAATCGATTGTTCCGGTATAAGAACCGGAACAATCGATTGTATGGGAGGTATACATATGTCATAATGACTCGATCTTATCGATTTTCACTCTACACACAACATAAATAGAACATACTCAAGTTGCAAAATTGTATGTTCCTAACTTTTTAAATGCGGAAGTATTGGCCAAAAAACCTTATATCGGAACAACCGTTTGTATGGGGATATATGTTATATTTACCCGATCTTCTTGATTTTCCTCTACACACTACATAAATTGAAAGTAAACAAGTTGCAACATTTTATGTTCCTACACAGGGCCAAAAATGCCTAATAAAATTAATAAGATTGTCTTCATGATCAGTTTTTGGGTAAAGGGGTAGTCGAGAAACGAAGAAAAAAACTATAGGGAAATCTCTTTGGTTTTAAGAAGAAATTCTTATGAAAAAAACTATACATATAGTACAAAGGTGTAGTTAGACGCTGGAAATTATTAGTATACGATGGCCGGATGGTTAGCAGCTGGGTTTATCATTCGAAAAATTGTAAGTTCGATTCTCTCTCTTTCTTCCTAATTAGAAATGTTAAAAGAAATCTTTTTTCCTTTGAAACATTAACAACTATACACATATCAGTAATTAGACGCTAGCAATCAAATGTGAGCGATGGCCTGATGGTTAACAGCTGGGTTTATCATTCCGAAAATTGTAAGTTCGATTCTCGGTGAGGGCAATATCATTTTATTTTTCATTTAAAATATTAAAAAGAAAATCTTCTTAATAACATTAAAAAGACTGTCTCTACAATAGAGGTATACGCCGTCAAATTTGTCGGCGGCGGCGGCGTAAGGCCCATTTTATAGCGGCGGCGGCGGATACGGCGGCGCGGCGCGCCGCCGCCGTGGTGGTATAAAAAAATCGCATGTTGAATTTAAAAACTCCATAATTTCAATTGTTGGGATTTTTATTGAACTGACAAAAAATTTTGGGTACATTTTTTATGTAATGTAAATGAACGTAACTTCAAATGTTTCACATTTTATAATATAATATAGAAGAATACTAAATTCTTACACTGAAATAACTATGTTACATATTGAGTCTAGGACTAAAATTATGTACATTAACCGAAGGCTTTGTTATGATCACTACAATATGCATGTGTGATTTAAAATATATGTTTATAGTGTAATATTATATCAATTCAGTCTTTGTATACATTGTTAACATAAAAGTAAAGCTATTGTAATGCTTACATTGATAGAAATTTACTTATTTAGTTTAAAAAAAAAAATGTGTACCATTTCACTTCTTTGTACAGTTGTTGTTGTGTATATCTTATGTTTATAAAGTTGTATGTGTCTCTTTTCATAGCGAAAAATAATCATTTTAAATATTCTACACAAGACTCGTAGTTGTCATGGATAAAAATTGTTTTGTTAATGTTGTGAGGGCTTAGCTGTGACCGCTTATTTGTGACTGTCAGACCAGCTATAGAAAAAACTCGCTCACTCGGCGTACTTGTTGCAGGTATGCATACAACTTTTTTTGCTAGCTTGGATAGCATGGGCATTGCAGCCGCCTTTTCCCTCCAAAACTCTAAAACATTCTGATTGGAGGACAGAGTTACCAGCAAATGACATTCTGCTTCTAAATTAGAGTTTTTCAAACTCGAAGAATACCGCTTGGCAAGTTTCAATATTTTAGAAGAAGGTCAAGTTTCTTCAGAATCGTTTACACTATTTCCGTTTTTTGATGAATCACCAACAAGTCTTTTATACATCTCTATCAAAAACTGTACTTCTGTCTTACATTTGCTTTTGCAGTATTCTGTAACACAATCTAATGTGTTAAAACGCGGATCCAGCAGCGTTGCGCATACTAAAATATCAGTTATTGGAAATCTATAGTCAAGTTTACTCTTTATATTTTTTTTATTTGTTGCAATAAATGATCGTGACAAAAGCTGAAATTATTCTGATTTAAATCAGTGTCATCGTTTTCAGATAATATTGATAATATCTCAGTTCGAATGATTAACGCAAGAGAAATCGATGGGTATGAGTCCCCAGAAAGAATATTGACAGCATCTTTGAATTTTTGCAAAAAGTCTCTTAATTTATACAATAGTAGTACTTCCGTTTCGAGTAAAATTAAGTCACTTTTATTACAGTTTAAAAGAAGTTTATTAATGGCAGCCCTTTGAGATCCAAGACTATCAAGTAATGATAAGACACTGTGCCATCTTGTAGATATCGAATTTTTAAGGGTGATGTTTCTCTTATCCACCAAACTGCCATGCAAGTCATTGGTATTATTTATGTTTCTATATACTTCCAAGGACACATCATCAAGGGGACCGAACCCTTCGTCGTAGTCGACCCATGAAGCGTCTTCTGAAGCCAGGAGTTCTTCCAAGTTATCAATTTTTGACAAAATCTCTTTTTGTATGGCATCGGCCTGTAACTTCAGAGTATGTGTTTTGAAACGTAGGGCTCACGCGATTTTTTTACACTTTAAAATTAGACGATTTATTTCTGGAACGGAATCATACCCATCTACCGTAAGCAAATTGTGAAGCCCATGCCCAATACAGAAGTGGTTGTTAAGGCTGCCCAAATCGATGGCTTTCTTCATATTACTGCCTTGGTCAGTGACAACGAAATTCGAACCAAGCTTTACGTTAAAGTATTCAGTTACTTCCTCACTCTCCTGCAATATGTTGTTTCCTGTATGGGACTTTGAGACATATTTTGTTTCTAGTGTGAGACTCGACACAGCGAAGTTTGTTGAAAGGTAATGAAAAGTAAAAGTTATATAATTACGCCTACAGTAGTTATCCGTCCATAGATCGAAAGTTAAAGCAAAATGTTCCATCCCAGATATTTTTCCTTTAACGACTTTTAAAACGCTTTCATAAACATCATCTAATGCTGTTGTTGCAATTGTTTTATAATGTGGTATATCATTATCGTTTACTACTACATGGTATTTTTTTAAAAAGTCTTTTATTCCATTGTGTGCAATTGTATGGAACGGTAATAAATCACGTGCCATCCATAAGGCTAAGTCCCTTCCCAACATCCATTTAGAATCAGTTGAACTTTTTTTTGGACATTTTTGAAAAAAATTTGTCAGTGTAGATGAAGAAGTATTTTCTGCATCAAAGTGACGTATATTGTGCTCGTTTTTTAAATGACGTGTTAAATTCCCTGTTGAGACGTTCTTGCTGTGTGAAATACAGCTGCTAGATCCATCATCTTTTGCACTTTGGTATTTGTTTCTTTCAGGGGTCAACTGCTAATAAATTAGCTAAAATTATGGGGGAGGACTCTAAAGACGGGGTTTGGCCTCAGGATCACGAATCCGGAAGCGCTTTTTAGGGACGGCCTAAATAAATTACAATCACATGAAAACTTACAACTTTGATCGCAAATATGTAACTCAAAATAATAAAAAAAAGCGCTTCCGGATTCGTGATCCTGAGGCCAAATCCCGTCTTTTAAGCCCTCCCGCACAATTTTAGCTAATTTATTAACAGTTGACCCCTAAAGGAAACAAATACCTGCACTTTTAACACATTTAGGGCACGGCCATTAGTGTGTTGTAAATTAAAAAAAAAAATTTGTAACTTTAGAAAATTATCACAAAAAAAATGTTAAACGCGCCGGCGCGCGCCGCCGCCGCCGCCGCGCCGCTAAAAAGGCTATTCGGCGGCGGCGCGTCGAAAATGACTTTTGTCGGCGGCGGCGGCGGCGTTTGCCGGCGGCGTATATCTCTACTCTACAATAATAAGAAGCACATCTTGAAGAAAAACTATACAGATATTTTATCATTTTTGTTCTATTTTATTAGGTACCTTTGGCTCTGTGTAACTTTTTAATTGCAGAAATTTTGGCCAAAAATCCTTATATCTGAACAATCGGTTGTATGGGGGCTATATGTTACATTTGCCCGATCTTGTTGATTTTCACTCCAAACACTACATAAATAGAAAGACTCGAGTTGCAAAGTTTTACGTTCCTAACTTTTTAATTCCAGAAGTTTTGGTCAAAAAACCTTATATCTGAACAATCCGTTGTATGGGGGCTATATGTTACATTTGCCCGATCTTGTTGATTTTCACTATATACAGTACATAAATAAAAAGTACTCAAGTTGCAAAATTTTACGTTCCTAACTTTTTTATTGCAGAAGTTTTGGCCAAAAAACCTTATATCTGAACAATCGGTTGTATGGGGGCTATATGTTACATTTGCCCGATCTTGTTGATTTTCACTATATACACTACATAAATAAAAAGTACTCGAGTTGCAAAATTTTACGTTTCTAACTTTTTAATTGCGGAAGTTTTGGCCAAAAAACCTTATATCTGAACAATCGGTTGTATGGGGGCTATATGTTATACTGGTCCGATATTGCCAGTTCCGACAAATGATTCCTATATTACAAAATGGTGGCCACATACAAAATTTCAGCCAGATATCTCAAAAATTGAGGGACTAGTTTGCGTTCAAACAGACAGACGGACATGGCTAAATCAACTCAGCTTGTCATCCTGGTCATTTCGGTATACTTATCCATCTCTTCTTCTTCTCATACTTACAAACATCGGACCAAAGTTATAATACTATTTCATGTTCATGAAAGGTATAAAAATCATCATCATCATCATCATCATCATATAATAAAAATATTAAATTACAGCAGCCCTTTCCAAAATTATTTATGGCAAATGCCATGCAAATATTCGGATTTCGAGATTTTATGTTGCACTTGAATAATCGGATGATGAGATTGCATGTGCTTAACAAATAGCCACTAATTCATGAGATCGTTTTGAGCAGGTGAAGAACAAAAAATATTAGGTTGAAAATTAAGTAAATTGTAATAGTTAAGATTAAAGGTTTTTTAATATAAAAAAACATAATTTGAGAAAAAAAAAGAATATTCCGCAACCGGGTCTTGCACCTGTGCACGCCGTATTCCATACAAAGCAGTTATCAAATTCTGCAATTAGGCTTTATGAGAATCAGAATTTCAAAAATTAACAATATACCAAGAACAAAGTTAGACTATTAATATAAAAAATAATGGACCCAAGTACTCAATGAGCGAGGGAGTGAAAATAATTTCTCTAATAATAGGAGGAGCTTATTGAGTGAAAGAATGAAATTCATTTTGTAGAAATATGAGTTCTATTTATAGAAATTTTATATACATGGCTTCTTTTCATATTTTTAGTGTTGGTAAATTACAAATGCTGGTTAGGGCAAATCTAGGTTTTTGCAAAAACAGTTTACAGGTTTCCAGCTTTTTTCTTTATCCATAACTTAGCAATATTTAAGTAGAAGGCATTTTAAATTGATTTTCGATTTGATTTAAAAAAAAATGTAGGTATATTGATTTAAAAAAAAAATGTATTCAAAGTGGTAAAATCGGCCAAAATCTAGCCTTTTGCAAAAACTGTTAAAGATTTTTCTATCTTATTTCCTTAACCATAACTTAAAAAAATAGAATAAAAAAATATTTTTAATTTAAAATGTTTTTAAAATGAACTAAAAACTGGAAAATAATTTCCCCTCTGCCTACATAGATTCTTCACCACGTAAAGCTTATCTGGAACATTTGTGAGTGCGAATTCTTATAGGTATAACATTGGCGCACGCTAAAGATGGTTCGCATTAATTTCTAACAATCTTATTACCGATATGAGCTTTTCTAAAAAAACATCTTTTCACAATATAGCAAGCGCCAAATGTTTTTATACATTTCAAACTCCAAGTACTATTTAATACCTATAAGAATTCCCACTCACAAATGTTCCAGATAAGCTTTACGTGGTGAAGAATCTATGTAGGCAGAGGGGAAATTATTTTCCAGTTTTTAGTTCATTTTAAAAACATTTTAAATTAAAAATATTTTTTTATTCTATTTTTTATTTTTTTCAATTTTTTTCTAGTGTGCATTGACTGCTTTGAAAAACTGCATGTCGAACAGCGTAATCGAACTGTGTAATTTTTCGAGGTGTTTACACACTAAACTCCTCGCGGAAGTTTACCGAATTTGTGTAAACTTCGTTCCATAAAAATTTTGACAGTTCATTTACGCATTCGGCAATTTTCTACGTTTACACGCTTTACGCGGTGTGTCTATGGTTACATGAATAAATTGATCTTTTTTAAGCATTATAAAACACATTATCTTTCCTTTGTGCAACAGTCACTGCGCCTAAATGTATGCAGATGAAATATTCGAAATTTCGATGCTGTTTATGGCGCTGAAAACACATTATAGCATGCGCATTATAGCATATGTACGAAATATTCAGATAGCAATAAGGAAGATAGGCCGATAAATGGGACTTTTGCAATTAAAGCAATATTTTGGATTTTTTTTTTGTATAATGCATTGTCAGCGAAACCTGAACGATGGTGAAAATTTCAAAACCCCAGTTCAATGGGAAGTTAGTTCAAAATCCAAAGCAAAATCTCTGGAAATAAAACTTTTCAAATATCTCTACCCGTGCGCCACCTATCGGAATTATTTTTTTGTTATATTGCGTGGGGGCAGAAAACTAAACGATGATGAAAATTTCAAGATTCTACCTCAACGGGAAGTTCGTTGAAAAACGAATTAATCGACACCGAAAACAGACCTTCGCATTTCTTAAATAGAACGACTCACGCGCCACCTAGCGGGTCCAATTTTTTTTTGAACATTTGGAAATTGATTAAGTAATACACACGCTAAATATCAGCTAAATCGGTCCATAATTAGGATTTTCAGCTGTTATTACCCCGACCTCAGCTCCACCTAGCGGAATTTTTTTTTAGGAAAATATTTCTTTTCATAGTAGTAATACATGTTCCGAATTTCAGCCAAATCGGACCATAAATGCGATTTTTGAAAATATAGCGACCCACGCGCCACCTATCGGAATTTTTTTTTTTTCATAATATTGCATTGTCATCGCGACCTGAACTGTAGTGAAAATTTCAAGACCCTAGCACAACAGGAAGTTGGTTCAAAATCGAATGCAAAAATCCGGGCACAAGAACGACGAAAGCGACCTAATAAAAACATTTTAATAAAAATATTTAAAAAGACATTTTATATTGATTTTTTTGAATGTTATTCAAAAGTGGTCAAATTTTGTCTAGACCTGTTTGGTGTTCGGGTTGTAAATCTGAATGAATAGAAATGAATTGTTGTCTTTAGTAATATTTTAGACAACCTCTAACCACTTCCTTTAGTACAAAATTTAAAGACCTGTGAAAAAATTATCGATTTTTATATTCCAAAATTTAAAGAAATAATCTACCGAAGTCCGATAAACAGAAAAATATCCCCCTTATTCATAAAAAATATGAAAGGTTTATTAAGCTCTTATTATTCAAAGTTTGTATGAAAATGTCATTTTAAAAAGCTTTATAAACCAATTTTATTTTTTATGAATATGAGGGTATGTTTAAAGAAAATTAAATTTTTGGAAAAACTTACCAAAAAACCAAAATTGTATAAGCGGTTATCTCATTTCTATAATGGGTGGTATGTATGTATATTTATATTTATTTTATATTTATTTCATTTGGCTGTCCGTTAACTAAAAATATTCGCAGTAATTATTTTTCCGAAAAAAGCATCACAAATATAAAAATATGTCTTATGAAAATTTAATGAGCTTTTAAAAAATCAAGATTGGAAATACTCATATATCTAAAGATGTTTTAAAAAAGAGAAAACTATTTTCAATCAAAAAAAAATTGTAGGCCGGAGCCGTTCTCGAACCAACAACAGTTCGCTCGCTATCCAATGCGCTAACCACTGCTCTACTGCTTTATCTACGAATTCATTGTCAAATCACCTATTCAAGCTGTATGAGCAATGAGCGAGAGAATGAAAATAGTTTCTCTAATAAAAGGAGGAGCTTGTTGAGTGAAGGATTGAAAGGTTCATTTTGCAGAAATATGAGTTCTATTTATAGAAGTTTATTATACATGGCGTGTTTTTAAATCTTTTTAGTGGGGGTAAATTACAAATTCTGGTTAGGTCAAAAAAAGTTTGAGGATTTTCTAGCTTTTTTCTTTAACCATAACTTAACAATATTTAAGACACTTTATATGGATTTTTTATTTGATTTAAAGAAAAAATATATATTGATTTTTCTATTCAATTTGTTCTAGACCTGTTTGGGGCTCGGGTTGCAAATCTGCCCTTTTAAAAGTTAATACATATGTACATATGAATATAAATCAGTTTTTGCCTTCAGTAAAATTTAAGACGACCGCTAACCACTTAGTTTAGTTCAAAATTTAAGTACATATTAAATATGTTGTCGATTTTTATATTTTAAATAGGGAGTCTATCAGCATCTTTGTCTCAAACGGTTGAAATCACTAAAATTTATAGAAGTAATCTACCGAATAAATAGACTACTGTGTTTGAAAAAATTTCGCAACTTCGATCTTATATCATCAACCACTCGACCACTACCCCCGACGCTTCCCACTGGGCTATCGCTTTATGTACAAATTGATTGTCAGATAACCAATTCAAGTGGTATGAGAAATTTCCATTCGCTTATTACAGATAAATGAATGGGTATGGGTTTTAGCTTGGCAATTATTTATATGGAAAATTTGTTAGCCTATTAATATAATAGATATGTATTTAGTTATTGGCTAAGGAGTATGAGCTGTGGCACACTGGTTGACGTACCCAACTCACACTCCGGCGGCCAGGGTTTTAATGATTACTTTTTTATTTTATTTTTAATTTTTTATTATAAGTGGACTGTAAATTCCATTTATTTAATTTTATTGTTGTTACTAAATGAGGGTGAGCGTTAGCACTAACGAGTTTGCAGTTAGCAGCAAAAGCTGAATGACACTCCGCACTAGGCTCTGAGATAGGCAACTGGATGACTGCTCACTTTACCAACATTTTATTTATTTAGGGACTGGTCCCTTCCAAAAGTATGCATAGGAGGCTAGCACAGTGCTAAAACTACGATCCTATACCGATACCGTTACTCCTCCTCGAACCATTTAGATGACTTGATGAAGGCCATCAGGTCCTTTATGTCCAGCTCCGTGACCTGGCGTAGGCTGACCAGGAAGGGAACTCCCAAAAAGCGCATTCTCGCGCCACTTAAAGCCGGGCAGTTGCAGATGAGGTGCTCCACCGTTTCCTCCTCCTCATCATCCTTACAACTCCTACAGCATCGTCGGTAGGGCACACCAAGTCTTTCTGCGTGCCTACCAATGAGGCAGTGCCCAGTTAATACGCCTATTAATATGGAGACTTCTCTTCTCCTTAGGGCATAAATTTGTCTTGATCTTTTATGATCCCATTTCGGCCAGGTTTCTTTGGATATCCGGCATCCTGGAGATTGCAGCCATCTTTCGTTGGCTTGACGGAGTGTGTACTCCTTCAGCATAAGTTTGCATGTGGCAAACGGCATACCTAAGCGCTCTTTATCGCGAAGAACCTGCTTGGTCGTGCCCTGCCTCGCAAGTTCGTCTGCCCTACAATTTCCCTCAATGTCCCTATGCCCCGGGACCCATGTGAGGTTAACGCGATTTTGTTGGGCCATCTCTTGTAGAGATCGACGACAGCTGAGCGTCAGTTCAGAGTTGAACGAGTAAGAGCCAAGGGATTTGATGGCCGCCTGGCTGTCGCTGAATATAAAAATGTCCTGTCCGATAGTGTGTTGGCCTATCCAGGCCGCGGCATCCATGATTGCTGAAACTTCAGCCTGGAAGACACTGCAGTGATCAGGTAGTCTGAAGGAGAGCTCAAGGTTCAGATCCTTTGAATAAACCCCTCCTCCAACTCTGCCGTCTAAAAGAGGGAGAGTAATCCGAACGGTGCAGACGTGTTTCTTTTCGCTCCGTGTTTTTGTTCATTTTGCTTAGTTTGCAAATTATAAATAATTACTGGCTATAACTATTCTAAGACTGTGAAATTTAAATTTTGTGGAATTTAAATTGAAATTTAAATTCTATTCTAATAATTTATTTGTGTTTAATAAATAAATTATAAACTTATAAATTATTCTCCACTATGCCGTGTGTGTGTGGACATAAGGTTGATCGTACTCAACGAACAGTGATGTGTGAAAAGTGCAATGACCTTTTTCACTTGGATTGTGTCAGTGTGTCAGTGATGGATCTCGATCTTCTGCTTGCATCCAATAAGCATTTTTATTGTAACTTTTGTTGGGCCGAGAGTCTTGCTTCTAAAAGTACGCCGCCCCCAATCACTCAACCTACATCAACAAATAATTCTATAATAGAAAATGCAAGTGAGAATACAAGTGACAAACAAGAAACTTTGCTTTGTATAGCTAGTGACGTTGCTACTCTTCGTTCTGAAAATGGTCAAATTCTCACGATAATAAATGCTCTTAAAAGTGATAATACTTTGCTTATGCATAAGTGTGATCTCTTATCCGCCGAGATTAGCTCTCTCCGTTTGCTAATCGATAAGAAATATAATGCTAATGATACAAGCGAAAACAATAACAAGCTTAATAAACATATGACTAGTGAAATTGGAGAGTCAGCAAATAACAAAATAAAAACTGGTTCTGCTACAACAACAAAAAAACCTGCCTCAGTTAACAAAACGAACATAAACAGTGAAAAATCTAATAAGACAAACATTGGCAAGAAAATTAGTGATGCTTCGAAATCAATAAAATCTGGTTCAGCGCAGAATAAAAATACCGTAGAGTCATCAAATACTAACAACAACAACAATGATAACCATCTGCCCGCAACTAACCTACAGTCTATCTTAATTGATTTGGCAGACACTAATGACCTGCTATCACTTCCACCACCTAATCATTCGCCCGGTATCGTTGCCAACATAAACGATGCTAATAAGCCCGGGCAGAATACGAATACGAATACTGTTGAGTTATCTGAACAGAATATGAATTTAGAAGAGTTACCTGCGCAGAATACGAGTACTGAAGAGTTATCAATAATAAACAACAACAATAATAACTTTTCACCAACAACTAGCCAACAGACTGTGTATGCTAATGTCGCTGCTAATGCTAATCGTGGTTCTGCCTCAGTGAATGCTTCTAAAATTATTAAATCAGCTGTATACAAACCCAGTAATCCGTCCACTATTGTTGTTGGAAGTAACTGTAATGTACATCTTGACTTAGCCGTTCGTCTGAAATGGTTACATCTGTCGTCGTTTAAGCCTTCGGTTAATGCTAATGATATTATCGATCATGTGTCGAGAATAACAAACATTTCTCCATCTTTTTTTCACTGCCATAAGCTTATTAAGAAGGGCATTGATCCATCATCGTTAGTAAGATGCAATTTTAAACTTGGGATCTCGCCTACAATTTATAACAAGTTGCTTGACTCATCTATCTGGCCATCGGATGTCAAAGTTAAACCTTTTCGTTTTTTTCACAAGGGTCAGGGGGCAAAAGACAATCAGTAGCTAAACAGGCAAACCTTTCTGCTAATGGTACTCTAAAAATCTACTTTCAAAATGTCTCTGGTATGAGAACTAAAGCTAAAGATATATTCCTAGCCTCATCACGTTGTGAATACGATTTGTATGTCATTGTCGAAACTTGGCTTAATGACGATTTTTTTGATGCCGAGTTTTTTAACCAAAATTTATACCATACGTATCGGAAAGATAGAGATCCCATCAAAACTGGATGTTTAAGAGGTGGTGGCGTCTTAATTGCGGTTAGGCGTTCACTCCTCTCTTCTCACGTTCAGCTCTCTAACAGTGACTCTCTTTTAGACCAACTTTGCGTTTCTATTTGCGGCCCATCTGGCAATCTGTTTATCTGTGCGTCGTATATTCCACCCGATAGTAACGACTCGTTGTACTGCGCCCACGTATATAATATTCTCGACATATACGAAAATAAT
This sequence comes from Campiglossa producta, assembly GCA_964058755.1. NCBI lineage: Eukaryota > Metazoa > Arthropoda > Insecta > Diptera > Tephritidae > Campiglossa > Campiglossa producta. The sequence continues at coordinate 60,526,850 of CAXKVI010000004.1, read as the reverse complement.
ATAAATAGCCATTTCTGCATTTTGGGTGATTTTAATCTAAATAAGGTTGGTTGGTCAAAATTACACAACGATGTAATCTTAACTCCAACAAATGTTAATTATGCTCATGAAATAAACTTTCTAGATACCCTTTTTAGTTGTAACCTTATTCAGATTAACTCCTTTGTGAATATGCTAAACAATATATTAGATCTCATATTTGTTGATGATAATTTAATTTCTAATTTGACTGAGTGTCAATTTCCCATTTCTAAGTCGGTTATGCATCATGTGCCGCTATCCTTAACCTTAGAATTTGTAGACTTTGTCCCTATAGATCGAACACCTCAAAACTTTCAATCGTTTAATTTCAAAAATGCAAATTTTGAGTTACTCAACTCGAGCATATTGCAAATTGATTGGGAGTCTAGTTTCTCTGGAAAAAACACTGCCGAATGCTTTGACATCTTTCTGCTTGAACTGGCTGATGTATTTAGTAGAAACCTGTCTCTGCTTCCGGTTAAAAAACATAAATTACCGTGGTACAATTCTAGGTTAAAAAAGTTGAAAAATCAAAGGAACAAATTTTTTAAAAAATATAAAGCGACACATGATATTTTATTTGAGGAAAGATACCTATTTTTTATGCGAGAGTTCAATGTACTTGATAAATTTTTATATAACAAATACATTTTGCACTGTGAGAATGAATTGAAAGAAAATCCTAAATCTTTCTGGAACTATGTACGTTCAAAAAAAGGTTCTGGTAATATTCCCACCTGTGTTAAATATAATGGAGTTTCCTCAAATAATTTATCTGATTCAGTAAATCTTTTTGCTGATTTTTTCAAGTCAAATTTTGTTGTTGACTCTGATTCCACGGCTATTAGTCCTCTTATTGGTACACCCAAATCCATGGATTTTGGGGCAATGTGTATATCCGAAACAGATATTATTAATGGAATATCGTCCCTACAATCTTCAATGAAAAAGGATATCGATGGTTTGTCTACATTTTTATTCAAAAAATGTAGCTTCTCCCTTAGCATTCCATTATGCCATATCTTCAATGTTTCGCTATCCACCGGAACTTTCATTGATCGGTGGAAATTGGCGTCTATCACTCCAATATTCAAGGCAGGCCACAGAAATGAGATAAAAAATTACAGGCCAATTTCTAAATTGTCTACTTGCTCCAAACTTTTTGAGAAAGTGGTCAAGGAAAAGTTGGCATTTGCGATCAAAGGTTTAATCGATCCATGTCAGCATGGGTTTGTAGGAGGGCGATCGACAGTCACTAATCTTGCTGTATTCTCTCAATTCTGCGTTTCTGCCTTTAAAGACGGTTGTCAAGTTGATACAATTTACACCGATTTCTCTAAAGCGTTTGACACAGTGTCCCACAAAATACTGTTGTCTAAATTGGAAAATTTAGGTTTCCACTCCGTTTTTTTGTTGTGGCTTAAGTCGTATCTTACTGATAGAATCTCTTTCGTCCAAATTGAGTCTGTGAAGTCTTACAACTTTCTTGCAACCTCAGGTGTGCCACAAGGTAGTATTCTTGGTCGCATCTTATTTATAATTTTCATCAATGATGTTGGCTTGCACCTAAAGCATTCAAACTACCTTTTGTATGCAGATGATTTAAAACTGTTCAGTAGAATCTCTTCTGAATCGGACGCCCTACTTTTGCAGGAAGATCTGAATGCTCTTAACGCCTGGGCCATTCAAAATAAATTGTGCCTTAACGGTAGTAAGTGCTGTCACATAACGTTCTCCAAGTCTATGAATGTGCTTGCGTCTACTTATTTGGTTTCTAATGTAGCTCTTGCATCGGTTCGAGAATTTCGTGATTTAAGAGTAATTTTTGACTCTTCCTTCACTTTTGTCAACCATGTCAACCATATTATACCGAAATCTTATTCTAACTTGGCCTTTCTTCGACGCTATGCGAAGGATTTTGAAGATCCCTATACTAGGAAAATTTTGTTTAATTCTTTAGTGCGATCAAAATTAGAGTATGGTTCAGTTATCTGGAATCCGATGTATAAAACGCACTCTGTTAGAATTGAGAGAGTTCAACGTAAATTCACACGATTTGCTGTTCAACCTCTCAATTTTAATTTTCCTTTGCCACCTTATCCTGCCAGGTGTATGCTAATTAATGTTCAGTCGCTCGATATTAGGCGAGCTATTCAAAATCTAATGTTTATCTTTGACATAATTACCGGTGCCATTGATTGTTCAGCTCTTCTTGGACAGATATGTTTTAATATCCCCAATAGAACTCTACGCTCTACTAATATCTTTTATATTGGTATTCTGAGATCGAATTATCTCAAGTTTGCCCCACTTATAAGAGGGCACAACGAGTTAAATCGTATCTTTAGAACTATTGATCTCGATTTCGCAATGTCGAGGTCCCATTTCAAGGCAGATATTGAATCTTACTACCGAGATAATCAGCCTTTGACTTAATTTTTATTAGTCTTAAGTTTAAGTTTAAGAAATTTGTAAATCTAGTCAGTAAGGTTTTTTGCCATTGACTTAATAAATGAATTGAATTGAATTGAATTGAACTTCGAGCCATCAGTATAAATGGAAGTGCCGCCATGAGTGGCGGGATTCCGAGCCGTGCTCTCCCATTCTTCCCTGCTGGGATTGTTGATTTTAAAACCGCTATCTCCGACTGTTGTGGTCGCACAGCGATCTGTGCTCAGCGGAAGAAAGCTATAGGATCCCAAAATACAGGCGTGTCCAGTAGTGCTTGCGCCCCAGCCGGACGTTTCCCTTAGACGCAGAGCCGATGCTGCTGCTACCCGGTGCCCTTCCAGATCGAGTGGCAAAATGCCAAAAATGGCCTGGAGTGCTTCATTGGGCGTTGTTCTTAACGCACCGCTTATACAGATCATGCAAGATCTGTGTACTTTATCTAGCAGATTAAGGTCTGTTGCCTTGCTCAGCGCACGCCACCATACCACAACTCCATAGAGCATCATTGGTCGAATGATTGCAGTGTAGATCCATTTGCATATTTTGGGACTGAGCCCTCATTTCTTTCCAATGGCTCTTTTGCACGTGTAGAGTACAATACACGCTTTCTTCTGGCGCTGAAGAACATTCTCCTTCCAGATTAGTTTCCTATCCAGAACTGTGCCCAAGAACTTGGCTTTGTCAGCCAAGTTCAGGTGCACGTTATTCAGTTTTGGTAGTAGTAGCGGTGGTATTTTATAGCGGTTGGTGAAAAGGACCAGTTCTACTTTTCCCGGGTTGATGCTCAGCCCGCAGCGCGAACACCATGAGGAAACCCCTCTCAGTGCTACTTGCATCAACTCGCATAGGGTTTGTGGGAATTTGCCCCTATATACTATAGCTAAGTCATCTGCATATGCCACTACCTTCCCGCCCCCCCAGCTTGTGTCTCGCAGCATCGAGTTGACAGTGAGGTTCCATAGAAGCGGGGAGAGAACACCACCCTGCGGCGTTCCCCTTGTGACATAGCGTGATAAGTCAACCGCCTTAGCAGTTGATCAATAAGTCCAATAAGAGACCTGCTTATGCCCAGACTTGTTAAAGCGGTGTTTATAGCATCAGGGCTTATGTTGTTGAAGGCTCCTTCAATATCTAAAAAGGCCACAAGACAGTACTCCTTTTCATACAGCGATTTTTCAATAACAGAAACTAGGCTGTGAAGCGCAGTTTCTGTAGATTTCCCTTTGGTGTATGCATGCTGGTAGCTACAGATCAGGTTGCTATCAATAGTAGAGGAGAGGTAGTCATTTATTATCCTCTCGAAGGTCTTGAGCACAAAGGATGAGAGACTGATCGGCCTATAGTCCTTGGGCTCGTAATGAGACGCCTTCCTCGCCTTAGGAATAAACACTACCGTGGCACTTCTCCAGGAGCACGGAATGTAGCTAAGAGCCAGGCAGGCCGTATAGAGAACTACCAGCCATTTGGCTGATGTCTCCAGTGTGTTTATGAGTTGTGCGGGAATAATCCCGTCTGGCCCGTCAGCCTTGAACGGTTCGAAGCTTTTAACCGCCCACCTGACCTTTTCCTCCGTAATGGGTATGTATACAGCCAGGTTTGTTGTAGGTGCTAAGGGTTCCTCATGCAAGTTTCCTGGGAAGTGCGTATTCAAGAGTAGCTCTAGGGTTTCCCTCTCCGTGCTGGTCCAGGATCCGTCAGGTTTGCGCAAATAGCTTGTGGCTGTTTGAGTTTTTGAGAGCAGTCGTCTAAGTCTCGCTGTATCGTCGACATTTTCGACCCCAGTGCAGAAATTTCTCCACGATACTCTCTTCGCCTGCCTCAGAGCTTTTTTGTAGGCCCTGAGTTTAACTTTATATTCGAGCCATTGAGTCTCCGTGCCAAGGCTCTTGGCCTTATTATATACGTACCGGTGGTCGGAGAATGAGTGTTCATCGAGAACGCGCCATTTTCTGACCCACTCATAAGCGCCTTCGCTGCAAATAGTGAGATCTATGACCTCCCTACGGGTTTTAGTAATAAACGTAGGTTCGTTACCCACGTTGCAAACTACCAGGTTAGTTGTTAACAAATAATCAAACAACGACTCTCCTCTAGCATTGATATCGGAGCTTCCCCACTGGACGTGATGATTATTGGCGTCAGTTCCGATAATAAGATGACCCATGGAAAAATTTGCCAGCAGGTCTTGTACCTCCTTCTGTGGCGGAGGTTCTTCGGCGTCGTAGGACATATAGACTGACGCCATGTGGCATGTGGCAAACGGCATACCTAAGCGCTCTTTATCGCGAAGAACCTGCTTGGTCGTGCCCTGCCTCGCAAGTTCGTCTGCCCTACAATTTCCCTCAATGTCCCTATGCCCCGGGACCCATGTGAAGTTAACGCGATTCTGTTGGGCCATCTCTTGTAGAGATCGACGACAGCTGAGCGTCAGTTCAGAGTTGAACGAGTAAGAGCCAAGTGATTTGATGGCCGCCTGTCTGATAGTGTGTTGGCCGCGGCGTCCATGATTGCTGATACTTCAGCCTGGAAGACACTGCAGTGATCAGGTAGTCTGAAGGAGAGCTCAAGGTTCAGATCCTTTGAATAAACCCCTCCCCCAACTCTGCCGTCTAACTTCGAGCCATCAGTATAAATGGAAGTGCCGCCATGAGTGACGGGACTCCAATCCGTGCTCTCCCATTCTTCCCTGCTGGGAATGTTGATTTTAAAACCGCTATCTCCGACTGTTGTGGTCGCACAGCGATCTGTGCTCAGCAGAAGAAAGCTATAGGATCCCAAATTGCTGGCGTGTCCAGTAGTGCTTGCGCCCCAGCCGGACGTTTCCCTTAGACGCAGAGCCGATGCTGCTGCTACCCGGTGCCCTTCCAGATCGAGTGGCAAAATACCAAGAATGGCCTGGAGTGCTTCATTGGGCGTTGTTCTTAACGCACCGCTTATACAGATCATGCAAGATCTGTGTACTTTACCTAAGAGATTAAGGTTTGTTGCCTTGCTCAGCGCAGGCCACCATACCACAACTCCATAGAGCATGATTGGTCGAATGACTGCAGTGTAGATCCATTTGCACATTTTGGGGCTGAGCCCCCATTTTTTTCCAATGGCTCTTTTGCACGTGTAGAGTGCAATGCACTCTTTCTTCTGGCGCTGAAGAACATTCTCCTTCCAGGTTAGTTTCCTATCCAGAACTTTGCCCAAGAACTTGGCTTTGTCAGCCAAGTTCACGCGCACGTCATTCAGTTTTGGTAGTATTATCGGTGGTATCTTATAGCGGTTGGTGAAAAGGACCAGTTCTACTTTTCCCGGGTTGATGCTCAGTCCGCAGCGCGAGCACCATGAGGAAAACTCTTGCATCAAGTCGCACAGGGTTTGTGGGAATTTGCCCCTATATACTATAGCTAAGTTGACTGCATATGCCATTAGACTGATCGGCCTATAGTCCTTGGGCTCGTAATGAGACGCCTTCCCCGCCTTAGGAATAAACACTACCGTGGCACTTCTAGAGAAATACCAGCCATTTGGCTGATGTCTATGACCTCCCTACGGGTTTTAGTAATGTAGGTTCGTTACCCACGTTGCAAACTACCAGGTTAGTTTTTAACAAATAGTCAAACAACGACTCTCTTCTAGCATTGATATCGGAGCTTCCCCACTGGACGTGATGAGCATTAGCGTCAGTTCCGATAATAAGATGACCCATTGAAAAATTTGCCACCAGGTCTTTTACCTCCCTCTGTGGCAGGTCTTTTACCTCCCTCTGTGGTTCTTCGGTGTCGTAGGGCATATAGACCGACGCCATCGTCAGGCTGGTACTGTCGACTGTTAAACTGGCAGCTGTAACGTCACCATTGCTATAGCTGGGCAAGAGAAAGGCATTCAGCTCAGACTTAACCAAAATACAGGCTCTAACCCTGCCCCCCTCGCTGACTCGGATAAGCTTAAAACCCTTAGGCCCCAAACCGCAAATCCTTGAGCTGTTGGCCCAGGGTTCTTGGATGAGGACCACATCTATGTCGCCTTTAGAGAGACACTGATTAAAGCAGCCGAGGCTGCTTTAGATTTGTGCAGGTTTATCTGAATCACTACCGTATCGTCGAGTTCCACCTCGTCTGGAGGCTTATCTTTCAACGACGATTTGTTCAGACCACGATTTGGCGTGGCCGAGATCCTACTAACTGTGGCAGTATCGATATTGCTGCGCTCAGGACAAGCTGCTATCACTGTGACGTTGAGGTCTTCCCCGTCCAGCAGGCTGTCTCCCATCTCCGAGCTGTTCACTGCTCCTTCTTCATTTGACGTGGCAGATATCATACTTTCCGAGTCGGAAATCTCCGACTCCTCTACCGGCACTGCGATGTCCGAGTCCTCCGGTGCAGCCGAAATAGCAGCGCGCTGTGCATCGCCGCGGTATACGTGGATCACGATCTGACCCATGCCGTAGTGCACTCGTCCATTGCACCGTTTAAGGGGCTCGAGTGCTTCCTTATTCAAGGTGGAGACAACTTGCCTGTCAGGCCCTACCGCATCCTCGACCAGATTGACACCCCAGTCCTGCGTCGGGAGAGACGGGTTGATTATCCTCAGCATCCTGAGAATTCTCTCAGGTTCAGCAGGGATAGCAGGAATCCACGCTCTTGCCCTTGTCCTTCCAGTCGACAACCTCGATTTTTGCCCCTTGGTAGATCTCACCCAGTCTTGCAGCTGCTGCCTTGTACAGTGCAACAGTTTTTGCATCCTCGCAAGCGAATATCTTGATTCGGCCCTGGTGCCATCCCGCATCAGAACCCATCGGCATGGCACCCGGAGACTCATCCATAATGTCGAGAAGGGCATTACCGATAGCGTTCCGGACGTACGGCCACTGGTCCCTAGGGATGGCCCAGCTTTCGTTACCTCGGTCAATGACGCCTATGAGGATCCTATCCTTAGTCACTTCAGCAAAGCTGAGTTTACCCACTACGTGGGCGTGTTGCTGCCACTTCGGCTGAGGTTTTAAATCCACGTCCGATCTCTGGCGTTTGAAGGGATTCCCATTAACCTTCTTTGGCGCGTAATCGCTTTGGAAGTTCGGTAAGATAGCTTCAGCCATCTCCACCGTCTTTCTAGCATTCGGCGATAGCGTATCTTGTGAAATACCCTCGTATTTCTTCAGGATCCTCGCGGCCGCTCTTTTGTCCAAGTACTCAGAGCGACTGGGAGATGTCTTTTGGGGTAAATTTCGACCCGTAGTTGCCATCGCGGTCGTTCCCTTATTTGGATCTCTGGGGCCAGGTCGTGAGACCACTGCCACAGACATTAAAGACTTGGTTTCGGTACCGGCACTTACTAGGGCTTTAGCATCAGCCGTTGTTGGCTTCACTATGTTTGTACCGGTACTTACTTTGGGGATTGCCCCCTTGTTATCCAGAGCTAATCGACCCGTAGTTGCCATCGCTGTCGATCTCTCGGCTGATAAAGAAATGGAGTTTGTCCTCCGACGTTGCGTTCTCGCTTGCTCCAGCATTTTCCTCCTCTGCTGTGCAGTATACATTGTTGTATCTTTAGTTTTAGGGTTTTTGTTACTATTTATCATCTTGTTCGTACGACCCCTCGCCGGCCAAGGCCAGTTTAGGGTCAAGGGAAGAGTAAGGGGAATGTGTCGTCCGCCGCGGCAGAGCCCCATACCGCGGTAAAGCCATAGTTACTCTCCGAGGCGGCCCGGTATCAGAGAGGCTCCGTTCGATTACAGCCACGATTTGCCTCCCGGCTGCAAACGTCCAATGGGCACGTGGTCGCATAACACCCTGGATTGGGAGGGGGAAGATCTTAGTCGTCGCGCCAGAGAGGCTTTGCTTCTCTCGTGATGTAGTACCAGCGGCGCTATGATCACAAGGGCAGCGTAGCCCTGTGGCTATCGACTTAAGCCCTCGTACCGCGGCAAGGTGTCCACCTTTCACGAGGGTGGGCGGAGAGTAGTTTATTATTATATGTATTTAGTTATTGGCTAAGGAGTATGAACTGTGGCACAGTGGTTGACGTACCCAACTCACACTCCGGCGGTCAGGGTTCGAATCCCGCCGCCGCCGGTGTTTTTTAATTATTACTTTTTTATTTTATTTTTAATTTTTTATTATAAGTGGACTGTAAATTCCATTTATTTAATTTTATTACACTAACGAGTTTGCAGTTAGCTGCAAAAGCTGAATGACACTCAGCTCTAGGCTCTGAGATAGGCATCTGGATGACTGCTCACTTTACCCACATTTTATTTATTTAGGGACTGGTCCCTTCCAAAAGTATGCATAGGAGGCTAGCACAGTGCTAAAACCACGATTTGGTGAAGCTGCTATAAACTACGTATTCCGAAAATTCCATAAACTATCTGCGAATTACATTGGTATGTAATGCAGAAGTTATGAAATGAACGAAATAAACATAGCTTATGCCGCGTAAACAGACAATTTGGAATTAAAAATCGCGCGGTTTTTTATTCCAAATTTTTGCCAGTAGCGCTTTTTTAAATATTTGTGAAATAATATTCTAAAATCATAATATCAAATGAATATTTGAAATTAAAAATTGCGCGATTTTTTATTCCAAATTTTCAAGGGGAGTGTCATAATCCCATTTTTTTTACTTGGGATTTTGCCACTTGAGACTATGACATGTCACCATGGTTTTGTTAGGTTGGAGAAGAACTGCGACCTGTTAGGCTATTTCTGATCACGGATTTGGATTTAGCTCGCCAAATACATGAAAATTAATGTATTGAGTTCACAGATCCGTAAACTTTTTGTTTTTTTTTTGTTTTTGTGCCATTTGAAGAATGTAAAACTACACCTTCGCAGAGTAGGTAAGTAGGTAAGGTAAGTATGAATCTTATATTAAGCAAACATTTATTCGAACGTATATGCGAAATTTATATTTCTGGTTATAATATTGATCATATAATGATAATTAATCATGTAGAATATCAATAAACAAAATTTAGTAAAAAATTTGATCAAAAACACCAAAAAAAGACGGAAATATGAATTTTTTTTATTTAATACTAAATATTTTTTTGGAAAAGTAACTTTATAAAAAAAGATGTTTAACATTTTTTGTAGCCCACTCAATGTCCTTTAAGAATCTGTATCTATCTTTGTTGTACATGAATATTTGCATTTTTGATAATTTTTGAAAGAAAAAATGGGAAATCGAAAAAACATGCTAATTTTTGAGGCTAGAATACTAGAAAACGGCTAGTCTGAGAAAATTTCGGCCAATGCAAATTTTGTAGGGAATTCGATTTTCCTACAAAAATATGTTCAGGTAAATGGTGTGTTACAGGAATGGTTTGTCGTTTTTATACCAAATATGAGGTAAAGTCTGTAAAATCTAAACTAGCGATGATAGACCTCTAGACTTCACTTTAAAAATCTGAAAAAATTACAGTAATTTTTTTGCACCTTTCTTAAAAAGAAAATCAATATAATTTTTGAAAAAAAACAAAATTTTTTATTTTTGGCCCAGTCTACTATACATATATGTCGTTCGAAATACAATCAGAGCAATTCGAAATAAAATTCCGCACGTATTATGTTCCCTCTCCCATTGTTCCCATTATTAATAAAACATTATCCACTAATTAATTATTATTATAGGGCCTTATTACACAACGATCTATTGTGTGACACTAATTTAATAACTAAAACGAAATTCAATATTCGCATTGCTATGCCGATTATCAAAACAGATTAATTCCAATATTTAAAAATCGTCGTCACCCATTTAGCCTGCCCACATTGAAGACGGCGACTACAAACCACAGCTAAAAAAAAACAAAGCTGGACTACAAGCAGCAAAACAAGCAAAAAATTTGGAAAAAATACAGATTGTGTTAGAGAAATATATAATTTAACAATTGGAATTGATATTATTAGTTATTTGCTTTTTTCATTTTTTACAGAAAAAGAACAGCGTCACCCTCTGTCGCCTGCGAAAAATGGAAATAGATTTATTCTGGCGACAGCGGTATTTGTGATTGATTGTCACTTTACTGTGTAGCTGCCAAAAAATTCGTTGACATAAGAACGTGTATGGGTCAATTTCAAAAAAAACGAAATTTTTGTGTCCCTGCACTTTACACTACTATTTTAGGTAAAAAAAAATATCAAAAAAAAAAACAAAAATGTGAGAATGATCATGGAGGAATATGTAACCAAAAAACGTTATTCTCAAATTTGTGTGTTTGTTTTTTTGTTTGTTTAGAATGGTGCTTTGTTTCTCCCTCTGACTCCTTTCATACAAAAGCATGTGTCCCCCGTTAGAATTTTTAGTAAACAAAATAAAATAAAATCAAGAAAAAAAGTAAATATGTAACATTTAATAACTGTTTTCGAATTATTGGGTTTCTTTCTTTAGTTTTGATTTGTTATAGTTGTCAAAAATTAATTAGTGCGAATTTGGCGTTGCGAAGAAAGGTTGTCCCCACAATTTGTATTGAGCGTCACTTTTTTATACATCAAGAAATATTACCAGTTTTGAGTTTGCATTTAAATAAAGTAAACTACGTAAGGAAAGTACAAACTTTAAATATTAAAAAGTGAAAAAGCGAAAAAAAAAATCTATTAAAAAAAGTGTGCATTTGCGTAGTTTTTGTGAACACCATGGTAAGGGCGCGATAAAATGTCATGAGCGTCACGCTAATTTTTTTAAAAGTGAATATATTAAATGTAAAAAATTTAAGTTGACAATCATTGTTTACATGGTTTCAACTAATTTTTTTATAATTTGTGAATTTGGGAAATAAATTGCCTACGGAAAAAAACCAAAATAGGCAAAAATGTCATGAGCGTCACTTTTGATACATATTGCTTCATAGCTTAAAATGCTTAATTTTGATTTTATTTTTTAATTTTCAAGAGTAAAACAACAAAATTAACGGCGGCTGAGAGAGCACGGAAATATCGAGAGAAAATAAAGCTCGATAAAGCGCGTAATAACGAATTAAAAAGAAAGAAGAAAGAAAGGTATAATCGTGGTATATTTCAGTTTAATTTTTATTGTTACTGACTGATTCTGTTTTTGAATAGCAACGAGAAACGGATGAAAAGAGGTGACATGCCGAAAAAAATCCTTTGCATTTTTAGCGATTTTTTTATACATATTTGGTGTGTGACGCTCAAGACAGAAATCATAGAAAACCTAAAAAAATCCAAAAATATTGATTTTTTTGAGAGCCTAAAGGTACCACCGGATTCTTCATAAATTTCTACATAAATTGGCCACTCTTACAGGCGAATTGAAAAAACTTTAAAAATAAGCAAAAAAAACTCGTTGTGTACGTTTTTTTTGAAATTGACCCGTATAAAAATATTATGACAGATGTCGCTTCGTAGTCGCCGTCTTCAATGTGTGTAGGCTAATTATTATTTTCCCTAGAGAAAAGAATTTTAGGAATTTTTCCGAGAGAATAAAAAAAAAAACGGAGGGAACAAAATTCGGAGAGAATATTTAAATTGGCCTGAATACAATTTTTGGTGTAGGGTATTTTAACAAAGTTTTTGGGTGATAATAAAAAATAATATTTTATTAAACTGGTCATATTGTTTTCTTACCATGTGCAATCCGAACAGTACTTTGGCCATAGCTACAATGCGGTCGACAGTTTCTTGTGTTTTATCTTTATTTTTATCGTTCTGATTTGAAACCTTCTCTAGCGCCTGCTCATCTGCCAACTCTTCCCGTTTTCCCAATTTTGAGTATAGGTAGTGCTGCCATGACATTTCATCCGACGGATCCAATTTATCTGGTAGCGTCAATTGATTACGTGCGAATTCGATAACATCATATTCTTGCATTTTTTTCAAGTACCGATCCTTGCAATGTTGCACAAGTTCTTGTTCTCTACCAGCAAACAAATTCAATCCAACTGGAAGTAAACGCTTTAGACATGCTACCATGAGGCTGGCCTGAACCTCTTTATCTTTATCTCGTTTTTTATCTCTATTCTTCTTCTTTTTCTTTACTTTTCCCCCTGTTACAGGAGCTCCCTCAGTAATCGCAGATCGTCTTGTAGCTGTTGGCATAATTAATGCCATATTGTCGATTTCATTGGTCGATATGAAATTTTGTTCTTCCTTCAAGAAGTACTGACTCTTAGACCAAATATTAAAGATTTCAGCTACATGATTGTAAAGATCCTCCGCTTCAGGTATGTTATCTTTCAGCCAATGGTTCCGTTGTAAATCGACGTATTTTATTAGAAGTGGATAAAACGAATAAATGTCTCTAACAAGAAGTTGCCAGTCTTCTTGTAATTGAGTTTCCACTTGAGAAGTATCATCTGTTGCTGATTTGATAAAGCCTCGCATACTTTCTTCCTTATGGAACATGTTTTCTGTTCGCTTTTTAACACGCTCTGCGAGAGGCAAAAATGGATCCTTTAATAATTCCTCCGAAGTGTTAATGATTATTTGTTGTGTATACGCTGCTATTCTTGTCATCCAGGGGGCATTATCGTTTCCAATATTCTTCTTAATCATTTTCAAAACATTTCGTAAAAGAGAATTCATGTGATCAGCGGTCACCATAGTTACGTGATTTCCACTAGTAGGGCTTACATTATCCGGCCCTTGAGCCCACCAAAAAGGCAAATAAGAGCATAACAATGGCAGTATAACGTCTATTATATGCGGTGCATCGTTATATGTTTTCTCCGACTCGACAAAAATATCAACTTCTGACAGAATTGTTTCTAAGTTAGGCATACAACTTTCCATTCGTACCATAATATCCTGTGCTTCCAATGAGTGATCAGCGATCCTATTAAGAAGTGAATTTTGATTATGTTTATTCAGATGTGGTTCTAAGAAAGCCACCGGAAAGCAAGAACTGAATGCACCGAGGCACGATCCCAAAGCCGGCCGATGTCTTTCTATTTCGGTCTTAAGGTATTTACGATCGTGAGTGAGAGTTCCATCAGTACCAAGGTGATATAAAGCAGCTAAAATTTTATAAGAAGCCACCTGTATTTCGTCTAATAAGAGATCACTACCATAGTCACACGCAGCTAAGTGATCAAACATGGCAGTTAATGCTGGAAGCACAACAACATTTACATAGCCTAAGGAAGTAGATGTCTTTAAATGTGTACCTCGAAGGTGGCTATATTTTCCCTCTTGTAAGTTAAGTATGGTGTTACCCAGATCATCGGCGGTTTGATTGAAGAACGTTAGCATCGAAGTCCTTATAAACTCTGGGCAATTCTTTACTAATGTTTTAGCATCTATGCCTTTAACTAATACTTGAAGGCATCGAACAGTAATTCGTACATCAGGGCCAAAAGCACTGAGACGGTTTCGAAGTAACGATGCCAATTTGCAAAATATTGAAGCAACCATTTCCTTTTCTTTCAACGAGGCTGCACCTACAATATTCGTTGCCGTTGCCATTGCAACAAAATAATTCCGATGCGTGGAAAAATACTTCTCCATTAGCGGTAGAACAACTTTGGAAAAGAACTTGATATCACGTGAGGTAGTTTTAAAAGACGACCGTCTACTGAATGTTGTCGATGGTTTCAGTAACTTCATATTTATTGTAGCTCTATCCAAATATTGAATTAATTTTTCAAGTAAAGAGTATGAAAAACGAAGTTCTACAGCCGCTTGTGTTGCTCCTCCTTCACCTTCAACTACTCCACCTTTGGATGGCCTATGTATCAAAATATACGTATGTAGATGAATTTTCAATCTTATTTTTAAATATCATAAAAGTTTGAAAGTATAAAGTACATAACTAATATCTCCGGTATCAGTTATAAAAAAAACTAACGCCGGCGATATATCAACAGGCTATCATAACGGCAATAAACCTAATAATATAATCTTGATCTTATTGGCTCCACTGAATCTTAAATAAAACAAGCTTGTGTTATGCTTCAGTTTGAGAAATACGTAACAGTGTTGCCGTTGGGAGCCTAAAGGGTAAACTTGACCCTTTTTTATAGCCAGGACCCCGGACCCTACTTTTTCAAAAAAGTACCATTTTTTACCCTTTTTTAAAATTCGTGACCCTTTTTGACCCCTTTTCACTTGCAAACCCTGTTTGAAACCAAAAAACTACTTGTTCCTTTTTTACTCTTACATCGGGAACTTTTGCCGATTTCCAAATGTCGTGCCTAACTGAAGTCTTACTACTGGCAACTCATATCGCTTATTTGCTGCAACGTCGTCATAACTAAAAAAATGTGATATTACAGAAAACGCATTTTTAGTTTTTGAATTGATGTATATTTATGAGGGATATGTAATTAAAGGAAAAGGCTTCTATCGCGATACTGCGTGAAATCTTAAAACCTTCGATATAACACTTTGTCAGTTGATCAAACATATTATTTCCGATACATTAGTGATGTTAAGTCAAAATTTAGGTTTTTTGTGTTATGACGACGTTGCAGCACACAGTGGTCCTGACGGAAGTTTAGGATAACCTAAAATGTCATAGAAAACGCTTGATGCCATCTCTTTATACACAATATTTGCTCTCAGAATCCGTTTTAATCAAAATCGTAGCTGCTCATTTTCGAAAATGGAAGCAAAAATCTACATTTTAGTTTCTCTAAATGTCAAACTTTTAGGTTTTTTGAATTTTTCTCAAAACGGTAAGTTTTTCTAAAAACTATCTGGGATCAAGTTACACACCTGAAAATTCTGTACAAAAATGGTCAGAACAGTTTTTCTCCAAGAGTTCCCAGTTCTGAGATAATTAATTATAATGCACCTATATGCCACGTACACACAGAAAAAATTCTTACATTTTTAGTTAACATGATTCATGTTAAAGCAACATGAACACCTCTTGTACGTAAAACAAAAACAATTTCGGAAAATCAACACGAACATTTTAACATGAAGCGTATGGTTAAAATAACATGAAGTACTTCTGCATAAGAATTACATTAGTGTGTATCCCTTACACTATATTCGGTTTGTTTTAACATGAACAAGTGTTGTTTTCGACTGCCATCTGTTCCCCAACATTTTAACATGAAGCGTATGGTTAGAATAACATGAAATATTTCTGTATTAGAATTACATTAGTGTGTATCCCTTACACTATATTCGGTTTGTTTTAACATGAACAAGTGTTGTTTTCGAGCATCATCTGTTCCCCATCAAAGCTTGTGAACAGAATTGTTCTCAAAACAACAGAATTTAAGTCAGTGTGTAGATACCGACTTGATGAAAGGTTGTAGATATTATAAATAATTAATATATTGTAAAATTTATAGTTTCTTAACTTGCGAATAAGTTGTGAAGTTTTGCAAAAAGTTTTGGGTAAGTAATTTGTGTTGTTTTTCATATTTTGTAAACGTTTCCTGCAAAACACGTCCAAAAATGTCGGGGTAGGTTAAAAACAACGCGCACTATACATAAATACCATGGAAACGCTTTAGGATTGGGGATACCGGGTAGAAATGGCGTCGTTTGATACTTATCCCTACATTACTTGGACGTGTGCTACCAGTTTTACAATCGCTTGGATAATTTAAAGAGCTTTCAATGAAAACATTTTTATTTAATTTTAGATTGGGGCTTGTTTTTGCTGTTTTCGATGTAGAAGTTGCCAATGATTGCATTAAAATAAGAATATGTATATGTATGTACATATGCGTACTTTTATTATTTAACATGTTGATCGTGTTAATTTAACATGATGATCGTGTTAATTTAACATGATAGATCGTGTTAATTTAACATGATAGATCGTGTTAATTTAACATGATAGATCGTGTTAATTTAACATGATGATCGTGTTAATTTAACATGATAGATCGTGTTGATTTAACAATAAAAATATGTTAAATTAACATGACAGATCGTGTTAATAAATTATACAAGCATTATATTCTTTCATACCTGAAAATATGTATGTTAAAGGTTTTCGATAAATGAATTAACTAAATAAAAATTATTAAAAAAAATCAAAAACAAGGTGCTTTATTTTAAGGGTTAATTTAACAATAAAAACCTGTTAAATTAACATGATAGATCGTGTTAATTTAACAATAAAATCCTGTTAAATTAACATGATAGATAGTGTTGATTTAACATAACATATCGTGTCAATTTCATATGATAGATCGTGTAAATTTAACAGGACGAAAGTGTTATTTCAACATAGTGTAGTGTTAATTTAACATGTCTGATCGTGTTGTTTTAACAAGAAAAATAATGTTGTATCAACAGGAAATCATGTTGATTCAAACCTTTGTGATCATGTTAAATTCACACTGTTCCTTCATGTTGATTTAACATGTACGAACAGTGAAACAATAGCTTCATGTTGGAACAACATGAGCGGTAGTGTTGAAAAATAATAACCTGAAAAAGTGTTAAAAAAGTGTTGATTCAACATGAAAATTATTCTGTGTGTATGAACTTTTCAGGACTTTTCTTGGAAACGTTAATATTTTTGGAAATTTTTTTTTTACCGTTTGTTTGTCTCGAAGTTTGTAAAACCTATAGTTCCCGAGCTAGAGCCACTTTTTCTCCATTCATAAAATCAAAAACTACTAGTCCGGCAAATTTAGATATCTTGTATAACATAAGTTCCGACAGAGCCAAATTTTTGTGGAGAGCTTAGGTTTGCCCCCAGAAAGGGAACTGTAAAGGTTCCCATCGATCCCATATGTGCTCGAAAAGTTATTCGGCGTCAAAAGCCGAGGAAAATCCCAAAAACAGTGTACGAAAATAAACTTTATTGTACAGTACTATTTCGTTTTGTTTATTACTTTCATAGTTCAATACAAAACAAAACCCAAAAGCTGAGTTCAGTTTGAAAACTGTAAAAAAAAGTAATAAACTGTACAAAACTTAAATGACATGCTACTCGATGTATTTTGTACAGTTTATTTTCGTACGCTGCCCTCAAATATGGATCTTTGACCCCGAATTTTCAAGTGTAAAACTTAATCTCAGATAGTTTTGAGAAAAAATTTACCGTTTTCGAGAAAAATCCAAAAAACCTAAAATTTTGACATTTAGAAAAAGTAAAATGGAGATTTTTGCTACCATTTTCGAAAATGAGCAGCTACGATTTTGATTAAAACGGATTCTGAGAGCAAATATTGTTTAGAAAGAGATCGCATCAAGCGTTTTCTATGACATTTTAGTTCATCCTAAACTTCCTTCAGGACCACTGTGGGCAAAAGTTAGTAGTTGATGAGAAAAGCTTTGCAAAAAATTAGCTCTGCAACTTAACCCTAAGGGCCCTCGTGAAGGGTGGACACTAGAGCGTCTCGCCTTACAGGCAACAAAAAAAAAAAACAAACCCTACCTCCCCTCATTTGAAGTGTTTTTGAAAAAAATTAAATTTTTTTTTTCTGGCAACCCTAGATGTCGCCCAATTGCATTTTTCTTCATATCTTGGCTCATTGATTTCATTCGTTTCCTTGTAGTACTTACCCACCATATCTCAGTTTCTACCACCCTAATGTAACAACCTAATGTCAGTTTATTGAAGGCCGTAAAAATCAAAAAACTTTTGGGAAGAAAGTATTTCGGTTCAATCAATAGAACCAGTCCAGATCAAGTGGAAAAATGCCCAGAATGACCTGGAGGGCTTCGTTGGGCGTTGTCCTTAGCGCACCGCTTATACAGATCATAGTGGATCTATGGACTTTCCGCAACAGATTCAGGTATGTTGCCTTGCTCAGCGCAGGCCACCATACGACGACTCCATACAGTATGATTGGGCGAATGATGGCCGTGTAGATCCAACTGCATACTCTAGGGCTGAGCCCCCATTTTTTTGCCAATGGCTCTTTTGCATGTATAAAGAGCGATGCAAGCTTTCTTCTGGCGCTGAAGAACATTCTCCTTCCAATTCAATTTCCTGTCCAGAACTATGCCTAGAAACTTGGCCTTATCCGACAAGCCCAGGCGCGTGCCATCTAGTTCTGGTAGGCTTAGTGGCGGTATTTTGTACCGGTTGGTGAAGAGGACAAGTTCCACTTTCACCGGGTTGATACTAAGTCCGCAGCGAGAGAACCACCTCGAAACCTCTCGCAGTGCTATTTGCATCAGGTCACACAGATTTTGTGGGAACTTGCCTCTGAATGCAATAGCTAAATCGTCTGCGTATGCCACTATCTTCCCGCCCCCCAGCTTGTGTCACGTAGCAACGAGTTGACTGTGAGGTTCCATAAAAGCGGGGAAAGAACACCACCCTGGGGCGTTCCCCTTGTGACATAGCGTGATAACTCAACCGTACCAAGTGAAGAAGCTATTTTCCTTCCTCTTAGAAGTTGGTCAATTAAACCAATTAGAGGTCTATCTACGCCCAGATTAGTTAGAGCGGAGTTGATCGCCTCCGGGCTTATATTGTTGAAAGCTGCCTCAATGTCCAAGAAGGCCACGAGACAGTAGTCCCTTTCACACAGCGATTTCTCAATAACAGATACTAGGCTGTGCAGAGAAGTTTCTGTTGATCTACTCTTGGTGTATGCATGCTGATAGCTAGAGATAAGGTTGCTATCAATAGTCATTGAGAGGTAGTCGCTTAGTATCCTCTCAAAGGTTTTGAGTATAAAGTACGAGAGACTGATCGGTCTGTAATCTTTTGGCTCGTAGTGGGATGCCTTCCCAGCCTTAGGGATAAACACTACCGTGGCGCTTCTCCCGGAATGTGGTTGAGAGCCAGGCAGGCTGTGAAGAGAAATATCAGCCATTTAGCTGATGTCTCCAACGTGTTTATAAGTTGCGCGGGGATAATCCCGTCCGGCCCGGCAGCCTTATACGGTCAAAGTTCTTAACTGCCCACCTTACCCTTTCCTCAGTGATGGGTATATTTACTGCCAGGTTTGTTGCAGGTGCTAGTGGTGCGTCATGCAGATTCCCCGGAAAAGGTGTATTCAAGAGCAGCTCAAGGGTTTCCTCTTCCGTGCTGGTCCAGGATAGGTCAGGTTTTCGCAAATAGCTGATGGCTGTTTGACTTTTCGAGAGGACTCGTCTAAGTCTCGCTGTGTCGTCGACCTTTTCGACGCCAGTGCAGAAATTTCTCCACGAGGTTCTCTTCGCCTGTCTCAGAGCTTTTTTGTAGGCCCTTAGTTTAGCTTTATATTCGTGCCAATGAGGCTCAGAGCCGAGGCACTTGGCCTTGTTAAATTGTTTCCGGCATGATTTGCGGAGCGAGTACAAATCGTAGGACCACCAATGTGGCCTGTGTTTACCGCATGGTTTTGGCACTGGACAAGCCTGTCCTAGAGCATTTGAGAGCGCCGATGTAAATGTAGTAACAAGATCCTCCAGCTCCTCTACTGATGAGGGGGCTTGTGAGGGCAGTTCTGGCAAGTCTCTGTCTAATATTTCATTGTGTAACTGCCAATTAGTGTTACGTGGGTTGCGCTTCATGATTGGTTGTTCTACAATAAAGTCTAGAACAATTTCTATGTAACGGTGATCGGAGAATGATTGTTCTTCCAGAACCCGCCATTTTCTGACCCACTCATAAGTGCCTTCACTACAGATATGGCTTTAGACTAAAAATTGTTATATTTCTGGTTCCATTGATTGAACCGAAATACTTTCTTCCCAAAAGATTTATGATTTTTTACGGTCTTCAATAAACTGACATTAGGTTGTTACATTAGGGTGGTAGAAACAGAGATATGGTGGGTAAGTACCGCAAGGAAACGAATGAGCTCAATTAGCTTTTTTAGGAAAAACCCACTCCATGAGACAAAAAAATTGGTGTACCTCACTTTAAAATCCGACAATAAATGCCGAAGATATGAAGAAAAATGCAATTGGGCGACATCTAGGGTTGCCAGAAAAAAAATTGTTTTTTAAAGGTTTTTTAAAAACACTTTATATGAGGGGAGGTACGGCCGACTTTTTTTTGGTGATACGCTCTAGTGGACACCTTAAGTCGATAGCCACAGGGCTACGCTGCCCTTGTGATCATAGCGCCGCCCGGTACTACATCACGAGAGAAGCCAAGCCTCTCTGGCACGACGACTAAGGTCTTCCCCTCCCAATCCAGGGTGTTATGCGACCACGTGCCCATTGGAAGTTTGCAGCCGGCAGGCAAATCGTGGCTGTAATCGAACGGAGCCTCTCTGATACAGGGCCGCCTCGGAGAGTAACTGTGGCCTTACCGCGGCATGGGGCTCTGCCGCGGCGGACGACACATTCCCCTTACTCTTCCCTTGACCGTAAACTGGCCTTGCCCGGCGAGGGGTCGTACGAACAAGATGAAAAATAGTAACAAAAACCCTAAAACTAAAGATACAACCATGTATACTGCACAGCGGAGGAGAAAAATGCTGGAGCAAGCGAGTGCGCAACGTCGGAGGACAAACTCCATTTCTTTATCAGCCGAGAGATCGACAGCGATGGCAACTACGGGTCGATTAGCTCTGGATAATAAGGGGGCAATCCCCAAAGTAAGTACCGGTACAAACACAGTGAAGCCAACAACGGCTGATGCTAAACCCCCAGTAAGTGCCGGTACCGAAACCAAGTCTTTAACGTCTGTGGAAGTGGTCTCACGACCTGGCTCCAGAGGTCCAAATAAGGGAACGACCGCGATGGCAACTACGGGTCGAAATTCAATTAACTTTTTTTAGGAAAAACCCACTCCATTAGACAAAAAAATTGGTGTATCACACTTTAAAATCCGAAAATAAATGCCGAAGACATGAAGAAAAATGCAATTGGGCGACATCGCAGTGATCTCACGACCTGGCTCCAGAGATCCAAATAAGGGAACGACCGCGATGGCAACTACGGGTCGAAATTCACCCCAAAAGACATCTCCCAGTCGCGCTGAGTACTTGGACAAAAGAGCGGCCGCAAGGATCCTGAAGAAATACGAGGATATTTCATAAGAGACGCTATCGCAGAATGCCAGAGAGATGGTTTAGATGGCTGAAGCTATCTTACCGAACTTCCAAAGCAATTACGCGCCAAAGAAGATTAATGTAAATCCCTTCAAACGCCAGAGATCGGACGTGGATTTAAAACCTCGAAGCTGCAGCAGAACGCCCCCACTACTCAGCTTTGCTGAAGTGACTAAGAACAGGATCCTCATAGGCGTCATTGACCGAGGTAACGAAAGCTGGGCCATTCCTAGGGACCAGTGGCGGTACGTCCGGAACGCGATCGGTAATGCCCTTCTCGACATTATGGACGAGTCTCCGGGTGCCACGCCGATGGGTTCCGATGCGGGATGGCACCAGGGCCGAATCAAGGTATTCGCTTGCGAGGATGCAAAAACTGTTGCACTGTACAAGGCAAGGAGAGTCGTTGCTTGACTATTTGTTAACACCTGGTAGTTTGCAACGTGGGTAACGAGCATACTTTTATTAATAAAACCCGTAGAGAGGTCATAGATCTCACTATTTGCAGCGAAGGCGCTTATGAGTGGGTCAGCAAATGGCGTGTTCTCGATGAACATTCATTCTCCGACCACCGGTACGTAGAATTAGTTCTAGACTTTTCTGTTGAGCAGCCGGTTATGAAACGCAACCCACGTAACACTAAAATACTATCACAATGAAATACTATCTAGGGACTTGCCAGCACTGCCCCTACAAGTCCCCTCATCAGTAGGGGAGTCGGAAGATCTGGTAAAGACTTTTACAAAGGCGCTCTCGAATGCCCTAGAGCAGGCTTGCCCAGTGCCAAAACCACGCGGTAAACATAGGCCGCATTGGTGGTCCTACGATCTGGACTCGCTCCGCAAATCATGTAGGACACAATTTGCTAAGGCCAAGAGCCTTAGCACGGAGACTCAATGGCTCGAATATAAAGTTAAACTCAGGGCCTATAAAGAAGGTTTGTGGCAGGCAAAGAGATTATCGTGGAGAAATTTCTGCACTGGGGTCGAAAATGTCCACGACACAGCGAGACTTAGACGAGTGCTCTCAAAAACTCAAACAGCCACAAGCTATTTGCGCAAACCTGACGGATCCTGGACCACCACGGAGGGGGAAACCCTAGAGCTGCTCTTGAATACGCACTTCCCATGGAACTTGCATGAGGAACCGTTAGCACCTACAACAAACCTGGCTGTATACATACCCATCACGAAGGAAAAGGTTAGGTGGGCGGGCCAGACCCGCACAACTCATAAACACGCCAAATGGCTGGTATTTCTCTATACAGCCTGCCTAGCTCTTAGCTACATTCCGTGCTCCTGGAGAAGTGCCACGGTAGTGTTTATTCCTAAGGCGGGGAAGGCGTCTCATTACGAGCCCTAGGAATATAGGCCGATCAGTCTCTCATCCTTTGTGCTCAAAACCTTCGAGTGGATAATAAATGATTACCTCTCCTCTACTATTGATAGTCTTATTGGACTTATTGATCAACTACTAAGGGGTAGACGAATAGTTTCATCACTGGGCTCGGTTGGCTTATCACGCTATGTCACAAGGGGAACGCCTCAGGTTGGTGTTCTCTCCCCGCTTCTATGGAACATCACTGTCAACTCGATATTGTGAGACACAAGCTGGGGGCGGAAAGGTAGTGGCATATGCAGACGACTTAGCTATAGTATATAGGGGCAAATTCCCACAAACCCTGTGAGACTTGATGCAAGTAGCACTGCGAGAGGTATTCTCATGGTGCTCGCGCTGCGGACTGAGCATCAACCCGGGAAAAGTAGAACTGGTCCTTTTCACCGACCGCTATAAGATACCACCGTTAATACTACCAAAACTGAATGACGTGCGCCTGAACTTGGCTGACAAAGCCAAGTTCTGGATAGGAAACTGACCTGGAAGCAGAATGTTCTTCAGCGCCAGAAGAAAGCGTGCATTGCGCTCTACACGTACAAAAGAGCCATTGGAAAAAATGGGGGCTCAGCCCTAAAATATGCAAATGGATATACACTGCAATCATTCGTCCAATCATGCTCTATGGAGTTGTGGTATGGTGGTCTGCGCTGAGTTAGGCAACAAACCTTAATCTGTTAGGTAAAGTACACAGATCTTGCATGATCTGTATAAGCGGTGCATTAAGAACAACGCCCAATTAAGCACTCCAGGCCATTCTTGGCATTTTGCCACTCGATCTGGAAGGGCGCCGGGTAGCAGCAGCATCGGCTCTGCGTCTAAGGGAAACTTCCGGCTGGGGCACAAGCACTACTGGACACGCCAGCAATTTGGGATCCTATAGCTTTCTTCCGCTGAGCACAGATCGTTGTGCGACCAAAACAGTCGGAGATAGCGGTTTTAAAATAAACATTCCCAGCAGGGAAGAATGGGAAAGCACGGATCGGAGCCCCGCCACTCATGGCGGTACTTCCATTTATACTGATGGCTCGAAGTTGCACGGCAAACCCTGCGGGTTGGGGTTCTAGAATATGCCCGCGGTAGGTATGCCTGTCGTAAAAGGCGACTAAAATCCAAAGAGAGGACAACTCAATAAGTCCCGTAATCCCGAGTGTGATCCGTACCGTGCTCATGGGATGAATGGCACTACGTTAGTGTGTCTTATAACGGTGGCCTCCAGATACCTGGCGCCCTCTGGTTGTAATTAGTCTTACTGGGATATCGGGGGCTATGTCTCAGCTGACATTCTTTCGCCTACACTCGTGGGAATTATATGTACCGATTAAATGAGAAAAACCATACTTTAGATCATGATAAAGTTGAATTGCTTTCAAGTGATCAGGCCAGATCTGGCCTTTCGGTTGATACCGAATCAAAAGCTGAAACCGCAAGCATGGTGGGGCTGAATAGCCCCCCCCCCCCATGATACTGAAAATGTTGGAAAACGGAAACACTTGAATGGTGCCGCTCGTAAGCGTCTTAAGAAACTCCTGGCTAAGGGTGTCAGATACGAAACCGTCTAAGAAATTGCCAAACAGCCCCAAGGGCCGGCACAAAGGGAGGCGACCAATAAAAGGGGGCGATCCAATAGTACGACCCCACCAAATTTCCAAGGCAGATGCCTCCTCTTGTTGGAGAGGCAGCCAGTGCCTTAGTAACCGTAGCTCATCCTGACGGTGTGTCATCGCGATCTTTTAGAGATGCCCTGACCACTATTAAGCTGGGCATAATCCCACAGGATTATCCTAGTACCATCTGGTCTTCTGAACAACTGAAGATCATAAGAGGGGCCATTTTGAATGAAGTGTTTAAACTTCAAGTTGGCTCTATTAATCCCCGCTTCACGGGCTGCGCGATTCGCCAAGGATGGCTTTCAATTGTCTGCGATGATTCTAATACTGCAGAGTGGTTAAAAGACATCGTCCCAAAACTAGTTCCTTGGGAGGGGGCGAAACTGAAGGTAGTCTCGGATGCGGAAGTACCCCGTCGCATTATCTTTGTCGGGTATTTTAAAGAGGACGATTGCCCCTCAAACGAGCATATCCTCAGAGTTATTTCTGTTCAAAACCCGGCCCTAGACACCATATACTGGAGAATCCTCAATCGGACAAGTAGAGCCACAGTGGCGGAAATTGCAATAGCTGTAGATCCGGTGTCAGCTGAAACAATCCGTCTCCATAATAATACAATCAGTTTGGCGTATGCCAAAGTGAAACTTCGGCTTAAAACCAAACCGTCTCTGCCCCGGGTAGCTGATGAAGCCAGCGGCAATGATGAAAATGTTGCGCCTGCATCTCAAAATCGGCAGAGGTGACGCAAGGCTTGGAGGATGTACAAACTTAGATTCAGCTGGAGTCCACAGCAGAAGCTACGATTATCGAGACTCCACCGAAATCTCAAAGCCGGCAAATAAATCAATTACGTAGCGAGAACCCTAGATCCGGGGTCGACAAAAAAACGGGCCAAAGTCAGGCATCTAATGAGAATGCTTTGCTCAGCGGCAACCTAAAGTCATCGGAGGCGGATAGGGACCGCAAAAAATCTTTATAATGTCAGCCCTCTGTTTCTGTAAAGGTTCTGTAAAAGGTTTAAGCAGTACTGACTGTAAATTAATATATGCCACCGGTTCCCGTCCCAGGGCGGCGATGCTTCTAAACAAGAAACTGTCGTTTATCCCGCTCCTACAGTTTATGACGGCTGATTTGGTAGCAGTTTGGGCAAAAATTCCAACCCCAAGAGGTGAAAAAGAGGCTGAATCCAAATCCCTCATGAGTATTGTCAACAGAAGGGTATCCCATGGGTCCTCTGCTGTGACGCAAACTCCCACCATACAGCTTGGGGTAGTACGAACATTAATAACAGGGGTGAGTACTTCCTGGAGTTTATTAGTAGTCATAACATAAATTTCATAAATCGTGGTAATGAACCGACTTTTGTCAATGCTATTAGAGGGGAGGTTCTTGACCTTACTCTATGTAGCCAAAACATGGCCTTCGCTGTCACGAATTGGCACGTCTCGGGGGAGGAATCAATGTCGGACCACAAATATATTGTGTTCGACATGGATCACTTCTCTGAGCATGAGTCCGTTTTCAGAAATCCAAGGAAGACGAAATGGGAACTATTTCGCTTCACCATGGAAGACAGTGGCAATTGCTTACAAAAAACCGATAACTACGGTGCGTGAGATTGAGGCAGAAGCTGAACAATTTCAGTCAGATATTATAACGGCTTTTAATGAGAGTTGTCCCCAGGCTAAAAAACGTGTACAACGGGATGTGCCTTCGTGGAACAAAAAGCTTGCACAATTAAGATGTCAAGCAAGAAGGTTGTTCAATACAGCTAAAGACACGGGAGACTGGGTATCCTATAAAAATGCCCTAACCTCCTACAATAAAGAACTTAGGAAGTCTAAGAGGGCGACTTGGAGAGAACACAGCGGAAACATTAAAGATCTTCCTACGGCAGTGCGGCTCCAAAAGGCCCTTGTGAGAGGCCATAGCAACGTCATTGAAGAATTCAGATGGGATCTACACCAAGCAGCCGGAAGGCACATGCAAATTCTTGCTTGCTACTCACTTTCCGGACTGTACACCAGGCTATCAACACTCACATCTTATAGTAGATGATTCTCCAACTATTAGTGAAAGAGAAAAGAGCCTGACAGCAAAGCTAACCAATGTCAAAAATGTTCAATGGGCTTTATCGACTTTCAGTCCTTTCAAATCCCCAGGACCGGATGGGGTCTATCCTTGTCTGTTACAGCAGGGAATTAACTATACAGCTCCAGTCCTATCAAATTTATATAGAGCATCCCTGCTGCTAGGATATATTCCTAACAGGTGGACAGAGGTTAAGGTTGTTTTTATATCGAAACCAGGGAATCCAGAAAATCTCCTAAAAGGAATGGAGAAAATTTTGGATCAGCACATTAGAGAAGAGAACTTTTGAATTTGAATTTATTATTAGATATTCATCCTAGCACAGCAATTTTGAAAATTATATTTAGTGCTAGTCACAATATAAGTACATTCATGATTAAATCTTAAAATAAAATAGAGACGAGAATTACAGATTTAACAATAGTAAAAAGTTAATAAAATATTACAATAATTAATGGATAAAGATATGTAAACTTATTAATTTATTTATAAATCGTTTTCTACTAATTAACTACAAGATATTATACAATTTTGAAAGTTCTTTCCTAAAGAGCTCTGCATTTCTTATAAAACCCAGCCTAACAGGAAGAGAGTTCCAAAGCCGTATCGCGTATATAAAGAACTTGCGCTCAGATGTGAGTATACACAGAGCCAAAAATGCCTAATAAAATTAATAAGATTGTCTTCATGAGCGGGTTTTGGGCTGGGGGGTAGTCGAAACGACGGAAACGAAAAAAAAAAACTATACGCAAATCTATTTGGTTTAATGAGGAAATTCTTATTGATATTATTAAGTGCAATTTCTTCTTATTTCTTTTCGATTTCTTTTTATATGTGTTATTAATAAGAAAACCTTTTCAGGATTTCTTTAAAACTATGAAAAAAAAAAAACTTCTTATTTTAAAAAGATGATCTTAGGGTTCCTAACAAGAAGATTTGACTTATTAATGTTTTCAAAGGGAAATCTTGCAGAAAACGAAATGATTTCTTATGGTTCTTTTTAATAAGATGATCTTAGGGTTCCTAACAAGAACATTTGACTTATTAATGTTTGCAAAGGGAAATCTTGCAGAAAACGGAATGATTTCTTAGGGTTCTTATTAATAAGATGATCTTAGGGTTCCTAACAAGAAGATATGCCTTATTACTTGATTTCCGCATAATTGTGTGTGTTAATAAGATGATCTTAGGGTTCCTAACAAGAAGGTTTGACTTATTAATATTTTCAAAGGGAACGTGATCAAAGAACAAGAAACCAGATTGATCATGTCATGATCGACGGCAGACATAGCTCCACCGTTCTGGACGTGCGTACCCTTCGTGGTCCCAATATCGACTCGGACCATTATCTTGTTGCAGCCAAGATACGCACACGCCTCTGTGTAGCAAAGAAAGTGCGCACAGTAACGGAAGGAAAGTTTGACGTCGAGAAGCTGCGCACGACACAGACAGCTGACAATTTCTCCACTCGACTCTCACACCTGCTATCGGAGAGCAATCCTCGACCTAACGATGCAACCGAGCAATGGAAGCATATCTCTCACTCATTACGTACCGCCGCTGAGGCCACTATAGGGTTCCAGCGAGCCCGCAAAAACAACTGGTACGATGAGGAATGCAGCACTGCCTCGGACAAAAAGGACGCTGCCTACAGGGAGACGTTGCGAACGGGCGCAACCCGCAGTGTATGGCAACGCTATCGTGAGGCAAAGAAGGAAGAGAGACGCCTTTTCAGAAAAAAGAAACGTGAGGCCGAAAGGCGTGAGTGTGAGGAGCTTGAGATGCTGGCTGACAGGAATGATGCCCGAAAATTCTATGAAAAGATCCGGCGGATGACGGAAGGTTTTAAGACCGGGGCAAGTTCCTGTAAGGACAATAATGGCGACCTGGTAACCGACGTACAGAGTGTACTTAAATTATGGAGGGAGCACTTCTCCTCACTGCTAAATTGCGAGGGAGACGTCGAACCCGATACCCCAATCCCTGACGATGGAAAAGTCGTCCCACCACCTGACTATGATGAAGTGAGGATAGCTATATCCCGGCTGAAAAACAACAAAGCGCCTGGAAAAGACGGACTGCCCGCCGAGCTGTTCAAACACGGAGGCGAAGAGCTGGTAAAAAGCATGCATCAGCTCTTATGCAGAATATGGTCAGACGAGTGCATGCCTCCAGATTGGAATTTAAGTGTGCTCTGCCCAATCCACAAGAAAGGCGATCCCGCTAACCGCACCAACTACCGCGGAATCAGCCTTCTTAATATCGCGTATAAGGTTCTTTCTAGCGTATTGTGTGAAAGACTGAAGCCCATCGTAGACAAGCTGATTGGACCTTATCAGTGTGGCTTTAGACCTGGTAAGTCTACCATCGACCAGATTTTCACGATACGCCAAATCCTGGAGAAGACCCATGATAAAAGAATCGACACACACCATCTCTTTGTCGATTTCAAAGCCGCTTTTGACAGCGCAAAAAGGAGTTGCCTGTATGCCGCCATGTCTGAATTTGACTTCCCTGCAAAGCTTATACGGCTTTGCCAAATGACGTTGAGCAATACTAACAGCTCCGTCAGAGTCGGGAAGGACCTCTCTGAGCCATTTGAAACCAAACGAGGCTTCAGACAGGGCGACTCCCTTTCGTGCGATTTCTTCAACCTGATGCTGGAGAAGATAATTCGAGCAGCAGAGCTAAACCGCAATGGTACAATCTTTTACAAGAGCGTGCAATTGCTGGCGTATGCCGATGATATTGATATCATTGGCCTTAACAACCGCGCCGTAAGCGCTGCCTTCTCCGGACTGGATAAAGAAGCGAAAAAAGTGGGTCTTGCGGTCAACGAGGACAAGACGAAGTATTTGCTGTCATCAAAGAAAGAATCGGCGCACCTGCGCCTTGGCAGCCACGTCACTGTTGATAGTTACAAATTTGAAACTGTGAGGGACTTCGTCTATTTGGGAACCAGCATTAACACCGAAAATAATATCAGTCTAGAAATCCAACGGAGAATCACTCTTGCGAACAAGTGCTACTTTGGACTGAGTAGGCAATTGAGAAGTAAAGTCCTCTCTCGAAGAACAAAGATCGCGCTCTATAAGTCTCTCATCATACCTGTCCTGATGTATGGCTCAGACTCATGGACAATGTCAAGAGAAGATGAGATGGCCCTTGGAGTATTTGAGAGAAAAGTTCTCCGGAAGATTTATGGTCCTTCCCGTGATGCCGACGGCGAGTATCGAAGGAGATTTAACGATGAGCTGTACGAGCTTTACGCAGATCTGACCATAGTCCAGCGAATTAAAGCCCAAAGGCTCCGCTGGCTGGGTCACGTCATGCGAATGGACAAAGAAGCTCCAGCCCAGAAGGTTTTCCAATCGTCACCCGAATTCGGCAGCAGAGGAAGGGGGAGGCCTCGACTGAGATGGAAACAACAGGTGGAGGATGACTTGAACTCCCTTGGGGTTTCCAATTGGCGTCAGTTATCGCTAAAAAGGAATGACTGGCGTGCTTTGATAGGCGACGGCCAAAATCGCTTAGGCGGTTAAGCGCCAATAAATGATGATGATGATAGAAGCGTAGGTATTAAGTACGTTTTAGCTAAAAACAACCTAGTATTTAGTGGGGTGAAATATTGAGTAAGCCAGAGTGTACGAAGAATTCCATACACTTGACCCACTCTCCTAAAAAACATGATCCTTCCATGTGAGTGTTTTATTAAATATTTTATTTAGAAAACTAGGTAAATCATTGATATACAACACAAATAATAAAGGACCTAAAATTGAGCCCTGGGGTACACCAGTCTCGACAGGTAGGAAGCTAGATGTTCTATTTTCGATGCAAACCGCCTGGATTCTTTCATCAAGGTACGTTTTAATTAAGGCAGTTGCATGGCTAGAAAAATTAAATAAGTTCTCCAGCTTGCATAATAGTAAGCGATGATCCACTGAAAGCCTTGGAATGATCAAGAAGAGTCAGAAAGGCAATGTTACCACTATCTATGTATATGAACACGAAGACTTTCAGTCACGTCCAAGATAGCAGTTGAGCAGCTCCTGTTAGATTTAAAACCAGACTGTCGTTCCGTTAAGAGGTTATGGTGTTTCACATAACAGATCATCTGGTTATGCAGTATGCGCTCAACTACTTTTGACAGGAATGGCAAGATAGTTATCGGTCTGTAATCATTGTTTTTCTTACGCACAGGTATTATTTTTGCAGCTTTCCAACACTTAGGAAGAATGCAAGTCGTGAGGATGCAGGTTATCAAATACGTCACATGTAGCAAGATCATAGGAAGTATGATTTTCAAAAATTTCGCATTAATACCATCCTACAGCATTCGACTTAATGGATAGTATTGCTTACACAACATCACACTCATTAACACAAACGAATTCAAAAGGACTGTAACTGACAAAGAGTCACTAATTTGTCATCTGGTTGTAGGCAGGTAACAAACGAAATTAATTAAAGAAAAATTGTTAAAAAATTGATAAAATAAAAAAAAGTGAATTTACGAATTAGAAGTATTTATATGTTTAAAAAAAGTTAATTAAATTTTAAAAAATTAAATAAAAAAATAAGGTGCAGTCAATAGTATCCTGATGATGACGTCAAATTGAGGTCGAAATATCGATTCACTTAAATAAATATATGATCTAAACAAATTTTAGTGTTTTTCTTCATATATATCTGGGTGGCCTAGAGCTCAAAAATACATATAATCGTAAATTTAAAAGGCCGAAAAATACAAAAGAAATAATTAAATAAAAAAATAAAAATTTATTGTTCGCGGACAGGCACTTGAACCTGCGACCTTCCGCGGCATAATCCGGACGCTTAACGCCAGGGCTACATCGACATCTATAGGGCGAGTGTCAAATGCGTTACTTAAAATTTATGCAATTTTTGTATTCACCACACCTTAAAATGAGCGAGAGAGGGACTATGGTAGATTTCTTGTGACTTTCTCTTATAGAATACCGGAATCATCTCAAGTCACAAAAATTGTATCTAATGAAATATCTCAAATTTAGTGGCTTGATATGAGACAGAATTACAGAATACTGGTATTAGACGAGGTAACTTGTGATTTGGCAAAGTTCTCGTTCAACTCATCAAGATTCAATGGATTAGTTGTGTTTCCTTTAGACTCTATTATACCGATTTCCTTTATTGTATTCCTCTGTGTAAAACCCTATTCGTGTACCAACCCGGAAAATCTACAGAGACTGCTATCCATTGCCTTACGGAAAAAATTGAAAAGGCCATAGAGTCTAAAAACATAGCCCTGTGTGCATTTATCGATATATCAGGCGCTTTCGATAATACGTAACAGGCCATTGAATAAGCCATGATTAGCAAGGACGTAGGAGTGTAATGGGGTGTGGTTGCTGAGTGACCGCGCTCAATCCCGACTCTTGCGTCCTCGTTCGTGCACTCTGGGCAACGTAGAGCTACCTAGGCTCGCGGCAGAAAGAGAGGGAGCCCCGGGGGGGCCACTCTGACATACTTGGTTTAAGGGCTCACCGGGGTCTTTTTCGCAGCGTCTGTACACCAAGAGGTGCGGCTGTAAGCGGGCGTCTGTCTTGAAGCAAGCGGCTCGCTATATAAATGTGCAAAACTTTTCCCTCCCAATCCAGGGTGTTATGCGATACCGTGCCCATTGGACGTTTGCAGCCGGGAGGCAAATCGTGGCTGTAGTCGAACGGAGCCTCACTGATACCGGGCCGCCTCAGGGAGTAACTATGGTCTTACCGCGGTATGGGGCTCTGCCGCGGCGGACGACACACTTCCCCTTACACTACCCTTGACCCTAAGCTGGCCTTGTCCGGCGAGGGGTCGTACGAACAAGATGAAGAACACACAAAATACAAAGCAATTAACGACTTCGTTTACTCCGCAGCAGAGAAGAACTATGCTGGAGCAAGCGAAAACACAACGCCGGAGGACAAACTCCGCCTCAAAGTTAACTGGGAGGCCGACAACGATGGAAACTACGGGTCAGTCATCCCCCAAACTGCTATCAAGTAAGAGTGACTTGATGGGAGCAAGCAACAGTGCGGCTGCCTACGCAGTCAAGCAGAAAACGGCGGAAGCTAAGCTTCCATCAAGCGCTGGTACGAAACCCAATCTCTTCACATCTGGGGCAATGGTCTCACGACCTGGTTTCAGAGTTTCGAAAGAGAAGGACGACGCCGTAAAGGGAGAGACCGCGATGGCAACTACGAGTCTGAATCCCCCCAAAGAGGCATCTCCCCGACGCTTTGCGTACTGGGATAAAAGAAAGGCCGCAAGGATCCTTAAAAGATATGAGGGAGCATCGCAGGAGAAGCTGTCGCCGGAAGAAAGGAAGATGGTGGAGGAAGCGAAAGCTCTGATACCAAATTTCCAGAGGCCCTATGTGCCTAAGAGGGTGAACGGTAATCCCTTCAAACGCCAGAGATCGGACGGAGAGGTAGACCCCCATCCGAAGCGGCATCAGGTCAACCCCGTAGTGGGAAAACTCAGCTTTGCTGAAGTAACCAAGGACAGAATCCTTATAGGTTTCATTGACCGAGGTAACGACCGTTGGTCCATCCCCAAAGACCAGTGGCTGTATGTCCGGAATGAAATGGGCAGGGCCCTCCTCCACTTAATGCGTGAGTCTCCGGGTAGTCCGCCGCGAGGTACTGACGCGGGCTGGCACCAAGGTCAGATCAAAATATTCGCGTGCGAGGATGCAAGAACTGTCGCACTGTATAAGGCAGCAGTTGCAAGACTGGGTGAAGTCTATCCAGGGGCAAGACTAGATGTCGTCGACTGCTCGGCCAAGGGCAAGGGCATGGATTCCTGCCGTCCCTGCAGAACCCGAGAATATTCTTGAGATGCTGCAGGTCTGGAATCCGTCTCTCCCGACGCAGGATTGGGGCGTCAATCTGGTCGATGATGTGGTTGGGCCCAATAGACAGGTGGTTATCACTCTGAATAAGGAGGCGCTCGAGCCCCTTAAACGGTGCAACGGACGAGTGCATTACGGCTTGGGTCAGATCGTGATCCACGTATACCGTGGCGATGCACAGCGCGCTGCTATTCCGGACGCTCCGGAGGACTCGGAGATCGAGGCATCGGAAGGGGAAGCAGAGGAGTCCGACGCGGAAAGTATGTTATCCGCCACGTCAAATTGCGATGGTGCTGCGAACAACTCGGCGATAGAAGAAAGCCTGCTTGACGAAGAAGGCCTCGACGTCACGATCGTGGCTAAACCTGAGCACACTAACGTTGATGCTGCTTCAGACAGCAGGGTTCCCGCCACGCCAAATCGTGCAGGTGCTCTGAACAACTCCTCGTTGAGAGACAGCCCCCGGAACAGGCCAGACCTCGACGACACGCTGGCGGCAGGGATGTCTGAGCTCTCTCATGTTGGTGGTGCTTCAGATAAATCTGCACAAATCTAAAGCAGCCTCGGCTGTTTTAAGCAGTCGTCTTTCTAAAGGCGACGTAGACGTGGTCCTTATCCAAGAGCCCTGGGTCAATAGCTCTAGGATCTGTGGATTGGGGACTAAGGGGTACAAGCTCATCCAAGCCAATGATGAGGGCAAGGTCAGAACCTGTATTTTGGTAAAGTCTGAGCTAAACACCTTTCTATTACCCAACTACTCAAATGGTGACGTTACAGCTGCCAGCTTAACAGTCGGCAGCACCAGCCTAACGATGGCGTCGGTCTATATGCCCTATGACGCCGAAGAACCTCCTCCACAAAAGGAGGTGAAAGATCTGGTGGATAATTTCTGTACGGGCCATCTTATTATTGGAGCTGACGCTAATGCTCATCACGTCCAGTGGGGAAGCTCCGATATTAACGCTAGGGGCGAGTCTCTGTTTGACTACCTACTAACAACTAACCTGGTGGTTTGTAACGTGGGTAACGAGCCTACTTTTATAACTAAAGCTCGTAGGGAGGTTATAGACCTCACTGTTTGTAGCGAAGGTGCTTATGAGTGGGTCAGAAAATGGCGTGTTCTTGATGAGCATTCATTTTCTGACCATCGGTACATAGAAATTGTGTTAGACTTTATTGTTGAGCAGCCAGTCATGAAACGAAATCCACGCAACACTAACTGGCAGCTACATAACCAAATATTAGCTAGGGACCTACCAGTATTACCTCCACAAGCCCCCTCATCAGTGGGAGAACTGGATGATCTGGTAACGACCTTTACAACGGCGCTCTCAAATGCCCTAGAGCAGGCTTGTCCAGTACCAAAACCACGCGGCAAACATAGACCCCACTGGTGGTCTTACGACCTGGATTCGTTCCGTATATCATGCAGGAAGCAATTTAACAAGGCCAAGAGCATCGGTACGGAGCCTGAATGGCTCGAATATAAAGCTAAACTGAGGGCCTATAAAAAGGCTCTAAGGCAAGCGAAGAGAACTTCGTGGAGAAATTTCTGCACCGGGGTCGAAAAAGTCGATGATACAGCGAGACTTAGACGAGTGCTATCAAAAACTCAAACAGCCATTAGCTATTTACGGAAGCCTGACGGATCTTGGACCAGCACGGAAGGGGAAACCCTGGAGCTGCTCCTGAACACACACTTTCCGGGGAACTTGTATGATGCACCTGTAGCATCTGCAACAAACCTGGCGGTAAACATACCCATTACGGAGGAAAGGGTAAGGTGGGCAATCAAAAGCTTTGAGCCGTTCAAGGCAGCCGGGCCAGACGGGATTTTCCCCGCACTACTTATAAACACGCTGGAAATATCAGCTAAATGGCTGGTAGTTCTCTATTCAGCCTGCCTGGCTCTTAATTACATTCCGTGCTCCTGGAGAAGCGCCACGGTAGTCTTTATTCCAAAGGCTGGGAAGGCCTCACACTATGAGCCTAAAGACTACAGACCGATCAGTCTCTCGTCTTTTGCACTTAAAACCTTCGAGAGGATAATTAGCGATTATCTCTCCTCTACTATTGATAGCAACCTTATTTCTAGCTATCAACATGCATACACCAAAGGTAAATCAACGGAAACTGCGCTCCACAGCCTAGTCTCTATTGTTGAAAAATCATTGCACGAAAAGGAGTACTGTCTCGTGGCCTTTCTGGACATCGAAGGGGCTTTCAACAATATAAGGCCGGAGGCTATTAACACTGCTTTAACAAACCTGGGCATAAATAGGTCTCTTATTGGACTAATTGATCAACTACTAAAGGGAAGGAAAATAGTTTCTTCACTGGGAACAGTTGATCTTTCACGCTATGTCACAAGAGGAACGCCTCAGGGTGGTGTTCTCTCCCCGCTCCTATGGAACCTCACCGTAAACTCGCTGCTACGAGACACAAGGTGGGGGGGCGGGAAGATAGTGGCATATGCAGACGATTTAGCTATTGCATATAGGGGCAAATTCCCACAAACCCTGTGTGACTTGATGCAAGTAGCACTGCGAGAAGTTTCTTCATGGTCCTCTCGCTGCGGACTTAGCATCAACCCGGGAAAGGTGGAGCTTGTCCTTTATACCAGGCGGTACAAGATACCACCGCTGAACCTACCAGAACTAGATGGCGTGCGCCTGAACTTAGCTGATAAAGCCAAATTCCTAGGCACAGTTCTAGATAGAAAGCTTGACTGGAAGGAGAATGTCATCCAGCGCCAGAGGAAAGCGTGCATTGCACTTTACACGTGTAAAAGAGCCATTGGCAAAAAATGGGGGCTCAGCCCCAAAATTTGCAGATGGATCTACACTGCGATAATCCAGCCAATTATGCTGTATGGAGTCGTGGTATGGTGGCCTGCGCTAGGAAAGGCAACAAACCTAAATCTGTTAGGAAAAGTCCACAGATCGAGCATGATCTGTATAAGCGGGGCGTTAAGAACAACGCCCAATTAAGCTCTCCAGGCCATTCTTGGCTTTTTGCCACTCGATCTGGAAGGGTACCGGGCAGCAGCGGCATCGGCTCTGCGTCTAAGGGAAACGTCCGTCTGGGGCGCAAGCACTATTGGACACTCCTGTATTCTAAGATCTTACAGCTTTCTCCCTCTGAGCACAGATCGGTGTGCGACCACAACAGTCGGAGATTGTTGTTTTAGAATAAACATTCCCAGCAGGGAAGACTGGGAGAACATAGATCGGTGTCCCGCTACTAATGGCGGCACTTTTATATACACCGACGGCTCGAAGTTAGACGGCAGAGTCGGAGGAGGGGTTTACTCAAGGGATTTGGACCTAGAACTCTCCTTTAGACTACCTGATCACTGCAGCGTCTTCCAGGCTGAAGTTTCTGCAATCATGGACGCCGTGACTTGGATAGGTAAACGCACCATCGGACAGGATATCTGTATTTTCAGCGACAGCCAAGCGGCCATCAAATCCCTTGGCTCTTACTCGTTCAACTCTGAACTGACGCTCAGCTGTCGTCGATCTCTTCAAGAGATGGCCCAACAGAACCGCGTGAACCTCACATGGGTCCCGGGACACAGGGACATTGAGGGAAACTGTAGGGCAGACGAACTTGCCAGGCAGGGCACGACCAAGCAGATTCTTCAAGATAAAGAGCGCATAGGTATGCCGTTTGCCACGTGCAAGCTAATGCTGAAGGAGCATACACTCCGCGAAGCCAACGAAAGATGGCTACAAGCCCCAGGGTGCCGGATATCCAAGCAAACCTGGCCAAAATGCGATCTTAAAAGATCTAGACACATATACGCCCTAAAAAGGAAGGA
This sequence comes from Campiglossa producta, assembly GCA_964058755.1. Classification (NCBI taxonomy): domain Eukaryota; kingdom Metazoa; phylum Arthropoda; class Insecta; order Diptera; family Tephritidae; genus Campiglossa; species Campiglossa producta. Next base: position 60,489,711 of record CAXKVI010000004.1, on the reverse strand, counting down.
AATCTCCATATTAATAGGTGTTTTAACCGGGCACTGCCTTATTGGTAGGCACGCAGCAAGGCTAGGCGTTCCCTACCGACGATGCTGCAGGAGTTGCAAAGATGATGAGGAAGAGGAAACGGTGGAGCATCTCATCTGCAACTGCCCGGCCTTAAGCGGAGCGAGAAGGCGCTCTCTGGGAGTTCCCTTCCTGGTTAGCTTAAGCCAGGTCGCGGAGCTAGACATAAAGGACTTGATGGCCATCATCAAGTTATCAAAATGGTTCGAGGAGGGGTAGCGGTGTCGGTTAGGAGTGTCAGTCCCGGGTTTCGGCTATATGGAGAGTCCCAACAGCACTGGGATTTTCCATATGGCCGGGCCCCGGGACTGACTTTCCTAGTGTTTGGTGGTATCACAACGGGCCTTTTATTACTGGCCTAGGTGTGCCTTTGCGGCAGCCACTTCTAGCTACCTACCTACCTAGCAAGGACGTAGGCCCAATGATTACTCGCTGGGTGCTGGCCATGCTAAAGCAAAGAAAAATCACCTTTGAGATAGGAGGGAGTGCTGGCTCAATCGTGGCCACAAGAGGATGCCCTCAAGGAGGTGTACTTTCTCCTCTACTTTGGACCCTTGTCATAGACGAACTTCTTTGCCTTTTGAAGGGCAATGGTTTTGACGTTCAGGGCTATGCAGATGACTTGGTCGTCTGCGTAACAGGAATGCATGACGAAACAATATCCGATCGCATGCAACAAGCCCTTCGCATCATTGAAAGATGGTGTGCTAGCAAAGGACTATCTATTAACCCAAACAAAACAATCTTGGTGCCTTTCACGAAGGCAGCTGTCCTTGTTAGAGCCGCCCTAGGAGGCAGCCGCATAAGTTTTTCAACGGAGGCAAAATACCTAGGAGTAACATTGGACAAGACCCTCACATGGAATGCTCATCTGGAAGCTACTATAAATAAAGCAAAGAGGGCCTTTTTCGCGTGCACTAGACTTTATGGCAAAACATGGGGGCTGTCTCCCAAAATGACGTATTGGTAATTTAATACAGTTGTGAAGCCAATAGTCACCTACGTTTCCCTGGTCTGGTGGCCTAAGACTGCTCAGAGAACAGCAGCAACTAAATTAAGTAAGCTGCATCGGCTGGTCTGTGTCGGCATAACAGGTGCAATGAGAACGTGTCCTGCTGATGCTCTAGGTGCCCTTGTAGGAATACCTCCCTTCCCTATTCTGATAGAGAAGGAAGACACATTTGCTGCATTGAGACTTCAAAATGTTTCTGATCTAAAAATCGGAAATATGACAGGACATATGAAGATAGTCAAGAACTTCATAAACGATCCTATATTGCAAGTAAATGATGCAACAACTCCTACGTTCAGGATCACGCGAAAATTTGAGGTTTCAATTGTTGATCGAGTGCTCTGGGAAACCGGAAATCCATATGCTGAATCTGATTCGGAGACTTGGTATACGGATGGATCGAAGTTGAAAGATGGTAAAACGGGAGCTGGTCCAAACTACAAAAAATCGATACCAATGGGTAGCTACCCCATTATTTTCCATTCAATAGAAATCTGTGGCAGAGAATGCCTGCGAAGAGGACTATCCTCTAAGCGAATTTACATTATGTCGGACAGTCAAGCCGCCCTACGTGCCTTGCAGTCGTAGACAATAACGAATCGAAGCTTGTTTATGAGTGCATCACAGTCATTAATGATCTGGAGGCCAAAAACAAAGTGTTGTTCGGTTGGGTCCCAGGGCATGAAGGACATGACGGCAACGAAAAAGCGGACCACCTTGCAAAACAAGGTGCTCTAACAGCATTTTATGGTCCGGAACCCTTCTGTGGGCTCACCAAGGCCCACGTAAAGGAGACCATAAGCAAACAGTTTAGGCAGCATTGGCTTAGCAGCCTAGGACAGAGGCAGGCCAAACTCTTAATAGAACCATCGCAAAGATCATCGGCCAGGCTCATAAATCTAAGAAGGGTGGATCTAAGAACCCTCACTGGGTATTATACGGGACATTGTAGTCTACGTTATCACCTGAGTAAATTGAATCTGTCAGATACAACAATTTGTCGGTTTTGCGAACTGGACGATGAAACGCCGGTTCACATACTCTGCGAATGCATTGCGTTAGCAAGAAAGAGAGTTTGCTTCCTTAAGGTCACTCTCAATCCGTTCGTGATATGGAATAAAAACCTGAGGAGGTGCTCAATTTTATAAAGAGCCTCCGCATACAGCAATAAGCTGATAGGTCACCCAATAGATCGTATTAATGGTCGCGGTGTAATAAGGCCTTATAATAATAATAATAATAGACGGCAGAGTTGGAGGAGGGGTTTATTCAAAGGATCTGAACCTTGAGCTCTCCTACAGACTACCTGATCACTGCAGTGTCTTCCAGGCTGAAGTGCAATCATGGACGCCGCGGCTTGGATAGGCCAACGCACCATCAGATAGGCCAACGCCCTACTAAAGCCTGTCAAGCCAGCCAACGTTGGGGAGTCATATCGTCCGATATCACTCCTCTCGCCAGTAGTAAAGACACTTGAGGCGGTCTTACTCCCGCTCTACACATCAAACTTGTTGTTAGCCGAGCACCAAGATGGTTTCAGGAAAGGTAGTAGCACAACATCTGCTCTAAATGTCATAAACACTCAGATAACTGACGGTCTAAATCAAAACAGACCTAATGACAGAACGGTTCTAGTTGCACTCGATTTGAGTCAAGCTTTTGACACAGTAAATCATGGGTAGCTTGTATCCGATCTGGAAGACTCGTCACTCGCCCCCTGTCTCAAGCGTTGGACCGCAAATTATCTCAGTGGTCCTGTTGTGTTCCCCTCGTGAAGGGTGGACACCTTGCCGCGGTACGAGGGCTTAAGTCGATAGCCACAGGGCTACGTTGCCCTTGTGATCATAGCGCCACCGGTACTACATCACGAGAGAAGCCAAGCCTCTCTGGCGCGACGACTAAGATCTTCCCCTTCCCAATCCAGGGTGTTATTCGACCACGTGCCCATTGGACGTTTGCAGCCGGGAGGCAAATCGTGGCTGTAATCGAACGGAGCCTCTCTGATACCGGGCCGCCTCGGAGAGTAACTATGGCCTTACCGCGGTATGGGGTTCTGCCGCGGCGGACGACACATTCCCCCTACTCTTCCTTGACCCTAAACTGGCCTTGCCCGGCGAGGGGTCGTACGAACAAGATGATAAATAATAACAAAAACCCTAAAACTAAAGATACAACTATGTATACTGCACAGCAGAGGAGGAAAATGCTGGAGCCAGCGAGAACGCAACGTCGGAGGACAAACTCCATTTCCTTATCAGCCGAGTGATCGACAGCGATGGCAACTACGGGTCGATTAGCTCTGGAAGCCAACAACGGCTGATGCTAAAGTCCTAGTAAGTGCCGGTACCGAAACCAAGTCTTTAACGTCTGTGGCAGTGGTCTCACGACCTGGCCCCAGAGATCCAAATAAGGGAACGACCGCGATGGCAACTACGGGTCGAAATTTACACCAAAAGACATCTCCCAGTCGCTCTGAGTACTTCGACAAAAGAGCGGCCGCGAGGATCCTCAAGAAATACGAGGGTATTTCACAAGAGACGCTGTCGCCGAATGCTAGAAAGACGGTGGAGATGGCTGAAGCTATCTTACCGAACTTCCAAAGCGACTACGCGCCAAAGAAGGTTAATGGAAATCCCTGCAAACGCCAGAGATCGGACGTGGATTTAAAACCTCACCCGAAGCGGCAGCAACACGCCCCCGTAGTGTGTAAACTCAGCTTTGCTGAAGTAACTAAGGATAGGATCCTCATAGGCGTCATTGACCGAGGTACTGTCAATGTTGCACTGTACAAGGCAGCAGCTGTACCGCGGCGATGCACAGCGCGCTGCTATTTCGGCTGCACCGGAGGGCTCGGACATCGCAGTGCCGGTAGAGGAGTCGGAGATGTCCGACTCGGAAAGTATGGTATCTGCCACGTCAAATGGCGAAGGAGCAGTGAACAGCTCGGAGATGGGAGACAGCCTGCTGGATGGGAGGACCTCAACGTCACAGTGATAGCAGCTAGTCCTGAGCGCACCAATGTCAATACTGCCACAGTTAGTAGGATCTCGGCTACGCCAAATCGTGGTCTGAACAAATCGTCGTTGAAAGATAAGCCTCCATACGAGGTGGAACTCGACGATACGGCGGTGGCAGGGAAGTCTGAGCGCTCTCATGTTGGTGGTGATTCAGATAAACCTGCACGAATCTAAAGCAGCCTCGGCCGAAGAACCTCTGCCACAGAGGGAGGTAAAAGACCTGGTGGCAAATTTTTCCATGGGTCATCTTATTATCGGAGCTGACGCCAATGCTCATCACGTCCAGTGGGGAAGCTCCGATATCAATGCTAGAGGAGAGTCGTTGTTTGATTATTTGTTAACAACTAACCTGGTAGTTTGCAACGTGGGTAACGAACCTACGTTTATTACTAAAACCCGTAGGGAGGTCATAGATCTCACTATTTGCAGCGAAGGCGCTTATGAGTGGGTCAGAAAATGGCGCGTTCTCGATGGACACTCATTCTCCGACCACCGGTACGTAGAATTAGTTCTAGACTTTTCTGTTGAGCAGCCGGTTATGAAACGCAACCCACGTAACACTAACTGGCAGCTACACAATGAAATACTATCTAGGGACTTGCCAGCACTGCCCCCACAAGTCCCCTCATCAGTAGAGGAGTTGGAGGATCTGGTAAAGACCTTTACACGGCGCTCTCGAATGCCCTAGAGCAGGCTTGCCCAGTGCCAAAACCACGCGGTAAACATAGGCCGCATTGGTGGTCCTACGACCTGGACTCGCTCCGTAAATCATGTAGGTCACAATTCAATAAGGCCAAGAGCCTTGGCACGGAGAATCAATGGCTCGAATATAAAGTTAAACTCAGGGCCTAAAAAAAAGCTCTGAGGCAGGCGAAGAGAGTATCGTGGAGAAATTTCTGCACTGGGGTCGAAAATGTCGACGATACAGCGAGACTTAGACGAGTGCTCTCAAAAACTCAAACAGTCACAAGCTATTTGCGCAAACCTGACGGATCCTGGAGCAGCACGGAGAGGGAAACACTAGAGCTGCTCTTGAATACGCACTTCCCAGGGAACTTGCATGAGGAACCCCTAGCACCTACAACAAACCTGGCTGTACACATAACCATCACGGAGGAAAAGGTTAGGTGGGCGGTTAAAAGCTTCGAACCGTTCAAGGCTGCCGGGCCAGACGGGATTATTCCCGCACAACTCATAAACACGCTGGAGACATCAGCCAAATGGCTGGTACTTCTCTATACAGCCTGCCTGGCTCTTAGCTACATTCCGTGCTCCTGGAGCAGTGCCACGGTAGTGTTTATTCCTAAGGCGGGGAAGGCGTCTCATTACGAGCCCAAGGACTATAGGCCCATCAGTCTCTCATCCTTTGTGCTCAAGACCTTCGAGAGGATAATAAATGACTACCTCTCCTCTACTATTGATAGCAACCTGATCTGTAGCTATCAGCATGCATACAGCAAAGGGAAATCTACAGAAACTGCGCTTCACAGCCTAGTTTCTGTTATTGAAAAATCGCAGTATCAAAAGGTAGGGAAGGTAGTGGCATATGCAGATGACTTAGCTATAGTATACAGGGGCAAATTCCCACAAACCCTGTGCGACTTGATGCAAGTAGCACTGAGAGAGGTTTCCTCATGGTGCTCGCGCTGCGGACTGAGCATCAACGCGGGAAAAGTGGAACTGGTCCTTTTCACCAACCGCTATAAGATACCACCGCTAATACTACCAAAACTGAATAACGTGCACCTGAACTTGGCTAACAAAGCCAAGTTCTTGGGCACAGTTCTGGACAGGAAACTAACTTGGAAGGAGAATGTTCTTCAGCGCCAGAAGAAAGCGTGTATTGCACTCTACACGTGCAAAAGAGCCATTGGAAAGAAATGGGGGCTTAGCAATCATTCGACCAATCATGCTCTATGGAGTTGTGGTATGGTGGCCTGCGCTGAGCAAGGCAACAAACCTTAATCTGCTAGGTAAAGTACACAGATCTTGCATGATCTGTATAAGCGGTGCGTTAAGAACAACGCCCAATGAAGCACTCCAGGCCATTCTTGGCATTTTGCCACTCGATCTGGAAGGGCACCGAGTAGCAGCAGCATCGGCTCTGCGTCTAAGGGAAACGTCCGGCTGGGGCGAAAGCACTACTGGACACGCCTGTATTTTGGGATCCTATAGCTTTCTTCCGCTGAGCACAGATCGCTGTGCGACCACAACAGTCGGAGATAGCGGTTTTAAAATCAACATTCCCAGCAGGGAAGAATGGGAGAGCACGGATCGGAGTCCCGTCACTCATGGCGGCACTTCCATTTATACTGATGGCTCGAAGTTAGACGGCAGAGTTGGGGGAGGGGTTTATTCAAAAGATCTGAACCTTGAGCTCTCCTTCAGACTACCTGATCACTGCAGTGTCTTCCAGGCTGAAGTATCAGCAATCATGGACGCCGCGGCTTGGATAGGCCAACACACTATCAGACAGGACATTTTTATTTTCAGCCACAGCCAAGCGGCCATCAAATCCCTTGGCTCTTACTCGTTCAACTCTGAACTGACGCTCAGCTGTCGTCGATCTCTACAAGAGATGGCGCAACAGAACCGCGTGAACCTCACATGGGTCTCGGGGCATAGGGACATTGAGGGAAATTGTAGGGCAGACGAACTTGCGAGGCAGGGCACGACCATGCAGGTTCTTCGGGATAAAGAGCGCTTAGGTATGCCGTTTGCCACATGCAAGCTAATGCTGAAGGAGTACACACTCCGCCAAGCCAACGATAGATTGCTGTAATCTCCAGGATGCCGGATATCCAAAGAAAACTGGCCGAAATGGGATCATAAAAGATCAAGACAAATTTATGCCCTAAGGAGAAGAGAAATCTCCATCCTAATAGGCGTATTAACTGGGCACTGCCTCATTGGTAGGCACGCAGAAAGACTAGGTGTGCCCTTCCGTCGATGCTCTAGGAGTTGTAAGGATGATGAGGAGGAGGAAACGGTGGAGCACCTCATCTGCAACTGCCCGGCTTTAAGTGGCGCAAGAATGCGCTTTTTGGGAGCTCCCTTTCTGGTTAGCCTACGCCAGGTCACGGAGCTGGACATAAAGGACCTGATGGCCTTCATCAAGTCATCTAAATGGTTCGAGGAGGAGTAACGGTGTCGTTTAGGAACGTCAGTCCCGGGATTTTCCTTATGGCAGGGTCCCGGAACTTACTTTCCTAGTGTTGGTGGTATCACAACGGGCCTTTTAATACTGCCCTAGGTGTGCCTCTGCGCCAGCCACTTGAACCTAACCCAACCTAACCCTAAGGGGTCGCTTTTTTCGCTCTATTGTATTATTTTCAATGTGAAATACTTTAGTAGCCTTTAAGTGGAGGTTTTTAAGTTTTAAAAACTTTTTACATTATGCGATTATCATTACTATTAAACTAATTACAACCATTTAAAAATGTTTATATTTTGTATGTTTTACTTGCAATTAGAGGTGGCCGCGTTCATGATGTTTGCAACACGACACGACACGTTCAGGAAACGAGTTTCAAAAATATGCACTAACACGCACGGAGAAAAATTACTAAATCACGACACGCACGCCGTTAGTAAATATATATATATATTGTTTCACTATTTTTGAGCTCTAGGCCTATTTTAAATAAAACAACTCGATTTTGTTGTTGGTATTTATTCAATATTTCGATCTCAATCTGAGATCATCATCAGGACTGTAATCAAACAATAAAAACAAACACATTATTTTTAACATGAAAACATAAACATATATCATTTTGGTAAACAGTGTGTTATCACGACTTACATCTTTCGCTGCGATGTCAAGACTAAAAATTGTTAAGAAAAGTGATTATTAAAAACAACGAAAGTTCTAAACAGAGAATGTACATTTAAAGATAAACATATAAAATCCCGTAATGGTACTTAAACAAAAATTGAGAGACATTTACAACAATAATATAACAAGTGGCGAAAATTATGATGTAGGTATATGTATATAAAAGTACTGGAGCAGTGTATAGTTGTTGTGCTATGACGAAGAGAATTGCATGTATGGTTGTTGTAATATGATGCAGAGAGCTGCATGAGTGGTTGTTACACTGGGATCCAGAGAGCTGCATGTGGATTTATAAAAATATGTATCATGGGTGTTTGTTACGATTTAAAATCAAATTGCGGTAGGCGTAAGCACAGTGGTCAGTATCAGCCTTAAAATTCATCCTTTTATCATTAGGGGTATCCACTATATGGAGCATTTCCAAAGTAAAACGTTTATAATAATTTTTCTCCTGTTCTAATATTTTGACATTTTCGAAATCCGGATAATGTCCAGTATCCTTACAATGAGATGATAGAGCCGTTTTGTTGTCCGAAAAATTGTTCCTTAATTTTATATTGGATTTATGAGCGGATATCCTTGTCTTAAGTTTAGATTTTGTAGTACCCACATATACTTTCTCGCATACGTGGGACCCGTCGCCGTTACAAGGAGGAATCCTATAAACAACATCCGATTTATCTGGTTTTGGTATTGGGTCTTTTAATTTGTTGAAAACTTTTCTTAAGGAATTACTGTAGGTAAATGCTAGTTGAATTCTCTCTTTATCGTACATTTTTGAATGTGTGATCCTTTCCGAAAGCCCAGGGACATATGTTACCGATTTGTAGGTTTTGGCATTTTGATTTGTCCTCTTATTGTCTTTACCAAGACGTGAATAATAACACTGGATCACAAATTCAAACTTTTTTTCTTCACCAGAGACGCCATAGTGAAATTCCTATGTAAAATCACATCCTAATTCCGAAAATCAAAGTTATTTTTACTCGATTTACCGTTATTTCAAAAAAACAAAAAAGATGGCTCTACTTAATCGTGTATATCTCAAGAACAAATTGAGCTATTCGAAAACGGTTTGAAAAATTTGAAAGCTTATAAAATTTACTATAATCAGTAAAAATATAAAAAAATTTGTACTTTGCGAGGAAGCATCTCGAAAACTTTTTGTTTTTTAGCAGATATTTGCCCCCCCCCCCCTCTAAGCTCTGTTTTATTACAAAAAAAAACAAGCTATCAGTGAACCAAATCGATGAACTAATACAAAAGTTATAAGCATTCAAGTAAATATATCCATTTAATACTTAAGTACCCTACAAATAATAGCATATGTACATATGGTTCTGTCTTAACTCTATGATCTTATTTTATAATTGAAAAAGTTGTGTCTTGTTTTGACGCTTATTTAGATTAGGATCGGTTTCTCTTATGAGAAACCAACAGTAGTCGCCCATCATAGCGACATCCCAGAATCCTTGATACCGACTTTCAATCACTTTCATTTGCTGGTGAAACCTTTCGCCATGCTCGTCACTTTCGTCGCCAAGATTTTGCGGGAAAAAATTTAAGTGGGAGTGTAAGAAATGAATTTTTAAAGACATATTTACTCCTGAAAGAAAATAAAAAAGTAAATTAGATAAATACATAAGTGACACATTAGTATATAATTTTCTTAGCCTGGATTTATCTTTCAATTCAGAACAAATTTTTTGTTTATATTTTTCCCGTTCTTGTTTGTTCGGAACTGGACGATGAATTCAGATTTATGGCTATATATTCTCATGTAAATTTATGTAATATATAATTTATTATAATATGTTTTTTTATTTACCCATTTCCGCATAGTTTTTGATTAAGTCGTTCACTATCATCTCGTAGTTAGGACTTTTGTGTTTGCCTAAAAAAGAAGTAACGACCTTTTCAAAAGAATCCCACGCTGCTGCCTCCACTGGTGACAATAGTTCTTTGAAATGGTTATTGGTCATCATTTTCCTTATTTGCGGTCCCACAAAAATCCCTTCCTTTATTTTTGCTTCTGAAATCTCTGGGAAGATTGTCTTCAAATGATGAAAAGCTTCGCCTTCTTTGTCCAAAGCCTTCACAAAGTTTTTGATAAGGCCGAGCTTGATGTGGAGCGGAGGTAGAATTATTTTTTCCTTCTTTATAAGTGGAGAGTATTTTATGTTATCTACCCCAACTTGAAACTCGATTCGTTCTGGCCAATCCTTTTTGATGTAGTGGTCTTGACGAGCTCGGCTATCCCATTTGCATAGAAAGCAACAGTATTTTGTGTATCCACTTTGTAGACCACATAGCATAGATCGGCACATATTTTCCAATCATGTTCTTCGTATTTGATTAACTTGAGCAATTTTTGCATTATCTCATATGTTTCCTTCGTATTTACTGCATCCGCGATCGGGATAGATGGCTTTTGGTTGCCAATATGCAATAATACGGCCTTTAAACTTAATTTATTGCCGTCTATGAACAATCGCCACTCTTTTGAATCATATGGTTCACCAAATTGTTTGAATAGACCAGCAATGGCTTTGCAGTAACAAACACTGTCCTCCTTCGTATAGTAGTTGGAAAATTCTTCGTGACGAGTTCTATAATATTACCTTGAATGAAACAAATTTAAATTGTTGCATTCGAGAGGCGTGTAGTTCGGCCTTTTCCTTTGACAATTCCAAATCCCTTATCCAATCATTGAGTTGTGCTTGTGACAAAGAATTTCTTTCGTTTTCCGTTTGAAATTCAGTACAACATGATGCCGCGTAGGTAATCAGATACTACTGTTGGCAATGAAACTGGAGCCGGAACTAAAGTTAAATTTGATTCTGGCAATGTCGCTTCTGTTGAAATTAGTTCTGGTAATGACACTGTAGATACGCTCGCATAGGTTACTTTTCTGGACTTTCCAACCCCAAGTACTTTTGTAGTACAAATATAGCAGTCCGTTGAATGGCAAGTTGGTTCTCTCCACTTCATTGGTGTAATAAATTTCACACGTCGCCTAAATAGATAGTTTCAGAAATTAGTCAGCTATGCATTAAAAGGGAACAAATTCCTAATTTTTACAACGTACCTTTTTGTTCCGGTTTCCGAAGAAATCAATTCGACTCGGCATGTGGTGCACACAGTGTTCGGTGTCCATGGTTTTTCATTGTTTTTAGGCTCAATTCCAAAACACTTATAGTATGTAACTTTCAAAGGATTTGAAAACACACGTCTCATACTTTTAACAATAAATTGACCGCAGTTGAAACAGAACATATCTGGATCATTTGTACACTCAAACTCTCGTGCCCTTTTATTTATTTTTTATTTTTAAGTAAAAGACGGGTTATAAACTGCAATCGTAAATATCTCAAAAACGGTACCATTCAAGTAAAAATAACCTTGATTTTCGGAATTAGGAGGTGATTTTACATAGGAATTTCACTATGGCGTCTCTGGTGCATTTTGGATGTAAACCAGTGTAATCGTATATGAGTTTGTTTACTAATTTTATAGGAAAATCTTTCTTTTCGAGGGTATCTTTTATAAGTTTAATATTTTTATTATGGTAAATGCTATCACTAATGGAGAGAACTTTTCTCACGAAATTATTGGCTGTGTTGACAATTATTTTTTTTTCATGCTGTGAGTTGTAATTGATCAATCTACCGGAAGCAGTTGGTTTTTTGTACCAGTCTAATGTTAGTTGGTAGTTCCTTCTAATCACTAGGGTGTCCAGAAACGGTATTTTTCCGTCTTTTTCTAATTCAATTGTAAATTTAATCGATCGATGGAATCCGTTTAGTAGGTTCAGCAAAATGTTTGTATCTTCCGTTTTTATTATCGCGAACAAATCATCTACGTATTTCGTTAACATTCTTGGTTTGTTCGTCGACTCCATTTCAAACCAGGTTAAAAGTTCCTCCATCACAATATCTGCTATTACCGGTGATGCTGGGGATCCCATGGGCATTCCCGACCGTTGCTCATATATTTTGTCTCTATATTTGAAATACCGATTTTCCTTAATGCATAATTTTCGCCACTTGTTATATTATTGTTGTAAATGTCTCTCAATTTTTGTTTACCGTTACGGGATTTTATATGTCTATCTTTACATGTACATTCTCTGTTTAGAACTTTCGTTGTTTTTAATAATCACTTTTCTTAACAATTTTTAGTCTTGACATCGCAGCGAAAGATGTAAGTCGTGATAACACACTGTCTACCAAAATGATATATGTTTATGTTTTTATGTTAAATATAATTAGGGCACTCACAGTCATCTGCTAAACTTAAAACGTTTTAAGTTTGCCACATTACCATTTGACGACTGTGAGCACCCCCTTTTATCTCCTGCATGGCCTTTGTTATTTCACGTCTGAAATCTGAAAATGTTTATGTATAAACATATTTAAATTATTTAATTAAATTCCAAATATGAAAAAAAACTTACTTTTTTCCTTTCAATTTATTTATTCATGACAAATTTTTGTTTGAAAACAAAGCAAAATGACAATTTTCAATTTTGCCACAAATTTAAACATAGGAACAAGCGCGGCAATATTGCCACAAAGTGGTATCTTCTATTTGCAGGCAAAACAAAAACAAAATATTTGACACCTGGTAAACTGTCAAAACATTGCCAGCTGGCAATATTAGCATGGCTGGTAATATGGGACTGTGAGTACCCTAAATGTGTTTGTTTTTATTGTTTGATTACAGTCCTGATGATGATCTCAGATTGAGATCGAAATATTGAATAAATACCAACAACAAAATCGAGTTGTTTTATTTAAAATAGGCCTAGAGCTCAAAAATAGTGAAACAATATATATATTTTATTTACTTTTGAGATTCTTGATTTTTTTTTAATTCCTTGGTGTACCATGGTAATTTATAAGGTCTTTTTGCCCGCAAAGGTATTCTGTCCATGCATTGGGTGAATAAGATGGACTTGAAAGTAGAAAAGCCAGCAGCGGCATCAAGCCTGCCCAGAAGCTCCTCCCAATTTATTTCAATAAGGGCATCATTTAGACTTGAGAAGTCACATAAAGAATAATTAAAAATTAATCTACTATCAGTAGTAACCGGAGAAAAGTGATAAAAGTTAAACTGAACAACAAGAGGTAGGTGATGTCTGTCCTTAGGAGTAATTGGGTTCATGCACTCACTAACTTCACATCAAAAACTGTCACTTACAAATATAAGGTCCAGTAACCTATTCAGAATATTAAAAAACTTATTAATTTGAATTAAATTAAGACTAAGGGGTCGTGCATATATGACGTCACGCGATTTTTGGTAGTTTTTGACTCCCCCCCCTCCCCCCATGTCACACCAAGTCACAAACTCCAGATCCCCCCCTCCCCCTCGAACGTCACATAACACCCTCAATAAATATAAATTCATGGACGTTGCACGCTAGAAAACATGCCAAAAATAACATCACGTAAGTGCTACTCCCCCCTCCCCCCATGTCAAACTTCGTCACAAATCGCAGACCCCGACGTCACAGTACATGACGCTATTGATTGAGTTGCGCAAGCCATTGTTTTATTAGCTGGACTAATAATTGAGTTCGCGCTCATATTTGGTGAGATATTATGAGCGTAGGAGAGTGTGCCAACGGAAGATAGTACAGAGGGAGCGTAAGTAGACAAAGTAGATGAAGAATCCCTCGTGAAGGGTGGATACCTTGCCGCGGTACGAGGGCTTAAGTCGATAGCCACAGGGCTACGCTGCCCTTGTGATCATAGCTCCGTACGGCACTTCATCACGAGAGCAGCCTAGCCTCTCTGGCGCGACGACAAAGATCTTCCCCCTCCAAATCCAGGGTGTTATGCGAAACCGTGCCCATTGGACGTTTGCAGCCGGGAGGCAAATCGTGGCTGTATTTGAACGGAGCCTCTCTGATACCGGGTCGCCTTATAGAGTAAGCATGGCCTTACCGCGGTACGGGGCTCTGCCGCGGCGGACGACACATTTTCCCCTACTCTTCCCTTGACCCTAAGCTGGCCGTGTCCGGCGATGGGTCGTACGAACAAGATGAACTCAAATAATCCAAATAAAATCGATAAACCTAAAAAACAAACAACGCCAAATTTCACTCCTCAGCAAAGGAGAGCTATGGAGGAACAGGCGAGAAAGCAACAACAACGCCTCCGTTCCACAATCTAGGGGGGGATCGACAGCGATGGCAACTACGAGTCGGTCAACCAACCCTCTATCGACTAAGATTGACTTGATGGGAGCTAGCACCAGTGCGGTTGCCAACGCAACTAAGCGGACAACGGCAGATGCTAAACTCCCATCAACCGCTGATATGAAAACCAGTATCTTTACGTCTGTGGCAGCGGTCTCACGACCTGGCCTCGGAGTTTCGAAGGAGAAGGAAGCTGCAACTGAGATTTCGGCAAGGAGAGCGACCGCGATGGCAACTACGGGTCCGCACTCCCAGGAGACATCTCCCCGCCGCTTCACATACCACGAGAAAAGATTGGCTGCAAAGATCCTGAAGAGGTATGAAGGGGTACCGCAGGAATCGCTGTCGCCGAATTCCAGTAAATCGGTAGAGCTAGCGAAAGCTGTGATACCGGATTTCCAAAATTCTTACATGCCAAAGAGGTTAAAAGTTAACCCTTTCAAGCGCCAGAGATCGGACCTGGAGTTAAATCCCCCTCCCAAGCGGCATCAGAATACCCCTGGAGCGGGCAAACTAAGCTTTGCTGAGGTAACCAAGGACAGGATCCTTATAGGCGTCCTTGACCGAGGCAATGACCGTCTGGCCATCCCTAAGGACCGGTGGCGTTACGTGCGAAATGAACTCGGCAACATTCTTCTCAATGTTGCTCCAGAGTTTCCGGGTAGTTCGGCGCGAGTAACGGATGCGGGTTGGCACCAGGGTCAGATTAAATTACTCGCATGCGAGGATGCAAAAACCGTAGCACTGTACAAGGCAGCAGCTGCTAAGCTGGGTGAAGTCTACAAGGGCGCAAAGATAGAGGTCGTCGACTGGAAGGACATTCCAGCTCGTCCAAGGGCAAGGGCGTGGATTCCGGCCATCCCTGACGAACCCGAGAGAATTCTCGGGATGCTACGGCTAATGAATCCGTCCCTGCCAACGCATGACTGGAGTGTCAATCTGGTCGGGGATGCGGTAGGGCCCGACAGACAGGTGGTGTTCACCATGAATAAAGAGTCAATCGAGCCCCTCAAAAGGTGCAATGGCCTAGTACACTACAGCGTAGGCCAGATCGTTATCCACGTATATCGTGGTGATGCTCAGCGCGCTGCCTTCTCGGCTGCTCCGGGGGAACCGGAAAACGAATTACCAGAGGAGGAAGCGGAGGATTCCGATGCGGAAAGCATGTTATCCGCCACGTCCCTTGGCGATAGTGCTGTGAACAACTCGGAGATGGAGGACAGCCTACAGGACGAGGAAGCCCTCGACGTCACGGTGGTAGCAGCCAACGCTGAGCGATTAACATCTAACGCTACAGACAGCAAGACTCCTGCAACGCCATATCGGGCAGTTAATCGGAACAACTCGTCGTTGATAGGCAACCTCCGGGATGGGGCAAACCTCGACGATATGGGGACGGCAGGGAAGTCTGTGCGCTCTCATGTTGGTGGTGCTTCAGATTAATCTGCACAAATCTAAAGTAGCTTCGGCTGCTTTAAGTAGTCGTCTTTCTAAAGGCGACGTGGATGTGGTCCTCATCCAAGAACCCTGGGTCAATAGCTCGAGAATCTGCGGATTGGGGACTAAGGGCTTCAAGCTCATTCGAGCCAGCGAGGAGAGCAAAGTCAGAACGTGTATTTTGGTCAAGTCTGAGTTGAACTCCTTTCTCCTACCTAACTACACCAATGGTGATATTACCGCTATCAGTCTAACGGTCGACAGCACCCGCCTGACGGTGGCGTCGGTCTATATGCCCTACGACGCCGAAGAATCCCCACCACAAACGAAGGTGAAAGACCTGGTGTCAAATTTCTGCACGGGTAATCTTATTATTGGAGCGGACGCTAATGCTCACCATGTCCAATGGGGGAGCTCCGACATCAATGCCAGGGGCGAGTCTCTGTTTGATTACCTCTTAACAACCAACCTGGTGATTTGCAACGTGGGTAATGAGCCTACTTTTATCACTAAGACCCGCAGGGAGGTCATAGACCTCACTATCTGTAGTGAAGGCGCTTATGAGTGGGTCAGAAAATGGCGGGTTCTGGAAGAACATTCTTTCTCCGACCACCGTTACATAGAAATGGTTTTAGACTTTATTGTAGAACAACCAATCATGAAGCGCAATCCACGTAACACTGATTGGCAGTTACACAATGAAATATTAGACAGAGACCTACCAGTACTGCCCTCACAAGCCCCCTCATCAGTAGAGGAGCTGGAGGATCTTGTTACTACATTTACATCGGCGCTCTCAAATGCTCTAGGACAGGCTTGTCCAGTGCCAAAACCACGCGGTAAACACAGGCCACATTGGTGGTCCTACGATTTGGACTCGCTCCGAATATCATGCCGGAAACAATTTAACAAGGCCAAGAGCTTCGGCTCTGAGCCTCATTGGCATGAATATAAAGTTAAACTAAGGGCCTACAAAAAAGCTCTGAGACAGGCGAAGAGAACCTCGTGGAGAAATTTCTGCACTGGCGTCGAAAAGGTCGACGACACAGCGAGACTTAGACGAGTCCTCTCGAAAAGTCAAACAACCATCAGCTATTTGCGAAAGCCTGACGGATCCTGGACCAGCACGGAAGAGGAAACCCTTGAGCTGCTCTTGAATACACATTTTCCGGGGAATCTGCATGATGCACCACCAGCACCTGCAACAAACCTGGCAGTAAATATACCCATCACTGAGGAAAGAGTAAGGTGGGCAGTTAAGAGCTTTGAACCGTATAAGGCTGCCGGGCCGGACGGGATTATCCCCGCGCAGCTTATAAACACGTTGGAGACATCAGCTAAATGGCTGGTATTTCTCTTCACAGCCTGCCTGGCTCTCAACCACATTCCGGGCTCCTGGAGAAGCGCCACGGTAGTGTTTATCCCTAAGGCTGGGAAGGCATCCCACTACGAGCCAAAAGACTACAGACCGATCAGTCTCTCGTCCTTTGTACTAAAAACCTTTGAGAGGATACTAAGCGACTACCTCTTAACGACTATTGATAGCAAACTTATCTCTAGCTATCAGCATGCATACACCAAGGGTAAATCAACAGAAACCGCTCTGCACAGCCTAGTGTCTGTCATTGAGAAATCGCTGTGTGAAAAGGACTACTGTCTCGTGGCCCTCCTAGACATTGAGGGGGCTTTTAACAATATAAGCCCGGAGGCTATCAACTCCGCTCTAACTAATCTGGGCGTAGATAGACCTCTAACTGGTTTAATTGACCAACTTTTAATGGGAAGGAAAATAGCTTCTTCACTTGGTACGGTTGAGTTATCACGCTATGTCACAAGGGGAACACCCCAGGGTGGTGTTCTTTCCCCGCTTTTATGGAACCTCACAGTCAACTCGTTGCTACGTGACACAAGCTGGGGGGGGCGGGAAGATAGTGGCATACGCAGACGATTTAGCTATTGCATTCAGAGGCAAGTTCCCACAAACTCTGTGTGACCTGATGCAAGTAGCACTGCGAGAAGTTTCGACGTGGTCCTCTCGCTGCGGACTTAGTATCAACCCAGGGAAGGTGGAACTTGTCCTATTCACCAACCGGTACAAAATACCGCCACTAAGCCTACCAGAACTAGATGGCACGCGCCTGGGCTTGTCGGATAAGGCCAAGTTTCTAGGCATAGTTCTGGACAGGAAACTGAATTGGAAGGAGAATGTTCTTCAGCGCCAGAAGAAAGCTTGCATCGCTCTTTACACATGCAAAAGAGCCATTGGCAAAAAATGGGGGCTCAGCCCTAGAGTATGCAGTTGGATCTACACGGCCATCATTCGCCCAATCATGCTTTATGGAGTCGTCGTATGGTGGCCTGCGCTGAGCAAGGCAACATACCTGAATCTGTTGCGGAAAGTCCATAGATCCAATATGATCTGTATAAGCGGTGCGCTAAGGACAACGCCCAACGAAGCCCTCCAGGTCATTCTGGGCATTTTGCCACTTGATCTGGAAGGGTTTCGGTCAGCGGCGGCATCAGCTCTGCGCCTAAGAGAAACCTCCAGTTGGGCTGCGAGTACTATTGGACACTCCAGTATTCTGGAATCTTACAGCTTTCTCCCTCTAAGCACAGATCGTTGTGCGACTACTACAGTCGGGGATAGCTGTTTCAAAATAAACATTCCCAGCAGAGAAGACTGGGAGAGGACGGATTGGTGTCCCGAAACAAATGGTGGCACTTCCATATACACCGACGGCTCGAAGTTGGACGGCAGAGTTGGAGGAGGCGTTTATTCAAGGGATTTGGACCTTGAGCTCTCCTTCAGACTACCTGATCATTGTAGCGTCTTCCAGGCGGAAGTCTCGGCAATCCTGGACGCCGCGGCCTGGTTAAGCAAACGTGTTATCGGAGAAGATATCGCTATTTTCAGCGATAGCCAAGCGGCCATCAAATCCCTTGGCTCATACACGTTCAACTCTGAACTGACGCTCAGCTGTCGTCGATCTCTTCAGGAGATGGCCCAACAGAACCGCGTAAACCTCATATGGGTCCCGGGACATAGGGACATTGAGGGAAACTGTAAGGCAGACGAGCTTGCCAGGCAGGGCACGACCAAGCAGGTTCTTCAGGATAAAGAGCGCTTAGGTATGCCGTTTGCCGCACACACTCCGTCAAGCCAACGAAAGATGGCTGCAATCCCCAGGGTGTCGCATATCGAAACAAACCTGGCCAAAATGGGATCTTAAAAGGTCTAGACGCATTTATGCCCTAACTAGGAGGGAAATCTGCATATTGATAGGGGTATTAACCGGTCACTGCCTCATTGGTAGGCATGCAGAAAGGCTAGGTGTGCCCTATCGACGATGCTGCAGGAGTTGCAAAGATGATGAGAAGGAGGAAACAGTGGATCACCACATCTGCAACTGTCCGGCTTTAAGCGGGGCGAGAACGCGCTTTTTGGGAGTTCCGTTCCTGGATAGCCTAAGCCAGATCGCGGAACTGGACATAAAGGACTTGATGGGCTTCATAAAGTCATCTAAGTGGTTCGAGGAGGAGTAACGGTGTCGGTTTAGGAGTGCCAGTCCCGGGATTCTGCTATGTGGAAAGCCACTTGAACCTAACCCTAGATGAAGAATGATTAGCTTCACTGGTAGCTCTTAGCGCATCGAATTGAATGTTTCTCTTAGACTCTTTATTTCGGCGGTGAGGGCAGCAATAATTTTATCTTTATCGGCAAGTATACTTAGAATAGATTGCAAGGCCGAATTTGTTTTCAAAGATTCTAGCACCAAGTTGTTATTAACTTCATTTAGCACCTTCACAGAGCTTAACACACTAGCATTATCGGCCTGAAGAGAGGCTATGAGATTAAATAAAGAGTTTAGTGTTGCATGCTGGGTCAATGTATTCGTAATAGAGTTATCACTACTCTTCAAAGATTCGTCAGACGTCTGAGCATCGAGAGAGGAAGAACTAGCGATGACGGTAGATGGAATTTCCTTTGCAATAGGTGGAGGTGGTGAGCGGAGGGAGATCCGACGCTGAACAGCGCAAGCATCGCAAAAAAAACATTGACCGGCACTTTGTAAAAATTCAATATCAGCCGGACGGATACCAACACAAGTAGCATGGAAAAGATCATTGCACTTTGCACACTGACACTGTTTGACTACCTACTAACAACTAACCTGGTGGTTTGTAACGTGGGTAACGAGCCTACTTTTATAACTAAAGCTCGTAGGGAGGTTATAGACCTCACTGTTTGTAGGGAAGGCGCTTATGAGTGGGTCAGAAAATGGCGTGTTCTTGATGAGCATTCATTTTCTGACCATCGGTACATAGAAATTGTGTTAGACTTTATTGTTGAGCAGCCAGTTATGAAACGAAATCCACGCAACACTAACTGGCAGCTACATAACCAAATATTAGCTAGGGACCTATCAGTATTACCTCCACAAGCCCCCACATCAGTGGGAGAACTGGATGATCTGGTAACGACCTTTACAACGGCGCTCGCAAATGCCCTAGAGCAGGCTTGTCCAGTACCAAAACCACGCGGCAAACATAGACCCCACTGGTGGTCTTACGACCTGGATTCGTTCCGTATATCATGCAGGAAGCAATTTAACAAGGCCAAGAGCATCGGTACGGAGCCTGAATGGCTCGAATATAAAGCTAAACTGAGGGCCTATAAAAAGGCTCTAAGGCAAGCGAAGAGAACTTCGTGGAGAAATTTCTGCACCGGGGTCGAAAAAGTCGATGATACAGCGAGACTTAGACGAGTGCTATCAAAAACTCAAACAGCCATTAGCTATTTACGGAAGCCTGACGGATCTTGGACCAGCACGGAAGGGGAAACCCTGGAGCTGCTCCTGAACACACACTTTCCGGGGAACTTGTATGATGCACCTGTAGCATCTGCAACAAACCTGGCGGTAAACATACCCATTACGGAGGAAAGGGTAAGGTGGGCAATCAAAAGCTTTGAGCCGTTCAAGGCAGCTGGGCCAGACGGGATTTTTCCCGCACAACTCATAAACACGCTGGAAATATCAGCTAAATGGCTGGTAGTTCTCTATTCAGCCTGCCTGGCTCTTAATTACATTCCGTGCTCCTGGAGAAGCGCCACGGTAGTCTTTATTCCAAAGGCTGGGAAGGCCTCACACTATGAGCCTAAAGACTGATCAGTCTCTCGTCTTTTGCACTTAAAACCTTCGAGAGGATAATTAGCGATTATCTCTCCTCTACTATTGATAGCAACCTTATTTCTAGCTATCAACATGCATACACCAAAGGTAAATCAACGGAAACTGCGCTCCACACTAGTCTCTATTGTTGAAAAATCATTGCATGAAAAGGAGTACTGTCTCGTGGCCTTTCTGGACATCGAAGGGGCTTTCAACAATATAAGGTCGGAGGCTATTAACACTGCTTTAACAAACCTGGGCATAAATAGGTCTCTTATTGGACTAATTGATCAACTACTAAAGGGAAGGAAAATAGTTTCTTCACTGGGAACAGTTGATCTTTCACGCTATGTCACAAGAGGAACGCCTCAGGGTGGTGTTCTCTCCCCGCTCCTATGGAACCTCACCGTAAACTCGCTGCTACGAGACACAAGGTGGGGGGGCGGGAAGATAGTGGCATATGCAGACGATTTAGCTATTGCATATAGGGGCAAATTCCCACAAACCCTGTGTGACTTGATGCAAGTAGCACTGCGAGAAGTTTCTTCATGGTCCTCTCGCTGCGGACTTAGCATCAACCCGGGAAAGGTGGAGCTTGTCCTTTATACCAGGCGGTACAAGATACCACCGTTGAACCTACCAGAACTAGATGGCGTGCGCCTGAACTTAACTGACAAAGCCAAATTCCTAGGCACAGTTCTAGATAGAAAGCTTAACTGGAAGGAGAATGTCATCCAGCGCCAGAGGAAAGCGTGCATTGCACTTTACACGTGTAAAAGAGCCATTGGCAAAAAATGGGGGCTCAGCCCCAAAATTTGCAGATGGATATACACTGCGATAATCCAGCCAATTATGCTGTATGGAGTCGTGGTATGGTGGCCTGCGCTAAGAAAGGCAACAAACCTAAATCTGTTAGGGAAAGTCCACAGATCGAGCATGATCTGTATAAGCGGGGCGTTAAGAACAACGCCCAATGAAGCTCTCCAGGCCATTCTTGGCTTTTTGTCACTCGATCTGGAAGGGTACCGGGCAGCAGCAGCATCGGCTGTGCGTCTAAGGGAAACGTCCGTCTGGGGCGCAAGCACTATTGGACACTCCTGTATTCTAAGATCTTACAGCTTTCTCCCTCTGAGCACAGATCGGTGTGCGACCACAACAGTCGGAGAATGTTGTTTTAGAATAAAAATTC
This sequence comes from Campiglossa producta, assembly GCA_964058755.1. Taxonomy (NCBI): domain Eukaryota; kingdom Metazoa; phylum Arthropoda; class Insecta; order Diptera; family Tephritidae; genus Campiglossa; species Campiglossa producta. The sequence goes on along the minus strand of CAXKVI010000004.1, from coordinate 60,467,784 downwards.
CCAGCAGGGAAGACTGGGAGAACATAGATCGGTGTCCCGCTACTAATGGCGGCACTTTTATATACACCGACGGCTCGAAGTTAGACGGCAGAGTCGGAGGAGGGGTTTACTCAAGGAATTTGGACCTAGAACTCTCCTTTAGACTACCTGATCACTGCAGCGTCTTCCAGGCTGAAGTTTCAGCAATCATGGACGCCGTGACTTGGATAGGTGAACGCACCATCGGACAGGATATCTGTATTTTCAGCGACAGCCAAGCGGCCATCAAATCCCTTGGCTCTTACTCGTTGAACTCTGAACTGACGCTCAGCTGTCGTCGATCTCTTCAAGAGATGGCCCAACAGAACCGCGTGAACCTCACATGGGTCCCGGGCCACAGGGACATTGAGGGAAACTGTAGGGCAGACGAACTTGCCAGGCAGGGCATGACCAAGCAGATTCTTCAAGATAAAGAGCGCATAGGTATGCCGTTTGCCACGTGCAAGCTAATGCTGAAGGAGCATACACTCCGCGAAGCTAACGAAAGATGGCTACAAGCCCCAGGGTGCCGGATATCCAAGCAAACCTGGCCAAAATGCGATCTTAAAAGATCTAGACACATATACGCCCTAAAAAGGAAGGAAATCTCCATATTAATAGGTGTTTTAACCGGGCACTGCCTTATTGGTAGGCACGCAGCAAGGCTAGGCGTTCCCTACCGACGATGCTGCAGGAGTTGCAAAGATGATGAGGAAGAGGAAACGGTGGAGCAAGAAGGCGCTCTCTGGGAGTTCCCTTCCTGGTTAGCTTAAGCCAGGTCGCGGAGCTAGACATAAAGGACTTGATGGCCTTCATCAAGTTATCAAAATGGTTCGAGGAAGGGTAGCGGTGTCGGTTAGGAGTGTCAGTCCCGGGTTTCGGCTATATGGAGAGTCCCGTCAGCACTGGGATTTTCCATATGGCCGGGCCCCGGGACTGACTTTCCTAGTGTTTGGTGGTATCACAACGGGCCTTTTATTACTGGCCTAGGTGTGCCTTTGCGGCAGACACTTCTACCTACCTACCTACCTTGCACACTGAACTTTATGCTCTTTCGGGAGATTTCTATCAACCCTATGACCGCACACACAAGGCATTATTGGTTGATTTGCAAATGCGTAAATAATTGATAAAATAAGTTTTTATTTATTTGACATATGTTGTCGATTTGTCCCAATAAAAAGAGTCACTATCTCATAATTATAACAACCAAACCATGAAAATAAAAAGACACTTGAGAAAAAAGTCACATTCTCATCCGATTAAACTGTTGAATTAAACTGTTGAATTACACATTATACTAATTCCCATAAAAATTTTTTTATTTTATCTCTATAAGTATCTTCAGTAGTTTGGCCACTATGCCAAAAAACGTTCAAACAATTGTGAAAAAAACGATTTTTTTTTACAAATTTTAAGATTTAACCACTATGTACGAAAAAAAGCAGGGTGGGGAAAAATTCGATCGCGAATTCTCAATCATATGGTTTTCTCACCCTTTCTCATTTTGCGCTCTTAACATATCGCGAGAAACGCTAAGGCAAACGAGCGGTAGTTAAAACCATTGTATACCTTATATAGTAGCGCAACTAGCAAAAAACACACTAATACACACGCACAGCATATTCCCCATGAGCACAGAAAAATATTTTGTCAAACGTTTGGTAAATAATGAGGGTCAATAATGTACCACGATTTGGACAAAATTTATTTTAGGGAATGGTAAAGGGGGTCGTATGTATAAACACTGTGAAGGTAGAAACTGCCGATCATTTATAGTATAATTTTTATATTTAATTATACCTCAAGTTAATACTCATTTAGCAAAAAAGTTGATCTGCTACTGGTAGTTTATCACTAAATCGAAAATTAATTGATTGATTAATTGATATTAAGTTTTCAAAAAGTGAGAATGGATGTTGAAAGTTTCATCTCAAATGCGTCTCAGATTGATATCAAACCAAATGGCTTATTGGGCTTCATACTATTCCTTCATTCCATTTCTTTTGCAGTCACTCAGCCAGTGCCTTCCACTCAAATTCGTAAGAAGAAGAAAAGAAGTTGCCAAACTATAGTAGGGATAAACAATGGTTAAAACAATAATTGCATTATTTCATTGCTAGGAGATTGTAAACAAACGATTTTTCATACCAGCATATATATACATAAAATAATTGCATACACTCGTTAAGAAACGAAAAATGTTTTCGATGTTTTAAACAACGCTCGTTTGCCTTTGCATTTCTCGCGATAAGTTAGGAGCACAAATTGAGAAGATTGTATTTTTGAGCAATCGCGATCGTTCTTCTTACGGTGTGGATGCAAAATTTTGATTTCATCTGTTTAAAGAAAGTTGTACGTGCAAGATTTATTTCTGTTATTAGTTTGCAAGTAAACAAAGTGAAGATTTTATTAATACAAATATGGGAAAAACATCAAACATTGAAAAATCACAATTTGTGACATTTGATAAAGATTCAGGTTTGTTTATTGGGCTGCTCTAGCTTACGCCAGATTGAGATATTTCACAAAATTTTGTTTAACTAACACTTTTCTTGCTCTAGGTTGCTCTATCTTTTGTTTCACGAGTACGCTCAAAACAAAACTAGAGTAATCCAGATCACAAATTTCTGCTCTAGCTTTTTTAATGGAGTAAGTTAGAGCAGAGAAGCAATTGTCAGTCAGGAAAAAATAAATTTTTGAAAACTTCAAAAGAATTAGCTTGCAAGAAAATCAATGTTTTTGTATACGTGAATTTGCATTAATTTTGAAGATTTAAACAAAAAAACCAATAAAAAGAAACTATCGAGTTTCAAGTGTTTCATGGCATTTCTGCTCTGAGTTGCTCTATTTCTATTTTGACAGCTGCCCTGCTCTGCTCTGCTCTAACGTTCTCAGACCTTTTTTTTTTGTCAGTAAAGAAACCTATTATTAAAAGACCAATTTATGTTTAAATAAAAAAAAAACGAAATTCAGAGATACTCTTTTTCCTCAATTACAAATTGTTTTTAAAAATGTTGTAAAAAATTAAAAAAAAAAAAATTTTTAATTTTAGGTTTTTTAGATAGATCTAAAAATCATTAGGCCAGTCCTGAAATTTGATCCAATTCCGTCAATTGGTTCATGAACTAGAAAATAATGAAAAAATGCAGTTTTCAAAATGCCTAAATTTCAAAAATTTATAACTCAAAAAATTTACCACTATGGGTGAAATAAAAAAATAGGTGTCGACTTATTTTCCATTCTCAGCAGAAAAAAAATATAGTGGGCATTTTTAAATTTTAGTGCTATATTTCATATGGAATGACCCATATGTCTCAAGGAAATTGACATTTTAATAAATGTACTACAATATGCATGTGTGATTTAAAATATATGTTTATAGTGTAATTTTATATCAATTCAGTCTTTGCATACATTGTTAACATAAAAGTAAAGCTATTGTAATGCTTACATTGATAGAAATTTACTTATTTAGTTTAAAAAAAAAATTTGTACCATGTTATGTTTATAAAGTTGTATGTGTCTCTTTTCACAGCGAAAAATAATCATTTTAAATATTCTACACAAGACTCGTAGTTGTCATGGATAAAAATTGTTTTGTTAATGTTGTGAGGGCTTAGCTGTGACCACTTATTTGTGACTGCCAGACCAGCTATAGAAAAAACTCGCTCACTCGGCGTACTTGTTGCAGGTATGCATAAAACTTTTTTTGCTAGCTTGGATAGCAAGGGCATTGCAGCCGCCTTTTCCCTCCAAAACTCTAAAACATTCTGATTGGAGGACAGACTTAGCAGCAAATGACATTCTGCTTCTAAATTAGAGTTTTTCAAACTCGAAGAATACCGCTTGGCAAGTTTCAATATTTTAGAAGAAGGTGAAGTTTCTTCAGAATCGTTTACACTATTTCCGTTTTTTTGATGAATCACCAACAAGTCTTTTATACATCTCTATCAAAAACTGTACTTCTGTCTTACATTTGCTTTTGCAGTATTCTGTAACACAATCTAATGTGTTAAAACGCGGATCCAGCAGCGTTGCGCATACTAAAATATCAGTTATTGGAAATCTATAGTCAAGTTTACTCTTTATATTTTTTTTTATTTGTTGCAATAAATGAACTTGACAAAAGCTGAAATTATTCTGATTTAAAGCAGTGTCATCGTTTTCAGATAATATTGATAATATCTCAGTTCGAATGATTAACGCAAGAGAAATCGATGGGTATGAGTCCCCAGAAAGAATATTGACAGCATCTTTGAATTTTTGCAAAAAGTCTCTTAATTTATACAATAGTAGTACTTCCGTTTCGAGTAAAATTAAGTCACTTTTATTACAGTTTAAAAGAAGTTTATTAATGGCAGCCCTTTGAGATCCAAGACTATCAAGTAATGATAAGACACTGTGCTATCTTGTAGATATCGAATTTTTAAGGGTGATGTTTCTCTTATCCACCAAACTGCCATGCAAGTCATTGGTATTATTTATGTTTCTATATACTTCCAAGGACACATCATCAAGGGGACCGAACCCTTCGTCATAGTCGACCCATGAAGCGTCTTCTGAAGCCAGGAGTTCTTCCAAGTTATCAATTTTTGACAAAATCTCTTTTTGTATGGCATCGGCCTGTAACTTAAGAGTATGTGTTTTGAAACGTAGGGCTCGCGCGATTTTTTTACACTTTAAAATTAGACGATTTATTTCTGGAACGGAATCATACCCATCTACCGTAAGCAAATTCTGAAGCCCATGCCCTATACAGAAGTGGTTGTTAAGGCTGCCCAAATCGATGGCTTTCTTCATATTACTGCTTTGGTCAGTGACAACGAAATTCGAACCAAGCTTTACGTTAAAGTATTCAGTTACTTCCTCAATCTCCTGCAATATGTTGTTTCCTGTATGGGACTTTGAGACATATTTTGTTTCTAGTGTGAGACTCGACATAGCGAAGTTTGTTGAAAGGTAATGAAAAGTAAAAGTTATATAATTACGCCTACAGTAGTTATCCGTCCATAGATCGAAAGTTAAAGCAAAATGTTCCATCCCAGATATTTTTCCTTTAAGTAACGACTTTTAAAACGCTTTCATAAACATCATCTAATGCTGTTGTTGCAATTGTTTTATAATGTGGTATATCATTATCGTTTACTACTACATGGTATTTTTTTAAAAAGTCTTTTTAGGGACGGCCTAAATAAATTACAATCACATGAAAACTTACAACTTTGATCGCAAATATGTAACTCAAAATAATAAAAAAAGCGCTTCCGGATTTGTGACCCTGAGGCCAAATCCCGTCTTTTAAGCCCTCCCGCACAATTTTAGCTAATTTATTAACAGTTGACCCCTAAAGGAAACCAATACCTGCACTTTTAACACATTTAGGGCACGGCCATTAGTGTGTTGTAAATAAAAAAAAAAAAAATTTGTAACTTTAGAAAATTATCACAAAAAAAATGTTAAACGCCGCCGCTAAAAAGGCTATTCGGCGGCGGCGCGTCGAAAATGACTTTTGTCGGCGGCGGCGGCGGCGTTTGCCGGCGGCGTATATCTCTAATATGTATATCCATATGCATACATATAATAGCACTTAAGAAAAATTTTAAGTATATGTTAAATTTTGTTATAAAACTGGGAACTATTATTTTTTACTTTAAGTTATCAGGAAAACCTTAAAGATATTTCATCTACATTCTAAAAAAAAAATCTTATTTTACCAAATGGAATTGATTTTCAAACAAACGCTCGCGATCGATCGCTGGCAATCGCGATCGCCAGAAATCGCAAATAATCGCGAGAAATAGCGTTAGTGCTCTTTTCAATAACAGTTATTGTTTGGGTTTTGCTATGCACGCTCGCAACTAACGATCGATGCCTAAAAATAGAATTGACTACGCTTGCACCATTGCTGTTGCTTGCGAGAGATTGCACATGCATTCGTTAAAAATGTAGCTTACTCACTCGCGAGAAATACCAACCACTGAATTTTATGACGTGATAAGTTGTTTGAGAGATCGTATTTTGAGCGTTCACCGCACCCTGCTTTTAGGAGCTTCCCTAATGGAACGTCATACGGACTCTGGTTAACTGGGAAGCAATTCTCTCACTAATGTTACAGTTCCTGCCTCACGCACAACTCTGTATCGAAACTTCTATACCATAGTATCGTGTAAGATTTTTAATAAACTTCCTAGGGATATACAATCAGTTCGAAGAATAAGCGTTTTCCTAAAGCTGGTAAAATTATGGCTTCTTGGTTTAAGCCATGACGACATTGAAGTTCTGTTACGGCCTATCATATAATCGGCTTCCAATTAAAAATATTGCAACATCTTTTTTTTTCCTTTTATATTTTAATCTTTTTTTGTTTTTCAACAAGTTCACTTGTAACTAGCTTGTTTTGTAATCCACCTTTTGAACCTATTTCTATTTATTTTAAATATGTACGTTTTCTTCAATTAATTAATTTAATTTATTTTAATAATTTATTTTTATCAATTTTATATATAAATAACTGCGTTTAAATGATATTTGTATGCACCCCACATTTTTCAACTTCTATTGTAATCATTACAAGAAATGGCGTTATCACTGTTCTCATTTTGAACAGCTAACGCCATTAGCTATTAGCTTATTACATATAGTTAAATGTTAATTCATATTCCATGTTATTTTCTTTAAATTATATAAGATAATAATGAATAAAAATGAATGAATGAATTTACCGCAAAGGTTTTGTCCTAGGTGTTGATGTTGAACAAGGCAAAAAATGCCTAGGCGGATTCCGCGCAGAAGCCCTCACAGAGCATATTACGAACTGCTCTGGTCAGCTGGGATGGAACGTCCAGGTTTTGCTCTGGGTTTTACAAGGCAAAGAATGCCTAGGCGGATTCAAGGCAATTAAACAGATACAAATTGATTTAAATTTGCTTATGCATATTCACGATGAGCACTCAGGTCATCAAAGTTTTTTGCATTATAATAGTCTGATAGTCAGTTTTTTTTTTATCCAAGACGGCCTGCATAAAAAAAAATGCAAGTATTTTAGTAGAATGCTGCATCGTTACCAAATAATGTTTTGTGGCGTAATTTAAACAAAACTTTTAACATCGAGCGAGGCGGATAATATCATCCAATAGCAAGGAACACGATATCGTTACACAGGCTCAGTTTTTTTTTTTTTAATTTATGGATACAAATCAACATTTAAAATGTCTAAGAAGCATGAAATAATACTTGATAAATCCAGGAAAAATTTCGCAAAATCAAAAAATTGTGAAAACGTGTGCGAGTTTTAAATAATTTATGAACTGTTAATCTTTTCTTAAGGGCGCCTCTCAATATTGCGACCCACTCTTTGTTTTTTCAAGTATTTTTCTACATACTGAAACTTAACCTACAAGGTCGCGTGTGTGCTTCGTTCCATTTAAAAATTAAAAGGCTAAGAAAATGCGAGAACAAATTTTTGTACTTTTCATTTTTCGGTATAGTTAAGCCATTTACTTGCGCGCCCCCTTTAATTATCAAAAAATGAACAAATATACTTGATGCTAACTCAAAAAGAAACCCTGCACACGTGATCCGATTACTGTGCTATTCATATTATGCTTACAGCAGCCACTATAAACCAACTGTTTGGTTTGTGAATAGTTTAAATAATTCAATGCATATATCAAAAGTGAACAGCTTATTTGTACCTTCAATTTTTCAAATGTTCAAATGTTAAACGGACACCGGATTCGTGTTCAGCGCGTCAAAATACATAGGGAAAGGGTGGTCTGATCCCCCAACCCCGACACTTTTTTTTTGTGGCGCTGGTAATTAAGGTTCAATTTGCGTACAAATAAGTAGGTACTTATTAATTCAAAGGGATTTTGAAATGTGTCGTAAGAAATTCGTTTTGAAATAATTCGATTTTACGTTCGTATAAACTAGGCAATAGATTGCAAATAAATGTAAAAAAAAAATAAAATTTCATAATGATGACATCATAATTTCCACGCCCGCACCTTTAGCATTAACAAGAGTCAAAATATAATCTTATAAACTAAGTAAAAGTGTCAGCAAAAGCTCAAGGGTGTGCTCCTATTATCTTTTTTGTTTCTTTTTTTTTTGCATTATCAAAAGTTTTAAGGATTTGCCCATATGAATGTAGATACAATTGAGGACTGAACAAACAAAACGCCTTATTTCCATCATTGTTTATCCCTCTATAGTTTGTCAACTTCTTTTCTTCTTCTTACGAATTTGAGTGGAAGGCACTGGCAGTGACTCCAAATGAAATGGAATGAAGGAATAGTATGAAGCCCAATAAGCCATTTTGTTTGATATCAATCTGAGACGCATTTGAGATGAAACATGCAACGTCAATTCTCACTTTTTAAAAACTTAATATCAATTAATCAATCAATTAATTTTCGATTTAGTGATAAACTACCTGTAGCAGGTAAACTTTTTTGCTAAATGAGTATTAACTTGAGTTATAATTAAGTATAAAAATTATAATATAAATGTCCGGCAGTTTCTACCTTCACAGTTTTTATACATACGACCCCCTATACTATTCCCTAAAATAAATTTTGTCCAAATCGTGGTACATTATTGACCCTCATTATTCACCAAACGTTTGAGAAAATATTTTTCTGTGCTTATGGGGAATATGCAGTGCGTGTGTATTAGTGTGTTTTTGCGAGTTGCGCTACTATATAAGGTATACAATGATTTCCATTTTTCACTTTTTCAGTGTTTTGATGCAATCTGGTGGTTCAGACAACATTACACATGATGTAGGTATTCAATAGAAACTACTAAAACGTCATATTTCTTATAAAAAAACGATTGTTTGTGCGTGGGAATTTTTGCACCAATACAACTGGGCTAGGCTTATATCGTGCCGTAGATGTTAATAGGCCGAAAAAAATGAAATGTCAATATTTTATTTTCCAGCAACAGTTTATTTTTTTGTTTGTTTTTCCGTCTATAAACATCTACGGCACGATATAAGCCTCAGTTATTTTAACGAAAAAAATCCCATGTGATCCCGTATAAAATTGCCTATTTCGAACAAAAGGGAATATTTCCATATTATAAAGTTAAACAACTACAACTACACAAACAAAAAATTAAAAAAAAAAATGATGACCCCAGTTGGGCGTAGCTGTTTTATTTTAGTAACGCCAAATTAAAACTTTAAGGGCCACTTGCATAAAAGCCGATAACGACTAATCGGTGATTAACTTGACAGCTAACCATACAAAATACGTCAATTAAATTCCGATTAGTCGTTATCGGCTTTTATGCAAGCGGCCCTAAAATGTGGCTATTTGACTCTGTCAAAGTTTTTTTCGGTTTCTGAACAATTTTTGAAAGTGGAAATAAGGCGTTTTGTTCAGTCCTCATTTTTTTTTTTGCGTTTTTCTTTTATTTTTTGTTGGATGGTTTCCTAGTTTAGATTGTTGCTACAAAGCGTCCGCCCTGCTATTGGCAATGCCGTTTTCACTACGCTGCCAAAGAACAACTGGAATGGTGATAAATTCATGCTGGCTATCGGGGTCGTATATTCCACAATTCTCTAGGGATATAGTAGAACATCATGAGCCTCGTATGACCGTCAGCCAATCCGTTACCTTGCGGGTATCCTCATTTTTATGTTATAATAATTTGCGAAGGTTATAATTCCCGTGAACTGAATGAAGAGTTGTCCGACTAAAGAATGGTTGGGTATCCTAATTTTTTAAAGTTGTACTTTATTATAGACACGAAATACCGCCCAGCATATTCGAACAAGTCTATGGCAACAACTCCTTCTGATTATTTCGTTTGAACTTTTGACATATGTTACAACACTCCACCAGCATTTACTAAGGTTTCCAGTGGTTTGTGGTCACTCTCGATGGTGGATTCCTGTCCGTATAAAAATAAATGAGATTGTTGGCATTCAAACACAATGGCCAACAATTATTTGTCAATCTGAGCCCACTTTTGCTCACTGTGGGCGAAGCGTACCTAACTGGGTGCCCGGAAGATAAAATACGATCATGTTCTGTTTCGTTTTCTGCTATAATTTCCAGGTCGTCGAAGTTTGGCATATCCCCAAATATTTCTTTAATTTTTCTTTGAAACATCTCTGGTGCACAGTTAAGGCCAAAGTGTACCCGGTTAAACTTGAATCGACCAAAGGGGGTTATGAAATTGAGATCTGGCAACCTTGGTGTGTCTAAAAACAACTTTGCGCGGTTCGCTTGAATATTTTGATTTAAAATAGTTTTCTGAGACGTTATGTTGTAATCTCTACTTATTTGCGTTGAACAAAGTAGTTTATATATACGGTGACCATACATTTTTTTTCAAAAAACGGAACTGTTTTTACTTAAGGATTGGAATTGCCTTCACGTGAAAATTTCGGTACCCGGCTATAAACTATTTGGGGTTACACTCTCAATATTTGGAATAAAATAGTGTTTTTCATGGCGTAATCATCTCTTTGCAGTAAAAAATGTTCCCAACATCTTAGAAACATTAAAATTGCAATCTTAAATAATTTCAACCAAAGTGCATCAATTGAAAGTCATTTTTTTAAGTATACTTTTCATTTTTGTGAATAGTATTTCTTGATGATGAGAGACATTTCCTTGTTAATTTAAAACCTACCATAACCACGGTTGCCGTTTTGGACGAAATGTACCATTTTTGGTACGAATTTTTTCCGGGAACGAAACTTCCAAATTTGGTATGTTTTTGCATTTTAACGTACTCAATTGTTGATTCGCTGAAGCACTTGACCGCGTTAAACATGAACTAAATTATTTTTAAAATATTTTGAAAGATTTTAAATTTTTCATAAAGTTTTGAAATTATTGAGCAAACTAATTAATGCTCTGGATACACACACGTTGATTACCTCCAATAAATCTTCTTTAATCAGATCCAAATTTTACGCTGATACACACAAAATTGAAGATTAACAATCAGCGCACTAGATTGCTTTGGTTGTAGTACTTGCGGTTTAAAATAGATGTCGCTCTTTTTTGGTGACATCTAGTGTCCAGTAGCGGCGAACTCGTAATTTTGGTAGTTTTCGTTGCGATGTTAAGTAGCGGTCAAATAGTTATGATATCTGCTCAAATCTTCTTAATTTTTGGGAGTTTATAATGAAGATTATGCTCAAGTTAACTACCGAAAGCGGAGAAAATTCGGAATTTGCGCTAATGTATCAGCCGTATAAGAGCCACTCATTACATTTGTTTGCCGGCACAAAAAAGCAGAACAAAAACAGAACATTTGCTTAAAAACAGAACATTTCTGTTATTTTCCTTAGAAAAAAAAAAAAATACACAGAACAAGCTCCTTAAAAACAGAACTGTTCTGCCAAAAACAGAACGGATTGTCACCGTATTTATATACGTGACACAAAATCTTGCGCTCCGCCAATCTGAATTGTTATTTGTGAAGAAGTCTGCCAACTGGTGCACCTGCAATTTTTTGCTTTTCGCTTCTTCGCATTTACCACAACATACATACAAACATACTTTATTAAACGCGGCTCCATCTACCATCTGTTAGCACTACTGCAATACTATTTATTTTCGTGCTGCCACTGCGTTATTTTCGAGTACTCACCTGATGTCCGTAAGCTCTGGTAAGCGTCGTTGCGAGGATGAAATCGAGTTTGGAGGCGAAACTGCATCCAGAGCCCCACGTTTCAGTGACTCATCTCCGAGTCTAATTCGCACTTTGGATGCTCGTTTTGCCAAATACACTGACTTGTTGTGCAAGCAAATTATGGACTCTGAGAGGAGACAAATTGCCTTTGTGTGCAAGAAATTGGAGGAAAAATTCGAGGGGTTGAAGCAAGAGTTGCTGCAGGATCTGAGCGTGTTGAGCGAAGGAGTCAGCCGTCTGGAAAATGCGTTTGATGATATTGGGCGCCTAGAAGGTTATATAGCCACCCTGAAACAAAACCTGCTAAAGCAAGAAGGTCAAATGGAAAGTCAAATTGCTTCATGCGAGGTCAATATCACCGAAATTCCCTTTCAGGAAGGTAAGGACTTGCAAAACATTTTTAACTCCCTATGTTCAACTGCCCTGAAGGGCACGACAGAGCGTTAGATCCGGCAGTAATAATTAAGTTCCATTCACCAGCAGACCGAAATTACCTACATAAAACCATTGCGAATTTCAGGCGCCATAAAAATAACAATGATAAAAGTTTAAAAATAGTACATGTGGGCATAAATTCGGAAGCACCGATTTTTGTAAACGCATCGCTCACAAACTCGAATTACCAAATATTTAAATCAGCAATTCGCCTTAAGAAGAGGAAAAAAGTTTTTTTCGGCTTTCTCTATAAGGGGCGTCGTTCACATAAAACGCAAAGCTAACGACAGTCCAATAAAAGTGCCTAGCTTGGAGTCTCTCGAAGCTATGCTTGAAAGTGATGCTGGAAGCGGAAATCCCTTTCGTGAAGGCGGCGCTAAATCTACCGATGCTGTCGTCGATAGGCACCCAGGGAGTTCCATAATTATATATTTAATCATGTCAAACGTTACTGTTATTATTCTACTTAGTTCTTCTATCTTTTTATTTTTCCTCTTATTTTTAGTGAAATTTCTACTAAATTTTCTTTAGTTAAATGCAGTGCAGCGCAATCATGATGGTTTAAAATAATACATGGTCAAGTTCCGAAGACAACTTACGTAAGCTGTTGCGCATTGTATGCAAGCGAGCTAAAGGACTTAAAATTATTCACATCAATGCACAAAGCTTATATAAGAAACTCGACGTCACACCATACTAATGACCTGGTGAATCTAAATAGATACCAACTTTTTAGTGCAGATAGAAGTGGTCACGTTGGCGGTGTTGCTATATATGTTAAATGTGGTTTGTCTTGTAAACCGTGTTGTAGTTCTAATCCTGGTGATTCCGTCGAATATGTGTTCGTTGAGGTGTTTTCCGAAGATAATAATAAGTTCCTTATCGGCTGTGTGTACCGTTCCAATTTAAAGTAATATAAATTAGCTTTTTGATAACTCATCATTCATCATTTATTGGCGCTTAACCGCCTAAGCGATTTTGGCCGTTGCATATCAAAGCACGCCAGTCATTCCTTTTTAGCGATAACTGACGCCAATTGGAAACCCCAAGGGAGTTCAAGTCATCCTCCACCTGTTGTTTCCATCTCAGTCGAGGCCTCCCCCTTCCTCTGCTGCCGAATTCAGGTGAAGGTAGGAAAACCTTCTGTGCTGGAGCTTCTTTGTCCATTCGCATAACATGGCCCAGCCAGCGGAGTCTTTGGGCTTTAATTCGCTGGACTATGGTCAGATCTGCGTAGAGCTCGTACAGCTCATCGTTAAATTTCCTTCGATACTCGCCGTTGGTATCAACGGAAGGACCATAAATCTTCCGGAGAACTTTTCTCTCAAATACTCCAAGGGCCATCTCATCTTCTCTGGACATTGTCCATGAATCTGAGCCATGCATCAGGACAGGTATGATGAGAGACTTATAGAGCGTGATCTTTGTTCTTCGAGAGAGGACTTTACTTCTCAATTGCCTACTCAGTCCAAAGTAGCACTTGTTGGCAAGAGTGATTCTCCGCTGGATTTCTAGACTGATAATATTTTCGGTGTTGATACTGGTTCCCAAATAGACGAAGTCCCTCACAGTTTCAAATTTGTAACTATCAACAGTGACATGGCTGCCAAGGCGCAGGTGCGCCGATTCTTTCTTTGATGACAGCAAATACTTCGTCTTGTCCTCGTTCACGGCAAGACCCACTTTTTTCGCTTCCTTATCCAGTCCAAAGAAGGCAGCGCTTACGGCGCGGTTGTTAAGGCCAATGATATCAATATCATCGGCATACGCCAGCAAATGCACGCTCTTGTAAAAGATTGTACCATTGCGGTTTAACTCTGCTGCTCGAATTATCTTCTCCAGCATCAGATTGAAGAAATCGCACGAAAGGGAGTCGCCCTGTCTGAAGCCTCGTTTGGTTTCAAATGGCTCAGAGAGGTCCTTCCCGATTCTGACGGAGCTGTTGGTATTGCTCAACGTCATTTGGCAAAGCCGTATAAGCTTTGCAGGGAAGTCAAATTCAGACATGGCGGCATACAGGCAACTCCTTTTTGCGCTGTCAAAAGCGGCTTTGAAATCGACAAAGAGATGGTGTGTGTCGATTCTTTTATCATGGGTCTTATCCAGGATTTGGCGTATCGTGAAAATCTGGTCGATGGTAGACTTACCAGGTCTAAAGCCACACTGATAAGGTCCAATCAGTTTGTCTACGATGGGCTTCAGCCTTTCACACAACACGCTAGAAAGAACCTTATATGCGATATTAAGAAGACTGATTCCGCGGTAGTTGGTGCGGTTAGCGGCATCGCCTTTCTTGTGGATTGGGCAAAGCACGCTTAAATTCCAAACCGGAGGCATGCATTCGTCTGACCATATTCTGCATAAGAGCTGATGCATGCTTTTTACCAGCTCTTCGCCTCCGTGTTTGAACAGCTCGGCGGGTAATCCGTCTTTTCCAAGCGCTTTGTTGTTTTTGAGCCGGGATATAGCTATCCTCACTTCATCATAGTCAGGTGGTGGGACGACTTTTCCATCGTCAGTGAGGAGAAGTGCTCCCTCCATAATTTAAGAACACTTTGTACGTCGGTTACCAGGTCGCCATTATTGTCCATACAGGAGCTTGCCCCGGTCTTAAAACCTTCCGTCAGTTGTTCTTGCGGGCTCGCTGAAACCCTATAGTGGCTTCAGCGGCGGTACGTAATGAGTGAGAGACATGCTTCCATTGCTCGGTTACATCGTTAGGTCGAGGATTGCTCTCCGATAGCAGGTGTGAGAGTCGAGTGGAGAAATTATCAGCTGTCTGTGTCACGCGCGACTTCTCGACGTCAAACTTTCCTTCCGTTACTGTGCGTACTTTCTTCGCTGCACAGAGGCGTGTGTGTATCTTGGTTGCAACAAGATAATGGTCCGAGTCGATATTGGGACCGCGTAGGGTACGCACGTCTAGAACGGTGGAGCTGTGTCTGCCGTCGATCATGACATGATCAATCTGGTTTCCTGTTCTTTGATCAGGGGACAGCCAGGTGGCTTGGTGTTTTCGCTTATGCTGGAACCTGGTACTACTGATGACCATATTGCGGGAAGCGGCGAAGTCAATCAACCTAGTGCCGTTGGGGGATGTTATATCGTGGAGACTGAATTTTCCAACTGTAGGACCAAAGACTCCTTCCTTGCCCACCTTGGCATTAAAGTCGTCGAGCACGATTTTGATATCATGCAGGGGGCAGCGATCATAGGCTCGTTCAAGTTTATCGTAGAAGGAGTCCTTCTCTGCGTCGTCCGTCTCCTCAGTCGGCGCATAGGCGCAGATAAATGTTATGTTGAAAAACCTCGCCTTGATGCGGATCGCAGCGAGACGCTCGTCCACAGGAGTGAACGCTATTACTTGGCGGCGAAGTCTCTTTCCCACCACAAATCCTACACCACGCTTTGCCGCGTGTCTGGCCACTGTAGTATACGTCACAAGGACCGATGGTCGTCTTTCCTTGCCCCGTCCATCGCATTTCCTGCAGGGCGGTGATGTCAGCCTTTGCGTTCGCGAGGACATCAACCAGTCGGGCAGCAGTACGCTCCCTAGAAAGGGTCCGGACATTCCACGTACATGCCCTAATATCCTTCTTGTAGTCCATAATTCGTTTTGCCGGGTCGTCAACATTAAAAGGGGTTCTCATCCGAGGCTTTGTACTTTTTATTTTCATTGGAATTAGGTTTTTTACGTGGCGGGTCCCAAACCCAGCGCACAACCCGTTTCGGGGTTTTTTTTTTTTAGAATATTTACACATTTATATAGCGAGCCGCTTGCTTCAAGACAGACGCCCGCTTGCAGCCGCACCTCATGGTGAGCAGACGCTGCACAAAAGACCTCGGTGAGCCCTTAAACCAAGTATGTCAGAGTGGCCCCACCGGGGCTCCCTCTCTTTCTGCCGCGAGCCTAGATAGCTCACGTTGCCCAGAGTGTACGAACGAGGACGCAAGAATCGGGATTGGGCAAGGTCACACAGCAACCACACCCCAATACACTCATAATAACAACACTCACAACACACTCATGATAACTATGTTCCTGTAAAACTCAAATCAGCTTGGCACAAAACTTGTCCTTGGTTCAATGCCAACCTCAGTCACTTAATCCACCAACGTAACTCTGCTTACTTCCGCTGGAAACGTTAGGTAGGTAGGCAGGTAGAAGTGGCTGCGCAAAGGCACACCTAGGCCAGTAATAAAAGGCCCGTTGTGATACCACCAAACACTAGGAAAGTCAGTCCCGGGGCCCGGCCATATGGAAAATCCCAGTGCTGTCGGGACTCTCCATATAGCCGAAACCCGGGACTGACACTCCTAACCGACACCGCTACCCTTCCTCGAACCATTTTGATAACTTGATGAAGGCCATCAAGTCCTTTATGTCTAGCTCGGCGACCTGGCTTAAGCTAACCAGGAAGGGAACTCCCAGAGAGCGCCTACTCGCTCCGCTTAAGGCCGGGCAGTTGCAGATGAGGTGCTCCACCGTTTCCTCTTCCTCATCATCTTTGCAACTCCTGCAGCATCGTCGGTAGGGAACGCCTAGCCTTGCTGCGTGCCTACCAATAAGGCAGTGCCCGGTTAAAACACCTATTAATATGGAGATTTCCTTCCTTTTTAGGGCGTATATGTGTCTAGATCTTTTAAGATCGCATTTTGGCCAGGTTTGCTTGGATATCCGGCACCCTGGGGCTTGTAGCCATCTTTCGTTGGCTTCGCGGAGTGTATGCTCCTTCAGCATTAGCTTGCACGTGGCAAACGGCTTACCTATGCGCTCTTTATCTTGAAGAATCTGCTTGGTCGTGCCCTGCCTGGCAAGTTCGTCTGCCCTACAGTTTCCCTCAATGTCCCTGTGTCCCGGGACCCATGTGAGGTTCACGCGGTTCTGTTGGGCCATATCTAGAAGAGATCGACGACAGCTGAGCGTCAGTTTAGAGTTGAACGAGTAAGAGCCAAGGGATTTGATGGCCGCTTGGCTGTCGCTGAAAATACAGATATCCTGTCCGATGGTGCGTTCACCTATCCAAGTCACGGCGTCCATGATTGCTGAAACTTCAGCCTGGAAGACGCTGCAGTGATCAGGTAGTCTAAAGGAGAGTTCTAGGTCCAAATCCCTTGAGTAAACCCCTCCTCCGACTCTGCCGTCTAACTTCGAGCCGTCGGTGTATATAAAAGTGCCGCCATTAGTAGCGGGACACCGATCTATGTTCTCCCAGTCTTCCCTGCTGGGAATGTTTATTCTAAAACAACAATCTCCGACTGTTGTGGTCGCACACCGTTCTGTGCTCAGAGGGAGAAAGCTGTAAGATCTTAGAATACAGGAGTGTCCAATAGTGCTTGCGCCCCAGACGGACGTTTCCCTTAGACGCATAGCCGATGCTGCTGCTGCCCGGTACCCTTCCAGATCGAGTGGCAAAAAGCCAAGAATGGCCTGGAGAGCTACATTGGGCGTTGTTCTTAACGCCCCGCTTATACAGATCATGTTCGATCTGTGGACTTTCCCTAACAGATTTAGGTTTGTTGCCTTTCTTAGCGCAGGCCACCATACCACGACTCCATACAGCATAATTGGCTGGATTATCGCAGTGTAGATCCATCTGCAAATTTTGGGGCTGAGCCCCCATTTTTTGCCAATGGCTCTTTTACACGTGTAAAGTGCAATGCACGCTTTCCTCTGGCGCTGGATGACATTCTCCTTCCAGTTAAGCTTTCTATCTAGAACTGTGCCTAGGAATTTGGCTTTGTCAGCTAAGTTCAGGCGCACGCCATCTAGTTCTGGTAGGTTCAACGGTGGTATCTTGTACCGCCTGGTATAAAGGACAAGCTCCACCTTTCCCGGGTTGATGCTAAGTCCGCAGCGAGAGGACCATGAAGAAACTTCTCGCAGTGCTACTTGCATCAAGTCACACAGGGTTTGTGGGAATTTGCCCCTATATGCAATAGCTAAATCGTCTGCATATGCCACTATCTTCCCGCCCCCCCCACCTTGTGTCTCGTAGCAGCGAGTTTACGGTGAGGTTCCATAGGAGCGGGGAGAGAACACCACCCTGAGGCGTTCCTCTTGTGACATAGCGTGAAAGATCAACTGTTCCCAGTGAAGAAACAATTTTCCTTCCCTTTAGTAGTTGATCAATTAGTCCAATAAGAGAAGTATTTATGCGCAGGTTTGTTAAAGCAGTGTTAATAGCCTCCGGCCTTATATTGTTGAAAGCCCCTTCGATGTCCAGAAAGGCCACGAGACAGTACTCTTTTTCATGCAATGATTTTTCAACAATAGAGACTAGGCTGTGGAGCGCAGTTTCCGTTGATTTACCTTTGGTGTATGCATGTTGATAGCTAGAAATAAGGTTGCTATCAATAGTAGAGGAGAGATAATCGCTAATTATCCTCTCGAAGGTTTTAAGTGCAAAGTGACGAGAGACTGATCGGTCTGTAGTCTTTAGGCTCATAGTGTGAGGCCTTCCCAGCCTTTGGAATAAAGACTACCGTGACGCTTCTCCAGGAAGGCTGAATAGAGAACTACCAGCCATTTAGCTGATATTTCCAGCGTGTTTATGAGTTGTGCGGGGAAAATCCCGTCTGGCCCAGCTGCCTGGAACGGCTCAAAGCTTTTGATTGCCCACCTTACCCTTTCCTCCGTAATGGGTATGTTTACCGCCAGGTTTGTTGCAGATGCTACAGGTGCATCATACAAGTTCCCCGGAAAGTGTGTGTTCAGGAGCAGCTCCAGGGTTTCCCCTTCCGTGCTGGTCCAAGATCCGTCAGGCTTCCGTAAATAGCTAATGGCTGTTTGAGTTTTTGATAGCACTCGTCTAAGTCTCGCTGTATCATCGACTTTTTCGACCCCGGTGCAGAAATTTCTCCACGAAGTTCTCTTCGCTTGCCTTAGAGCCTTTTTATAGGCCCTCAGTTTAGCTTTATATTCGAGCCATTCAGGCTCCGTACCGATGCTCTTGGCCTTGTTAAATTGCTTCCTGCATGATATACGGAACGAATCCAGGTCGTAAGACCACCAGTGGGGTCTATGTTTGCCGCGTGGTTTTGGTACTGGACAAGCCTGCTCTAGGGCATTTGCGAGCGCCGTTGTAAAGGTCGTTACCAGATCATCCAGTTCTCCCACTGATGAGGGGGCTTGTGGAGGTAATACTGGTAGGTCTCTAGCTAATATTTGGTTATGTAGCTGCCAGTTAGTGTTGCGTGGATTTCGTTTCATAACTGGCTGCTCAACAATAAAGTCTAACACAATTTCTATGTACCGATGGTCAGAAAATGAATGCTCATCAAGAACACGCCATTTTCTGACCCACTCATAAGCGCCTTCGCTACAAACAGTGAGGTCTATAACCTCCCTACGAGCTTTAGTTATAAAAGTAGGCTCGTTACCCACGTTACAAACCACCAGGTTAGTTGTTAGTAGGTAGTCAAACAGAGACTCGCCCCTAGCGTTAATATCGGAGCTTCCCCACTGGACGTGATGAGCATTAGCGTCAGCTCCAATAATAAGATGGCCCGTACAGAAATTATCCACCAGATCTTTCACCTCCTTTTGTGGAGGAGGTTCTTCGGCGTCATATGGCATATAGACCGACGCCATCGTTAGGCTGGTGCTGCCGACTGTTAAGCTGGCAGCTGTAACGTCACCATTTGAGTAGTTGGGTAATAGAAAGGTGTTTAGCTCAGACTTTACCAAAATACAGGTTCTGACCTTGCCCTCATCATTGGCTTGGATGAGCTTGTACCCCTTAGTCCCCAATCCACAGATCCTAGAGCTATTGACCCAGGGCTCTTGGATAAGGACCACGTCTACGTCGCCTTTAGAAAGACGACTGCTTAAAACAGCCGAGGCTGCTTTAGATTTGTGCAGATTTATCTGAAGCACCACCAACATGAGAGAGCTCAGACTTCCCTGCCGCCAGCGTGTCGTCGAGGTCTGGCCCGTTCCGGGGGCTGTCTCTCAACGAGGAGTTGTTCAGAGCACCTGCACGATTTGGCGTGGCGGGAACCCTGCTGTCTGAAGCAGCATCAACGTTAGTGTGCTCAGGTTTAGCCACGATCGTGTCAGTACCTCGCGGCGGACTACCCGGAGACACACGCATTAAGTCGAGGAGGGCCCTGCCCATTTCATTCCGGACATACAGCCACCGATCTTTGGGGATGGACCAACGGTCGTTACCTCGGTCAATGAAACCTATAAGGATTCTGTCCTTGGTTACTTCAGCAAAGCTGAGTTTTCCCACTACGGGGTTGAACTGATGCCGCTTCGGATGGGGGTTTACCTCTCCGTCCGATCTCTGGCGTTTGAAGGGATTACCGTTCACCCTCTTAGGCACATAGGGCCTCTGGAAATTTGGTATCAGAGCTTTCGCTTCCTCCACCTTCTTCCTTTCTTCCGGCGACAGCATCTCCTGCGATGCTCCCTCATATTTTTTAAGGATCCTTGCGGCCTTTCTTTTATCCCAGTACGCAAAGCGTCGGGGAGATGCCTCTTGGGGGGGATTCAGACTCGTAGTTGCCATCGCGGTCTCTCCCTTTGCGGCGTCGTCCTTCTCTTTCGAAACTCTGAAACCAGGTCGTGAGACCATTGCCCCAGATGTGAAGAGATTGGGTTTCGTACCAGCGCTTGATGGAAGTTTAGCTTCCGCCGTTTTCTGCTTGACTGCGTACGCAGCCGCACTGCTGCTTGCTCCCATCAAGTCACTCTTACTTGATAGCAGTTTGGGGGATGACTGACCCGTAGTTTCCATCGCTGTCGGCCTCCCAGTTAACTTGATACGATAGATGCGCTTTCAGAATTAAATGATGATTGATATTTCATTGAATTGTTTTTCTTCTATATTAATAAAGTTACAGACATATTTAAATAATTAATTTTAATTAACATAAACATCTATATTGAAATGGTTATTCTCCAGCGGCTGTCATAAAATATTGTTCGACAACTTCCATCCAATTACAAAAACAAATTACATTGGAAATTTTACTTATATGCTGGTGCGCCCACCTTGTAATGAATTCGCCTTTGAAGATGGCAAACCCAATCATGTGACAGGGTTGCTGCTCTTCGCAAAATCATATATGGGTGATTCCTTGGAAACTGATATATTTGTGTTCACCGACTTCAAAAATTTATAACAAACGGAAATTTTTTAAATAAACTTATATGCAGTCTTATAGATCTCATCAAGAACTTTTATTTCCTATTTAACTGTATCTAAATATGTGCCTTTTATTTAAAATCATCTAATAATTTTTATTGTATTGGTGTTGTGTGAATATCAAATGTTGTGTGAATAAGACGTGTTTTTGCTGCGCTCCTGAGTTTTTCATTATAATCGTTGTCTTAACCTAAAAAAATTACCATTAGTGTCATACTAACGCGCGTTGAAATAGTCTCAAACAGTTTGATTACTTTAACCATTCGTTAATTGAATTATTCATTATTTTTAAACAACTATCGGCTAAAATCATGTCATCAACCCGTAAGAACCCATTGCGCGGGGTTGTAAATACACCAACAACACCACAAATTGCTTCATCAGCTGTGACCAAGCCGGTTTGTACAATCGAAGAGCAGAGAGTCTCTATTATCGAAGAGCTGACCGCTGTAATAAAGAGCTCAGAAGATAGAGTCATGGAGAAAATTGGTGAGTTATCTGGTGAACTGGCAAATATAAAGCTCTCCTTAACTGCGATTACAGCCAGAGTGACTGCAGTCGAGAACTCCTGCATTGAGGTTAATAACCTGCGCGGCGAGCTTGCTGACGTACGTGCTCAACTCTGTGCACTTGAAAGCAGCGCAGTAGCCACAGATCTCGTCATAAACGGTATCCCCAAAGCAGCGAGCGACAATTTGCCAGACATTTTTGATAAGCTATGCAGAGCAGTGCAGCACAAAACACCCCCACTGCGCGATGCTTTTAGAGTGCAGAGTGCAAAAGAAAATGGGCAAAGCAAAAACACTGCGCCAATTGTCGTCAAGCTCTTCTCTTCAATTGATCGAACAATGCTGCTCAAATCAATAGCTGTACTCTGCAAATCGAGAAAGAGATCTCTTACACTCTGCGATATTGACCAGGTCGGGTATGGCAATGTGTATGTACATGAGAGCTTGCCCAGGGTGACGAGGGAAGTCATGTCATATGCCTCTAAGCTGAGAAGGGAAAAAAAATTAACGTCGGTTTTCTCTATAAGAGGAAAAGTATACATCAGACGTAAGCCAAACGAAGAGGCCCTGCTGGTATGCACTCGCGCCGATGTGAACTCTCTTTTGAGTGCAGCAGTAAAATAAAATAATATTTAGCACTTTTTATTGTTTTCTATACATATCCATATATACATATTAAGCATTTTTGTTCTTATGTTATTGTTGTCTCTACACTCCTACGTTTTCATTCCCCCTGCTTCTTTTGCTTTTACTATTTTTCTATTTCTACAGCTTTTCTTTTTGTTCTCCTTCCCTATTTTACTTCACAATATGCACTTTTGTTTTGGTAAGAATGTATGTGTGTTTGTTTGGTATCTAGGCGCAGTACCTATGCTATTGTTTTGAGCTCTTTCAGCTTTTTTCATGGGAGTCGGTCTATAGCTTGCCAACCGCTAATGACCAAGTAAATTTTCTTCAAAACAATATTTCCTCTCTTTTTGAAAAACACGTGCCGATTGTGACAAAACCTTGTAAATCCCAAAAGCGGCCTTGGTTTAACAACTACATTAAGGGACTTATTCAAAAACGTAACAGAGCATACCGCAAGTGGAAAAGAGATAAATGTGCAGAAAATTATAATATTTTCAGGTCTCAGAGAAGAGAAGTCAATAAAGTTATTAAAACACAGAAACTCAAATACTATGAGTATCGATTTGGTACTGCTGTGGGGTGTAATAAAAGATGGAAATACATTCGTGATATTGGCATTGGTTTTAAAAGTAATGGCATCGCTGAAAATATAAATTTAAATGAACTGAATGAAAAGTTTGTTCAGTCGTCTAGCTGTGACACAAAAATACGTTGTGAAAGATACACCGAATGTATGCATGGTACGATTCCTGGGTTTTCTTTTTCGAGCGTTGATGATTTTACAGTGGTTAAGTCTGTCCTTAGTATCAAGTCTAATGCCACCGGCTTAGATGGTATACACCCAAAATTTTTAAAATGCCTACTCCCTAAAATCTTACCTCACGTTACTTTTGCCCTGAATACTATCTTGGCCACGTCCACTTTCCCTGATTGTTGGAAGGTGGCCAAGGTAATTCCAATTAAAAAACCCAATGGGGAATTTAGGCCCATAGCAATATTGCCATTTTTATCTAAGGTCCTCGAACGTATCATGTATGTCCAAATAAACTCATTTTTAAGTAGCAATTCATTGTTAAATAGAATCCAGTCTGGCTTTAGAGCTAACCGGAGCTGTACTACTGCATTAATCAAGGTATCGGACGATATAAGGCTAAACATTAACAACAACTTTATTACTTTTTTAACGCTTTTGGATCATTCGAAAGCCTTCGATATCTACTGTTAATCATAACATTCTCACCATGAAACTCAAAAACTTGTTCAACTTCTCACCGCCATCTGTACGTTTGCTACAGTCTTACCTCAGCGATCGGTCCCAAGCTGTTTGCGCGGACAACATTATGTCTAGTTATTTATCTACAAGCAAGGGTGTTCCTCAAGGCTCGATTCTTGGTCCACTGTTGTTTGTTTTATATATCAATGACCTTCAAAGCGTGTTAAACTACTGTGACATTCATATTTATGCTGACGATGTTCAATTATTTCTTAGTTGTCCCATTGGTTCTGTCAACAACTGCATTTGGAAAATCAATTCCGACCTAGAATGCGTAAACAGGTGGGCGTGTGATAATGGGCTATTTCTAAATCCTAGCAAATCGCAGTGTTTGGTAATTTATAAGAAGTCCCTGCCACTGGATGACTTCGATCAGTTAAAACTAAACAACTCGGTTATCAAATTTGTGAATACCGCTAAAAATCTAGGAGTAATTTTTAATAGGACTTTAACTTGGAACAACCACATATATGTTGTCATAGGCAGGGTCTACGGAATGCTTCGCTCTCTTTGGACGACTCAGCACTTTACTCCAGTGAAAATTCGATTGCTTCTAGCTAAAACATTTTTGCTACCAACTCTTCTTTATGGATCTGAAGTATATGCCAGTTGTGATAGTGTGTGCCGTAGCAAGCTTAATGTTCTATACAACAACGTTGCACGATATGTGTATGGCGTTAAACGTCGTGAACACATATCTGTATTTGCCAAACAACTATCCTCTGTAAGCTTGGATAATTTACTCAAGGTCAAATGCCTAACACTTCTTCACAAGGTCATAGTAACACAAGAACCCGAATACCTTAGGGAACGCCTTCAATTTACAAGAACGCCTCGTTTGTTGAACCTAATTAATATGAAGTATTGCAACTTAATAACTGAACGCCAGTTCTTCGTTTTTGCTGTTCGCCATTGGAACTCTTTGCCTGAGAAGCTTAAAACAATACAAAATCCACTGCGCTTCAAAACCGAGCTGCTACATCATTTCGCCTAATAAGTCGTGCATACGGTTCTTTTGCTTAACTTTCTCCTTTTCTTAAGTTTTCCCTATTCCAAAACCTTTCCTTTCCTTTCTAAATCTCTAACCACCTTCACAAAATCAATGTTAAAGTTAAGTTTCCCGATGAAATTTGTTAAGTACTGTTTAATTTAAGTTAAGCTCAAACACTGTAAAGTAACCTAAGGTTGTGTGTTTGTTGAATAAAATAAAAAAAAAAAAAAAAAAAATATTAAATATTAAATATATACTTATTTATATAAGACTTGAATTTTGTGAAATGAGCCACCTACAATTTTTTCGACGGCCATGTATTTTAATGAAAGTTTGGTAGTATGGCTCGCAACGATTAAACAAAAATACGTATATAACAATTTTTCGAAATTCGAATTATTTTAAAAGTTATAGCTGAGTTGAATTTTGTGAAGTGAGCCACTTTTTTTCGAAGTTGTACTATCTTTCTGAAACTTTTTTTCATACAAATAAGGTAATGCCACTGTCAAAAATTCGTTGTAGTTGCTCACCACCTGACATTTAAAGATATCATGACATTTCATGCTACCAATTATTCTTGTCGAAAATCCTCCATTTTCTGTCATATACAAGTAAATATTGACAAATAAAATGATTTTTCAAAACAATATTTTTCTGTGGTGAAAAAATAAAAAATTTAAAAAAGCAAATAAAATAAAACAAATAGAAACACTGAGGGAAAAACAGCGTTGCAAAATTAGATTCGATCGTTGACAAGATAACATTTTTCAATGCTGAACGATTTGGAGTTGAATTGAAATTTTCACACTTCAAGGTGAACATTTTCTTGTTGTGCTAAAAATAATATAGTAGTTTTAACAATGATTCATTGTGAAAACAACTCAACTTGTAAGATTTAATTTCAACATCAACTTTCTCGAATTGGCAACATTGTAAAATTAAACTGGTGATAATTGATCTGACGCTGAAAGTATACAACTCTTTGCAAAGCAACACTGGTTAAATCAACAATCTCATATTGTTATCCTGAAGTTGACCAAATTCTGTTGAATTGACAAACTTTTGTTAATTTGAAGGGAATTTTTTGTTGAAGTAACAGTGCATCAAGCAGCGAATTTACTGTCATTACTGTCATAGAACAAAGCTGCATTTAGACGACGAAAAACGTAAGTACTCGATGGCATAATGGTTAACACCTGCATACAGCAGTCAACGCAGTCAAAGCTCGATTCTCGGTAAAGGCAACAAGGCAACATGCGAAAGTGTGGCGTCATTTCTGTATTGCGATGCGAAAGAAAATTTTTTCGCATTTGCCTTAGCGGCACTCTGTATCGCAACGGAAATTGACATTTTCGGATTTTCTTTTTCTCTTTTCGCATTCATTTTTTCCCTCTTGAATTGCGTACACTCTGTATCGCGAAAGTGAAATGTCAATTGCTTTGTACATTCGGATTTGTCTTCCTACAACAAAACGCAATCGAACCGCTATCGCACCGCTAAACAATTTTGAATAAAATTAAATTTTTAAACATATTCTTGTAAATTATTGTAGAGCCGTTAGTATTGTATGGGGGCTATGTGAAATATTTATCCCATTTCAATTATTTTCAACATCGATATTTTACATATAAAAATAGCGATGCTTCCAAAATTTCACGTTCCTATGTGTTTAATTACAGGACTTATAGCCCAAAATCCGCTTATCAGAATAATCGATTGTATGGGAGCTATGTGAAATATTTATGCCATCTCAATGATTTTCAACATCGATATTTCGCATATAAAAATAGCGATACTTACAAAATTTCACGTTCCTACCTATATAATTACAGGAGTTATCTACCAAAATCCGTTTATCGGAACAATCGATTGTATGGGGGCTATGTGAAATATTTATCCAATCTCGATGATTTTCAACATCGATATTTCACATATAAAAATAGCAATACGTCCAAAATTTCACGTTCCTACTTGTTTAATTACAGGAGTTATAGCCCAAAATCCGTTTATCGGAATAATCGATTGTATGGGAGCTATATGAAATATTTATCCCATCTCTATGAGTTTCAACATCGATATTTCACATATAAAAATAGCAATACTTACAAAATTTCACGTTCCTACGTGTTTAATTACAGGAGTTATAGCCCAAAATCCGTTTATCGGAATAATCGATTGTATGGGAGCTATATGTTATATTGGTCCGATCTTGCTGGTTCCGACAAATGATTCCTATATTGGAAAATGGTGGCCGCATTCCAAATTTCAGCCAAATATCTCAAAAACTGAGGGACTAGTTTGCGTTCAAACAGACAGACAGACAGACGGACAGACGGACATGGCTAAATCAACTCATCTCGTCATCCTGATCATTTCGGTATACTTATTGATGGGTCTATCTCTTCTTCTTCTCATATTTACAAACATCGGACCAAAGTTATAATACCATTTCATGTTCATGAAAGGTATAAAAATTTCGATAGGTGGCGCGTGTGTCGCTATATTTTCAAAATTCGCATTTATGGTCCGATTTAGCTGAAATTCGTAACATGTATTACTACCATGAAAAGAAATATTTTTTTAAAAAAAAATTCCGCTAGGTGGGGCTGAGATAGCGGTAATAAAAACTCAAAATCGTAATTATGGACCGATTTTGCTGATATTTTACGTGTATGTTACTTAAAATTAAAGAAAAAAAAACTTTTTTAAAAATAAGCTTTTATAATTGGTTTATAAAATTAACTAAAAAGTAAAAAATAATTTGACTGTAAAGGAATATAACTTATTAATAATAAAAGCGTGTTGAATTTCGATAGCAAGAAAAGAAGGTCCTGAATGTTCTTAATTATACCATCAAATAGAAAAGAAGGTCCTAAATGTTCTTAATTATACCATCAAAATTTAACACGCTTTTATTATTAATAAAATTAGGAATGTGATATATACTGGAAGATTTAATAATTTAGGTGTAAAGTTTTAATGTTAGAAATATATAATTATGTACAATATGGAATTATTTTGTGTCAGACGAAGAAGCCAAATTATCTTTAAAGGTTACAATGAACTTATAAAGTGTTGTATTCCTTTACAGTCAATTTATTTTTTACTTTTTAGTTAATTTTATAAACCAATAATAAAAGCTTATTTTTAAAAAAGTTTTTTTTCTTTAATTTTTATTTATTTAAGAACATGGCTCCTAAGAGAAAATACGACAGTAGCTATATTAAATTTGGATTTACTTCGATAGAATGTAACGGAGAAGTAAAACCACAGTGCGTTATATGCGCAACCGTTCCCGCAAATGATGCATTGAAACCAGCGAAATTAAAATGCCACTTAGAAACGGTACATCCGAATTTGTCTGACCGTCCGGTAGAATTCTTTGAAGGAAAATCAGAAAACCTAAAAAAAAATGAAACTCGGACCTAGTGGTACGAGATTTGAAACATTAGAAAAATCATTAGTAGCTGCGTTCGAGATTTCTAAATTAATAGTACAATCTAAAAAACCTCACACAGTCGGGGAAACGCTTGTGAAACCGTGTTTGATCAAGGCCGTCGAAGAAGTATTGGGATTAGAGGCCAAAAATAAAGTACAGGGGGGTCACTCTGTATTGCGATGCGAAAGAAAATTTTTTCGCATTTGCCTTAGCGACACAACTATCGCAACGGAAATTGACATTTTCGGATTTGTTTTTTCCCTTTTCGCATTAATTTTTTCCCTCTCGAATCGCGTACACTCTGTATCGCTAAAGTGAAATGTCAATTGCTTTGTACATTCGGATTTGTCTTCCTACAACAAAACGCAGTCGCACCGCTAAACAATTTTGAATAAAATTAAATTTTTAAACATATTCTTGTAAATTATTGTAGAGCTATTAGTATACTTACCTTTCTTATCGAAAAACATGTTTATTTTGGCGCTTATTTCGCAAAATTAATAAAAAAAATATTTTGTTTAACTTTTAAATTTACAAAATAATTACCAAAAGTTTGTAAGAAAACTTCAATTAAACTAATAAAATTATGTTTATACGGACGTGATTTGGCATATGCACATGCACACATATTTCAGTACACATAAAAGGAATACAAATATCTTTTGCAAGTACAAGCGTTTGCAGCAATGCATAGAGTTAGGCGCCAAATTAAAAGAAATGGTATGGGTAAAAGCATAGGACAAGCCTTCACTTGAAGTATGCAATGAATATTGTCAACTTGCGGTTAGTTTTACAACAGTGATGCCAACCCAAACAAGAAAATAACCAAAGGCCGCAGAACGCAGCACTGTTAGCAATGCTATAGCAATACAGAGTACCATTTGCTTATCGCATCGCATTTCACTTTCGAATCGCATTGAATTTCGAAAACAGTGCAATTTTTTCCCTCAATGAAGCAATAAAAATTCAACAGACCTCCTACAACACCAGAAGCAGCAACATCAGCCGTGCAACCCCAAACACGAAGCGCTGTAGGAACAACAACGGTCAAGCAACGACCTTGCAACACCAGCGCGGACAAATTCAAAGACGCACTGCACCAACAACCAACAATAGTGGCAACCACAGCAACAGCGCTTGCTGCAACAACAGCGCTTGCAACTGCAATAGCCCCAACAAAAACAGAGCTGCAGCAGAAACGCGCTGGAACAACTGCGCGAGCCAAAAACGTGCAACAACAACTGCAAGTGCGTAGCAACAACAAAATCAGCCCGCTGCAACAATACCAACTAACTAGAGCAACTAAAAGCTCTAGCAGCAAGAGCGCAACAAACACAACAACCAGCCTAGAAAACAGCAGGGGCTGTTATAGGCCCACTGCAATAACCAGCAACAACAACTGCGGGACCACCTCGTATATTGTATAGGCCTGCTGCCACAATACACACCAACAAAAAAAGCGCTATCCCAGCAAACAAAATCTAGCGTTAGAGAAATTTTAGTTTTGCACATTAGAAAATGGTGTAGTTCTCGAGTCGCGAAAATTTTTAGAAAACTACACTAGTTTTCGACTCTTGAACTAACGCAAATTCGAGCATATTTGAATCGCATTAGAGAAATACATTAGATTTTGATTAGAAATCTAACCTTTTTCTCTATATCGAGAACTAAGTCCCCTTTTTGTCGACAAAGCTATAGTTCTCGACAGTTTCTCTAATCACTCTCTAACCCTCTACCCTAGAGAAGGTCATTAGAATTCGAATCGTCTTCTAATCGTTCTCTAACCTAAATGTTTGCTGGTATAAAGCGCGCAAAAAAATTGTTTTTGGCACTTTAAGGAAGCGGCAGTTATTTACATTTTTTACATACTTGTTGATTTTTTATGAATTTTTTTTTTCTCTACGTACTGTGTACTATGGACAAAAAACGTAAATAACTCCCGCTCCCTTAAAGTGCCAACAATTTTTTTTTTGCTAATAGTTACTAATGCCCAACAACATCATACAAAAGCGCCATTTGACCACGATGGAGAAGTTGATTTTTGCGAATAATGTTTGGAAAAAAATTTTTTTTGCAAAAATTATAATCGGCGTTTGGTAGAAGATACCATTTTTTATATATGTTTAAAAAATTAGAAAAATCGGTTTGACCAATCGTGAGAAAATCATCAAACTGAGGAATTTCGAAAAGTGCGAACAGCTATAACTTTGAAAATAATTCGAATTTCGAAAAATTGTTAAATACGTATTTTTGTTTAATCGTTGTGAACCATACTACCAACTTTCATTAAAATACATGGGCGTCGAAAAAATTTTAGGTTGCTCAGTTTGCAAAATTCAAGTCAGCTATCAACACTTTTCGAAATTCTTCACTTTTTATGATTTTCTCACGATTGGTCCAACCTATTTTGCTTATTTTTTTGAATATATTTGAAATATGGTATCTTCTCCATCGTGGTCAGATGGTGCTTTTGTATGATGTTGTTGGGCATTCCATTAGTAACTATTAGCACAAAAAAATTTGTTTGACACTTTAAGGTAGCAAAAGTTATTTACATTTTTTGTCTTCATAGTAGATAGTACGTAGAGAAAAAAAAATTACATAAACAATTAACAAGTCTGTAAAAAATGTAAATAACACCCGCTCCCTTAAAGTGCCAAACATTTTTTTTTTTGCTAATACATAGCTACTAATGGAATGCCCAACAACATCATACAAAAGCGCCATCTGGCCACGATGGAGAAGTTAAAAATTGCGAATAATGTTTGCAAAAAACAGAGTACCCGCTCCTTAATCCCTATAGGTACTCGGAGAACTGTTGTAAAGCTGAATTGACGTCCCGAAATCGAGTGCAAGAAAGTGAATCTGAAATACATGTGAAGGAGTGCGTGGCATGAATGATGGACTAGGATGAGGTCAGATTCTTCGCATACATGGAACACAATTTGGGGTAGAATGAGGCATGTTGAAGACGGTTCATTACATACGTTTTTACGTTTTTTTGTACATATACATTTCACGTAGAAATGATATTTTCGCAATTGTAAAATTGACCTTTTTTCTTTTCAGTTGCATTTGGTAAACAAAAAATGTTAATTCTACGGCGGTTTTTGATATTTTTTCTTTCTTTGTAGGTTGTCAAGAAGTTAGTTAAAAGTCGGTCATAAGATTTCTAATGTCAACAGAACTTTCGAAATAGCTCGATCCGTGGGCTACCTACCGGAATTGTTTTGATGAGGAATTGCATTGTCACCGAGTTCTGACAAACATGTCAAGTTTTAAGGGCCGCTTGCATAATAGCCGATAACGACTAATCGCCCGGTTACCGGAGTTTAATTGAAGTATTTTGTTCGGTTAGCTGTCAAACTAATCACCGATTAGTCGTTATCGGCTTTGATGCAAGCAGCCCTAATTCTCTAGCTTACGGGAAGTTTCTCAAAAATCTATTGCAAAATTTCCTCTGTGCTTCATAGATTTTAAATTAAATCGAGCAGCGCCACCTATCGGAATTTTGATTCTTACAAGTTGTATTGTCACCGTGTCCGCAACTACGTACTTTATTTGAAATCCATGTTGCGGAGTTCTGAACTATGTTCCAAATTTCAAGTCTCTAGCTCAACAGGTGGTTATCTAAAAAGACTGCAAGATTCACCAATTTCGTATGGAAATAGTGCTGCAAAAAAGAAAGCGACTTAATATAAAGGTTGTAAAAAGGTGCTCCAATTTACATAGCGATATTCTAGAATTAAACCATCTAATCCAATTAGGAGTACTCCATCTCGTACTCCATGGAACACCCACACAAGAGTATTTTACGAAAAAATTCAATTATATTACTTCAGTTGGAGTACAAACCACGGAGGAACACGGACTCCAACTCTCGCTTTACATTGGAGTTATCTATGATATACTAACTATGTCAACAGCTGTTAAGTGTGCATTTTTTGATATATCGACCCATTTTTTATTTTAATTGCAATATCCCACGAAGGTGGGGTATTGTAGATCTTAGTTATTGTGTGGTGTTATGTGTACAACTTTATTTTAATAATCAAAAGTGTGCAGTGCACATTCAACAAATATAGTTATGAGAATATCAAAACCATTGTATACCTTATATAGTAGCGCAAATCGCTGAAAACACACTAATACACACGCACAGCTTATTCCCCATAAGCACAGAAAAATATTTTCTCAAGCGTTTGGTAAATAATGAGGGTCAATAATGTACCACAATTTGGACAAAATTTATTTTAGGGAATGGTATAGGGGGCCGTATGTATAAAACTGTGAAGGCAGAAACTGCCGGACATTTATAGTATAATTTTTATATTTAATTATACCTCAAGTTAATACTCATTTAGCAAAAAAGTTTACCTGCTACTGGTAGTTTATCACTAAATCGAAAATTAATTGATTGATTAATAGATATTAAGTTTTAAAAAAGTGAGAATTGACGTTAAAGGTTTCATCTCAAATGCGTCTCAGATTGATATCAAACAAAATGGCTTATTGGGCTTCATACTATTCCTTCATTCCATTTCATTTGGAGTCACTCAGCCAGTGCCTTCCACCCAAATTCGTAAGAAGAAGAAAATAAGTTGCCAAACTATAGAGGGATAAATAATGATCAAAACGCCTGCAAAAAACGAAAGTCTCTAGTTAATCGATGGGCCAGCTCAATTATCGATGGAAATGCGTTCATTGATATCGGTAATAATATTGTGATGCATATTCTTAAACAAGTAACATTATATCAGGTAAATTCACTATCAGCATTAGTATGGTATTATTACATGCTTTTTTGTTTCAACCAAATTAAAGAACAACTAAATAAACTACTGCGACCTAGTCCCATCCATATCTTTGGGGCGGGCGTATAACTCTCCCAGTACGAGTACGTCTGAGATTAGGTTCATTGCCCTCTTGTGTGGGTCTTTCAGATCGGTTTTCCGATTCACTTTCCGAACCAAAGCTACTATCGGTAATATATTCCTGTGATAGATCACTATTAATAGACCTTGATGGTTCTGGTTCTTCAATGTTGCCTCTACCACTCTAATTGGCTTCTTCCCGCCTCCAGCAATACATCGGCGGCGTTTATTTCATTATTTTTAACTTTTGCAATGATACGTCGATTTGTCCGAAAGTAATTATCAAAGTTATCTTTAATTACATATGAGCAATCCCTTACCTTTTCTACTATACTACCATAATGCCATTGATTTCCATTTTTTTTTAAACATAACAAGATCCTCGGGATTTAATATTGGTAAAGACTTGACATTTTTATAATAACTAGTATCGCTTGTGATCGAAAATTCGACCAATGAAATATTTAGGGGGTCGTGGCGTCGCTAGCCCCGAACCCCTATCCTTAAATTTCGGAGACGCCCCTGCATATTTCATTCAAATCGGTCATACGGTGTATTAATATATACCAGCGCTGTTAATTTTGATTAGTAATTAGTAATTGATTGATTAGAAGGTTTTTTTAATTAGTAATGATTATTTTAATTGCTTTCAAGAAAAAGCAATTACTAATTGATTACGATTAGAAAAACTCAAAAAAAAAATTAAAAAATCAAGAAAAAATCAAAAATAATCAAAAGTAATCAAAAACGGATTTTTTTGATTATTTTTGATTTTTTTGATTTTTTCTTGATTTTTTTAAACTTTTTTGATTTTTTTTTATTTTTTTTATATTTTTTTTATTTTTTTTTGATTATTTTTAAGTTTTGTTGTTAAAAGTATAAACATCTGTGTATCTTTGTATGCAAATATATACACCTACTTACGCTTTGGGGCTCATGGATTTCTAGAGTGAACCTTGATCGCTAAGTATATGTACATATGAGAAAAATGCCAGGTTTAATGGTTATATTGGTTGGAGTGATGATAACACTAGTTTACAAATAGTTAATTTGAAAAAATACCAAGATATTCATGTATATGGGTGAATTGGCACTGATATGCCAAGCACAAAACATATTTTTAAATTTTTTCTATGGGTAGGTTTTCGAGATATCGGTAATTTTGTGTTTTTTCAGGTATCACTTTATTCAAAAATTCTTTTTGCCAATGTTGCAAAAGCGATGGAGCTAAGCGATACCTCGCTTCTAACGACGTATAAAACGTAAGGGTGGGTCAAACCATCGCTGAGCAATAGATGGCCAAAGTCGAAATTTTGTCGAATTTTTACGATTTTTGAAAAAAAAATTGATTTTAAAAATGTTTTTTCATGCGAAGTTTTGAAAATCAAAACTGTTTATTTTTTCGAAAATTAGTGTGTATAATTGCAAACACTTTAAGCGTAATATTACCAAGATCTAGGAAAAACTGTATTTTTGTCGATTTTTTTGTAACTTTCAACATCTCTACTTTTAATAGAATTGTAAAAGGTCGATGTCTGAGTATTGTAGATATTCAAAAAAATATTCATAGTATTAGTCATTACTAAGCCAATAAAGTCCAAATCAACCGTTTTCAGAATTTTTGTCGGTCTGTCTGTCAACTAGTGTAATTTGTCCTTTTATATGTAAACGGCTAGATAGTGTCGGACATTTCTCGTTTGATACCCTACGGATAGTTCTATTTGAACACTTATAAGGCTAGGCTCACACTGCAACCTACTTCGGCCGTCCGGCAACAATCACACATCCACACACATGTGTTTTAAATGAGCTCCTCGATTTCATCCGATTTCACCCGAATGTAAACAAACAAACTTGTGCCGTCCGATAAAATAGAACGCGTTCGAATTTCTCTGATGAGACCGGATAAAAAAGTCGGTTGCAGTGTGAGCGTAGCCTAAGTATGCTACACAAATTAAAACATAGGCATACCAACTATGTCCAAAAGAGACTTGTAATGATCAATTGATCAAAAATTAAGCGATTATTGTCCATAGAGACATGTCCCGGATTAATAAATTTCGTCCACAATGGGCGACGTAGTCATTTATGGGCATTAGACATTTGATTTACTATCGTACAGTACTATTAACAAGTTGTAAATTACACCGCTACATTCAATATTTTTCATATTAATATTTTATCATCATTATCATTCCATATTACATATACCTTTTTAAAAATAATAGACTGAATGTGCAAAAGCGCCAGTCTCCTGTTTAGGTTGTAGTTCGACCACTTGATGAGAACTAGTACAAAAGATCTCGAGATTTTTCCTCCAGGGATATTTATGTGCATCAATACATGCATTTATATAAAAGAACTTCTTGCTTGACCTATACATTTGTATGTTTGTGCAAGTGAATATTTATGTATGTACATATTTTTCTACAACAGTACTGGAAAAAAAAAAAATCAAAAGTAATCAAAAGTAATCATTACTTTTGGTTATTTTTGAATACTTTTGAATTTTTGATTTTTTTTGGATTTTTTTATATTTTTTTTTGATTTTTTTTTAATCAATTGAAAAATAATCATTAAAAAGTGAAAGTAATTGGTAATCAATCATTAGGTGGCTTCTCAAAAAATAATCAATGAAATGCTAATCATTACCGATTACTAATCAATTATTAACAGGTCTGATATATACATATGTATGTAGATACAATTGAGGACTGAACAAACAGAAAGCCTTATTTCCATTTTTCACTTTTTCAGTGTTTTGATGCAATCTGGTGGTTCAGACAACATTACACATGATGTATGTATTCAATAGAAACTACTAAAATGTCATATTTCTTATAAAAAACGATTGTTTGTGCGTGGGCATTTTTGCACCAATACAACTGGGCGAGGTTTATATCGTGCCGTAGATGTTGATAGGCCGAAAAAAATGAAATGTCAATATTTTATTTTCCAGCAACAGTTTATTTTGTTGGTTTTTTGTTTGTTTTTCGGTCTATAAACATCTACGGCACGATATAAGCCTCAGTTATTTTAACGCAAAAAATCCCATGGGATCCCGTATAAAATTGCCTGTTTCGAACAAAAGGGCATATTTCCAAATTATAAAGTTAAACAACTCAAAACACAAACAAAAAATTCAAAAAAAATCATAACCCCAGTTGGGCGTAGCTGTTTTATTTTAGTAACGCCAAATTAAAACTTTAAGGGCCACTTGCATAAAAGCCGATAACGACTAATCGGTGGGTTCCCTATGTACAGTCACTTTTCAGAGCAGAAAACCCAGGACATCGCCATGGATCTGTGAGCAGTGGAACCGCCCGGGGTTTTACCTCGGCCAAGGACTGTCACTTTCAATGTAACCCTGTTTAGTATGTTTTGTCCCATTCCGAAACTATCATCCTCCCCCCTTGCAGCAGGGCTGCAAGATATTCTATTGTTACGGGCGGGCGTTGAGCCGAACCCCGGACCAAAAGAATGGATATGCAGTGTTTGTTGCAAAAAGATATATATTAAACGGTCGCATTCTGTGCAATGCTGCTCGTGTAAGAGATGGCTCCATAAATCTGGATGTTCAGGGCTTAACCTTAACATCCACAGACCCCGTACTTTCTTTAGTACTTTCGTGGCCCCTTGTTGTTTGCGCCCTCCCGCGGTAAGCGCCGTTCAAGCGCACCCCTACCGCCACTTTCTAGTAGCAATACTAATAATAATAATAATAATGTCTTACCAACTAGCAGCACTTCTGCTATACCCGCCACACAAATTCCAGACTGTTGCTCCTGCGTTATATCGTCAACATCACGCGCAGCAGCTCAACACTCTCGCTCCCACCGGAGCAGTTTACACATAAGCAACTCCGAGCACCAGTCTCTCTCTCTGTTATACCTAGAAAGCCAAGGTATTACCATCCGTACAGGAGATGTCGATCTGCAAATCATTAACATCTACATACCCCCTGTCTCAAGTTGCCCCACCGGTTATCACCCCGACATTAGCTTGCTACTACGGGGAGATAACCGCGTGATCCTGGGCGACTTCAATGCGCACCACGACATGTGGCACTCAAACTTGCCAGCAGACAATAGGGGCATGTACTTGCAGAACAAATAGATGATACGGCTTTCTGTACATTGAACGGAGACGCCCCAACGAGAGTATCGGGTAACTGCTATAGTTCGCCAGATATTGCTATCGTAAGTGCAGGACTATTGAACAACACCAATTGGCGACCCATACTCACGTTGGCGTCTTACCATCTCCCAATAGTCATTACCATCGAACGACCGACGGACTTTATTACACCTGAGCATGGTACATACATTAACTTTATCAAGGCGGACTGGGACAGTTTTCAGACATATACGGACGAATCCTTGGCTGCTCTATCCATTCCTACGGACGTACGCAAAGGCGAACGAGACTTCTGCAACATCATTGACTCGGCCTCTAAATGCTTCATTCCTGCGGGTCGAATATCTCAAATAAGACCAAATTTCCCCGCGGAGGCAGCGGCCATGGCTAGAGAAAGAGATGAAGTGCGAAGTCTCAATCCCGCAGACCCCCGTATAAAGGATCTCAACGCGGAAATTCGTAGGTTGGTCGATAAACATAAACTGGCCAAATGGAAACAACACCTAGAGCAATGCAACCTCTCTGATGGTGTTGGCAAATTATGGACTACGGTCAAAGCTCTATCTAATCCAACGCAACACAAGGATAAAGTAGATATTACTTTCGGTGACAGGGTGAAGAAGGACCCTAGGGGATGTGCGAACTCCTTCTGTAGACAATTTGTACTACATTCCCCGCCCGATAGACCTAACGTAGAACCATGCGACAGGCGCGTAAATATAAAAACCAAAATACGCCCATTTTCATCACTGCCTCAGAGGTCAAGGAAGCCATCAGACAGGCTAATCCCTCAAAATCCATCGGCCCCGACGGCATTGCCATGAAGATGCTGAAACATCTAGGCCAGGAGGGACACAAATACTTAGCGGCTCTATTCAGTCTTTCACTGAACACTTTCGTCATTCCTGAAATATGGAAAAAGGCGAGAGTGGTTCCATTACTAAAACCTAGAAAGCCGGCTAACATAGGCGATTCATATCGCCCTATATCACTTTTGTCGCCGGTAGTGAAGACGCTAGAGTCCATTTTGCTCCCGTATTATACTGCAAATCTGCACCTGGCTAGTCATCAACATGGCTTCCGTAAGCTGCACAGCACTACCACCGCACTCAATGCCTTTACAACGCAAATAAATAGCGGCCTAAATCAAAACCAAACAATCACAGGACTGTGTTAGTGGCACTTGACCTGTCGAAAGCTTTTGACACAGTCAACCATGCCACTCTCATACAAGATCTCTTTGAAACACAGATACCTGATGGGTTAAAGAGATGGACCGCTAATTATTTGAATGGTCAGCAGGCGTCGGTTAACTTTAGAAACGCAACATCTAAACCTAGACGTATTAGACAGGGGGGTGCCACAGGGTGGTGTCCTATCCCCGACACTGTTTAACTTCTATCTATCGAAGATGTCCCCACCACCAGACGGCGTCACCGTCGTTTCATATGCCGACGACTGTACAATAATGGCGACGGGGAAGGGCCCCTATACTGATGAACTCTGTGCGAAAATCAACGGTTACCTCTGCGACCCTTCCAGGTTTTTCAATGAGCGAGATCTGACGATATCTCTGACTAAATCAACGGCGACGCTTTTCAAGACATGGACGCACCAGGTGAGAAATGAATTAGACATTTTCGTTGATGGCACTAAGCTACCAACTGTCAGCCACCCAAAGTTATTAGGGGTGACACTGGATAATACTTTCTCATCTGGTGGTCATGTGTCTGCAATGGTCTTAAAGGTACGTGGTCGCAACAAGATCCTCAAGTCACTTGCCGGCAGTACTTGGGGAAAAGACAAAGAAACGTTGCTGACTACATATAAGGCCATTGGCCGACCAGTCTTTGACTATGCTGCACCCATATGGTCGCCAAATGTACATAACCCCAACTGGACGAAGTTACAAGTCTGCCAAAATACTGCCATCAGAACTGCTACGGGATGTCTCCTCATGTCTTCCGAGTCTCACCTCCATCAGGAGGCAAAACTGCTCAATGTAAAAGAGCATGCGGAAATGCTGAGCAGGCAATTCCTTCTGAACTGCCACAAGCCAGCACATCCAAACCGCCATTTTTTGGACATAGATCTGCCCCCGAGAGACATAAGGAAACATCTCCGTAGGCATTATGATGAGATCCGGCATCATATTACCTTGCCGTTTGATCTGCAGAATCATAAGCGGGCTCTAACCGACATCCACACCGAGTCGGTAGACACTTTTGTCGGATCTCTACCTGTGAATCCCGTTCTGAACAGTCCTCTACCGGATATTGCTGAAGAAGAACGCACCTTACCAAGGGAGACAAGAGTCACCTTGGCACAGCTTAGGTCTGGATATAGTGTAAGGTTAAACTCCTACTTATCCAGACTTAATGATACAATCTCAAACACATGCCCTGCATGTGGTAGGACCCCCATGATACTCTACATCTCTTCAATTGTTCATCTGAACCTACTCTTCTAACCCCTCTGTCCCTCTGGACAAACCCTGTTGAAACTGCACGTTTCCTTGGACTCCCCTTAGAAGAGCTTGATGAAGATCTTCGGAATGATCATACACTCTAGACAGGGCAATGCATTGTTAACAACAACAACAACAACAACAACAACTAATCGGTGATTAACTTGACAGCTAACCATACAAAATACGTCAATTAACTTCCAATTAGTCGTTATAGGCTTTTATGCAAGCGGCCCTAAAATGTGGCTATTTGACTCTGTCAAAGCTTTTTCGGTTTCTGAAAAATTTTTGAAAGTGGAAATCATTGCTTAATAATATAAGATTAAGCAGTCCGAGACGTTTTTGACACTTCTCGGCTTCATGCTTCCTTCTGTGATTGACAGTGCTACTTCTTTTCAAAATCGTATGAAAATGGTAGAAAAACCCATTGTTTAATAATATAAGGTTAAGCAGTCCGAGACGTTTTTGACACTTCTCGGCTTCATGCTTCCTTCTCTGATCGACAGTGCTACTTCTTTTCAAAATCGTATGAAAATGGTAGTAAAAACCAATACTCTTGATACGAACAAAATTACAGCAACACTGAAAGCTTTTGAAGTTTGTTTTATTATTATTTTGAAAAATTAATTGTATATTTGGTAAGATTTTTATGAAAATTTATTATTTTAACTAAATAATAGCAATTTTTCCAGTTGTGCAGCTTTTACAGCATACAAATACAGCAACACTGTTTGGAGCTGAATTCAAATCAAGGAAAAAGCTTGTGTGCATTCTTGCAAGAAGCTCACATTTCACCAAAATTCAGATTCTGAACTTGCCCTCCTCGCTAGCTCGAATGACCTTGAAGCCAATAGTCCCCAATCCGCAGATCCACTAGCTGCTGACCCAGGGTTCTTGGATGAGGACGACATCCATGTCGGATTTAGAAAGCCGAGAATACTTTAGATTTGTGCAGATTTATCTGAAGCACCACCAACATGATAGCGTTCAGACTTCCCTGACGTACCCATATCGTCCGAGGGCTGCCATCCTGCCATCCCTGAGGTTGTCTCTCAGCGATGAGTTGGCGTAACAGGAGCCCTGCTGACTGAAGCATCAGAGATAATGCGCTCAGGATTAGTTGCTCCCCGTCCAGCAAGCTGTCTTCCATCTCCGAGCTGTTCACGTCACTTTGAAGAGTGCTGTGCTTTTCGCGTCGGACTCCTCCGTTTCCTCTTGCAGTTCTTCGATATCCGAGTCCCCCGTTGCAGCGGAGATGGCAGCGCGCTTGGCCACGGTTTACGTAGATAACGATCTGACCTACACTCTAATGGACTAGTCCATTGTAACTTTTAAGGGGCTGGTGTGCCTCCTTATTCATGGTGAAGACCACTTGTCTATCAGGCCCTACAGCATCCCCGACCAGAGTGACACTTCAGTCCTGCGTCAGGAGGGACGGATTCATTATCCGCAGCATCGTGAGAATACTCCCAGGCTCTGCAGGGATGACAGGAATCCATGCCCTTGCCTTTGGCAAAGCCGGAATGTCATTCCAGTCGACGACCCCGATGTTTGCACCTTTGTAGACTTCACACAGTCTTGTACAGTGTCACAGTTCATGCGTCGTCACACGCGACTATTTTAATCCCTGGTGCCAACCCGCATCCGTGACCCCCGCTGTACCACCCGGAGTCTTAAACGTCAATAAAAGCGTTAGTGGGTTCGTTCCGGACGTGTCGCCACTGGGCTTTGGGGATGGCCAAACGGTCGTTGCCTCGGTCAGGAATGCTTATAAGGATCCTGTCCGTAGTTACTTCGGCAAAGCGTCGTTTTCCCACTCCGGGGTGAGGTTTTAACTCCACGTCCGATCTCTTGCGTTTGAAAGGGTTTCCGTTTACCCTCTTTTGCACATAAGTGGTTTGGAAATCCGGTATCAGAGATTGCACCAATTCCTGGAACTCAGCCACAGCGTTTCCTGAGGGACTCTCTCGTATTTCTTCAGGGTCCTTGCGGCCCATCGTTTTTCCAGGTACACAGAGCGGAGGGGAGATGTCTCCTGGGAGTCCGGACCCGTAGCTGCCATCGCGGTCGCTCCCTTTGCTTTTTTCTTCTATGGGTCTCCGAGGCCAGTTCGTGAGACCGCTACCACAGACGTTAAGAGATCGGTTTTCATACCGGCTATTGATAAAGTTATT
Organism: Campiglossa producta; assembly: GCA_964058755.1. Lineage (NCBI taxonomy): Eukaryota > Metazoa > Arthropoda > Insecta > Diptera > Tephritidae > Campiglossa > Campiglossa producta. Next base: position 60,426,021 of record CAXKVI010000004.1, on the reverse strand, counting down.
AAAAAAGGATCCAATTATAAATATTGCCGTTTTATAAGCTTCTTTCGTACACGTTACTGCTACCCACAAAAAGGGCATACTTTTTACAGTTAAATTGAAAATTAATTTAATTTTCCTAATAATTTTAAAAAATAAATCTTGAAGACAGATTTCCGGAAAAAAAATCCTGAAATTTTGCTAACGGCTTTCATTCCTTTTCTACTACAATTTTACTAAAGGGGGATTTTTTTTACCCTTTTTTGCAACTCCGAGCACCAGTCTCTCTCTGTTATACCTAGAAAGCCAAGGTATTACCATCCGTACAGGAGATGTCGATCTGCAAATCATTAACATCTACATACCCCCTGTCTCAAGTTGCCCCACCGGTTATCACCCCGACATTAGCTTGCTACTACGAGGAGATAACCGCGTGATCCTGGGCGACTTCAATGCGCACCACGACATGTGGCACTCAAACTTGCCAGCAGACAATAGGGGGCATGTACTTGCAGAACAAATAGATGATACGGCTTTCTGTACATTGAACGGAGACGCCCCAACGAGAGTATCGGGTAACTGCTATAGTTCGCCAGATATTGCTATCGTAAGTGCAGGACTATTGAACAACACCAATTGGCGACCCATACTCACGTTGGCGTCTTACCATCTCCCAATAGTCATTACCATCGAACGACCGACGGACTTTATTACACCTGAGCATGGTACATACATTAACTTTACCAAGGCGGACTGGGACAGTTTTCAGACATATACGGACGAATCCTTGGCTGCTCTATCCATTCCTACGGACGTACGCAAAGGCGAACGAGACTTCTGCAACATCATTGACTCGGCCTCTAAATGCTTCATTCCTGCGGGTCGAATATCTCAAATAAGACCAAATTTCCCCGCGGAGGCAGCGGCCATGGCTAGAGAAAGAGATGAAGTGCGAAGTCTCAATCCCGCAGACCCCCGTATAAAGGATCTCAACGCGGAAATTCGTAGGTTGGTCGATAAACATAAACTGGCCAAATGGAAACAACACCTAGAGCAATGCAACCTCTCTGATGGTGTTGGCAAATTATGGACTACGGTCAAAGCTCTATCTAATCCAACGCAACACAAGGATAAAGTAGATATTACTTTCGGTGACAGGGTGAAGAAGGACCCTAGGGGATGTGCGAACTCCTTCTGTAGACAATTTGTACTACATTCCCCGCCCGATAGAGCTAAACGTAGAACCATGCGACAGGCGCGTAAATATAAAAACCAAAATACGCCCATTTTCATCACTGCCTCAGAGGTCAAGGAAGCATCAGACAGGCTAATCCCTCAAAATCCATCGGCCCCGACGGCATTGCCATGAAGATGCTGAAACATCTAGGCCAGGAGGGACACAAATACTTAGCAGCTCTATTCAGTCTTTCACTGAACACTTTCGTCATTCCTGAAATATGGAAAAAGGCGAGAGTGGTTCCATTACTAAAACCTAGAAAGCCGGCTAACATAGGCGATTCATATCGCCCTATATCACTTTTGTCGCCGGTAGTGAAGACGCTAGAGTCCATTTTGCTCCCGTATTATACTGCAAATCTGCACCTGGCTAGTCATCAACATGGCTTCCGTAAGCTGCACAGCACTACCACCGCACTCAATGCCTTTACAACGCAAATAAATAGCGGCCTAAATCAAAACCAAACAATCACAGGACTGTGTTAGTGGCACTTGACCGGTCGAAAGCTTTTGACACAGTCAACCATGCCACTCTCATACAAGATCTCTTTGAAACACAGATACCTGATGGGTTAAAGAGATGGACCGCTAATTATTTGAATGGTCGGCAGGCGTCGGTTAACTTTAGAAACGCAACATCTAAACCTAGACGTATTAGAGAGGGGGTGCCCCAGGGTGGTGTCCTATCCCCGACACTGTTTAACTTCTATCTATCGAAGATGTCCCCACCACCAGACGGCGTCACCGTCGTTTCATATGCCGACGACTGTACAATAATGGCGACGGGGAAGGGCCCCTATACTGATGAACTCTGTGCGAAAATCAACGGTTACCTCTGCGACCCTTCCAGGTTTTTCAATGAGCGAGATCTGACGATATCTCTGACTAAATCAACGGCGACGCTTTTCAAGACATGGACGCACCAGGTGAGAAATGAATTAGACATTTTCGTTGATGGCACTAAGCTACCAACTGTCAGCCACCCAAAGTTATTAGGGGTGACACTGGATAATACTTTCTCATCTGGTGGTCATGTGTCTGCAATGGTCTCAAAGGTACGTGGTCGCAACAAGATCCTCAAGTCACTTGCCGGCAGTACTTGGGGAAAAGACAAAGAAACGTTGCTGACTACATATAAGGCCATTGGCCGACCAGTCTTTGACTATGCTGCACCCATATGGTCGCCAAATGTACATAACCCCAACTGGACGAAGTTACAAGTCTGCCAAAATACTGCCATCAGAACTGCTACGGGATGTCTCCTCATGTCTTCCGAGTCTCACCTCCATCAGGAGGCAAAACTGCTCAATGTAAAAGAGCATGCGGAAATGCTGAACTGCCACAAGCAAGCACATCCAAACCGCCATCTTTTGGACATAGATCCGCCCCCGAGAGACATAAGGAAACATCTCCGTAGGCATTATGATGAGATCCGGCATCATATTACCTTGCCGTTTGATCTGCAGAATCATAAGCGGGCTCTAACCGACATCCACACCGAGTCGGTAGACAATTTTGTCGGATCTCTACCTGTGAATCCCGTTCTGAACAGTCCTCTACCGGATATTGCTGAAGAAGAACGCACCTTACCAAGGGAGACAAGAGTCACCTTGGCAAAGCTTAGGTCTGGATATAGTGTAAGGTTAAACTCCTACTTATCCAGACTTAATGATACAATCTCAAACACATGCACTGCATGTGGTAGGACCCCCATGATACTCTACATCTCTTCAATTGTTCATCTGAACCTACTCTTCTAACCCCTCTGTCCCTCTGGACAAACCCTGTTGAAACTGCACGTTTCCTTGGACTCCCCTTAGAAGAGCTTGATGAAGATCTTCGGAATGATCATACACTCTAGACAGGGCAATGCATTGTTAACAACAACAACAACAACAACAACAACAACTAATCGGTGATTAACTTGACAGCTAACCATTCAAAATATGTACGTCAATTAAATTCCAATTAGTCGTTATAGGCTTTTATGCAAGCGGCCCTAAATTGTGGCTATTTGACTCTGTCAAAGTTTTTTTCGGTTTCTGAAAAATTTTTGAAAGTGGAAATCATTGCTTAATAATATAAGATTAAGCAGTCCTAGACGTTTTTGACACTTCTCGGCTTCATGCTTCCTTCTGTGATTGACAGTGCTACTTCTTTTCAAAATCGTATGAAAATGGTAGAAAAACCCATTGTTTAATAATATAAGGTTAAGCAGTCCGAGACGTTTTTGACACTTCTCGGCTTCATGCTTCCTTCTCTGATTGACAGTGCTACTTCTTCAAAATCGTATGAAAATGGTAGTAAAAGCCAATACTCTTGATACGAACAAAATTACAGCAACACTGAAAGCTTTTGAAGTTTGTTTTATTTTTATTTTGAAAAATTAATTGTATATTTGGTAAGATTTTTATGAAAATTTATTATTTTAACTAAATAATAGCAATTTTTCCTGTTCTGCAGCCTTTACAGCATACAAATACAGCAACACTGTTTGGAGCTGAATTCAAATCAAGGAAAAAGCTTGTGTGCATTCTTGCAAGAAGCTCACATTTCACCAAAATTCAGATTTTGAACTTGCCCTCCTCGCTAGCTCGAATGAGCTTGAAGCCAATAGTCCCCAATCCGCAGATCCACTAGCTGCTGACCCAGGGTTCTTGGATGAGGACGACATCCATGTCGGATTTAGAAAGCCGAGAATACTTTAGATTTGTGCAGATTTATCTGAAGCACCACCAACATGATAGCGTTCAGACTTCCCTGACGTACCCATATCGTCCGAGGGCTGCCATCCTGCCATCCCTGAGGTTGTCTCTCAGCGATGAGTTGGCGTAACAGGAGCCCTGCTGACTGAAGCATCAGAGATAATGCGCTCAGGATTAGTTGCTCCCCGTCCAGCAAGCTGTCTTCCATCTCCGAGCTGTTCACGTCACTTTGAAGAATGCTGTGCTTTTCGCGTCGGACTCCTCCGTTTCCTCTTGCAGTTCTTCGATATCCGAGTCCCCCGTTGCAGCGGAGATGGCAGCGCGCTTGGCCACGGTTTACGTAGATAACGATCTGACCTACACTCTAATGGACTAGTCCATTGTAACTTTTAAGGGGCTGGTGTGCCTCCTTATTCATGGTGAAGACCACTTGTCTATCAGGCCCTACAGCATCCCCGACCAGAGTGACACTTCAGTCCTGCGTCAGGAGGGACGGATTCATTATCCGCAGCATCGTGAGAATACTCTCAGGCTCTGCAGGGATGACAGGAATCCATGCCCTTGCCTTTGGCAAAGCCGGAATGTCATTCCAGTCGACGACCCCGATGTTTGCACCTTTGTAGACTTCACACAGTCTTGTACAGTGTCACAGTTCATGCGTCGTCACACGCGACTATTTTAATCCCTGGTGCCAACCCGCATCCGTGACCCCCGCTGTACCACCCGGAGTCTTAAACGTCAATAAAAGCGTTAGTGAGTTCGTTCCGGACGTGTCGCCACTGGTCTTTGGGGATGGCCAAACGGTCGTTGCCTTGGTCAGGAATGCTTATAAGGATCCTGTCCTTAGTTACTTCGGCAAAGCGTCGTTTTCCCACTCCGGGGTGAGGTTTTAACTCCACGTCCGATCTCTTGCGTTTGAAAGGGTTTCCGTTTACCCTCTTTGGCACATAAGTGGTTTGGAAATCCGGTATCAGAGATTGCACCAATTCCTGGAACTCGGCCACAGCGTTTCCTGAGGGACTCTCTCGTATTTCTTCCGGGTCCTTGCGGCCCATCGTTTTTCCAGGTACACAGAGCGGAGGGGAGATGTCTCCTGGGAGTCCGGAACCGTAGCTGCCATCGCGGTCGCTCCCTTTGCTTTTTTCTTCTATGGGTCTCCGAGGCCAGTTCGTGAGACCGCTACCACAGACGTTAAGAGATCGGTTTTCATACCGGCTATTGATAAAGTTATTAAAAAAGGATCCAATTATAAACATTGCCGTTTTATAAGCTTCTTTCGTACACGTTACTGCTACCCACAAAAAGGGCATACTTTTTACAGTTAAATTGAAAATTAATTTAATTTTCCTAATAATTTTAAAAAATAAATCTTGAAGACAGATTTCCGGAAAAAAAATCCTGAAAGTTTGCTAACGGCTTTCCTTCCTTTTCTACTACAATTTTACTAAAGGGGGATTTTTTTTACCCTTTTTTGTATCCTTCGTAAATGCAACTCTAATAAGGAAGCTTTACCTTGGCAAATGTCAAAATCTGCTTAACCTTATATAATTTAACAATGGAAAAACCAATACTCTTGATACGAACCAAATTACAGCAACACTGAAAGCTTTTGAAGTTTGTTTTATTTTTATTTTGAAAAATTAATTGTATATTTGGTAAGATTTTTATGAAAATTTATTATTTTAACTAAATAAAAGCAATTTTTCCTGTTCTGCAGCCTTTACAGCATACAAATACGTTACGTCATAGTTTGAAGCTGAATTCAAATCAAGGAAAAAGCTTGTGTGCATTCTTGCAAGAAGCTCACATTTCACCAAAATTCAGATTCTGACCTTGCCCTCCTCGCTAGCTCTAGCTCGAATGAGCTTGAAGCCAATAGTCCCCAATCCGCAGATCCTCAAGCTGTTGACCAAGGGTTCTTTGATGACTTCCTTTGTAGACTTCACACAGTCTTGCAGCTGCTGTCTTGTACAGTTCATGCGTCGTCACACGCGACTATTTTAATCCCTGGTGCCAACCCGCATCCGTGACCGCCGCTGTACCACCCGGAGTCTTAAACGTCAATAAAAGCGTTAGAGAGGTCGTTCCGGACGTATCGCCACTGGTCTTTGGGGATGGCCAAACGGTCGTTGCCTCGGTCAGGAATGCTTATGAGGATCCTGTCCTTAGTTACTTCGGCAAAGCGTCGTTTTTCCACTCCGGGAAGAGGTTTTAACTCCACGTCCGATCTCTTGCGTTTGAAAGGGTTTCCGTTTACCCTCTTTGGCACATAAGTGGTTTGGAAATCCGGTATCAGAGATTGCACCAATTCCTGGAACTCGGCGACAGCGTTTCCTGATGGACTCTCTCATATTTCTTCAGAGTCCTTGCGGTCAATCGTTTTTCCAGGTACACCGAACGGAGGGGAGATGTCTCCTGGGAGTCCGGGCCCGTAGCTGCCATCGCGGTCGCTCCCTTTGCTTTTTTCCTCTATGGATCTCCGAGGCCAGTTCGTGAGACCGCTACCACAGACGTTAAGAGATCGGTTTTCATACCGGCTATTGATAAAGTTATTAAAAAAGGATCCAATTATAAACATTGCCGTTTTATAAACTTATTTCGTACACGTTACTGCTACCCAAAAAAAGGGCATGCTTTTTACAGTTAAATTGAAAATTAATTTAATTTTCCTAATAATTTAAAAAAATAAATCTTGAAAAGGCAGATTTCCGGAAAAAAAAAATTCTGAAATTTTGCGAACGGCGTTCCTTCCTTTTCTACTACAATTTTGCTAAAGGGGGATTTTTTACCCTTTTTTGCATCCTTCGTAAATGCAACTCTAATAAGGAAGCTTTGCCTTGGCAAATACACAGTCTGCTTAACCTTATATAATTTAACAATGGTGGAAATAAGGCGTTTTGTTTGTTCAGTCCTCAATTTTTTTTTTTTCTTTTTTCTTTTATTTTTTGTTGGATGGTTTCCTAGTTTATATTGTTGCTACAAAGCGTTCGCCCTGCTATTGCCAATACCGTTTTCACTACGCTGCCAAAGAACAACTGGGATGGTGATAAATTCATGCTGGCTATCGGGGTCGTATATTCCACAATTCTGTAGGGATATTGTAGAACATCATGAGCCTCGTATGTCCGTTTTAATATATTTTTCGCAATTGAAACACCCTTCTCAGCCAATCCGTTACCTTGCTGGTATCGGGGGCTTGAGAACCTCATTTGTATGTTATAATAATTTGCGAAGGTTATAAATTCCCGTGAACTGAATGAAGAGTTGTCCGAGTAAAGAATGGTTGGGTATCCTAATTTATTAAAGTTGTATTTTTATTCAATTATACATCGTGAAGTAACGGTACTATCATCGGATAACCCGGAGTATGCGTCAATTATAGACACGAAATCCCGCCCAGCATATTCGAACAAGTCTATGGCAACAACTCCTTCTGATTATTTCGTTTAAACTTTTGACATATGTTACAACACTCCACCAGCATTTACTAAGGTTTCCAGTGGTTTGTGGTCACTCTCGATGGTGAATTCCCGCCCGTATAAAAAGAAATGAGATTGTTGGCATTCAAACACAATGGCCAACAATTATTTCTCAATCTGAGCCCACTTTTGCTCACTGTGGGCGAAGCGTACCCAACTGGGTGCCCGGAAGATAAAATACGATCATGTTCTGTTTCGTTTTCTGCTATAATTGCCAGGTCGTCGAAGTTTGGCATATCCCCAAATATTTGGATAATTTTTCTTTGAAACATCTCTGGTGCACAGTTAAGGACAAAAGGTACCCGGTTAAACTTGAATCGACCAAAGGGGGTTATGAAATTGAGATCTGGCAACCTTGGTGTGTCTGAAAACAACTTTGCGCCGTTCGCTTGAATATTTTTATTTAAAATAGTTTTCTGAGACGTTTTGTTGTATATACTATTTATTTTCGTGCTGCCACTCCGTTATTTTCGAGTACTCACCTGAGGTATTTTTACAAACATGTCCGTAAGCTCTGGTAAGCGTCGTTGCGAGGATGAAATCGAGTTTGGAGGCGAAACTGCAACCAGAGCCCCACGTTTCAGTGACTCATCCCCGAGTCTAATTCGCACTTTGGATGCTCGTTTTACCAAATACACTGGCGTGTTGTGCAAACAAATTATGGACTCTGAGAAGAGACAAACTGCCTTTGTGTGCAAGAAATTGGAGGAAAAATTCGAGGAGTTGAAGCAAGAGTTGCTGCAGGATCTGAGCGTGTTGAGCGAAGGAGTCACCCGTCTGGAAAATGCGTTTGATGATATTGGGCGCCTAGAAGGTTATATAGCCACCCTGAAACAAAACCTGCTAAAGCAAGAAGGTAAAATGGAAAGTCAAATTGCTTCATACGAGGTCAATGTCACCGGAATTCCCTTTCAGGAAGGTAAGGACTTGCAAAACATTTTTAACTCCCTATGTTCAACTGCCCTGAAGGGCACGACAGAGCGTTAGATCCGCCAGTGATAATTATTTCCATTTACCAGCAGACCGAAATTACCTACTTAAAACCATTGCGAATTACAGGCGCCATAAAATTAACAATGATAAAAGTTTAAAAGTAGTACATGTGGGCATAAATTCGGAAGCACCGATTTTTGTAAACGCATCGCTCACAAACTCGAATTACCAAATATTTAAATCAGCAATTCGCCTTAAGAAGAGGAAAAAAGTTTCGGCTTTCTCTATAAGGGGCGTCGTTCACATAAAACGCAAAGCTAACGACAGTCCAATAAAAGTGCCTAGCTTGGAGTCTCTCGAAGCTATGCTTGAAAGTGATGCTGGAAGCGGAAATCCCTTTCGTGAAGGCGGCGCTGAATCTACCGATGCTGTCGTCGATAGGCACCAAGGATGTCCATAATTATATATTTAATCATGTCTTACGTTACTGTTATTATTCTACCTATTTCTTCTCTCTTTTTATTTTTCCTCTTATTTTTAGTGAAATGTCTACTAAATTTTCTTTAGTTAAATGCAGTGCAGCGCAATCACTTTATCTTAATGATGGTTTTAAATAATACATGGTCAAGTTCCGAAGACAACTTACGTTGCGCATTGTATGCAAGCGAGCTAAAGGACTTAAAATTATTCACATCAATGCACAAAGCTTATATAAGAAACTCGACGAATTGAAATACTTGTGCGAAGGTTCCGATATTGATTTAATATGTATATCCGAAACCTGGTTCACGTCACACCATACTAATGACCTGGTGAATCTAAATGGATACCAACTTTTTAGGGCAGATAGAAGTGGTCACGGTGGCGGTGTTGCTATATATGTTAAATGTGGTTTGTCTTGTAAACTGTGTTGTAGTTCTAATCCTGGTGATTCTGTCGAATATGTGTTCGTTGAGGTGTTTTCCGAAGATAATAATAAGTACCTTATTGGCTGTGTGTACCGTTCCAATTTAAAGTAATATAAATTGGCTTTTTGATAACTATGTTCCTGTAAAACTCAAATCAGCTTGGCACAAAACTTGTCCTTGGTTCAATGCCAACCTCCGTCACTTTATTCACCAACGTAACTCTGCTTACTTCCGCTGGAAACGTTACAAAACTAAGGAAACTAAAACCTGCTTCAAAGCCATTCGGCACCAAAGATGACTTGATTCGAAACTTAGCGATCTCTGAGAGCGCTCCAAATGTGTCTATTTTTATAACAGTGTCCAATGGTGCCAGTACTGCGAAGATAAAATTTGGGCATTTTGATTTAAACTTTGGTTCTTTTGTGTTTTTCACACTAAGTCACGTAAATGTGCCAAGAAAAGGTTTATTTTATGTATATTTTTCTTACAAAATATTATTTTATAGATTTTTTCTTAATTAACCTTACTATTCGAAGTAAATAACCTTACTATTCGATGTAAATTACCATCGTAATACCTGCTCAATTTCAGACCGAGTTTTTATTCGCGCTAATAGGGGAATTAAAGTAAACGTTGGTCACCAGCAAATCGTACGACACATATCCCTGTGATTGGCATTTTATACTCTTATTTATTGCGTTCTTAGCGCCTTTTCAACTGAAATCCCAAATTACAGCAAAACACCTACTGTTTTCTGCCAATATATTTTGTCTGGTAACCAGATTTTTCGCCGCTTCTGTTGGCATATGTTCCTCGATTATGCAGTGCTTCCAAGTAGCAACACATAATCAGTACCCCCGATTGGTGGCGCGCGAAAGAGTTTCAAATCAAGTCATCATTGCTCGGCACGCTGTCAACAAAGCCACTAGGTTGGCTTAGGAAAATTACTACAAAGATAAGTTTAGTACCGCGGTGAATTCGAAGGAAACGTGGAAAAATATCAAGGAAATTGGGATCGGTAAATCCAGAGAAGTGTCATCTGTCCACCCTGATGTCGACGTAAACGATATAAATAAAAATTTTGTGAATCTGCCACTTTCTACAGATAGAATAAGTACTGAAAATTATAACATTTATCTGCGCCTATGCGCCGACTGAGGAGACGGACGACGCAGAGAAGGACTACTTCTACGATAAACTTGAACAAGCCTATGATCGCTGCCCCCTGCATGATATCAAAATCGTGCTCGGCGACTTTAATGCAAAGGTGGGCAAGGAAGGAGTCTTTCGTCCTACAGTTGGAAAATTTAGTCTCCACGATATAACATCACCCGACACCACTAGGTTGATTGACTTCGACGCTGCTCGCAATATGGTCATCAGTAGTACTAGGTTCCAGCATAAACGAATACAACAAGCCACCTGGCTTTCCCCTGATCAAAGAACAAGAAACCAGATTGATCATGTCATGATTGACGGCAGACATAGCTCAATATAGCTCATGGTCCCAATATCGACTCGGACCATTATCTTGTCGCAACAAAGATACGCACACGCCTCTGTGCAACGAAGAAAGTGCGCACAGTAACGGAAGGAAAGTTTGACGTCGAGAAGCTGCGCATGACACAGACAGCTTATAATTTCACCACTCGACTCTCACACCTGCTAGCAGAGGGCAGTCCACGACCTAACGATGTAACCGAGCAATGGAAGCATATCTCTCATTCATTGCGTACCGCCGCTGAGGCCACTATAGGGTTCCAGCGAGCCCGCAAGAACAACTGGTACGATGAGGAATGCAAAACTGCCTCGAAAAAAAGGACGCTGCCTACAAGGAGACGTTGCGAACGGGCGCAACCCGCAGTGTATGGCTACAATATCGTGAGGCAAAGAAGGAAGAGAGACGCCTTTTCAGAAAAAAGAAAGGTGAGGCCGAAAGGCGTGAGTGTGAGGTGCTTGATATGCTGGCTGACAGGAATGATGCCCAAAAATTCTATGAAAAGATCCGGCGGATGCCAAAAGGTTTTAAGACCGGGGCAAGCTCCTGTAAGGACAATAATGGCGACCTGGTAACCGACGTACAAAGTGTACTTAAATTATGGAGGGAGCACTTCTCCTCACTGCTAAATTGCGAGGGAGACGTCGAACCCGATACCCCAATCCCTGACGATGGAAAAGTCCTCCCACCACCGGACTATGATGAAGTGAGTATAGCTATATCCCGGCTCAAAAACAACAAATCGCCCGGGAGAGACGGACTACCCGCCGAGCTGTTCAAACACGGAGGCGAAGAGCTGGCAAAAAGCATGCATCAGCTCTTATGCATAATATGGTCAGATGAGGTCATGCCTCCAGATTGGAATTTAAGTGTGCTCTGCCCAATGCACAAGAAAGGCGATCCCGCTAACCCCACCAACTACCGGGGAATCAGTCTTCTTAATATCGCATATAAGGTTCTTTCTAGCGTATTGTGTGAATGACTGAAGCCCTTCGTCGACAAACTGATTGGACCTTATCAGTGTGGCTTTAGACCTGGTAAGTCTACCATCGACCAGATTTTCACGATACGTCAAATCCTGGAGAAGACCCATGATAAAAGAATCGACACTCACCATCTCTTTGTCGATTTCAAAGCCGTTTTTGACAGCGCATAACGGAGTTGCCTGTATACAGCCATGTCTGAATTTGACTTCCCTGCAAAGCTTATACGGATTTGCCAAATGACGTTGAGCAATACCAACAGCTCGGTCAGAATCGGGAAGGACCTCTCTGAGCCATTTGAAACCAAACGAGGCTTCAGACAGGGCGACTCCCTTTCGTGCGATTTCTTCAATCTGATGCTGGAGAAGATAATTCGAGCAGCAGAGCTAAACCGCAATGGTACAATCTTTTACTGAGCGTGCAATTGCTGGCGTATGCCGATGATATTGATATCATTGGCCTTAACAACCGCGCCATAAGCGCTGCCTTCTCTGGACTGGATAAGGAAGCGAAAAAAGTGGGTCTTGTGGTCAACGAGGACAAGACGAAGTATTTGCTGTCATCAAAGAAAGAATCGGCGTACCTGCGCCTTGGCAGCCATGTGACTGTTGATAGTTACAAATTTGAAACTGAGAGGGACTTCGTTTATTTGGGAACCAGTATCAACACCGAAAATAATATCAGCCTAGAAATCCAGCGGAGAATCACTCTTGCCAACAAGTGCTACTTTGGACTGAGTAGGCAATTGAGAAGTAAAGTCCTCTCTCGAAGAACAAAGATCACGCTCTATAAGTCTCTCATCATACCTGTCCTGATGTATGGCTCAGATTCATGGACAATGTCAAAAGAAGATGAGATGGCCCTTGGAGTATTTGAGAGAAAAGTTCTCCGGAAGATTTATGGTCCTTCCCGCCAACGGCGAGTATCGAAGGAAATTTAACCATGAGCTGTATGAGCTCTACGCAGATCTGACCATAGTCCAGCGAATTAAAGCCCAAAGATTCCGCTGGCTGGGCCATGTTATGCGAATGGACAAAGAAGCTCCAGCACAGAAGGTTTTCCTATCGTCGCCTGAATTCGACGAGGAAGGGGGAGGCCTCGACAGAGATGGAAACAACAGGTGGAGGATGACTTGAACTCCCTTGGGGTTTCCAATTGGCGTCAGTTATCGCTAAAAAGGAATGACTGGCGTGCTTTGATATGCAACGGCCAAAATCGCTTAGGCGGTTAAGCACCATGATGATTATGTAAGCAAGATGAAATTAAATGCTGTCTATAAGATTGCTAGATATGTATATGGACTAAAAAGGTTTGACCACGTCTCTTACTACGCTAAAAAGTTGCTAAACATTTCTTTTGATAATTTACTAAAAGTGAGAACACTAGCTGCTCTTCGCAAAATCATATATGGGTGATTCCTTGGAAACTGATATATTTGTGTTCACCGACTTTAATGTAAAAAATTTATACAAACGGACATTTTTTTAAATAAACTTAATGCAGTCTTATAGATCTCATCGAGTCATATAAATTAAGTGAAAAATTTAATCATTTAATAGCATGGACTACTTTTAAACCCACAAAAAAGAAAAAATCCACAATTTATAGTGTCCCTTTGCTGAGGTTATGTACTGTTATTGGCATTATATGCTATAAATTGCGATTATGCAGTGCTTCCAAGTAGCAACACATAATCAGTACCCCCGATTGGTGGCGCGCGAAAGAGTTTCAAATCAAGTCATCATTGCTCGGCACGCTGTCAACAAAGCCACTAGGTTGGCTTAGGAAAATTACTACAAAGATAAGTTTAGTACCGCGGTGAATTCGAAGGAAACGTGGAAAAATATCAAGGAAATTGGGATCGGTAAATCTAGAGAAGTGTCATCTGTCCACCCTGATGTCGACGTAAACGATATAAATAAAAATTTTGTGAATCTGCCACTTTCTACAGATAGAATAAGTACTGAAAATTACCGTGTTCGTACTAATATTAAAGTTAGTCCTCTTGATTTTGTTCGTGTTGATGAATGTGATGTAGTGCAAGCCATATTTTCTGTTAAGTCTAATGCTATGGGGTTTGACGGCATGTGTGCTAAATTTTATAAAATATCCTCCCTAAAATACCCCCCCTGACGACCTGTGTTTTCCCGTCATGCTGGAAAGCCGCCAAAGTCATCCCTATTCGAAAGCCGAACAACGAGTATATGCCTAAAGCCATTCTACCGTTTCTATCTAAAGTAGTCGAACGAATCATACACCGGCAGATTAGTACATATGTGCAGGACAATAACCTCCTAACTGAAAGTCGGTCTGGTTTTAGATGTAAGAGACGTTGCACGACAGCACTATTATCTGTAATAGAGGACATCCGTGAGCGAGTTGATGAAAATTGGACTGCGTTTTTGACACTTCTCGACCACTCGAAGGCTTTTGATTCTGTCGACCATGCCTTGCTCTGCCAGAAGCTTGAAAATGTTTTTTAATTTTTCAAGCCATGCTACCGCCCTATTCAGATCTTATCTGAAGGTCTGACTTTTAAATCGTCCCAAGAGGTGTGCCTCAAGGTTCAATCCTAGCGCCTCTGTTATTTGCTGTATATATTAACGACTTTCCCGATGTTCTACAGTATTGTAACGTTCACATCTAATGTATTGTCATTCGTAGAAAGTTGCTAGATACAGATGGCTTAGACAAAACCTAGGTATAGTTTTTAATAAAACATTTTTCGCACAGTAGGAAAAGCGTATGGCATGCTCCGTACACTATGGTTAACACAGTACTTTACCCCATTGCATGTAAGACTACTCTTAGCGTAAGTGTACTTAACACCTACGCTCCTATATAGTTGTGAGATTTTTTCAAGTTGTGATTATGTAAGCATATATCCCGGAGACGGGTTGTGCGCTGGGTTTGGGACCCGCTACGTAAAAACTTAATTCCAATGAAAAGCAAAGAAAAGCCTCGGATGAAAACTCCCTTTAATGTTGACGACCCGGCAAAACGAAACAAACACTACGAGATGGATATTAGGGCATGTACCTGGAATGTCCGGACCCTTTCAAGGGATGGTACCGCTGCCCGACCGGTTGATGTCGACGGGACAAGGAAAGACGACCATCGTACCTTGTGACGTATACTACAGCGGCCAGACACGCGGCAAAGCGCCTGGTGTAGGATTCGTGGTGGGAAAGAGACTCCACCGCCAAGTACTCGCTGCGATCCGCATCAAGGCGAGGTTTTTCAACATAACATTTATCTGCGCCTATGCGCCGACTGAGGAGACGGACGACGCAGAGAAGGACTACTTCTACGATAAACTTGAACAAGCCTATGTTCGCTGCCCCCTGCATGATATCAAAATCGTGCTCGGCGACTTTAATGCAAAGGTGGGCAAGGAAGGAGTCTTTCGTCCTACAGTTGGAAAATTTAGTCTCCACGATATAACATCACCCGACACCACTAGGTTGATTGACTTCGACGCTGCTCGCAATATGGTCATCAGTAGTACTAGGTTCCAGCATAAACGAATACAACAAGCCACCTGGCTTTCCCCTGATCAAAGAACAAGAAACCAGATTGATCATGTCATGATTGACGGCAGACATAGCTCCACCGTTCTGGACGTGCGTACCCTGCGTGGTCCCAATATCGACTCGGACCATTATCTTGTCGCAACAAAGATACGCACACGCCTCTGTGCAACGAAGAAAGTGCGCACAGTAACGGAAGGAAAGTTTGACGTGGAGAAGCTGCGCATGACCCAGACAGCTTATAATTTCACCACTCGACTCTCACACCTGCTAGCAGAGGGCAGTCCTCGACCTAACGATGTAACCGAGCAATGGAAGCATATCTCTCATTCATTGCGTACCGCCGCTGAGGCCACTATAGGGTTCCAGCGAGCCCGCAAGAACAACTGGTACGATGAGGAATGCAAAACTGCCTCGAAAAAAAGGACGCTGCCTACAAGGAGACGTTGCGAACGGGCGCAACCCGCAGTGTATGGCTACAATATCGTGAGGCAAAGAAGGAAGAGAGACGCCTTTTCAGAAAAAAGAAAGGTGAGGCCGAAAGGCGTGAGTGTGAGGTGCTTGATATGCTGGCTGACAGGAATGATGCCCGAAAATTCTATGAAAAGATCCGGCGGATGCCAAAAGGTTTTAAGACCGGGGCAAGCTCCTGTAAGGACAATAATGGCGACCTGGTAACCGACGTACAAAGTGTACTTAAATTATGGAGGGAGCACTTCTCCTCACTGCTAAATTGCGAGGGAGACGTCGAACCCGATACCCCAATCCCTGACGATGGAAAAGTCCTCCCACCACCAGACTATGATGAAGTGAGTATAGCTATATCCCGGCTCAAAAACAACAAATCGCCCGGGAGAGACGGACTACCCGCCGAGCTGTTCAAACACGGAGGCGAAGAGCTGGCAAAAAGCATGCATCAGCTCTTATGCATAATATGGTCAGATGAGGTCATGCCTCCAGATTGGAATTTAAGTGTGCTCTACCCAATGCACAAGAAAGGCGATCCCGCTAACCCCACCAACTACCGCGGAATCAGTCTTCTTAATATCTCATATAAGGTTCTTTCTAGCGTATTGTGTGAATGACTGAAGCCCTTCGTCGACAAACTGATTGGACCTTATCAGTGTGGCTTTAGACCTGGTAAGTCTACCATCGACCAGATTTTCACGATACGTCAAATCCTGGAGAAGACCCATGATAAAAGAATCGACACTCACCATCTCTTTGTCGATTTCAAAGCCGTTTTTGACAGCGCAAAAAGGAGTTGCCTGTATACAGCCATGTCTGAATTTGACTTCCCTGCAAAGCTTATACGGATTTGCCAAATGACGTTGAGCAATACCAACAGCTCGGTCAGAATCGGGAAGGACCTCTCTGAGCCATTTGAAACCAAACGAGGCTTCAGACAGGGCGACTCCCTTTCGTGCGATTTCTTCAATCTGATGCTGGAGAAGATAATTCGAGCAGCAGAGCTAAACCGCAATGGTACAATCTTTTACTGAGCGTGCAATTGCTGGCGTATGCCGATGATATTGATATCATTGGCCTTAACAACCGCGCCATAAGCGCTGCCTTCTCTGGACTGGATAAGGAAGCGAAAAAGTGGGTCTTGTGGTCAACGAGGACAAGACGAAGTATTTGCTGTCATCAAAGAAAGAATCGGCGTACCTGTGCCTTGGCAGCCATGTGACTGTTGATAGTTACAAATTTGAAACTGAGAGGGACTTCGTTTATTTGGGAACCAGTATCAACACCGAAAATAATATCAGCCTAGAAATCCAGCGGAGAATCACTCTTGCCAACAAGTGCTACTTTGGACTGAGTAGGCAATTGAGAAGTAAAGTCCTCTCTCGAAGAACAAAGATCACGCTCTATAAGTCTCTCATCATACCTGTCCTGATGTATGGCTCAGATTCATGGACAATGTCAAAAGAAGATGAGATGGCCCTTGGAGTATTTGAGAGAAAAGTTCTCCGGAAGATTTATGGTCCTTCCCGCCAACGGCGAGTATCGAAGGAAATTTAACGATGAGCTGTATGAGCTCTACGCAGATCTGACCATAGTCCAGCGAATTAAAGCCCAAAGATTCCGCTGGCTGGGCCATGTTATGCGAATGGACAAAGAAGCTCCAGCACAGAAGGTTTTCCTATCGTCGCCTGAATTCGACGAGGAAGGGGGAGGCCTCGACAGAGATGGAAACAACAGGTGGAGGATGACTTGAACTCCCTTGGGGTTTCCAATTGGCGTCAGTTATCGCTAAAAAGGAATGACTGGCGTGCTTTGATATGCAACGGCCAAAATCGCTTAGGCGGTTAAGCACCAATAAATGATGATGATGATTATGTAAGCAAGATGAAATTAAATGCTGTCTATAAGATTGCTAGATATGTATATGGACTAAAAAGGTTTGACCACGTCTCTTACTACGCTAAAAAGTTGCTAAACATTTCTTTTGATAATTTACTAAAAGTGAGAACACTAGCTGCTCTTCGCAAAATCATATATGGGTGATTCCTTGGAAACTGATATATTTGTGTTCACCGACTTTAATGTCAAAAATTTATACAAACGGAAATTTTTTTAAATAAACTTAACGCAGTCTTATAGATCTCATCGAGTCATATAAATTAAGTGAAAAATTTAATCATTTAATAGCATGGACTACTTTTAAACCCACAAAAAAGAAAAAATCCACAATTTATAGTGTCCCTTTGCTGAGGTTATGTACTGTTATTGGCATTATATGCTATAAATTGTGATCAAAGCAAAATTTGCATAAGCAAGCTTAGAAAGAGGATAAATAGCGTAACAATATGCCACAATTGTTTTTAAAATAATAAAAATTGCTTGACTAGGGTCCTATAGGGGGCTAAACTTTGTTCTCTAGTTTTGTAAAAAATCAAAAAATGGTGGTCACAGTCGCCGTGTGCGGTTATTAATTAGCATATAATGTTAATTTGTTTGACACATGTTCAGTCCAATGTCAGCTTCAACCTGTGCTAGAGCAGGTTCCATTTCGAAGATTTTGCGCTTAATAGATGTGTCACACTTTCTCATGTCACCACTTCGCCACAGCTTTTCTTCTAAACTACTTAGGTGTAATTTTTCCTTGAAAATTATAACACATATGGACCTTAGTGGCATACATCTAATTTCTAAAGGAAGTCCAAAAATATTAAACCATATTAAAATGAGAATAGATTAAACATGAAATGTCACAACTTTTTATTCTACTGGTTTTGATACAGTTGTTTTTACAAGTATATGTAAAATGAAACACCATGAAATATCTGTCATCATTTATAGTTCGTGTTAGTGAAAATAGTGATCTGTTACCAGAAAATAATGGTCAACCATCACATAAAACCCGTCGATAAACTGACTCTCCGAAAATCATGTAGGACATAATTTAATAGGACCAAGAGCCTTGGCACGGAGACTCAATGGCTCGAATATGAAGTTAAACTTATGGCCTACAAAAAAGCTATGAGGCAGGCAAAGAGAGTATCGTGGAGAAATTTCTGCACTGGGGTCGAAAATGTCGACGATACAGCGAGACTTAGACGAGTGCTCTCAAAAACTCAAACTGTCATAAGCTATTTGCGCAAACCTTAGAGCTGCTCTTGAATACGCACTTCCCAGGGAACTTGCATGAGGAACCCTTAGCACCTACAACAAACCTGGCTGTATATATAGCCATCACGGAGGAAAAGGTTAGGTGGGCGGTTAAAAGCTTCGACCGTTCAAGGCTGCCCGGCCAGACGGGCTTATTCCCGCCAACTCATAAACACGTTGGAGACATCAGCCAAATGGCTGGTATTTCTTTATACAGCCTGCCTGGCTCTTAGCTACATTCCGTGCTCCTGGAGAAGTGCCACGGTAGTGTTAATTCCTAAGGCGGAGAAGGCGTCTCATTACGAGCCCAAGGACTATAGGCCGATCAGTCTCTTATTCTTTGTGCTCACAACCTTCGAGAGGATAATAAATGACTACCTCTCCTCTACTATTGATAGCAACCTAATCTCTAGCTATCAGCATGCATACACCAAAGGGAAATCTACAGAAACTGCGCTTCACAGCCTAATTTCTGTTATTGAAAAATCGCTGTATGAAAAGGAGTACTGTCTTGTGGCCTTTTTAGATATTGAAGGAGCCTTCAACAACATAAGCCCTGATGCTATAAACACCGCTTTAACAAGTCTGGGCATAAGCAGGTCTCTTATTGGACTTATTGATCAACTACTAAGGGGTAGACGAATAGTTTCATCACTGGGCCCGGTTGACTTATCACGCTATGTCACAAGGGGAACGCCTCAGGGTGGTGTTCTCGCCCCGCTTCTAAGGAACCTCACTGTCAACTCGTGGCTGCGAGACACAAGCTGGGGGCGGGAAGGTAGTGGCATATGCAGACGACTTAGCTATAGTATATAGGGGCAAATTCCCACAAACCCTGTGCGACTTGATGCAAGTAGCACTGCGAGAGGTTTCCTCAAGGTGCTCGCGCTGCGGACTGAGCATCAACCCGGGAAAAGTAGAACTGGTCCTTTTCACCAAACGCTATAAGATACCACCGTTAATACTACCGAAACTGAATGACGTGCGCCTGAACTTGGCTGACAAAACCAAGTTCTTAGGCACAGTTCTGGATAGGAAACTAACCTGGAAGGAGAATGTTCTTCAGCGCCAGAAGAAAGCGTGTATTGCACTCTACACGTGCAAAAGAGCCCTTGGAAAAAAATTGCGGCTTAGCCCCAAAATATGCAAACGAATCTACACTGCAATCATTCGACCAATCATACTCTATGGAGTTGTGGTATGGTGGCCTGCGCTGAGCAAGGCAACAAACCTTAATCTCTTAGGTAAAGTACACAGATCTTACATGATCTGTATAAGCGGTGCGTTAAGAACAACGCCCAATAAAGCACACCAGCCGGACGTTTCCCTTAGACGCAGAGCCAATGCTGCTGCTACCTGGTGCCCTTCCAGTTCGAGAGCAAAATGCCAAGAATGGCCTGGAGTGCTTGTTGTTGTTGTTGGCGTCCTTGATTGCTGATACTTCAGCCTGGAAGACACTGCAGTGATCAGGTAGTCTGAAGGAGAGCTCAAGGTTCAGATCCTTTGAATAAACCCCTCCCCCAACTCTGCCGTCTAACTTCGAGCCATCAGTATAAATGGAAGTGCCGCCATGAGTGACGGGACTCCGATCCGTGCTCTCCCATTCTTCCCTGCTGGGAATGTAGATTTTAAAACCGCTATCTCCGACTGTTGTGGTCGCACAGCGATCTGTGCTCAGCGGAAGAAAGCCATAGGATCCCAAAATACAGGGGTGTCCAGTAGTGCTTGCGCCCCAGCCGGACGTTTCCCTTAGACGCAGAGCCGATGCTGCTGCTACTCGGTGCCCTTCCAGATCGAGTGGCAAAATGCCAAGAATGGCCTGGAGTGCTTCATTGGGCGTTGTTCTTAACGCACCGCTTATACAGATCATGCAAGATCTGTGTACTTTACCTAGCAGATTAAGGTTTGTTGCCTTGCTCAGCGCAGGCCACCATACCACAACTCCATAGAGCATGATTGGTCGAATGATTGCAGTGTAGATCCATTTGCATATTTTGGGGCTAAGCCCCCATTTCTTTCCACTGGCTCTTTTGCACGTGTAGAGTGCAATACTCGCTTTCTTCTGGCGCTGAAGAACATTTTCCTTCCAGGTTAGTTTCCTATCCAGAACTGTGCCCAAGAACTTGGCTTTGTCAGCCAAGTTCAGGTGCACGTTATTCAGTTTTGGTAGTATTAGCGGTGGTATCTTATAGCGGTTGGTGAAAAGGACAAGTTCCACTTTTCCCGGGTTGATGCTCAGTCCGCAGCGCGAGCACCATGAGGAAACCTCTCTCAGTGCTACTTGCATCAAGTCGCACAGGGTTTGTGGGAATTTGCCCCTGTATGCTATAGCTAAGTCATCTGCATATGCCACTACCTTCCCGCCCCCAAGCTTGTGTCTCGCAGCATCGAGATGACAGTGAGGTTCCATAGAAGCGGGGAGAGAACACCACCCTGAGGCGTTCCCCTTCTGACATAGCGTGATAAGTCAACCGAGCCCAGTGATGAAACTATTCGTCTACCCCTTAGCAGTTGATCAATAAGTCCAATAAGAGACCTGCTTATGCCCAGACTTGTTAAAGCGGTGTTTATAGCATCAGGGCTTATGTTGTTGAAGGCTCCTTCAATATCTAAAAAGGCCACAAGACAGTACTCCTTTTCATACAGCGATTTTTCAATAACAGAAACTAGGCCGTGAAGCGCAGTTTCTGTAGATTTCCCTTTGGTGTATGCATGCTGATAGCTACAGATCAGGTTGCTATCAATAGTAGAGGAGAGGTAGTCATTTATTATCCTCTCGAAGGTCTTGAGCACAAAGGATGAGAGACTGATCGGCCTATAGTCCTTGGGCTCGTAATGAGACGCCTTCCCCGCCTAAGGAATAAACACTACCGTGGCACTTCTCCAGGAGCACGGAATGTAGCTAAGAGCCAGGCAGGATGTATAGAGAAATACCAGCCATTTGGCTGATGTCTCCAGCGTGTTTATGAGTTGTGCGGGAATAATCCCGTCTGGCCCGGCAGCCTTGAACGGTTCGAAGCTTTTAACCGCCCACCTAACCTTTTCCTCCGTGATGGGTATGTGCACAGCCAGGTTTGTTGTAGGTGCTAGGGGTTCCTCATGCAAGTTCCCTGGGAAGTGCGTATTCAAGAGCAGCTCTAGGGTTTCCCTCTCCGTGCTGGTCCAGGATCCGACAGGCTTGTGCAAATAGCTTGTGGCTGTTTGATTTTTTTAGAGCACTCGTCTAAGTCTCGCTGTATCGTCGACATTTTCGACCCCAGTGCAGAAATTTCTCCACGATACTCTCTTCGCCTGCCTCAGAGCTTTTTTGTAGGCCCTGAGTTTAAATTTATATTCGAGCCATTGATTCTCCGTGCCAAGGCTCTTGGCCTTATAGAATTGTGTCCTACATGATTTACGGAGCGAGTCCAGAGGTCTTTTACCTCCCTCTGTGGCGGAGGTTCTTCGGCGTCGTAGGGCGTATAGACCGATGCCATCGTCAGACTGGTACTGTCGACTGTTAAACTGGCAGCTGTAACGTCACCGTTGGTATAGTTGGGCAAGAGAAAAGCATTCAGCTCAGACTTAAACAGAATACAGGCTCTAACCCTGCCCCCCTCGCTGGCTTGGATTAGCTTAAAACCTTTAATCCCCAAACCGCAAATCCTTGAGCTGTTGTCCCAGGGTTCTTGGATGAGAACCACATCTATGTCGCCTTTAGAGAGACGACTGATTAAAGCAGCCGAGGCTGCTTTAGATTTGTGCAGGTTTATCTGAATCACCACCAACATGAGAGCGCTCAGACTTCCCTGCCACCGCCGTATCGTCGAGTTCCACCTCGTCTGGAGGCTTATCTTTCAACGACGATTTGTTCAGACCACGATTTGGCGTAGCCGATATCCTACTAACTGTGGCAGTATTGACATTGGTGCGCTCAGGACTAGCTGCTATCACTGTGACGTTGAGGTCCTCCCCGTCCAGCAGGCTATCTCCCATCTCCGAGCTGTTCACTGCTCCTTCGCCATTTGACGTGGCAGATACCATACTTTCCGAGTCGGACATCTCCGACTCCTCTACCGGCACTGCGATGTCCGAGCCCTCCGGTGCAGCCGAAATAGCAGCGCGCTGTGCATCGCCGCGGTATATGTGGATCACGATCTGACCCATGCCGTAGTGCACTCGTCCATTGCACCGTTTAAGGGGCTCGAGTGCTTCCTTATTCAAGGTGAAGACCACTTGCCTGTCAGGCCCTACCGCATCCTCGACCAGATTGACACCGCAGTCCTGCGTCGGGAGAGACGGGTTCATGATCCTCAGCATCCTGAGAATTCTCTCAGGTTCAGCAGGGATAGCAGGAATCCACGCTCTTGCCCTTGGCCGAGCCGGGATGTCCTTCCAGTCGACAACCTCGATTCTTGCCCCTTGGTAGATCTCACCCAGTCTTGCAGCTGCTGCCTTGAACAGTGCAACAGTTTTTGCATCCTCGCAAGCGAATACCTTGATTCGGCCCTGGTGCCATCCCGCATCAGAACCCATCGGCATGGCACCCGGAGACTCATCCATAATGTCGAGAAGGGCATTACCGATAGCGTTCCGGACGTACCGCCACTGGTCCCTAGGGATGGCCCAGCTTTCGTTACCTCGGTCAATGACGCCTATGAGGATCCTATCCTTAGTTACTTCAGCAAAGCTGAGTTTACCCACTACCCACTACGGGGGCGTATTGCTGCCGCTTCGGGTGAGGTTTTAAATCCACGTCCGATCTCTGGCGTTTGAAGGGATTTCCATTAACCTTCTTTGGCGCGTAATCGCTTTGGAAGTTCGGTAAGATAGCTTCAGCCATCTCCACCGTCTTTCTAGCATTCGGCGATAGCGTCTCTTGTGAAATACCCTCGTATTTCTTCAGGATCCTCGCGGCCGCTCTTTTGTCCAAGTACTCAGAGCGACTGGGAGATGTCTTTTGGGGTAAATTTCGACCCGTAGTTGCCATCGCGGTCGTTCCCTTATTTTGATCTCTGGGGCCAGGTCGTGAGACCACTGCCACAGACGTTAAAGACTTAGTTTCGGTACCGGCACTTACTAGGACTTTACCATCAGCCGTTGTTGGCTTCACTGTGTTTGTACCGGTACTTACTTTGGGGATTGCCCCCTTGTTATCCAGAGCTAATCGACCCGTAGTTGCCATCGCTGTCGATCTCTCGGCTGATAAGGAAATGGAGTTTGTCCTCCGACATTGCGTTCTCGCTTGCTCCAGCATTTTCCTCCTCTGCTGTGCAGTATACATAGTTGTATCTTTAGTTTTAGGGTTTTTGTTATTATTTATCATCTTGTTCGTACGACCCCTCGCCGGGCAAGGCCAGTTTATGTATAAAAACTCAGCAAAATGTGCCACGAACTTAAGATTAGCACAATCTTACACTAAAACTTAATGGCCTGCGAAAATTCATACTCTAAAAAATTCTTAATATTCTGTGAAAAAAGTTTGCAAATTTGGTAAACTTTTCTTGGAATTTTGCGTAAATTTTAAAAAGAAAATTATACATAGTTCTTGCTTTAGACATTGACACATTCTTTTAACTAGTCTTTGTTAATTAATTATGCCAGGCCGGGGAATTTATGCGAAAATCGGGGAATTCCCCATTGCCCAACGGGGAATCTTATTTTTTGACTTGGCATCCCTGGTTGGCACATTTTCCTGCTAGTATACTTACTTATGTAATTTATAGCCTTGATACTGCATGTATTTGAGGAACTCTTGTGATCGTTCCCGATCTTTACGTTTCTCCTTATCCGTCAATAGATCATATGGAACCAGCTGAGGATGAATACCTCCACCACAAGAATTCAGTTCTTCTTTCTTTTTTTTTGCCCATATATCGTGAGAGTTCTCGGCAAGGCGTTCGGCCATGTTTTGCATTTCCCGACTCAGCGTTAAATTTGTCATATCAACTGGATGCGGATTGTAATTGAATGGACTGCTTTCATTCTGAAAATCATTCTGAGTATAAGGAAGAAGCCACAAATTGCGAAGAAGTTTAATAAGATTAGATAAATTTTGATGGAAATTGGGATCGTTTATAGAAATGTTTAGGGTGATAGGTTAAATGGCTAAAAGGTATAAAGGCCAATTCAGGAACTACAATTATAAGTTTTTGAATACATACGATTTGTGGTTTGGACTGCCGTCTGGTTGATCCACGGTGATTAAGTGGAGCATCGATATCTGACTGTTCTATTCGCCAACCAATAGAAACCAGGGCTTTGAGACATTCTCTCACTGGATCTCGATAACGCTCACGCTCCTTTTGTTAAATTGAAATGCATATATTAATTTTAATTATAATTGAAGTAATACCTATTATACTAAAGTGATAAATAAGTGAGGAGTTGCGTGCAAAAAGTGCACTGCTCTGAAAATTATGTTTTGAGATATTCATATTTTAAACTTTTGAAGGGATGCATTTGCTGTGCACATTCATATTATTTCACATAAATTTATGTTCACATGCGTTATTTAACACTAAAATATAATATAATGCGAATAATACGCGATACAAATGCATGAAAAACACGTAAGTTGAAAATTGATTCACAAATCATCTGCTTTTGCACGTGTTTTTCCATACGTCAAAATTTACTACTGTCATAATTTAACTTTTCGTTTGGCACAGCAAAATAGAAAACTTTTGTAGACCATAGGTACGGTGACCATAAATTTTTTTTTTAAAACAGAACTCTTTTTACTTAAGGCGTGGTATTGCCTTCACGTGAAAATTTCGCTACCCTGCTATAAACTTTTTGGGGTTACACTCTCAATATTTGGAATAAAAAAGTGTTTTTCATGGCGTAATCATCTCTTTGCAGTAAAAAATGTTGCCAACGTCTTAGAAACATCGAAATTGCAATCTCAAATAATTTCAACCAAAGTGCATCAATTGAAAGTAATTTTTTTAAGTATATTTTTCCTTTTTGTGAATAGTATTTCTTGATGGTGAGAGACATTTCCTTGTTAATTTAAAAACTACCATAACCACGGTTGCCCTTTTGGCCGAATTGTACTATTTTTGGTACGAATTTTTTTCCGGGTACGGAACTTCCAAAAGTAAGTTTTGCATTTTAACGTACTCAATTTTTGATTTCACTGAAGCACTTGACCGCGTTAAACATAAACTAAATTATTTTTTAAAATATTTTGAAAGATTTTAAATTTTTCATAAAGTTTTGAAATTATTGAGCAAACAAACTTTACAGAGCTACTCATTACATTTGTTAAAAAAGGTTGCCGGTACAAAAAAGCAGAACAAAAACAGAACATTTGCTTAGAAACAGAACATTTCTGTTATTTTCCTTAGAAAAAAAATACGCAGAACAAGCTCCTTAAAAACAGAACTGTTCTGCCAAAAACAGAACGGATGGTCACCGTAACCATAGGAAATTTGTTCACCTCATTTTACTCTGACGAAAAATGTTTTCGATTGACACACAGCCTTTATTATCTTTTTACTTGGTGAAGTTAGGTTAGGTTAGGTAGAAGTGGCTGCCGCAAAGGCACACCTAGGCCAGTATTAAAAGGCCTGTTGTGATACCATCAACACTAGGAAAGTCAGTCCCGGGACCCGGCCATATGGAAAATCCCAGTGCTATTGGGACTCTCCACATAGCAGAATCCCGGGGCTGACACTCCTAAAACCGACACCGTTACACCTCCTCGAACCATTTAGATGACTTGATGAAAGCCATCAAGTCCTTTATGTCCAGCTCCGCTACCTGGCGTAGGCTATCCAGGAAGGGAACTCCGAAAAAGCGCCTTCTCGCGCCGCTTAAAGCCGGGCAGTTGCAGATGAGATGCTCCACCGTTTCCTCCTCCTCATCATCTTTGCAACTCCTACAGCATCGTCGGTAGGGTACACCCAGCCTTGCTGCGTGCCTTCCAATAAGGCAGTGCCCGGTTAAAACCCCTATTAATATAGATATATCCCTTCTTCTTAGGGTGTAAATATATTTAGATCTTTTAATATCCCATTTTGGCCAGGATTGTTTGGATACTCGGCACCCTGGCGATAAAAGCAATCTTTCATTGGCTTGTTGGAGTGTATGCTCCTTCAGCATTAACTTGCATGTGGCAAAGGGCATACCTAAGCGTTCTTTATCCTTAAGAACCTGCTTGGTCGTGCCCTGCCTAGCAAGTTCGTCTGCCCTACAGTTTCCCTCAATGTCCATGTGTCCCGGGACCCATGTGAGGCTCACGCGGTTCTGTTGGGCCATCTCCTGAAGAGATCGACGACAGCTGAGCGTCAGTTCAGAGTTGAACAAGTAAGAGCCAAGGGATTTGACTGCCGCTTGGCTATCGCTGAAAATAACGATATTCTGTCCGATAGCGTGTTGCCCTATCCAAGCCGCGGCGTCCATGATTGCTGAGACCTCAGCCTGGAAGACGCTGCAATGATCAGGCAGTCTGAAGGAAAGCTCAAGGTCCAGATCCTTGGAATAAATCCCTCCTCCAACTCTGCCGTCGAACTTCGAACCGTCGGTGTATATGGAAATGCCGCCATTAGTAGCAGGACACCGATCCGTCCTCTCCCAGTCTTCCCTGCTGGGAATGTTTATTCTGAACCAGCTATCTCCGACTGTTGTGGTTGCACAACGGTCCGTGCTCGGAGGGAGAAAGCTGTAAGAATCCAGAATACCGGAGTGTCCAGTAGTGCCTGCGCCCCAGCCGGAAGTTTCCCTTAGACGCAGAGCCGATGCTGCCGCTGCCCGGTACCCTTCCAGATCGAGTGGCAAAATGCCAAGAATGGCCTGGAGAGCTTCGTTTGGCGTTGTTCTCAACGCGCCGCTTATACAGATCATGCTAGATCTGTGGACTTTACCTAACAGGTTTAGGTTGGCTGCCTTGCTCAGCGTAGGCCACCATACCATGACTCCATACAGCATAATTGCCGGATTATCGCAGTGTAAATCCATCTGCAGATTTTGGGACTGAGCCCCCATTTTTTGCCAATGGCTCTTTTACAGGTGTAAAGTGCAATGCACGCTTTCCTCTGGCGCTGGATGACATTCTCCTTCCAGTTAAGCTTTCTATCCAGAACTATGCCTAGGAATTTGGCTTTGTCAGCCAAGTTCACGCGCAGGCCATTTAGTTCTGGTAGGCTTAGCGTTGGTATTTTGTACCGGTTAGTATAAAGGACAAGCTCCACTTTTCCCGGGTTGATATTAAGTCCGCAGCGAGATGACCACGAGGAAACTGCTCGCAGTGCTACTTGCATCAAGTCACACAGGGTTTGTGGGAATTTGCCCCTGTATGCAATAGCTATATCGTCTGCATATGCAACTATCCTCCCGCCCCCCAGCTTGCGTCTCGTAGCAACGAGTTTACAGTGAGGTTCCATAAAAGCGGAGAGAGAACACCACCCTGAGGCGTTCCTCTTGTGACATAGCGTGAGAAATCAACTGTGCCCAGTGTAGAAACTATTTTCCTTCCCTTTAGTAGCTTATCAATTAGTCCAATAAGAGACCTGCTTATGCCCAGATTAGTTAGAGCGGTGTTAATAGCCTCAGGGCTTATATTGTTGAAGGCACCTTCAATGTCTAGGAAGGCCACGAGACAGTAATCTTTTTCATACAACGATTTTTCAATAACAGAGACAAGGCTGTGAAGCGCAGTTTCCGTTGATTTACCTTTGGTGTATGCATGTTGATAGCTAGAGATAAGGTTGCTATCGATAGTAGAGGAGAGATAATCGCTAATTATCCTCTCGAAGGTTTTGAGTGCAAAGGACGAGACACTGATCGGTCTGTAGTCCTTAGGCTCATAGTGTGAGGCCTTCCCAGCCTTAGGAATAAAGACTACCTTGGCGCTTCTCCAGGAGTGCGGAATGTAGTTGAGAGCCAGGCAGGCTGAAAAGAGAAATACCAGCCATTTAGCCGATGTTTCCAACGTGTTTATGAGTTGTGCGGGGAAAATCCCGTCTGGCCCAGCAGCCTTGAACGGCTCAAAGCTTTTGATCGCCCACCTTACCCTTTCCTCCGTGATGGGTATATTCACTGCCATATTTGTTGCAGATGCTAAAGGTGCTTCATGCAAGTTCCCCGGAAAGTGTGTATTCAATAGCAGCTCCAGGGTTTCCCCTTCCGTGCTAGTCCACGATCCGTCAGGCTTCCGCAAATAGCTAATGGCTGTTTGAGTTTTTGAGAGCACTCGTCTAAGTCTCGCCGTATCATCGACCTTTTCGACCCCGGTGCAGAAATCTCTCCACGAATTTCTCTTCGCCTGCCTTAGGGCCCTTTTATAGGCCCTCAGTTTAACTTTATATTCGAGCCATTCAGGCTCCGTACCGAGGCTCTTGGCCCTATTAAATTGCTTCCTGCAGGACTTGCGGAGCGAATCCAGGTCGTAGGACCACCAGTGTGGTCTATGTTTACCGCGTGGTTTCGGCACTGGACAAGCCTGCTCTAGGGCATTTGAGAGCGCCGTTGTAAAGGTCGCAATCAGATCATCCAGTTCTCCTACTGATGATGGAGCTTGTGGGTGTAACACTGGTAGGTCCCTAACTAATATTTGATTATGTAGCTGCCAATTAGTGTGGCGTGGATTGCGTTTCATAACTGGCTGCTCAACAGAAAAATCTAAGGCAATTTCTATGTACCGGTGGTCGGAAAATGAATGCTCCTCAAGAACACGCCATTTCCTAACCCACTCATAAGCGCCTTCGCTACAAATAGTGAGGTCTATGACCTCCCTACGGGCTTTAGTGATAAAAGTAGGCTCGTTACCCACGTTACAAACCACCAAGTTAGTTGTTAGTAGGTAGTCAAACAGAGACTCGCCCCTAGCGTTAATATCGGAGCTTCCCCACTGGACGTGATGAGCATTAGCGTCAGCTCCAATAATAAGATGACCCGTGCAGAAATTTTCCACCAGATCTTTCACCTCCTTTTGTGGAGGAGGTTCTTCGGCGTCATAGGGCATGTAGACCGACGCCATCGTCAGGCTGGTGCTGCCGACCGTTAAGCTGGCAGCTGTAACGTCACCATTTGAATAGTTGGGTAAGAGAAAGGTGTTCAGCTCAGACTTGACCAAGATACAGGTTCTGACCTTGCCCTCCTCATTAGCTCGGATGAGCTTGTACCCCTTAGCCCCCAATCCACAGATCCTTGAGCTATTAACCCAGGGTTCTTGGATAAGGACCACGTCTACGTCGCCTTTATAAAGACGACTGCTTAGGGCAGCTGAGGCTGCTTTAGATTTGTGCAGGTTAATCTGAAGTACCACCAACATGAGAGCGCTCAGACTTCCCTACCACCGTCGTACCGTCATGGAGGTCTACCCCGTCCCGGGGCCTATCTCTCAACGACAATTTATCTGCACGATTTGGCGTGGCGGAATCTCTACTGTCTGAAGCGGCATCAACGTTAGTGTGCACCGGATTGCCCTCCACCACCGTGCGATCGAGGTCTTCCGCGTCCGTTAGGCTATCTTCCATCGCCGAGTCGTTCACGGCTTCCTCGCAATTTGACGTGGCGGATACCATACTTTCCGCGTCTGACACCCCTGCCTCCTCTTCTGGTCCTTCGATTTCCGAGTCCTTCGAAGCGGCCGGAATGGCAGCGCGTTGTGCATCGCCACGGTATACGTGGATCACGATCTGACCCATTCCATAATGCACTCGTCCGTTGCACCGTTTAAGGGGCTCGAGTGCCTCCTTATTCAAAGTTAAAACCACCTGTCTATGAGGCCCAACCTCACCCTCGACCAGATTGACACTCCAGTCCTGCGTCGGGAGAGACGGATTCCAGGCCTGCAGCATCTCAAGAATATTCTCCGGTTCAGCAGGGATGGCAGGAATCCATGCCCTTGCCCTTGGCCGGGCCGGAATGTCCTTCCAGTCGACGACCTCGATTTTTGCCCCTGGGTAGACTTCACCCAGTCTTTCAACTGCTGCCTTGTACAGTGCAACACGCGAAAACTTTAATCTGACCCTGGTGCCAACCCGCGTCTGTACCCCGCGGCGGACTACCCGGAGACTCACGCCATATGTCGAGAAGGGCCCTGCCAATTTCGTTCCGGACATAGAGCCACCGGTCTCTAGGGATGGACCAACGGTCGTTGCCTCGATCAATGACACCTATAAGGATCCTGTCCTTGGTCACTTCAGCAAAGCTGGGTTTGCCCACTACTGGAATATTCTGATGCCGCTTCGGATGGGGATCCACCTCTCCGTCCGATCTCTGGCGTTTGAAGGGATTGCCGTTCAGCCTTTTAGGCGCATAGGGCCTTTGGAAATTTGGTATCAGAGCTTTCGCTTTCTCCACCATCTTCCTTTCATTCAGCGATAGTGTATCCTGCGATGCTCCCTCATATTTCTTCAGGATCCTTGCAGCCTTCCTTTTATCCCAGTACGCAAAGCGTCGGGGAGATGTCTTTTGGGAGGAGTTCAGACCCGTAGTTGCCATCGCGGTCTCTCCCTTTGATAGAAGCTTAGTTGCGTCTTCCTTCTCTTTCGGATCACTGAGGCCAGGTCCCGAGACCATTGCCACAGACATTGAGAGGTTGATGTTCGTGCCGGCGCTTGATGGAAATTTAGCATCCGCCGTTTTCTGCTTACCTGCGTATGCAGCCGCACTGGTGCTGGCTTTCATCAAGTCACTCTCACTTGCTAGCAGTTTCGAGGATGACCGACCCGTAGTTACCATCGTTGTCGGTCCCCCAGTTGACTTTGAAATAGAGTTTGTCCTCCGGCGTTGTGATTTCTCTTGCTCCAGCATAGTTCTCCTCTGCTGCGGAGTAAACGAAGTTATTGATTGTTTTGAATTTTGAGTTGTATTCATCTTGTTCGTACGCCCCCTCGCCGGACACGGCCAGCTTGGGGTCAAGGGTGGATTAAGGGGAATGTGTCGTCCGCCACGGCAGAGCCCCATACCGCGGTAAGACCATGGTTACTCTCTGAGGCGGTCCGGTATCAGAGAGGCACCGTTCGACTACAGCCACGATTTGCCTCCCGGCTGCAAACGTCCAATGGGCACGGTATCGCGTAACACCCTGGATTGGGAGGGGACTTGGTGAAGTTACAAGAGCGACACTCCATATCGCTAGCCATAAACGATGAAATAAAAATGTCATAGATGTGCCCTTTTTGCATATAACCAGGAAGGCGAATTATACATCTTTTAAATTCATAACAAATTTTTTCTGTTAATATTTTACTTTTACTGAAGCCGAAGATGGTGAAAATTGCAATAAACTGGATTTAAAACTATTTCAGAGTGTATAAAAAAAACCTGTACGGGCGTATGAGCAACAAAAAATAATATTGTAAAAAAAGAAAAGTACTCATACATAGCTCAACATTACTCATCCAGTTCATAATATATTAAAACCATATTTGAAGGAGACATAAAACATAGATCCTTCTTTCTAATTAGCCGTTTTACGCAAAAAGGGCAAATCTCGCTTAGTGCCCTTTTTGCACGCAACTCCTCAAGTACATATATAGTCTTTTTCATAACTATAGCACACCTTGCTCTGACATGTTCTAAGCCCTTATGTAATTATATTTTCATTTTTTGCTAATAGAATTCTAAACTGAAAACAGTAAAAGTCTCCACTCTAAGCGT
Organism: Campiglossa producta; assembly: GCA_964058755.1. Classification (NCBI taxonomy): domain Eukaryota; kingdom Metazoa; phylum Arthropoda; class Insecta; order Diptera; family Tephritidae; genus Campiglossa; species Campiglossa producta. Next base: position 60,393,565 of record CAXKVI010000004.1, on the reverse strand, counting down.
TTACTCTGATTTTTTTAAGTTAAAAAGCTGTTTGGTAAAAGTACAAAATTTTTTCAAATATTTTTAATCAAAAACCGAAAATGTCATTTTGTAGCCCGTACACTTCTAGTCTAACAAAGTGTAAGTTTTAAGTACCTCCTTTAATTGTTAAAACTTTTTTTTTTGCTATGCTGCGAACTTTTCTCCTTATATCCCAAAATCAACATTTTTAGTTCTATGGAAAAAAATGTCTGATGCCCTCACTCATTTTAACAATTAAAGGAAATTTTTGAGGTACTTAAAACTTTGTTGGACTAGAATTGAACGGGCTAAAAAAAGGCATTTTCGGTTTTTTGATTCACAATATTTGAAAAAATTTTGAACTTTTACCAAACAGCTTTTTAACTTTAAAAAATCAGAGTAAACGCTTAGAGCGGAGACTTTTACTGTTTTCAATTTAGAATTCTATTAGCAAAAAATGAAAATGAAAATAAAACAAGTAAGGAAAGCTTTCTTCGGCTGTGCCGAAGGCTATATACCTTTCATGAATAAGCGTCACGATTTTTACTGTTCGATCCCCAGTACAGCCTGTGTGAATTTAACATTAGCTCATACCGAAATTATGGGAACTATCGATTACATGAGGGCGATGTGTTATATTGGTCCAATCTCATTGATTTTTAACATCGACATTCCACATTCTAAAAGAGCAATAGTTACGAAATTTCACGTTCCTACCAATCTAATTACAGGATTTATCTACAAAAATCATACCAAATTTCAGCAAAATATCTCAAAAACTGAGGGAGTAGTTTGCGTTCAAACAGACAGACGGAAATGGCTAAATCAACTCATCTCGTCATCCTGATCATTTCCGTATACTTATTGATGGGTCTATCTCTTCTTCTTCTCATACTTACAAACATCGGACCAAAGTTATAATACCATTTTATCTTCATGAAAGGTATAAAAAGTTAGAAAATATTAAGATCCGAGTTATCGGAACAATCGAATGTATGGAGGCTATGTATTATATGTGTCCAATTGTACTGACTTACACTATACACATTACATATGTAGAAAGTACTAAAGGTGCAATATTTTACGTTCCTAACTTTTTAATTGGCGGGAGTTATGGCCCAAATTTCTTATATCGGAACAATCGATTGTATGGGGGCTATATGTTATATTTACCCGATCTTGTTGATTTTCCTATACACACTACATAAATAGAAAGTACTCAAGTTGCAAAATTTTATGTTCCTATGTTGGTTGTATGGGGGCTATATATTAAATTTACCCGACAGGGGCGCAGACAGGGGTTGGTTTTAGGGGTTTAAACTACCCCTGAGATGTAAAACTGTATATGTGAAAACCAAGGCTGCACAACAAAATAAAAGAAATTTGTTTGAAAGTAACGTTATCAAAAAAAATATTTAAAAAAAATTTTGTTTCGGTAGCATCAAAAACAAAATCAAGAATTTTCGTTTCTATTTGATATTTCGAAGTTTGAGTATTTTTTTGAGCATTTTTTGTATGAAAAAGTATACTCTACTGAAACAAACAAAATAAACAAAAGGTTTGAGATTTTGATTTTAATTTCAAAGAAAGGAAAATCTTTTCGTTGATCTAACGTTTAAACTTTTGAATAACAAAATGAAACAAAATATTTTAATTTTTTTTTTGATAAAAATAACGTTATTATTATTTGACAAATCATTGTTGAAAAACACCATTTACCTGAACATATTTTTGTAGGACATTGAATTCCCTACAAAAGCTACCTAGACTGCAATTTTCTCGGAATTCCCGATTTTGGTTTGAAAATTTGCGAAACATGAAAAAATCAACATCGAATAAAGCTAAATACATATTCTTAAGGGAATATCAGAATTTAGCAACGGCCCCGAGGTTCGGCCCTAACCGCGCAAAAAAGTCCAATATTATTTTGTGAAGGTTAGTGAAGAACTGCGACCTGTTAGGCTACTTCTGATCACGAATTTGGATTTAGCTCACCAAAATACATGAAATTTAATGTATTGAGGTCACAGATCAGTCAACATTTTGTTTTTTTTTTTTTGTGGCTGCGCCATTTGAAGACTGTAGAACTACGCCCCCGCAGAGAAGGCCTATATTAAGCAAAAATATGTTTGAACGTATATGAGAAATGTGTAGTTTTTGTCATATATATGTAGAATATCAATAAACAAAATTTAGTAAAAAAAATGGATCAAAAACACCAAAAAAAGACGGAAATATGATTTTTTTTAATTTAATATTAAATAAGTTTTGAAAAAGTCACTTTACAAAAAAAAGGTGTTTAACCTTTTTTGTAGCCCACTCAATTTCCTTTAAGAATCTGTATCTATCTTTGTTGTACATGGATTTTTGCATTTTTGACAATTTTTGAAAGAAAATGGGAAATCGAAAAAACATGCTAATTTTTGAAGCTAGAATACTAGAAAACGGCTAGTCTGAAAAAATTTTGGTCAATGTAAATTTTGTAGGGTATTCGATTTCCTTCAAAAGTATGTTCAGGTAAATGGTGTTTTACAACAATGGTTTGTCGTTTTTATACCAAATATGAGGTAAAGTCTGTAAAATCTAAACTAGCGATGATAGACCTCTAGACTTTAATTTAAAAATCTAAAAAAATTACAGTAATTTTTTTCACTTTTCTTAAAACGAAAATCAATATAATTTTTGAAAAAAACGAAATTTTGAATTTTTGGCCCAGTCTAATGTATATGGGCAAATCTTCAAAACTTTTAACATCGAGCGAGGCGGATAATATCATCCAATAGCAAGGAACACGATATCATTACACAGGCACAGTATTGTTTTTTTTAATTTATGGATACAAATCAACATTTCAAATGTCTCAGAAGCATGAAATAATACTTCATAAATCCAGGAAAAATTTCGCAAAATCAAAAAATTGTGAAAACGTGTGCGAGTTTTCAAAAATTTTTGAACTGTTTATCTTTTCTTAAGGGCGCCTCTCAATATTGCGACCCACTCTTTGTTTTTTCAAGTATTTTTCTACATACTGAAACTTAACCTACAAGGTCGCGTGCGTGCTTCGTTCCATTTAAAAGTTAAAAGGCTAAGAAAATGCGAGAACAAATTTTTGTACTTTTCATTTTTCGGTATAGTTAAGCCATTTACTTGCGCGCCCCCTTTAATTATCAAAAAAATGAACAAATATACTTGATGCTAACTCAAAAAGAAACCCTGCACACGTGATCCGATTACTGTACTGTTCATATTATGCTTACAGCAGCCACTATAAATCAACTGTTTGGTTTGTGAATATTTTAAATAATTCAATATTTTTGTTAGCACACAAAAACTGATAGATATTTTCATGCCATGTTAATTGTAAACTTGAGTATTCAATATGTTTAATTAACGTAAAAAAGCGCGTTGAAGATCCATGCATATATCAAAAGTGAAAAGCTTACTTGTACCTTCAATTTTCCAAATGTTTAGTGGTTTTTGGTTTTTTGAGGTTAGGAAAAAATTCAGACGTGCTGGACCAAAACGGACACCGGATTCGTGTTCAGCGCGTCAAAATACATAGGGAAAGGGTGGTCTGATCTCCCAACCCCGACACTTTTTTTTTTTGTGGCGCTGGTTATTAAGGTTCAATTTGCGTACAAATAAGTAGGTACTTATTAATTCAAAGGGATTTTGATATGTGTCGTAAGATATTCGTTTTGAAATAATTCGATTTTACGTTCGTATAAACTAGGCAATAGATTGCAAATAAAAGTAAAAAAAAAAACAAGTAAGGAAAGCTGTCTTCGGCTGTGCCGAAGGCTATATACCTTTCATAAATAAGCGTCACGATTTTCACGGTTCGATCCCCAGTACAGCCTGTTTCAATTTAACTATATTTACTATACACATCACACATCTTTGTTATAATTTAAAAAAACTTACAAAATAATAGGATCCGAGTTATCGGAACAATCGATTGTATGGAGGCTATATATTATACGTGTTCAATTGTACTGACTTACACTATACACATTACATATGTAGAAAGTACTAAAGGTGCAATATTTTACGTTCCTAACTTTTTAAATGCGGAAGTATTGGCCAAAAAACCTTATATCGGAACAACCGGTTGTATGGGGCTACATATATGTTATATTTACCCGATCTTCTTGATTTTCTTCTACACACTACATAAATTGAAAGTACTCAAGTTGCAAAATTTTATGTTCCTAACTTTTTAATTGCAGAAGTTTTGGCCAAAAAACCTTATATCTGAACAATCGGTTGTATGGGGGCTATATGTTACATTTGCCCGATCTTGTTGATTTTCACTATATACACTACATAAATAGAAAGTACTCGAGTTGCAAAATTTTCGGTTCCTAACTTTTTAATTGCAGAAGTTTTGGCCAAAAAACCTTATATCTGAACAATCGGTTGTATTGGGGCTATATGTTACATTTGCCCGATCTTGTTGTTTTTCACTATATACACTACATATATAGAAAGTACTCGAGTTGCAAAATTTTCGGTTCCTAACTTTTTAATTGCAGAAGTTTTGGCCAAAAAACCTTATATCTGAACAATCGGTTGTATTGGGGCTATATGTTACATTTGCCCGATCTTGTTGTTTTTCACTATATACACTACATAAATAGAAAGTACTCGAGTTGCAAAATTTTACGTTCCTAACTTTTTAATTGCAGAAGTTTTGGTCAAAAAACCTTATATCTGAACAATCGGTTGTATGGGGGCTATATGTTATTCTGGTCCGATCTTGCCAGTTCCGACAAATGATTCCTATATTACAAAATGGTGGCCACATACAAAATTTCAGCCAGATATCTCAAAAATTGAGGGACTAGTTTGCGTTCAAACAGACAGACGGACAGACGGACATGGCTAAATCAACTCAGCCTGTCATCCTGATCATTTCGGTATACTTATTGATGGGTCCATCTCTTCTTCTTCTCATACTTACAAACATCGGACCAAAGTTATAATACCATTTCATGTTCATGAAAGGTATAAAAATAAAATTTCATAATGATGACGTCATATTTTCCACGCCCGCACCCTTAGCATATTAACAAGAGTCAAAATATAATCTTATAAACTAAGTAAAATTGTCAGCAAAAGCTCAAGGGTGTGCTCCTTTTATCTTTTTTGTTTCTTTTTTTTTTTGCATTATCAAAAGTTTTGAGGATTTGCCCATATGTGTATAATTATCTTTTTTAAATGCTTTCTTTGCGCTACTCCTGACTGGCGCTATAAAATAATTTTGTAAATAGTTGTGATAAAAAAAAAAACTAATGGCGGCGATATACCAACAGGTTATCATAACCTGTAACGAGATTTTTAGCCGAGCTTCTCTTTCCAACTTTTGGTGTGTTGCTTTTTGAGTTTTTTTACAAGTTGGCGGGACCTGCAGTTTTTTGCCGACTCCGAACGGCACTTGCAAAGCAAATGAACTTTTTGCTGAGAAGCTTCTCATGGCAGAAATTCGAACCGCCACGACTTGGTGTAGCAGACGGAACACTTAACCGCTACACCACGGCGGCCGCCAGGGCTGCGCCCCTGTTACCCGATCTTGTTCATTTTCACTATACACACTACATAAATAGAAAGTGCTCAAGTTGCAAAACTTTATGTTCCTAACTTTTTAATTGCAGAAGTTTTGGCCAAAAAACCATACATCGGAACAATCGGTTGTATGAGGGCTATATGTTATATTTACCCGATCTTGTTGATTTTCACTATATGCACTACATGAATAGAACGTAGTCCAGTTTGCAAAATTTTATGTTTCTAACTTTCTAATTGCGGAAGTTTTGGCCAAAAAACCTTATATCGTAACAATCGGTTGTATGGGGGCTATATGTTATATTTACCCAATCTTGTTGATTTTCACTATACACACTACATAAATAGAAAGTACTCAAGTTGCAAAATTTTATGTTCCCTACTTTCTAATTGCGGAAGTTTTGGCCAAAAATCTTTATATCGGAACAATCGGTTGTATGGGGGCTATATATTATATTTACCCGATCTTCTTGATTTTCACTATACACACTACATAAATAAAAGAGCTCAAGGTGCAAAATTTTATGTTCCTAACTTTTTAATTGCAAAAGTTTTGGCCAAAAAACCTTATATCGGAACAATCGGTTGTATGGGGGCTATATGTTATATTTACCCGATGTTTTTGATTTTCACTATAAACACTACATAAATAGAAAGTACTCAAGTTGCAAAATTTTATTTTCCTAACTTTCTAATTGCGGAAGTTTTGGCCAAAAAAACTTTATATCGGAACAATCGGTTGTATGGGGGCTATATGTTGTTGATTTTCGCTATACACACTACATAAATAGAAAGTGCTCAAGTTGCAAAATTTTATGTTCCTAACTTTCTAATTGCGGAAGTTTTGGCCAAAAAACCTTTTATCGGAACAATTGGTTGTATGGGGCTATATGTTATATTTACCCGATCTTGTTGTATTTCACTATACACACTACATAAATAGAAAGTACTCAAGTTGCAAAATTTTATTTTCCTAACTTTCCTAACAATCGGTTGTATGGGGGCTATATGTTTACCCGATCTTCTTGATTTTCACTATACACACTACGTAAATAGAAAGAGCTCAAGTTGCAAAATTGTATGTTCCTAACTTTTTGATTGCAGAAGTTTTGGCCAAAAAACCTTATATCGGAACAATCGGTTGTATGGGGGCTATATGTTATATTTACCCGATGTTTTTGATTTTCACTATAAACACTACATAAATATTAAGTACTCAAGTTATGTTATATTTACCCAATCTTGTTGATTTTCACTATACACACTACATAAATAGAAAGTACTCAAGTTGCAAAATTTTATGTTCCCTACTTTCTAATTGCGGAAGTTTTGGCCAAAAATCTTTATATCGGAACAATCGGTTGTATGGGGGCTATATATAGGGTTGCCAGATTCTGAAGTGGAAAAAGAAGGACATTTCTATTTCGATAGAAAAAAAAAGAAGTACAAACTTAAAAAAAGGAGGACGTTTTTTTTGTGGACAATGATACCAAAAGACGAATAAAGTATTATTACTAATTGAAATTAAATATGAATACATACGTGTCACATAAATAAGTAAGTATATGAGCCATTATATTTGAAAGTGCTTTAAGTCCCTTTAATCCCAAAAACGGGAATTTATTCAACAAAATGTTTAAGGAGCCTTTTGCTAGATCAATTTTATTTAATTACATACACTGATCCGTTACTTTCGAAAGTGGCACAAGTCAATTGTTTGGTGTAATGGGTCATTGAAGGTTTTGCGTTTGGACTAATCCCAAAACATTGCTAACAGTCAACATACAAATACCTTAATGGTAGGCATGTATTTGACATTTATGAAATTTTGAAAAACTTTGAGAAATGCCAAAGGTTTAAGACATTCTCAAAAAACAACAATTGCGAACATTTTTTTCTAACTGCTCTTGTTTGGCCTTTCATTTTAAAATTTTATAGAAACATAAAAAATCATGGTCGACCAGAAGAGAGAAAAGTTCTACCTCTGAGGTATTTGTATCATGTAAACGGCTGTTATATATGAGTTTGTTTACGCTGTAGACAAGCTAAATTTCATCAAGCAAAAGACTCCTTAAACATTTTTTTGAATAAATTCCCGATTTTGGGACCAAAAGGACTTAAACCACTTTCAAATATAATGGCTCATATACTTACTTATTTATATGATACGTATGTATTCATGTACATGGGAGATTTATGATAGTTTCTCGCAACTTTTAAGCTCGTTAGATATACGAGTCTCTGGTTTATAACGGATGTTAGAGAGCTTAAGAGAATTGCGATAGTTTCTCATAACTTGAAAATTCGTTAAATACAAGGTTCTCACACTGAGAGAAATGCATTGAATGTTGTGACAATATCGCTATTGATAGCGACGAGTTTGATGCAATATTCATTAAGAATGAGCGAGTTATCAAATATTGTTTGCTCCCAATAAAAAGTAAAATGACATGTCAACCATTTCGATATGATGTACAATTTTCTATATTTATGGATATAATGCTAATATATTTGAACGGCACGTCAATATATATGGTCGTGATATGTATTTCTATTGTCGGTATATCCATATCCATATTTACTGCATAGTAATAATGGTAGAGACAGCGCATTAATATATATTGACGAAATGTAAATTTTTCTGGGACGCATAATCATAATAGTTCAACAATTTTTACTATGGATTTCCTAACAATATTACAACTTGTTGGAGCATTTTTTTAAATTAAAAATTTTTTGAATTCCTTATGATTGAACATTTTACTAAATATTTTATAAAATGCCGTAGCCGAATGGTAGAATACCGGGCTAACGTGCAAAGGAGCAGGGTTCGAATCTTACTGAAACCAGATGTCAAATTATATAAAATTTTGTTTTTTTAAACTATTTAGAATTTATCAATAGTTTATATGGATACCATTTCAATAGTGATTTATCAAAAAAGCATTGATGATACATCCATATTCATTGATGGGACAGGATTATCAATTTTTATTTAATGTGATATCAATAATTATGGATGTTCCATCCATAGATTTCCCTCCGTGCGGGTTTAAAACGGATGTTAGAGAGTTTAAGAGAATTCTGATAGTTTTTCGTATACCAAGTATCGTATTTAAAACGGATGTTTATGTTTTTTTTTTAACATGAATGTTTTTTGTCAAATAAATGGAAAATTGTATCAGTTTTGTGTATGGACTCGTTTTTGTACCAAAAGTCGTGCTGCATCTTCGGTAAAGCCTACGAGGGAGCAAATAAAAGCATGTCTTTGGAAAGGACCAAAGTAGATAAGTAAGTTTTCCAAACTTTTTAATATTCAAATAGCTTTTGATCAAACCATTACTTTCCAAGCTCTGCAGAATCTGAAATTTAGTTAGAATCAATTGAAGTTGAACTATTTTTATAATCAATGACATATGCGTATTAACATATGTTCGACTTAAAAAAAATTAAATAAAACAAGAAATTAACTAAAAAAAAAAATGACAATTGTTTGTTAAAGCTGGCTCTAGGTCATTTGAAATAAAACACACGTTGTTTTGTTTTTTTTCCCTCCTTTTTCCAATATATTTCGATCTCCAGCGGAAATCGTCATCAGGGACTAGAACAAAAATATATAATTTTTATTTAACATAATTATTTCCACAGGTGGGTATAAATAGGTACATGTATATGCACATAACAAAATAATCATAATTAGTAAGCATACATACATTACATCAGCTGTTCTATGTTCACACAACTGGTCAGTTCGGCATGTTGTTATGAACTGATTTGCGCGACTCAAGTAAATGACGGTAGATATGTGCGATCGTTTCGGAGTCTTTCTTGTAGTTTAGTCTCTTATTCTCGTTCGTGTCTATTATATGGAGCATCTCCAAAGTAAAACGTTTGTTGTAATGTCGTTCTTGCTGTAGGATGCTCACAGCGTCAAAGTTAGGATTATGTCCGCTCTCAGCACAGTGGGCCGCGAGTGCTGTTTTGTGTGTGGTATTTGATTTTGAACTTTTGATGTCCGATCGGTGCCCAGCAATTCTAGTTTTAAGCTTATTTTTGGTTGTGCCAACATATTCTTTGTTGCAGCTGTTTCCTTCATCCCCTGCACACGGTATCTTGTAAATAATATTGTTTTATCTAACGTTTCTATTTTGCTTTTTGTGTTTTTGAAAAATATATTGTTTGTGTATGTTGGTTTGTGTGCTAATCCAATTCTTTCATTGTCGTAAATATTAGAACATTGCAACCTCTCTGAAAAGCCTGGTATATATACAATAGATTTGTATAAAAATGGTTTTTTGCTATCTATTTTAGTTTTGGTACCATTATTATATGTATTTATCAGCCTATATATTACCTCGGGAGGAAAGTCATTCATCATCAGGATGTGTTTGATACGTTTTTTGTTCTCAGCGTGGAACATTACGTCGCTAGTATCTAAAACTCTATGGATAAAGTTTTTCGCAGTGTTAAATATTATGTTTTTGGGGTGTTTTGATAGGTAGTTTATTATACGTCCTGAATACGTAGGCTTTTGGTACCAATTGAGCTTGATTTTGTTGCCAATTTTGCATATTAAAGAGTCTAGAAAGGGTAATTTGTCATTATTTTCCAACTCCATCGTGAATTGGATGTCCTTGTGATATGAGTTGAGTAAGTCTAGCGTTTCACCCAGTTTATCCTCTTTTACTATAGCAAGCACATCATCTACGTATTTACTAAGTAGTCTAGAGTTCGCCACTGCTTTTGCTAACACCTCTTCCATTACAATGTCAGTGACAATCGGCGATGCAGGTGATCCCATTGGAAGACCTTTTAATTGCGTATACATTTGTTCCTCGTTCTTAAAATATCTGTTTTCACATATACAAAATGTCACTATTTCCATAAACATTTTTTTTGGAATGTCCGTGTATTCCTTTATCTCATTTCACTTTGCTCGAATCGTCTCTATAGCCTAGTCAGTTGGTACACTTGGAAATAGCGATACCACATCAAACGAAACTAGACGCTCATTATCATATATATAGGTGTCATTGACTTTGTCCTTAAATTCTATTGCACTCTTAACATTGAACACAGATTTCATCGTCAGGTTTTTTAAAATATTCGTCAAGTACTTACATAAATTATAGCACGGAGAATTTATCATGGAACAAATGGGTCTTAAGGGCATATTTGCTTTGTGGACTTTTGGTAAACCGTATATTCGAGGAAGAAGGGCTGTGTGCGTGGTCATTTTATATTTTTCCGATTTGGTTATAAGGGATCATTTGTGTAATTTTTCTATTAATTGGTTGTTCTTATTTTGTAGTCTGAGCGTCGGATCTTGACGTAGTTTGCGATATGTTGACATATCATTCAATATGTTGTCCATTTTTAATCTATAGTCTGTTTTTTCCATTGCAACTGTAACGTTTCCCTTATCAGCATTTAAGATTATAATTTCTTTGTTTTTGTTTAGAAAATTACGCGTTCGCTCCACTGTGTCCTTTATGGCAACGGCTGTTGTATCACTTCTTCGCTTGTTCATAGACTCTCTTATCAATAGTGATATTTTCGTTCCGCGGACTCCTGTTCCACTTTGTTTTCCACGCTCTGTACCAATTCTTCTCCATCCGCTATGCACTTGAAAATGGGAAATTCTTCTTTTGTTATTGGTAACGCGAACTTCGGACCTTTTGCTAGTAAAGCTTCCACATCTGGTGGGAAATCGATATTTGTTTTGTTTATTAACCAATTTCTGTTTTTATTTTTAGTAATTTTTGGGCCAATAAGTGAAATTTAAATATTTTGATTTCCAGAGCTTTAAGGCCGTTAGTGAAAGACAAAAACTTCGTTTTTTCTTGTTCTCCTACGCGTTTCGATGTTTTCTACATCTTCTTCAGGGAGTCTGGTTTATTTAACATAAAACATAAAACAAAAATGACCATTATTAATATGTCCACAACAAACCACATTCATCAATATTTCACTTACATTAGTTAGTATAATTATATGCATTAATATATCATTTAATTATGACTACAACAATAACAATAAAACAGCACAACATTCTGCACATTTAAAAAGTTTGACTGCGTCCATTTCCTCGTACATTGTGACTGATTGCCGTCGCGTAAGCGGAGTTTATATGATCCACATCTTCCTTAAAATTCATCGTTTTGTTTACTTTTTGTTGTATGCGCAGCCCTTCTAATGTTAATCTCGTTTTCCCTCTTCTCTCAATATCTAAAATTTTCGTGTTTTCAAAATCTGCTGTGTGGCCTGTGTTAGTCAGGTGCTCAGCAAGCGCTGTAGTGGTCTTTTTATTTTTCGCGTCTGTTATATGCTCATTTATCCTTATCTTTAGCCATCTACTCGTAGTTCCAATGTATACTCGATCACATTCTTGTCCTATTGCTCCATTGCACTTTATTTCATAGACTACATCGTGTTGTTGGTCTTTGCTTATCTTGTCCTTTGTTTGTGTAAATA